>CM060938.1:350944699-352144699 GCA_030765085.1 Allium cepa
AGGATGAGCCTTCAACCTCCTAAGATGTGAAACGCAAGGGAGTTTTGGAAGGTAATGTTTTATTGAAGATATTTTAGTTCGAGTATTGTTTGATACAGGAGCTTCTCATAGTTTTATTGCTAAGAAAACTATAGAAGAATTAAAACTTGAACCTAAAATATTTGATACCCCTATTTGCGTGATGAATCCAATAGGTGATACTACTAACTTTGTATGAATTTTGAGAAAGTCCAAATTTCCCACTTTTTCCATAAAATTTCCTTGTCTTATTTGTCCTAGATTTTATGGGGTTTGAAATTTTACTCGGTACAGATTGGTTGATAAACATGAAGCTGTTCTAGATTGCGTAAAAAGGACAGTTTTCGTAAAAACAAGGTTAGGAAAGTTTATAGAGATATCTTGCAAAGATCCTAGTCCAAGAAGGAGAGATTTTCTTCATGTATTAGATTCATCCCAAGAAGGATTAGTAAACATAACCGTTGTTAAAGATTTTCCAAATGTTTTTGAGGAAGTAAAAAGTGTACCCCAACATCGAGAAATCGAGTTCCATATCGATTTGATTTCCGGTGCAATTCCAATAAAACAATGGGACTGAAGGATGGCTCCAAAGGAGAGAGAAGATTTGGATAACCAAACATGAGAGTCAATAAAGAAAGGATTGATAAGACCGAGTCGTATAAGTTGGGGATCGATAGTGGTTTTTATAGCCAAATTAGATGGATCTCTAAGGTTATGCGTAGATTACTAAGATATGAATAAAAAAACCAAGAACAAATATCCTTTACCTCGAACAGATGACTTGTTTGATCAGTTACTTGGTGCTTGGGTATTCACAAAAGTGGATCTAGCAACGTGATTCCATCAGTTGAGAATCGCGGAAGAATGCATCCTTTTGATTGCATTCAAAGGTCCGAACACTTTCTTTGAATAGTCGGTTATGCCTTTTGGGTTAACTAATGCACCCGCTTTTTTTGTAGACCTTATGAATAGAGTATTTAGAGATGTACTCAAAAAATTCATGCTATTCTTTATCGATGATGTCCTTATATATTCTAAGATAGAAGAACATGAGTGACATCTAGAAATTGTGTTGGAGATATTAAGAAATAATGTGCTTAAAGACAAATTCTAAAAATTTTCATTTCTAAGAGAAGGAGGTAAGATTTCTTGGACATATAGTGTCAAGGGATTGGGTTTTAGTAGATCCTGTAAAAGTTACAGCTGTTCTGAACTGGAAGCAACCACAAACTCCTAAAGAAGTTCGTAGCTTCTTAAGTTTGTTAGGATATTATAGAAGATTCATTCAAGACTTTTCAAAGATTGCTTATCACCTAACAAAATTGACCATGAAGGATGCCAAATTTATATAGGCTTCTAAATGTGAAGCAGCATTCCAAGAACTCAAGAAGAGGCTAACAACCGCTCTAGTCTTAGCAATCATAAATGGAAATAACGGATTAACTGTTTATACTGATGCTTATAGAGGAGTTAGTGTGGTTTTGATGCAGGAAGGAATGGTGATAACTTATGCAGGTAGACAGTTGAAGGTTTATGAGAAGAATTATGCAACGCATGACTTAGAATTACTAGCCATGGTGTTCGCATTAAAAATACGGTGGTACTATTTGCTGGGTAAGAAGTTTTCATAGTTTGTTTCAATTAAAACTTTGAATTGACCTTAGTAAATAAAATTCCTATTCTGACTAGGTGAAAAGTTTCATCTCTTTACGGATCATAAATCTTTAAAGCATATTTTCACTCAGAAGGATTTAAACATGAGGCAGCAACGTTAGTTGGAATTTCTCGCATCTTATGATCTAAATATTTTATACACAACTGGGAAAGCCAAAGAAGTAGCTGATGCGTTAAGTAGGAAATATGCTACTATTTTTTGTTTGGTAGTAACTCCTGTTGAGACTTGGTTTTGATTCATGACACAAAGGTATCACTATGACATACAGATTTGACGACTGCTACGACAAAAACAGAATATATACTACAAGGAGACAAGACTTCAAAATCAGTGCATCAATTATGTTATTTTGTTTTTGAGTCTTAGGTCAATTTTGTTAAAATCTCCACTCGTTTACGTATATATTAGCTTATATATTTAAGCATCTTATTTCCAAATAATTTATACATATAAAAACATATAATATATGTATATATACATATTATAGAAGTGTTTAAAGTTATATATATTATTATACCTGTGTAAACTGTGCAAATTGCATAGATATTACCAGGTCAGTCGAATGACTTAGAGGCTCAGTCGACTAACCCAGAAATTTCTGTGCAGCATGCACATGTGCATAGATATACAAATATATATATTTTTAAATTCGTTTGAATATTCAGTCGACTGACCCAGAGGTTTGGTTGACTGAATTTCTACAACGGCTACTTTTTGAAAAGATACGATTATCTGTGAAGAGTTATGAACCTCTACGAAAAGATTTGGACTCAACACTTCAATCAAAACTGTTCATCAACAATCGCTGCTTCCTAACCTCTATAAATACATACTCTGACTTGATTCCAAATCACCAAATTTTCTTATCTAGATATCTTGAATCTATTCGCAATTATACTTTCAATTATTCTGCATTAAAGCAATATTACACCTTTCTATTCTTCATAAACTTCAAATATATATATTTATACTCAAGGAGAAGATTATACTAAGGGTGTACTACAAGTAACAAATCCGTGTTATTAGATCACACAAAGTCAAAACAAACCTTTGTATTTGTTCCTGTTCTGCTGCTCAATCGTGTGAAGTCCTCTTCGGCTGCTGAGGTGAACACCTGTTCTGTTGCTCAGGTCTCTGTTCGGCTGCTCAAGGGTTGTATAGACATGTTCCTATGGGTTAAGTGAGGATTGTTGTTTTATTGAAATTTCAAAAGGGGGCTGGGACTGGACGTAGGACGGTGCTCCGAACCAGTATAAAAATCTCTGGTGTTATTTTATTATACTGCTTTTATATTCCGTGCTATTTACTGTATTACTATCATCATTATACTCTACATTATCATATATCCATATTACATGATCCATAGCACACTTTCATTTGGTATCAAAGCAAGGTCATCATATAACCGTAACACACCTATTTGATAATCTAATAATATGGAAACTATCACTAGCACAAGCATTAACACTAGCTTCATTGAAGGACAAGATTTTGATTCATGGAATATAACTCAGCGGTATATATTATTCCTACTAAAGAGTATTCTACTTGGTCAAATACACAGAAACTAGATGCCACAACTAATGCAAAAGCCATGAATATGTTGTTTTGTGCCTTAGATAAAAATGAGTTTAGTCGTGTTAGTATGTGCAATACTGCATATGAAATATAGGTACACTCAAAGTTACACATGAAGGAACTAATAAGGTCAAACAAAGAAAAATATCCATGCTCAAAAGTCAATTTCAAAACTTTAGGATGAAAGATATTGAATCTATAAATGATATGTATTCAAGATTCAAGATATCTACCATACATTAGTAGGACTAGGAGAAAAATATTTAGACTTTGATATTGTATCTGAAATCCTTAACTCTTTGATGGAAGAATGGGAAAAGTTCTCGCTATGGAAGAAGCAAACGATATTTCCAAAATAACTCTGGAAGAGTTAATAGAAAATCTAATGTCCTATGAAGTAAATTTGCAGGCTAAGCGAGTTCAAGCTCAAGACAAAAAGAATATAGCATTCCATGTAGAACAAGAAGAATCAGATTCAGATAAAGACGACCTAGCCTTTATTGCCAAAAACTTCAAGAAATTCTTCAATTATAGAAAAGGAACCAGAAATAATGGTAAGAGAAGCTTAAATAGCAATAAACCACCGTCTTCATCAGTTATGGAGTGCTTTAACTGTCATAAAAAGGGGCATATACAGAAGGACTGTCCAGATCAAAAGAAAGAATATCAAAATAAAAGGAAGGACAAATTCAGAAGAAAAGCCTTTTCAGTTACATGGGATGATTCAGATGATTCATACTCCTCCTCTTCTTCTGGAAGTGAGAGTTACAGCGATAATGAACAAGCCAACGTATTCATTATGGCCAAAGATAATGAGGTTAGTGATTTAACTTTTGATGATATGATAGAGATAAATTATGAATTATTAGATACTTTAAAAAGTCTCCAAAGAAAATATAAAGAGGCTATAGAAAATCAAAATAAGGCAGATTCAAATGAGATATGCTTAAAGACAAGAAGAAAATATTGGAAGAAGAACTTGAGAAAACTCAAGAATCTCTTTCAAATGTTAATTCTCAACTTATATTATTAAGTCAATAAATTGAAACTCAAAAAGAAAAGAATGATGTTCTTGTTTTTGAAAATCATATTTTAAAAACTAATATTAGAATGGTAGAACTAGAAATTTCAAGTCTAAAGACGAAACTAGAAGGAATCACTAAAAACGTTTCAAATTTTAATAAACGAAGAAAAAAATTATCTAGAATTATTGAGAAATCACAACCCGTTAACAATAAAAATGGTTTAGGTTATAAGAAGAAATTCAAGAATTCACAATCTAGTAATTTAAACAAAGTTAAGTCTAATAAAACATCCACATCTTCAAAAAGACTAGTTTCTAAAACTATAAATATATGGGTACCTACAACTAATAACAAGTTAATAAGGAAAAAGTATATTAGTTCATCCATAGAAAATGTTCATAATAATAAAAATTATATTTATAAAATGGATAAACCCACTTGGGTTTAGTTTCCTAAGAGCAAATTCTTAGGACGCTATTAAAATTAGTGGGTACCAACGTTATCTCATATTTGTTGCAGGTCCCACTCAAGAAAATAGGAAAACGGATACTCGATAGTGGTTGCTCAAAACACATGACAGGAGACAAAGATAATATCTGATGAATATTACATACTCAGATGGAGGTTATGTCGCTTTTGGAGGTTATAAGTATAAGTCAAGAATCTAAAACAAATCTATTAAGTATAAGTCAATTATGCGACAAAGGTTTTAAAATATCCTTTTTTGAGGTAGTATCTTTGATAAAAATCATAATCTTATTTTCGAAGGAAATAGAGATAAAAACATTTACATTTTGAATATGACAGTAATCATAACTCCGACATGTGTTTAGTAGCCAAAGAAAACAATCCCTGGATATGGCACAAACGATTCTGTCATATCAATTTCAAAAATATAAATAAAATTTCTAAAAACAATCTTGTAAAAGGATTACCAAAGATAAATCTTAAAGTTAATAATTTATGTGACTCGTGTTAGTTAGGTAAATTAACTAAATCCTCGTTCAAATCTAAGAAAGTCATTTCGACATTACAACCGCTAGAATTATTTCATATGGATTTGTTTGGACCTACCCAAATTCAATCCTTAAATCACAATAAATACGTATTTGTAATAGTTGACGATTTTTCTAGATATACATGGACTATTTTTATGAAAAATAAAAGTGATACTTTTGAAAATTTCAAAACATTTGTTAAACGAATTCAAAATTTAAAAGATACTAGAATTAAAAATATTAGAAGTGATCACGGAGGTGAATCTGAAAACGAACAATTTGATAATTATTGTAAAAAGAAAGGAATATTTCATAATTTTTTGTTTCCTAGAACTCCACAACAAAATGGAGTTGTAGAACGAAAGGGTCAAACTCTATAAGAATGTGCAAGAACTTTACTAAATGAAAGCACATTACCAAAACATTTTTAGACGGAAGCTGTTGCAACTACCTGTTATGTATTGAATCGTATTTCTATTAGACCGCTCACCAAGAATACACCTTACGAACTTTTTAACGATAGAAAACCAAACATATCTTATTTTAAAATTTTAGATCAAAATGTTTTGTATTAAATACTAAAGATCGACTTGGAAAATTCAATTCAAAATGTGACGAAGGTGTATTTCTTGAATATTCGAATGGAAGCAAAGCTTATCGAATTTTTAATAAACGAACTAATACTATCGAAGAGTCACTTCATATATCTTTTGATGAGAACTCGAAACTTATTTTAAAAACAAATAATGACGATGATTTACATAATAATAAAATGAATATAATAATAAACAATTCAAGAGATGATGAAGATATTGTTTATAATTCTAGAGACGATGAAAACATTGTTAATAATTTAAAAAATAGAAATATTACTAATACAATAAGATCTCCTCGAAGAATCTTACGAAATCATCCTACAGAAAATATAATTGGAGAAATAAATTCAAATGTTCGAACTAGAAATCAACTAAATTTAATAGGTAATGTAGCTTTTCTCTCTATAATAGACCCTAAAAATACTAAGGAAGCATCATCCGATGAAAATTGGATTATTGCTATGCAAGAAGAACTAAATCAATTTGAACGAAATTAAATTTTGGAAACTAATATCCAGACTGACCGATCAGACTGTTATAGGAACTAAATGGGTTTATAAAAATAAAGCAGATGAATTAGCAAATATAACTAGAAACAAAGCGAGACTAGTAGCACAAGTATATAACCAGGAGGAAGGAATAGACTACGAAGAAACGTTTGCACCGGTCGCTAAACTAGAAGCAATACGAATCCTATTGGCTTATGCATGTTTTAATAACTTTAAACTCTATCAAATGGATGTTAAAAGTGCATTTTTAAATGGTTATATTAAAGAAAATGTTTTTTGTTGAACAACCTTCTTTATTTATTCATGAAAAATATCCAGATCATGTCTATAAACTTACGAAAGCTTTATATGATTTAAAATGAGCACCACATGCTTGGTATGAACGCCTTAAAAGCTATTTAATTGAATCAGGATTTGAAATAGGAAAAGTAGATCAAACTTTATTCGTAAAACATTCTAAAAATGATATTTTGATAGTTCAAATATATGTATACGATATTATATTTGGTTCAACTAATAATAAATTATGTAAAGAATTATCTGAAATAATGACTAGAGAATTTGAAATGTCCCATATGGGAGAATTATCGTATTTTCTAAGTCTTCAAATAAAACAAGTTTGAAATGGAATATTTATCAATCAAGAAAAATATTATAATAATCTTATCAAACGTTTCGGAATGGAAAACACTTCTTCCAAACCAACACCTATGAGCATAACATCACATCTTGATAAAGATGAAAATGGCAAGAGTGTAGACCAAAAACTATATCGTAGTATGATAGGATCACTACTTTATCTAACAGCGAGTAGGCCAGATATAATGATGATTGTATGTCTACGTGCACGATTTCAATCTCCCAAAAGAATCACATTTACGAGTCGTAAATCGAGTACTACGTTATCTTAGTAATACTATACATTTCAGACTTTTCTATCCAAAAGAGTGCTCGTTCGAGTTAGTATCATACAGCGATCCTGATTTCGGAGGAACAAAAACAGATAGAAAAGTACAAGCGGTACATGTCACTTCATGGGTAAATCATTAATATCATAGTTTAGCAAGAAACAAAACTGTGTCTCACTATCAATTTGTGAAGCAGAATATAATTCTGCGGCACTAGCTTGCGCATAAGTAATTTATATGCAACAGAAACTTAAAGATTTTGGAGTCAATTTATCAAAATCAACAATTCACTATGACAAATCTAGTGCAATAAATCAATCCAAAAATCCAGTATATCACTCAAGAACTAAACACATAGACATTAGACATCATTTTCTACGCGATAATATAGAAAAAGAAGTGATAAATTTAGACTATGTTCCATTATAAAATCAATTAGCTGATATTTTTACTAAACCATTGATAGAAAAGACTTTTAGAAAATTACGTCGAGAACACGGTACAATGTCAGTTAAAATATATGCATAATAAAGTACGAAATTTTGACTAAAAACTCAAAAATAATTTTTTATTACAAAAATTAATATTTCTGACCATGCTGAGACTCGAACTTATAACATGTTGTGAATAACACAGATGTCTTAATCACATGAGTTATTGATTATTTCTATTACAGTCTAGGTCAGGAACTCTATTATATGGTGACAACTATACACTAAATTATGTATAACACTTATCTTTATAAGTATACTTTACTGCTTTTATGCATATTACATTTACATAAGATAAATCAAATAACAGAAAATCAACGAAATAGCACATTTTTCCTAACTAACAACTCTTTTATATAGCTAAATTCAAGACAAACCATGTACTTCAACCTTCTTTTTCTCAACATTAGGCTATAAATAGATATGTCTATTCTATGTTATTAATACAATCGAACTGAAATACAAACTAACTTTCAAGGTATCAACTGACTCTATTGAAATTCTAGCCTCTACCGATTCACCAAAAACTCCCGTCAATCATATTACACCATCTTCTACCTATCACGATCATACCAGACATACTCCGGAGAAAAAGAAAGGGAAGAAGATGATTGACGTATCTCCAAACACTACACAAAAAATAGATGATTTGCATCGCTATCAACAAGAATCATTGATGCTTCAACGTGAAATATACTACGAGCAAAAGATTAACTCGAGACGTCTGGGAATTATCAAGTACATTGTTATGAAGTTTTGCGGTGCTTTATCACATCCAATAGAGAACACGCTGTTTTGCCTATTCGACGACCTTCTACTTCATCCCTACCGCGACCACCGGTCTCACCAAATTCAAGGGATCGAAATGAAGCATCGAATGTTCGTCGCAAACAACTATAGGGCTACAAAACTCCTAGCCCTTCAAAATAAAAGTAGTTGTTATTATTTGTATTTTTTCGAATAATTCTAGTAAAGTATGTACAATTTTTTTTCGAATAATTCATTTCTTCTTCCTCATATTATCAACACTTATATTAGTTATAATATTCAAAAATAAACTTAAAATGTTCACAAGTATGAAAATATATAAAAAATTACTCAAGAAAAATTGATTGTAGAAATTCACCCAGGTCAATCGACTGAACAAGGGGGCCAGTCGACTGACACTGAAGTACAAATTTTTTTAGAAAAAAGTAGGGTAAGTTGACTGGGACAGTGGCTCAGTCGACTGGACCAGAAGATAAAATATATATAACCCAGATTTAGTGGACTGAATCAGGCATTCAGTTGACTAAACCAGAAGGATGAAATTTTCGAATTTCAGGATCAGTCGACTGAACCACTAATTCAGTTGACTAATTCGTGAATCTGAGAAAAATTACTTCTCCTACCCACTCACTCTTCACCTTTTGACTATAACCTTCCACTTCTCTCTCCTCACTCCTTTTAGATTTTCAACTTCTCCAAAAACCCTAGCTCTTCAAAAACTCAATTTTTTTAACCTCCAAACAATCAAATTAATGGCTCCTAAGAGAAAAGGACAAGCATCTTCATCCTCTCAACCTCCTTCAAACGAGAAAATCCAACAATGGCTATTCGATGATATCGCAATTAGGAGATGGAGGAGAATGTAAGATTCTCACATCTTTGAAGGTTCATTTGTAAAGTTTGCTGACTTTTATCCATACCATATACAAGAATTGGCTCGTAGGAGCAATTTGGAATCTTTATTCAATATTGACGATAATAAGCACAAAATTAGTCAAATTATGGTCAAACTATTCTATGCTAATCTTAACTTGGGTCACCAAACCGTTCAAAATCAAGAAGATTGTGTATGGAGTCTAGTTTGTGGAAAACCCGTCTTTTTCTCCTTAGATCGAATGGCTCACATTTTAAGAACTGAAAATGATGGTATAGAATTGAGCAATGTTGATAGTGATATGGTCGTTCATTACCATATAATTCATTTTGTTTGGAAGACGACATGCACCAACTCAAGTCCATGTCCTTAAGACCAAAAGCAAGAATTATACACCGTGCGTTAATGAAAACCATAACTCCATGAATTGGGAGTTATGAACTTGTTTATGTACATAACTTTAAAGCCTTGTACGCTATCTTCGAAAATATTAAAGTCAATTGGATACGATTAATTCTTGATGAATTCTTAAGCTCAACAATGGTCGAATGAATGTCATCTACTATGGTGAGTATATTATGCGACTGCTAAAGGCATGTGAGATTCCAGAACCTGACTCGCCGATTTCTACCATTGGATATTTAAACTCCCATGCTTTAGCATTAATGAAGCTACCGGTCACTCGACCTTCTCCCATCATTACTTTCGAAGAATGGACTCAATGACAATTATCTCAAGATCAACCACAACAACAAGAAGGCGAAACATCTCACCGTCCATCTCACCAAAGATCAATTAATCGTCAACAAGACGAAATTTTGATTCCTAATATGGGCCTTCCTCCACATGACTCAATTTTCATGATATGCCGTAACCAACAGATACTTCAATCCCATATCACTAAAGTTGATAAAAAGCTTGATAAGGTTAAAGGATTTTTTACAAAGTTATGGCAAGCTATCTCATGTTCATCCGGCACTTCCACGGCTACACTAGGCGATCCGGGTAAGCAACCCGTCTTCACTTAGTCTTCCTCTTCCGATGATCAATCAAGTAGCAGCGACAATGGTCGAGATGGAGGCGATAGTGGTGGTCAAACATCGCATGATGATATGGGTAAGCAAAGAATAAGTTGTTATTTTATATTCTGAAAATATTAGTCTTTAATTTATGGCTTGTATTAAATAGTCACTCTTTTTCGTATTATTTCAAGACTCATGTTTGTGGTATTTTAATGTATGAATGATCTTTTCCTTCATAATATCTATGACATTATGGCCTCATATTTTTATATTCCTTATTCCTTTTTGTTGATGACAAAGGGGAATAAATATTATTACTAATGTTAAGAATGCAGGATATAGAGTGTCAAAGATTCACGTAAGAATGGAGGTTATAGAATGTCAAAGATTCAGGGGGAGTAAGTATTTATATTATATATACAGTCGAAATCTATATCTATTTACAGGTTGTCATCAATCAAAAAGGGAGAGAATGTTGAAACTAGGTTTTAATTCATGACATAAATTTATCACTATGACATACAGGTTTAACGACCGCTATGACAAAAAGAGAATATACTACAAGGAGACAAGACTTCAAAATCGGTGCATCAATTATATTATTTTGTTTTTGAGTCTGAGGTCAATTTTATTAAAATCTCTAGTCGTTTACGTACATATTAGCTTATATATTTAACTGTCTTATTTCCAAATAATTTATACATATATAAGCATATATAAGCATATATATAGTACTATAAAAGTGTTTAAAATTATATGTATTATTATACCTATGTAAACTGTGCAAATTGCACAGATATTACCAGATCAATCGACTGACCCAGAGGCTGAGTCTACTGACCCATAAATTTTTGTGCAACATGCACAAGTACATAGATATACAAATATATATTTCAAAAAAATTGTTTGAAAATTCAGTCGACTGACCCAAAGGTTCAGTTGAATGAATTTCTACAACGGCTACTTTTTGAAAAAAACACGACTATTTGTGATTAGTTACGAACCTCTACGAAAAGATTTGGACGCAACACTTCAATCGAAACTCTTTATCAACTATCATTGCTTTCTAACCTCTATAAATGCATACTCTAACTTGATTCCAAATCATCGAATTTTCTTATCTAAATCCCTTGAATCTATTCGCAATTATACTTTCAATTATTCTGCATTAAAGCAATATTATACCTTTCTATTCTTCATAAACTTCAAATATTTATTTATACATGAGGAGAAGATTATAGGAAGGGTATACTACAAGTGACAAATCTGTGTTATTAAACACACAAAGTCAAAAACAAACCTTTGTGTTTGTTGAAGTCCTGTTCTGTTGCTTAGGCGTGTGAAGTCCACTTTGGCCGCTGGGGCAAAATCCTATTCTGCTGCTCAGGTCCCTGTTCGGCAGCTCAGGGGTTGTGTAGACCTGTTCCTCCGGGTTAAGTGAGGGTTGTTGTTTTAGTGAAATTCTAGAAGGAGTCTGGGACTGGACGTAGGACGGTGCTTTGAACTAGTATAAAAAATCTTTAATGTTATTTTATTATACTACTTTTATATTCCACACTATTTACAGTATTACTATCATCACTATACACTGTATTATCATATATCCATATTACATGATCCATAGCACATTTTCAACTCCAACTCCTTTGTAAAGAATATCCACTAAACAAGCGAAAGGTAGACAAATTGAAAAGCTTATTAAGGCAACTGAAGAAAGAAGAAATTCAAGCTTTGAAATAGATAACCATGAGTATTGTGGTTGAATGGGTGAATTTGTGTTCTAGATGTGGAAAATCTTAGGCCGGAGGTGTTAGTCGAATGTCACAAATCCAAATTTAACATTCATCTGGGAGTTAACAAAATGTATAAACATATGAAGTGCATGTTTTGGTGGAAAAGCATAAAAAGGAACACATCCATTTTTGTTAGCAGATGCGCCAATTGTCAACAAGTTAAAAGCGATCAATAAAAAGTTGCTGGGTTACTTAAACCATTGGAGATTCTAGTTTGGAAGTGGGATCAAATATCAATGGATTTCATTGATGGTTTACCTCGAACGAGGAAAGGGAACCAAGGAATTTGGGTTATCATATATCGATTAACTAAAAGTGAACACTTCATTCCATTTAAGCCAACAAGGACCACCGCAAGCCTTGCTGATGCGCGCGCACACACACACACACACAGATATATATATATATATATATATATATATATATATATAGGAGATTATAAGATAGTATGGAATTATGAGCAGTATAGTGAGTGATCGAGGTCCAATCTTTACTAATCAGTTTTGAAAAGCATTACCGACAGCTTTGGGAACAAGGCTGAAAGTAAGCACTGTCTATCACCCTTAAACTGATGGACAAACGGAGAGAGTTAATCGCATTTTGGAAGATCTTCTAAGAGCATGTATTCTAGACTTTGGAGGCTCCTAGAAAATCATCTACATTTAGTAGAGTTCTCTTATAACAATAGTTATCAAGCTTGTATCGGCATGGCACTGTATGAAGCTCTATATGGTCGTCCGTGCAGGTCACCAGCATGTTGGATCGAGATTGGAGATCGGTTAGTACTTGGTCCATATATGATACGAGAAGCTTCAGAAAAGGTTGATGTGATTAGGAAGAAGCTAAAGGAAGCCCAGAGCAAATAGAAGAGCTATGTGGACCAAAGACATAGAAACCTGGAATTCTCAGTTAGAGATTCAGTCTTTTTGAAAGTCTCTCCAATAAGAGGAGTAGTGAGGTCTGAAAGGATGGAAAGTTGGCACCTCGATATATTAGACCATTTCCCATTCTTGAACGAATTGGCCCACTAGCTTATCGAGTACAATTGCCAAAAAGGTTGGCAGGAGTGCACAATGTTTTTCATATATCTCATTTAAGGAAACATGTGCATGACCCAGAGCAAATCATAGAGATAGCTGCTCAGGAAGACTTGGAGGTGGAACTGAATTTAGCAGTTTTCAGACGGCCTATTCGAATCGTTGCTCGAGATGAGAAACGATTAAGAAGAAAAGTAGTAAGGCTAGTTAAAGTTCAATGGAGTGGATATGTGGAGGATTGCACTTGGGGAATAGAGGATAGAATAAAGAAGGTATATCCAGAGTTTAGAATTGAAGAATGAACTGTATCATTATAGTGTACTCATTGCATATGGTATAGTCACTTATTCATACTTTTGTATATGTTCCATCATATCGAATATATTTCTGTTTGAGCTATTCTCTCTTATCATAATTTTGAGGACGAAATTCTTTTAAGGAGGGGAGTCTATAGCGACCTACAAATTTATCACTTTGATAAATTGAATTTATTTTTAAATATAAGGTTGATGACACAAATAATATTGCTTTGAGTGATAATAAGTAATAGTAATCTTATTTTGAACAAATATTTACAAGAATATTTTCTATGAGATTTATATCGATCAGTGGCATCATATTTGAATATGGGTTTATTTGAATTAAATTAAGATTTAATAATTAAATAATTATTATAATTATTCAAATAATGATTTTAAAAAGAATAATACATTTCAAATAGCTACATAGTGATAATGAATCATTTATAATAGTTTCATAAAGAGTTATATTTGATTTGAAAATATAAGGAAAAATCGATATCGCTTTATCACTATAATAGCGATTTTTGTAAATAATTGATAATATAAATTATATGGTTTTATAAATGAAATGTGATTGTTTTAATTCATTTAAAATGATAAAAAATTTATTTTGAAATTTTGTTTATGAATATATGTACGTTAAAGTATAAGTGAAAATGTGATCGGTAATCGGTTCTCTGATCGGCAAAGGTTTATTGAACGAAAGTTGTTCGAAATCAATGCAACGTTGTTTATATGTCATGTACACATATGTCACATACAAATGCACCCACTAACATGCATACAAACATGTTTATAAATATATACATACACACACACACACACACACACACACACACTTATACACTTATAAATACACATATAAGACAAAAATAAAAGATATTTTAAGTAAAGCTTCCTCCTTAAGCTAAAACAAGTCAATATATGCATACATGACTAGATGGAAGTGATGTGCACATGGGGGTGGAATTATTGCCATGTATAATGGAGGGAGGTGTGTTGGAGAAGCTTGGAAAAAGTGGAGTTTACACATCTTCCTTTACACGCTTCTTTTTTCCTATAAATACCATACCCTCTTCCCTCTTTTTCCATCATCTTTTTGTTCATATTTCTTAAGCTTTTACTTCCTCTTTAATGGCTTCTAAACTAAAATAAATAATGTCAAAAATAATTTCAAAAAGAAATTAAAATCAAAAACTACAGTCATATATAGTAAAACACCTCTAGACGATCCAAAAGCTCTTCATTTCCCTTTATTCTTCACGAACCCCTCTTTATTCCACCCTAGGCCGAGCCTAACCCAAGACACACCCTAGTTCGCGCCCTCTTTGGCTTCCACAAAGCTTGGTTTACACGTTTAGGAGCTAAAATCTGAAGGGTAGTGAGCTTCGGAACTCAAATAGCGGAGCTATAGCGATTTTTTTGTGGATCATTAGAAATCTAAGGTGAGAACTCCTAAAATTATTATACCATATGTTAGGATGATGACATGATGTTGTAAATGGATGTCTAAAATGCTTTGATTATCACTTTGGTTGTTTCCATATGAATGGTGAATATATATATATATATATATATATATATATATATATATATATATATATATATGCAAGTCACGATTATACACGTCGATAAGCACAAAAGAAAATCACTTTCCTTAGATTAATGAAATGGTCTATATGGAAGTGTTAAACCTCTTATAAATGGTTTATAATATGTTTGAAATGTTCTATAAACATTTAAAAGTGTTTTGGTGATTGGTGAAGTTTGGAAAGAAATAGAAAAGTTAGTCAAAAATAAGCGCGTCACATAACGATAGTTCGCGATTTCATGCTATAAAAATCAAACTAGTGTAAATAGTGGAATATAGCTCGGAATTTTTTGAGATAAGGATTTTCCAAACTATTATTTACATAGTTTTCCAATAAGAAAAGAAAATCGAGATTTTGATAAGTAGATTTTGAAATATGAGTAAAACAAGTTTTGGAAAAAATCCTAAATTTGCAGTTCGGAATTCAAAACTGAATTTATTTGAAAATGATGTTTTAAAATTATTTGAAAATGTGAAATAGATCTTATAAATGTTTTAAAACGGCTTAGAAAGATAATGAGAAATAAAAGTGAAGTTTAAATAATAAAAAGTTGTTTTGATCAATATACCTTAAAAAGGCACTTTCCCCAGCGCTTTTTAGCAGTACTTTTTATAACTTTTGAATAATAATGTTTAACTTAACAAATATTTTTAAAATGTTTTTAAATGATTTATAAGGTGTTTTAAAGACGATTTAAATAATTTTTGGAATGATTAAACATTTAGAGTCGATCGAATAACTTGACTGCCTTATGGGTGTTAGGGAGATAGTGTCTAGGCTTGAGTTTGAAAAACCAGTTTCCTACTCTCTTTGGCTATTCGGACTGGCCCGATAGAGGGAATGGTTAATTTGCTTTACTCGGATCAATATCTTTCGAAATGAAACAAGTTCGAGTTGATTCCTAGAAAAAAGAAGTTTAAAAGTTATCAAAGGATTTTATAAGGGAGGTTTGATAATTCCGCATATACCAGAAAGAATGTTTTATAAATGTATATCTCCACAAGATATTTCGATAAAAGAATTTAATAAACTAAAGAATGATTCGCTATTCACTTGACCTCTTTTATCGATGACTTTTCAGAGAAACCAGGGTTGGATCTGCGGAAATTCGTATCCACAAACAAATTCAAACCAATATATTTGTTCGAAAAATAAAGATCTGATAAAGAGAATGAACGACGAAGACCAGGGATTTTCGGGATGAAAGGACTGCTTGTTAATAAATCTGTTTAGCTCCCAAATACTAAAGTAGTAGTGGTCTTTTCATTTCTGAAATTCTTTGGGTTGCAAGGACATCTCACTACCAATCTTAGGGTAATTTCGACAGAATTTGGTAGGAGAGTGCCTTCAGTTTCATTCAATCTCAGAACAAAATTGTATGGACGGATGTTTGACATTGCATTCTTGAGATTTACACTGTTTAATTTATAAACGTGCATCTATTTGGTGGTGGAGATGGAAACTTCTCTAAGCTTAAAAACCCTTCTCTGAGACGTACGAGCTCGAAGGTTGTATGTTTGTGGAAGTCGATAAGTGATCGATAGAATGGTAGTGTGGAATTCAAAGGAAGACGGTGTGATATGTGAAAAGGTAATCGTTGCCTCAGGCCTCACACCCGAAAATGAGCGAAACAGAATTGGATACAGCAACGCTATGTGGTTCGCAACCATTAGGGTGTGGTTATCCCCTTTTAGATAAATTTCTTCCCCTATAACATTTGGGATGTAAATTATTGTGGATGTATGATAAGAGACATCTCGGAAAGGTCAGTAATAATGAGGGTGATGACATATTCGGTATTATCTAAGGAAAGATAGGCCGATCTTGTGTTGGTAGAGGACCATCTATTGGACCTTGGTACATTCCTCTAAAGATGTACTGTCGGAAGGTAGTCCCTTCACCTGGTCATTTGTCATTTGTATGGAATCCATTCTCCAATAAGTGCCTGCCATTTTGTTTATAGAGCCTGGTATGCTGGAATTTAATAATGGTAACCATTTCGGCTACAATTGATAAGTTTGTTTGCAAATGTTTTCAAAGATAAGTCATTAAAATAATATCAATATTTTTATGTAAAAAGTTTTGGTTATCATAAGGTAAAAATCCGTTCTGTGTTAATGTGCGGCGTGGTTTTATGAGATACCTTTTTGTTTTCAAAACATGTATTTTGAGTTCTCACACCAATCCCATGACTGACCCGAGTTTATATTGTTTTCCCTTTAAATTTTGGGTGACCTATTTTCTCGGGCAGCCAAGTAGTCAGTATTCTATTTAGAGTATTTTGGAAGGACCATGCCAGAGGAGATTTTTGGACCATGAAGTTGGAGCACACGATGGGGATATCTATCCATCTATTTTTGTTTTTCCACTATGTATAAGTTAGTAATGCCAGCAAGTGTGGAAGCAAGCAATAATAACTGTTCCTAGCTAGGATTGTGCATACAAAACTCTGACGTATGCTAATGATGGAAGTTGTATGTACTATTTACCTATTTTAACTTAAAGTGAGAATTTGTTTTTCTATCTTTTACTTTACTTTACCCCTTGAAATCTGCCTTCTCGGTACTTGGATTTATGGCACATGATTACCGTGGATGTATTAGTGTCGATTTCCAAAAGTCGAGGAGACGGGTCATCATAGTGATAATGTCTTATTCAATTTCACATTTTAACTAAGCATATCAAAATCAAATATTGATGCAAATAGCATACATCATAATCAAATGACTAAGCAATCGCATTCAGCGGAAAGTTATTCTTCAGCTTCCGCTCCGCTATGCACTCTGATCACTAACAAATCAGAACACGACAATATTCAATTCTAAACTGTATAAGTTCTCATTTATGTTATTCATTAAATCTCTTTATAGAAGTGAGTTCCAACTTTAGAAAAATTTCAAAACAATAATTTTTATAGAATTTAAAATATTTTATAAATACGTCCCGTTGATTATTCCCAATAATCAATTATATTTATACCCTAATAGAAATATAAATTCTAATTTTGTCCTGCACACCCAAGGGACATGACTCTAAGTCTCACTCGGTTTAAACCTTAACTCTGTGTCAATTATAATCAATAATGTTCTTAATCCAGCTCTAATACTAAGCTATAAGGACCCCACTGCTATGCCCAGTTTAGCAAAGAACATTACAAGCAATGCCATCCACTAATCTAGAGAATACGGCTGGTTAAGGGTGATCGAATGTGAATATATCTTTATACTAACATTGGCACGTCTTATTTACCTTTCTGAGGATCTAAACTGGAAATTTTATGTGCGTAGTATTAATACAAAGTAACAAACACACCGATTAAAAATATTTGGAACAGTATATAATATTGTATATGTTGTTAAATAGGACATTTAGCTATATAGGATTACAAATTTATTTGACATCCACAATTTTGGAGGAATACCTAAATAAACATAGGTTCGATTACAAATTAAGTTAATCATCCAAGACACGGTTTTGAGTATAAACACAATGACACAGATTGAGTATTTAAAAGCTCTATGTAATTTGTATTTAATAATGTTCTGAATCCAGCACTGGTACCAAGCTGTGACAACCCCACTGCTATGCCTAGTTTAGCAAAGAACATTATAAATAATATGTCTGCTAATCAGGAGAATACGACTAGTTAAGGGCAACCGAATGGGAATATATCTTTATACTAACACTGACATGTCTAATTAACCTTTTTGAGGATTTGGACTAAAATTTAGACGTGTACAGTATTAATACAAAGTAATAAACATATCGATTAGAAATATTCAGAATAGTTATAATATAGATAAATCAGATTAGTGTCACAGATCACAGCGCAATAATATACATCATCATATGCATAATAGAATGTGAGTCTAAAAATATCTATACTAGACCCATATAAATATATACATCATATCCATAATCTTGTATCAGGTACAAAGTCACTACTATTTAATATATATGACATAAACTACTAACTATCAATATATACAAGTATGAAGTAAACTAAAATTATCAAAATAGTTTACTTCAATGCTAGCCTAAAATCCGAAGGTCAATAGGTCCATGTACCTGTAAAGTCTCGGCTTGACCCGAGTATTAAAACAACAAACGGGTCGGACTATATCTAAATAAAAGGTGAGATACTAATATCATAACTTTTGGCTTATTATTTTAAGTCATAAAGTTAATATATTAGTATCTCACCTTTTATATAGATATAGTCTGACCCTTTTATTATTTTAATACTCGATTCAAGCTAAGACTTTACAAGTACAGAGGCCCATTGACTTTTGGATTTTGAGCTAGCATTGAAGTAAACTATTTTGATAGTTTTAGTTTACTTCATATTTGTATATATTGACAGTTAGGATTTTATGTCATCTATATTAAATAGTAGTGACTTTGTACCTGATACAAGATTTTGGATATGACGGATTATCGACAGCTACACTTCTTATTCATTAGACTAACCAAATTGGTCTATAAGTTTATCTGTTGTTCCAGTTTCAACTTATGAACACACTCAATATCAATGATATCAAAATACTTTTCAAAAACAAAAGATATCAAAACACTATTCAAAACTTAACAATAAATCTCTCCTCTTAATTAAATGACTAAAACTATTTCATGTCCATTCAACTATGAATCATAGTTTTCAAACTTGAAATTGACCCTCTTATGAAAATTGCGTCCTCGCAATTTCTTATAGGAAGACATCCAAAACATATGCAAACATTAACTCTCTTCAAATTTTACTATCAAGTTGAAACTCGATCAAAACTTAAGCAGTTAACATTAGAATCAAACTTATCGTATGTTATAAATTTAAATAGATTCATTCATCAATTTTTGTTTCTTCGCACACGAAAATTTACTAAAAATTTTCTAAATCTTAAAATTTTTGAAAAGTTTCGAAAGAGTTTCCTTTGTATGGTGATCCGTTTGCAATTTCACAATTATATTATATAATATACATTGAGCACACGGTCGAAACAATATATAACAATATTTCTATCATTTATATATTTAATCCGAAAGCTACCTCTTTATTAGCATTTAAGCAAGCATTATTTGGTGAAAGTGTAAAATACCAGAAGATATATGTATATCTTATAGAAAATAACTTGTGTTAAATTGTCTGTTGAGTGCTTTAAGAATTTTGGTCGATGCGCCTGATCAACGTTATCGTTAAGGATTTCTAAACACTAGGATGAGACATTCAAACACGGTGTTTTAGGCAATAAACTATTTCCAGTAATAATATTTAGTAAGTATATAATATATTTTTAAAAAAAACATAAGATATGGTATTATTTTAGAAAAGTGGTTATGAAGTAATAAATTTAATTTCAAATAATTTTAGCTATAAAAGCTATTTAAATGATTTTAGAAAGAGTTAGAAAGCCTTTGGAAAATAATATCTTTAATTATATGTATATACATTTAAATAGATTCTCAAAATAAAGTAAGTTATCAATTATGAAAAGTAAAGCTTTGTTTCAAAATAAATTCAACTAAGATTTTCAAGTTTACAAATAGTTTATGGTTTTAAAGTGTTTATGAAGTTATATATATATATATATATATATATATATATATTTGAAATAAAGTAAATTATCAATTATTAAAATATTGTTTTGATTCAAAGACCTAATAAAGAAATTTTATTTTAAGATTTAAAACTTTGTAACTCTTTTCTTCATGCATGCATGCATGTATGCATGTATGTACATACGTACGTACGTATGTATGTATGTTTGTGTGTGTGAGAGTTATTGGATTTTAAAAGTGATAAATTTGAAAGTAAACTATAGATAAAGAAAATTAGATATCATTCCTATATGATAAAATTTTGTTACTTACTTTCAAACTATAACCTATTTTTCACCTTTATTTGTTTTGCCTTTAGTTATATATATACGATGATGTATATTATTCCGTTGTGATCTGTGACTCTGATTTATCTATATTGTATATTATTCTGAATATTTTTAATTGATGTGTTTGCTACTTTGTACTTATTAAATTATTTATCACATTTTTATTATGTATTATTTTCCAATAATACATATATTTTAATTATCCACTATGGCTAGAAATTAGCTACTTATTATTTTAGGATCTTATTATGAAATATATTGTATATTATTCTGCTGAAATCTGTGACATTAATTTTAATTTATCTATATTATATATATTGTTTTGGATATTTTTAACTGATGTGTTTACTACTTTGTATTAATGTTGCACGCATCTAATTTTCAGTTCAGATCCTCAAAAAGGTAAATAATACATGTCGGTGTTAGTATAAAGATATATTCACATTCGATCGCCCTTAACCAGCCGTATTCTCCATATTAGCAGACGACGTTACTTGTAATGTTCTTTGCTAAACTAGGCGTAGCGGTGGGTCGTTGCAAGTCTACAAAATATCAATACTAGACTCACTCTAATGTGCATCGTATCTCATACAATATATCAGATACAAAATGACTACTGAATAATATACAGGACATAACTACTAAATGCTAATACACATCATGATGAAGTAAACTGAAACTGTCAAAATAGTCTATTCCAAAGCTAACTCAAAATCCAAGAGTAAATGAGTCTCTGTAGATGTAAAGTGTCGGCTTGACCCGAGTATTAAAATAATAAACATGTCAGACTATATCTAAATAAAAGGTGAGATAATAATATCATAACTAAATGACTTAAATAATAAGCCATAATAAAATATGCCGAAAAAATAATCATAATAAGGCATATAAATTAAATTCACTACTTTATAATTCCATAAATGACTTAACTCTAAAATAAAACCCAAAAATTCAAAAAGGCTTATCACAAAAAAATATAGATCTCAAAATTTTGATTTAAAACCAAATAAGTCATAAATAAAATATGCCCAAAAAAATAATCAAATAAGGCATATCTAACAAATCACCATTTCATAAATACATATCAAGTCTCAGTAGACTATCATCTCAAAATATGGTGATAACCAATTCAAAATTCCTCAGAGCCATAAAGGATACAAATATCCATACAAAATCTCTGTAGAAATAATCACCAATAATGAAATAATAATGGTAGTCATCTATCAGTTTAACACGAAGTCTACGAAAGAAACCTGCTATATACAAAGGAAGACTAACAAATGAGATTGCAGATTAGGGACACCGCTCGAAGAAAAGAGCAGCCGTGTACCTAATTCGTCTTATGCAAATTTACCTTTCGAAAGAGGTAAACATAGTCTAACTGATAAGTTGTAGTATCTATAGACTATGATGCATGTAGAAATCTTCCTTCCAAAAGAGATAGCCGTGTTTACACCATAATAGATCTTCCAAAAGAGATCTTCCTACCAAAATCTAAAATTGTATCGATTCTCAGATCGATGAAAAATGAGGTAACCTCTCTCAGAGATCTATCGGTCTGAAATCCAAACACCCTAAGATAATATAACTCTAAGTGTTAATTACTATCACCTCAGTAATCAAATGAATTGAACTAACTGTTCTGTACGAGATAGTAAATTCAAGTATTTACTAAAAAGCTAGTAATTTCCACTCAAACTCTATTTAACAAATTATAATGATAATCAGAATAATTGTACAAAGTGTCTCATACCACCTGACAATTCAATTGTTTGTTAAAATTCTTTGTTTCATAGATAATCATAAAATTCAACTCAAGCTTGTTTGTTTATAAATCAAAAGAAAAGAGTTAAAAGATTCCTAACTTAAAATCGAATTTCTTTTCTAAAATTAGAAATCAACCCATCATTTTTCATAATCAAACAACTTTCTTTATATAAAAATTTACATAGATAGATATATAATTACTTTTCATAAATGTTCAAAGCTTTAAAACCATATTTGTGTATACTTTTTAAAATAAAACCCTTTCATATATAAATGTGTGTATGTAGATGTGTGTGTGTGTGTATTTCTTTGTAAATAAATACTAAAATAATTTGTAATTTTTTAAACTAAATTTGTAAATTCCTAAAAAAAATAGATCTTTTTTTACATGTATTTTCTTTAAATTATACATAAAGGGAAGTTTAAATTTTAATAATCAAATGATACTAGTAATCAAAAGATAGCACAATCTAAAACAAGCTTAATAATTTAGCAAAGCAAACAATTAAATCAACAACAAATTGCATTTCGAAACCGGGCAAAACTGCCCAGAATTTGTTATCTCTTATCGACTCATAATCGATTTCCAGCATTCATACCTCAATTAGATCTTATAGCAAGGAATGTACAAGCATGCATTCATAGACTAAAGACCAACAATGCATTAACTTACTGATTTCAAGAACTAGGTTATCGATTATGTAAATAAGCTATGTAAAGAGTTTCAAACAAGTAGGCATATTTCAACAAACAACCCATTCATCAATTAGCAAATAAACCCAAAACAATGATTATATTCAAAAAAATCAGAAATCATAGATATAGATGAGTAAGTGATATAACTAGCCTTAAACCAATGCTTAGTTAGATTTCATGCTTTTGCTTTTCAGCCTATACTCGAAACCCTAGCATGCTCGACCTCCAAAAATTGAGCACGCTAAACCCCAGATGTCACGCCACGATCAGCCTACAGCATCTATTAGATGTCGTCAACTATCCTTGCCAGCCTATCACTTCACGCGCATGAAGTTGATCTCCTCCAATTGCCAGTTGAAGCTCGTGAATCCTAGGTCACGCCTTCAATCCAAATCGCTGCCAACATCGAGCTCGAGCATCCACTCCAACCCATGTCAGCATCCACACATGCGCCACCTCGTATTACCTTCCCTTTCGATCATCGCCGCGTCTTACATCTTTATTTTTTTTATTTTTTTCGAGATGTGATTTCATTTTTTGATTTGGGAATAAGGGATTTGGGTTGTATAGGAAATTCCAAGAATATGCTTTGGATGTATTGTTTATATAAATGGGTTGGGCTTAAAATGTTTAGGAATTTTTTTCTTCACTTTTCTTTTTAAGCAACACATTTTAACTTATTTAAAAACATTCCAAATTAATTTTTAAACTGATGTACACTTCATCTTATGGAATATATGTATTACGGCAACACAATTTCATTCAATCCACTATTGTTTCACTCAATTTAATTATTCACTGTATTGGAAAAAATAGATTAATTAATCTTCGTCGATTTAATGATTCAACTAAATATCATTTAAAACTTCATTCCATCTATTTCTATTATATATATTCATACTTTGAAATATTTTATATTTATTAAAACATTTCATTTAGATTTTAATATATTATTTAAAGTAAAGTTTATTAACTAATACAAATTTTACTATAATAAAAATTCTTTGTTAATTATACTTTAATTGAATAATAATTTGATTCCAAAATAATAATTATCCAAACCGAATTTGAATACTATTATTTTAATTAAATTTGTAGAATATTACGGCTTCGAAAATATGGTTGTTACGGACATGATTAGATACCACACTTTACTGGACATAAATTGTACGGTAAAATTATTAAAATATATTTTCTCTATCAAAATAATGAAAACAAGATTTTATAAAGGATCCAAAGTAAAATGTTTCTTTGTACAATTTATATTTAGCCTAAAGAATACGACAACATAGAAATGGGGTAAAATACTTGTGTCCCATGCTAGTATCACATATTTATTATATTTTGCTCTTTAGTATGGATAAAGGTCTATTTTAAATTGAATAAAGCAATAATATGTTCTATATTATATACTGAAATTGTACCTAATATAGACCCGCTATATAGAAAGGAAGCTATAATAAAACATATTATTTCTTCAGTGATTTTTAGTATGGATGTTATGTATCTTTATGGCCTTGATACCAAGCTGTAATGACCCCATACCAGGTAGTAAATTCAAATATTTACTAAAAGCTAGTAATTTCCGCTTCAAATATTTATATATAGGGTCCGGCTATTTGAACACAAAATAAACACAAAATTGTGACATAAAAGATCCGGACCATTGGATTTTTTGTCTTTATATGGAGGGTGGAATTCAGGAGGCAATCCAATGGTGGAGATTCTTTGTGTCTCCGATTGTGTCTCCATTTTGTGTCTCAATAGACTTTTCCATATATATATATAATATTACTTCATAAACACTTTGAAACCATAAACTATTTGTAAACTTGAAAATCATAGTTAAATTTATTTTAAAATAAAGCTTTACTATTCCTAATTGATAACTTACTTTATTTTGAAAATCTATTCAGATATATATATACACACAATTGTAGATATAGCTTTTCAAAGGCTTTCAAACTCTTTCTAAAATCATTTAATTAGCTTTTGTAGCTAAAATTATTTGAAATTGAATTATAACTTTCATAACCACTTTTCTAAAAAAATACCAATCTTATCTTTTGAAAGTTTTAACAGTAAGTTAAGAGGATAATATAATCTAACTATACATTTTATAAACTAAATTCCAATAAGGATCAAAATGGATAAAATCGCATTTTTTAAATTCATTTAAAAACGTTTAAATAATTCAAACGATAAATCCAATAAAAATTCAACATCTTGAGCCAACATCGCTCTATAAAATATAATTCCATAATATGGAATTGTTTATCAATCCAAGTTACTTTCCAGCAAACTCCAATTATGCAAGAATGTATGTATTTTCAACCATTAATCCAACTTACAATATAAATTTTAACATGTAATCTTAATTTAACCATTTAATTCATTTTTAACTATTGATTCAAACCCAATATTTCAAACATTATATTAAACCAATTCAAGCATAAACCAATTGAATCTACATCATCAATTTTATTGTTAAGGTGAGTTATCTTATAACTCACATACCTATATCTATACAAGTTTATTCTGTATGTATGCTTCTTTTGGGATAACATTAATGATTGGTAGGGAATGTAGACCCACATTCTATTATGTATATAATGATGTATATTATTCCGATGTGATCTATGACTCTAATTTTGATTTATCTATATTATATACCATTCTGAATATTATTAATCGGTGTGTTCATTACTTTATATTAATACTGTACACTTCTAAATTTGAGTTCAGTCCCTCAAAAAGGTAAATAAGATGTGTCAGTGTTAGTATAAAGATATATTTACATTCGATCGCCCTTAACTAGCCGTATTCTTCGGATTAGCAGACGACATTACTTGTAATGTTCTTTGCTAAACTGGGAATAGCGATAGGGTTGTCATAGCTTATGACTTAAAATATTGTAATATATATATATATATATATATATATATATCGGAATTAAATTGCGTGTCCTGATTTTTTAGTCAAATTTGCATAGGACAGATTAGGTACACGACTACTCTTTTCTTTGAGTAGTGTCCCAAATCCGCAGTCTCTTTCAGTAGGCTTCCTTTCTATGTAGCGGATCTCTTTGGTATATTTCGTGTCACTGTATTAAACTGGTAGATGAAAACCATTATTATTTTATCATTGATGGTTATTTCTTCAGAGATTTTTAGTATGGATATTATGCATTCTTTATGGCTCTGATACCAAGCTGTAATGACCCACCGTTATGCATGGTTTAGCAAAGAACATTACAGGTAATGTCGTCTGTTAATCTGGAGAATACGGCTGGTTAAGGGCGATCGATTATGAATATATCTTTCTACTAACACCGACATGTCTTATTTACCCTTTTGAAAATCTGAATTGAGAACTTAACGTGTATAGTATTAATACAAAGTAATAAACACAACGATTAAAATATTCAGAACAATATATAATATAGATAAATCGAAATCAGAGTCATAGATTGAAGCGCACTAATATACAACATATTTTATTTATGACTTATTTGATTATTATTAAGTCAAAATTTTGAGATCTATATTTATTGTTTTGATATGCTTTTTTGAATTTGTGGGTTTTTGGCATATTTTAAGATGACTAATTTTAGAGATAAGTCATTTAAGGAATTATAAAGTAGTGAATTTAATTAATATGCCTTAGATCTCAACTTTGTATTATTTATATTCTATAATGTTCACACTACCTTCACAACTAACCAAAATGAATTGATTCTATTACAAGGCACATGTAATTATACAATTGGGTCTTCAAGTATATTTTTCCTTATGACATAAATATTTGACATAAACTCATTTCAAAGAAGAGTTGCTTATTTACAAAAGCTTTTGAGAACTCTTCCAAATCATATAAAACTCATCTTGATTTATCACTCAAATATGTGATTTTTTTCTTCAAGATGGTCTGTAATAACCCTTTACAGATTGAATTAACTTATTTGGTTATTTGTGCCACATATTTTAATTACTTCATTTATGGATTTATGACTCTATAATATTCAAAGTTTAAAGTCACCTGCTATAATAATTAATTGTTATACCATATGAGTGTGTTTATACACAATTTGGATTTATAAACTAAAGTTAACTAGGAATCATTATTAATCCGTACAAATGAGACTTTAGCGAAATTTTTCATGAATTCTAACACATGGAAATTTTTTGATAATTCTTCTTATTCGTACTCGAAGAAAAGTAAATCGATAAATGGTCTAATTAAATTTATAACATATTATAAGGTTAGTTTCTAATGTCAACTGTAACGCCCCGAAAAATTTTCGAATTTCGGAAATTCGACATCGATACTCACTTTATCGACTGCCGAGAAATCGAAGGTCAAAAACCGGAATGTTATGGGGTTTAAAAAGAATTTTAAGAAAAGAAAAAGAGAAGAAGAGAGAAGATAGAAAATAGAGAGAAAAGAAGATAGAAAAGAGGACAGAAAATTTTAAAATAGAAGAAAAGAATTTGAAAATAGAAGACAAAAAAGAAAATAGAACGGAACAGAAAGGAACAGAAAGAACAAACACAGAATCTCACAATTCGCAGCGGAACAACATATAATAGATAAATGAATAATCTTTAAACAAAGAACTATATCAGTTATTACATTTCATCACATTATATTACATTACATCAAATCATCAGAGTGTACAACAACATACAACAATAAACAGTGCAGCGGAAAAAGAAATACTATATAAACTAGTAATACGCCATGCCATCCAGCTTGCCTCCAGCAACTCCAGAATATCCAGAATATCCTGATAAACCTTAACTCTTAACTGCCCGTGTGGAAATTGGTGGGCACCCAGAGTTTAGGAAGGAAAACAATAAACTCCAAGTCAGTCATGTGACTGGTGTGAGAACTCAAAACAGTTTATTTATCTTTAAAATCAAAATAGAGGAATATTTTTAATCAATTCGCAATGCTTTTAAAAATGAGACTACCATAAGGCCTCCCGCACACACACACAATGCAAACGCAGAATCGGAGGAGATTTCTCCTTATGATAGTCAAAGATGCTTGATACGCATTTAAAATAACATTTGATATTATTACTAGTGCATAGTGTAGAGAAAAATTCATTTCGAAAGTAGAATATAAATCTTAGCCAACATAGACATTTCGAACTATGCCTACTATAGCTACCATCCAAACAGTGGTGACCACCATAAGTGAATGGCAGGTTCTACAACTAATACCGTACAAGTTTCATATTGGGAATTGGATTTCCGACAAATGGTCAGGCCAAGGAACTTCCCATTGCCACTGAGAATGCCTCTGGAAAGACATCCCCGAGAACCAAACCGGAACTCTGCCAACACAAGGCCGGGTTACCCCTTAACTGGGTAACTACTGACACGAGCACGCCATTCCCCGGTCCTTTAGGACCTTTCAACCGAGCGCTCGATATCCAACATCACACAATCATAAAGTGTTATCAACATGAGTAAGTATCTGGGCTCCATACCATGATACCACCCCTTTCCAGAAGGAAATGCACATACCCTAAGGGGAGCTACAGCAACCCCTAATAACCTTGCCGCATCTTTCCTGTTTTGACCATTTCCGGGATGTGAGGCTCGACGAAGTCACGTCCACAAAAACATACTTTATACAAAAGCCATGCTTTGGGTCAATAAATGATCAACACAATGATCACTAAGATAGACGATCAAATAAATGATCCTATCACAAATAATCAACACAATGATCATTTCAGCATCACTCAGCATGTCACATTACCAAAATGGGATATATTGCCGATAACTTCAACTATATAACCTTTGAGCTCGTACGTCTCAAAGAAGGGTGTTAAGCAAAGAATAAATTCTCCGCCACCAACAGAAATATATTTGAATGAAATCGGCTTTATATCTCAAATTGTAATGTCAGGCATACAATCCATACAAGTCTGTTCCGGGATCGAACAGAACCGAAGGCACTTACAAAGAAGTCCTTGCAATCCGGATATTCACAATCCTGATCGGATTCACCATCACATATGGAGAACTCAATACCGGAGCAACTCGGTGCAGAGTCAATCGATAGTTCATCCTATCGCTTTCGCAAATACCGGTCTTCAACACCGATCTTCAAATGCAATTCACAACGACGTATCACATATTCGGAATGGGTTATACGACCCCATGGTCCTTTCCCGGTTAACCCGAATAGTGAGCGCTTATTCAAAAATAAGTGTGCATTCAAATTCAATCATATTCACATCAAATACCCATTCAAAGGGAAATATTGATAGTCGGTTATTGACTATCAATGGATATGCACACATCACCAGATTCCAAATAATTTTCCAAATTATTTATTTTCCAAAATATCTTTACTAGATATATAGTTTCAACACTTCAAAAATAAATCAATATTTATTTTTAACCAATTTCACTTTTCACATATAAATTCCATAATGAGTTTATATTTCAAAATATTCGTACATATACGATTTCAATAATTCATTTCAATTTATCCTCCAAAAAGATAAATTCTAATTATTCACTTCATATTGGAAAACATTTCCATACTTATTAAAAATAAGTAATTCTCAAATCTTTTTATTTTCAACACTTAGAAAAAAATCAATATACTTAAATCGAATTTAGTATATACTTCATTCTTTAAGGAAATCATTTATTTAAACATATTTATTTGGGCCAAAACGAATGTTACGTAAAACATCGTTACGACAACCCAAAATCACTAGTATAGGGATTCGGAATTAAAATAGATATATAAATCCCAATACTATACAAAACATTTCCTTTCGGAAATCATTTACTATAACAACAGTGTTATAGTCCACCATTTCCTTTTATTTCTCGAAAACGTCTATTTCAACAATAAATGTTGAAATCTATGGTTTCGAATCTCAACACATTTAAGACATCGTTAAATCGTTTTAATTCTATTTAAAATATCACATTCAAAAACATTTCCTTTAACGTATTATTCACTATTCAAAAACGTGAATATACTACGTTAACAATTTCATCCTTTTATTCATTTTAATTCAAAGGATTATTCACTATTTAAAAATGTGAATATAACTCCATTTATAAGTTATAACAATTAACTTATCAAAATAAGTCGTTTGCGGATTTATAAAACAACGTTTATAAATTCCATATCTATTTATTTATAAAACTTCCTTTTTATAAATTCTTTTATTAACCTGTTAAATTTCATATCTCCATTATAAACTAAAAGTTCATATTGTAAGTTAAATACTTATAAAACGATTATTTTACAAAATCGTTCTTTTTATCTTCCCAAATTATAAATCTTATAACTTATAAGATTCATTCATTTATCCAAAACCATTATTCACATAATTTCACCAAATTTATAAATCTACTATTTATAAATTTCATTTATAACCTCCCAGTTTATAATTCTACAAATTTCATTCATTTATGAAATTCATTTCCACTTCATTTAAACATTTATAAAGACTCGTTTTATAATGTCAATATTTCGATTTATAAATATCTATTTATAAATCTCTTAATATAAATCAATTTATATTATTCTTTTAAAACGTCTTTAAATTCCTTTATAATTTCATCATTCTGATTTATAAAATAATCAAATTTTATAAATTCTAAATTCAAACTTTTATAATAAATTCAAAAATCCAATTTAACCTATTTTATAACATCATTAACCCATATTTCTCAAAATCAGCTTTTAGCTATATTTCACAAAAATTATAATTTTTATAACTTTAAAAATTATAACGTTTATTTATTTATAATGGATCAATTCCAGAAATAAAGTATATTTTCAAAAATCATTTTAAAGATCATTTTAAAATCCCAAAATCTGGGTCCAATGATGCTACACATCAAATAGTCAATCACGACAACAACGATATCATATATCGATATGATAATCAATCAAATATCAAAATATCTGAAATTAAATAAATACTGTTGAGGAATCCAGTTGGATCCCTCCAACCTGTTTTCCTGCATCCAAAAACATTAGCACAATACCAATTTCGCTCCAGTACGAAATTATCGCGGTACATGTTCTTATTAAATATTATCCGCTTAATAACGGCGTAATAGGGTCTCATCCGCTAAACAAAAAATACAGGAAATCAACAACTGCAATATATACATATGCCAATATATATATATATTGATATTATATATAATACCAATTTCACTGTTTATGAAATATTCGCGGTATATGTTTATATTAAATAACATCCGCTTACTAACGGCGCATAATGTCTATTTTAACAATCAATAATTTACAGTCATCATTCAAACACGCATTCAAATATTTTAAATCTAACTATTTAAAATAAAATCGAAACTTATTCGATTGAGTGAGAAGTTCTCACCTTGGTTTTAAATTCCGTTTTACGTTTTATTTCGAATAAAATTAAACGCGCGTTTAATTTTACCCGAAATTCTCACTAACTCCAAACGACTCCAAACCAACTCCATCGCGTAGTGCTCGTCCATACGATTCCAACGCAACTGAGTTTGCATTTTTTCGACCTCGTATGAAAAAGTTATGCAATTTACAAGTTTGTACGTATTTTATATAAACAAATCGACTTAAACTTAAATAATTTATAACCTACATCTATCATCCACCATCCAAACTAGATCCAACGCTTCCCCTCCTTTCTCCCACATCACGTATCATCTCCAGGTGAACAAATTCAAGGCCGAACCCATACATGATTCCTAGGGTTTCAATTTGCACTCCAATCACTCAACTAGAATTCGATCGGGATATACCAACGCGAAGCTCCACCTCTCCACTACACTCGGCCCCAAGGACCTGTAGCTCGGCCTGCCCTCTGGCCTTGGAAGTCGTGCCAAACCTGTAGCGAACGGCCACCTCTTGCTCCTCCATCGCCGCTCCAAACACGATCTCAACCGTACGGATCTAAAGCTTTTGATGCGCTCTACAAGTTTGTAGTTGATCACTTTGGCTAATTCTTGATGGATTGAGAGAGATTGATGAATGAAAGAGGATGATTTCTGGCCATTCAGGGGGGGTGGCGGCTGGAGTTATTAGATTAGGGTTTTGTGATAATTTTTATCAAATTTATGAAGGCTCATGTCTATTTATAAGGAACGAGCGACACTATTCATCCCGGAAATTCCGAACTCCGATTTAGACGCCGTAACCAGCGTACCTAGGGTTTATCCCGCGTTCCGGACACAATGGAACAGGTTTCGGAAGCTAATTCGGAAGTATGTGCGAGTTATGGCTGAAAACGCTCAATTTAAATTAAACCGATTTAAATCGATTTCTAGGCGTTTTAATTTGTACCGGACAAACGGTAAATCCAAACGACTTGAAATTTGAAACCTTACAATAATATCACATTACGGATCCGATGAAACTGGTTTCGTCGAAATCCGAGACTTTTTGAAAAATGGCTATTTTGACTCGCCAAATTTAAATTAAAAATAATTCGATGCGTTTCGAGCTGCCACGATCAAACGATAGCTCCGATTGACACGAAAATTGAAATCCGGTAATAACTAACTATTACGGATCCAATGGAACTGGTTTCGTTCAATTCTGAGACTGTTCAAAAATTGACTATTTTACAGTCGATTATAAAATATTAAAATATTCAATTTTCACAAATTAACTTTTAATTCGATTTTAAAAGTTCTAAAATATTTCTATAACTCCAGTATGATAAAATAAAATTTTCCAAATTATTTTCAATCATATTTAACGTAATTTTCAATTATTTCCATAATTTAACATATTAAATTATCGATTTAATTATCCAATTAAATCCAAAAATTCAAATAAAAATTTATTTGACTTAAAAATTAACTTATAAATATTTAAAATTAATTAAATATTCAAAATTTTAATTTCTAAAAATTCTGGGTCGTTACAATCTTTCCCCCTTAAAAGAATTTCGTCCTCGAAATTACAAGTAAGAAAGGTACAGAATTTATTAACTTTTCCAAAATTCATAATTAAACTTCTTATAATTCTTTACTAAGTTTTCAAATCATACTTAATTATGTTTTCAAAAACAATTACTATTGCTTAACTTTCAACTTTAAAACAAAGTTTAAAGTTTTCAAACATTTTCCCAAATTTTCTCAAAATTTTCTAACGCCTTAAATTTCCGGAAAAATTCGCCATAGTCTCCTTTGCGCGGCTCGATCCGAAAAAAAAATGACAGTATATATATCACAAATATACATCTCATCAAGTAATGAGGCATCCCGAAGGGAAAAAAGTATAAAAGTGCGATATTTAATCCGAGATATGTACCTTATATTTTATTAGCAAGCATATACGGCTAATATAGCGCTAAAGCGAACTCCAAATGCGAAGCAACGCGATCCGCACCTACTAAACTCAACAAACAACATGAGAATTATGCATATAGACAATAATCTCAATATACAACATATAGCAACATAACAACTTATATGCTAACATAGCAAATGCAACAATAGCAATATATATTCAGCCATCATCCAATTACCATTCCATAACCAACAATATTCATTTATATTCTCATTAATATTTAATGAATTGGTTTTCACTTTAAATCACATTTGATTTATTAACATTGGATTTTATCAACATTCATTCTCAATTTTAATTAGTTTACATTCACTAATTAAATCCAATTCACATTCAATTCTATTCAAATTTATTTACTTTCAATTTGAATTCAATTTCATAGCTTTCAATTTCATTAACACTTAATGAATTATATACAATCAACAAACAATCATATAACAACCAATGTAAATTAATTACAACCAAATTTCTTTGCTTATATTCATTCAATTTGGTTTAACACCGTCACTTTCAATTGGTTATCATTCAATTCATTAATTTAATTCAATTACAAAGTTGAATTCTATTTATATAACTCAAGTTCATATCCATCACTTAACTTAATTAATTTAGTTTGATACCAACATCAATTTAATTCAACAACACTTAAGTTATATTCCATTTAACTTTAAATTCACTTTTATTCACAACTCATATTCATAGATATATTCATATAGTTTCACTTTTTTTATATATATAAGTTTATTTCACAATTGTAAATACTTTAATTATAATTTCAATTCTTATAATTCTTTTGCTTATACAATTATTCTTTTATTTAGATTATTCAAACAACTTAACAATCAACTTATACATACTTTAATAATTCTGAAAAATTATTCCTTTACATATAAAAATATAATCAAGGCAAAATCATTCCATTTACCCAATTTAAAAATCAATATTGTGCCGAATTGTTCTATTCAAGTGTTTAGAAACCCCTTCGATTCAGTTTCGAGCTGCGCCGACGAAGGTTCATATACCACTCAACAAACCAATCATCACAATATAAAACAATTTTTATATTCACTAACAAATACGCACTCATAGCTATTATTACACTCAAACTCATTCTAGAGTACTACTGACTCTATCTCTAACGAGTAATACCCAACAGAACCATGGTTGTCGCTTAACCATCAGAGCTCTGATACCAAATGTAACGCCCCGAAAAATTTTCGAATTTCGGAAATTCGACATCGATACTCACTTTATCGACTGCCGAGAAATCGAAGGTCAAAAACCGGAATGTTATGGGGTTTAAAAAGAATTTTAAGAAAAGAAAAAGAGAAGAAGAGAGAAGATAGAAAATAGAGAGAAAAGAAGATAGAAAAGAGGACAGAAAATTTTAAAATAGAAGAAAAGAATTTGAAAATAGAAGACAAAAAAGAAACTAGAACGGAACAGAAAGGAACAGAAAGAACAAACACAGAATCTCACAATTCGCAGCGGAACAACATATAATAGATAAATGAATAATCTTTAAACAAAGAACTATATCAGTTATTACATTTCATCACATTATATTACATTACATCAAATCATCAGAGTGTACAACAACATACAACAATAAACAGTGCAGCGGAAAAAGAAATACTATATAAACTAGTAATACGCCATGCCATCCAGCTTGCCTCCAGCAACTCCAGAATATCCAGAATATCCTGATAAACCTTAACTCTTAACTGCCCGTGTGGAAATTGGTGGGCACCCAGAGTTTAGGAAGGAAAACAATAAACTCCAAGTCAGTCATGTGACTGGTGTGAGAACTCAAAACAGTTTATTTATCTTTAAAATCAAAATAGAGGAATATTTTTAATCAATTCGCAATGCTTTTAAAAATGAGACTACCATAAGGCCTCCCGCACACACACACAATGCAAACGCAGAATCGGAGGAGATTTCTCCTTATGATAGTCAAAGATGCTTGATACGCATTTAAAATAACATTTGATATTATTACTAGTGCATAGTGTAGAGAAAAATTCATTTCGAAAGTAGAATATAAATCTTAGCCAACATAGACATTTCGAACTATGCCTACTATAGCTACCATCCAAACAGTGGTGACCACCATAAGTGAATGGCAGGTTCTACAACTAATACCGTACAAGTTTCGTATTGGGAATTGGATTTCCAACAAATGGTCAGGCCAAGGAACTTCCCATTGCCACTGAGAATGCCTCTGGAAAGACATCCCCGAGAACCAAACCGGAACTCTGCCAACACAAGGCCGGGTTACCCCTTAACTGGGTAACTACTGACACGAGCACGCCATTCCCCGGTCCTTTAGGACCTTTTCAACCGAGCGCTCGATATCCAACATCACACAATCATAAAGTGTTATCAACATGAGTAAGTATCTGGGCTCCATACCATGATACCACCCCTTTCCAGAAGGAAATGCACATACCCTAAGGGGAGCTACAGCAACCCCTAATAACCTTGCCGCATCTTTCCTGTTTTGACCATTTCCGGGATGTGAGGCTCGACGAAGTCACGTCTACAAAAACATACTTTATACAAAAGCCATGCTTTGGGTCAATAAATGATCAACACAATGATCACTAAGATAGACGATCAAATAAATGATCCTATCACAAATAATCAACACAATGATCATTTCAGCATCACTCAGCATGTCACATTACCAAAATGGGATATATTGCCGATAACTTCAACTATATAACCTTTGAGCTCGTACGTCTCAAAGAAGGGTGTTAAGCAAAGAATAAATTCTCCGCCACCAACAGAAATATATTTGAATGAAATCGGCTTTATATCTCAAATTGTAATGTCAGGCATACAATCCATACAAGTCTGTTCCGGGATCGAACAGAACCGAAGGCACTTACAAAGAAGTCCTTGCAATCCGGATATTCACAATCCTGATCGGATTCACCATCACATATGGAGAACTCAATACCGGAGCAACTCGGTGCAGAGTCAATCGATATTTCATCCTATCGCTTTCGCAAATACCGGTCTTCAACACCGATCTTCAAATGCAATTCACAACGACGTATCACATATTCGGAATGGGTTATACGACCCCATGGTCCTTTCCCGGTTAACCCGAATAGTGAGCGCTTATTCAAAAATAAGTGTGCATTCAAATTCAATCATATTCACATCAAATACCCATTCAAAGGGAAATATTGATAGTCGGTTATTGACTATCAATGGATATGCACACATCACCAGATTCCAAATAATTTTCCAAATTATTTATTTTCCAAAATATCTTTACTAGATATATAGTTTCAACACTTCAAAAATAAATCAATATTTATTTTTAACCAATTTCACTTTTCACATATAAATTCCATAATGAGTTTATATTTCAAAATATTCGTACATATACGATTTCAATAATTCATTTCAATTTATCCTCCAAAAAGATAAATTCTAATTATTCACTTCATATTGGAAAACATTTCCATACTTATTAAAAATAAGTAATTCTCAAATCTTTTTATTTTCAACACTTAGAAAAAAATCAATATACTTAAATCGAATTTAGTATATACTTCATTCTTTAAGGAAATCATTTATTTAAACATATTTATTTGGGCCAAAACGAATGTTACGTAAAACATCGTTACGACAACCCAAAATCACTAGTATAGGGATTCGGAATTAAAATAGATATATAAATCCCAATACTATACAAAACATTTCCTTTCGGAAATCATTTACTATAACAACAGTGTTATAGTCCACCATTTCCTTTTATTTCTCGAAAACGTCTATTTCAACAATAAATGTTGAAATTTATGGTTTCGAATCTCAACACATTTAAGACATCGTTAAATCGTTTTAATTCTATTTAAAATATCACATTCAAAAACATTTCCTTTAACGTATTATTCACTATTCAAAAACGTGAATATACTACGTTAACAATTTCATCCTTTTATTCATTTTAATTCAAAGGATTATTCACTATTTAAAAATGTGAATATAACTCCATTTATAAGTTATAACAATTAACTTATCAAAATAAGTCGTTTGCGGATTTATAAAACAACGTTTATAAATTCCATATCTATTTATTTATAAAACTTCCTTTTTATAAATTCTTTTATTAACCTGTTAAATTTCATATCTCCATTATAAACTAAAAGTTCATATTGTAAGTTAAATACTTATAAAACGATTATTTTACAAAATCGTTCTTTTTATCTTCCCAAATTATAAATCTTATAACTTATAAGATTCATTCATTTATCCAAAACCATTATTCACATAATTTCACCAAATTTATAAATCTACTATTTATAAATTTCATTTATAACCTCCCAGTTTATAATTCTACAAATTTCATTCATTTATGAAATTCATTTCCACTTCATTTAAACATTTATAAAGACTCGTTTTATAATGTCAATATTTCGATTTATAAATATCTATTTATAAATCTCTTAATATAAATCAATTTATATTATTCTTTTAAAACGTCTTTAAATTCCTTTATAATTTCATCATTCTGATTTATAAAATAATCAAATTTTATAAATTCTAAATTCAAACTTTTATAATAAATTCAAAAATCCAATTTAACCTATTTTATAACATCATTAACCCATATTTCTCAAAATCAGCTTTTAGCTATATTTCACAAAAATTATAATTTTTATAACTTTAAAAATTATAACGTTTATTTATTTATAATGGATCAATTCCAGAAATAAAGTATATTTTCAAAAATCATTTTAAAGATCATTTTAAAATCCCAAAATCTGGGTCCAATGATGCTACACATCAAATAGTCAATCACGACAACAACGATATCATATATCGATATGATAATCAATCAAATATCAAAATATCTGAAATTAAATAAATACTGTTGAGGAATCCAGTTGGATCCCTCCAACCTGTTTTCCTGCATCCAAAAACATTAGCACAATACCAATTTCGCTCCAGTACGAAATTATCGCGGTACATGTTCTTATTAAATATTATCCGCTTAATAACGGCGTAATAGGGTCTCATCCGCTAAACAAAAAATACGGGAAATCAACAACTGCAATATATACATATGCCAATATATATATATTGATATTATATATAATACCAATTTCACTGTTTATGAAATATTCGCGGTATATGTTTATATTAAATAACATCCGCTTACTAACGGCGCATAATGTCTATTTTAACAATCGATAATTTACAGTCATCATTCAAACACGCATTCAAATATTTTAAATCTAACTATTTAAAATAAAATCGAAACCTATTCGATTGAGTGAGAAGTTCTCACCTTGGTTTTAAATTCCGTTTTAGCTTTTATTTCGAATAAAATTAAACGCGCGTTTAGTTTTACCCGAAATTCTCACTAACTCCAAACGACTCCAAACCAACTCCATCGCGTAGTGCTCGTCCATACGATTCCAACGCAACTGAGTTTGCATTTTTTCGACCTCGTATGAAAAAGTTATGCAATTTACAAGTTTGTACGTATTTTATATAAACAAATCGACTTAAACTTAAATAATTTATAACCTACATCTATCATCCACCATCCAAACTAGATCCAACGCTTCCCCTCCTTTCTCCCACATCACGTATCATCTCCAGGTGAACAAATTCAAGGCCGAACCCATACATGATTCCTAGGGTTTCAATTTGCACTCCAATCACTCAACTAGAATTCGATCGGGATATACCAACGCGAAGCTCCACCTCTCCACTACACTCGGCCCCAAGGACCTGTAGCTCGGCCTGCCCTCTGGCCTTGGAAGTCGTGCCAAACCTGTAGCGAACGGCCACCTCTTGCTCCTCCATCGCCGCTCCAAACACGATCTCAACCGTACGGATCTAAAGCTTTTGATGCGCTCTACAAGTTTGTAGTTGATCACTTTGGCTAATTCTTGATGGATTGAGAGAGATTGATGAATGAAAGAGGATGATTTCTGGCCATTCAGGGGGGGGTGGCGGCTGGAGTTATTAGATTAGGGTTTTGTGATAATTTTTATCAAATTTATGAAGGCTCATGTCTATTTATAAGGAACGAGCGACACTATTCATCCCGGAAATTCCGAACTCCGATTTAGACGCCGTAACCAGCGTACCTAGGGTTTATCCCGCGTTCCGGACACAATGGAACAGGTTTCGGAAGCTAATTCGGAAGTATGTGCGAGTTATGGCTGAAAACGCTCAATTTAAATTAAACCGATTTAAATCGATTTCTAGGCGTTTTAATTTGTACCGGACAAACGGTAAATCCAAACGACTTGAAATTTGAAACCTTACAATAATATCACATTACGGATCCGATGAAACTGGTTTCGTCGAAATCCGAGACTTTTTGAAAAATGGCTATTTTGACTCGCCAAATTTAAATTAAAAATAATTCGATGCGTTTCGAGCTGCCACGATCAAACGATAGCTCCGATTGACACGAAAATTGAAATCCGGTAATAACTAACTATTACGGATCCAATGGAACTGGTTTCGTTCAATTCTGAGACTGTTCAAAAATTGACTATTTTACAGTCGATTATAAAATATTAAAATATTCAATTTTCACAAATTAACTTTTAATTCGATTTTAAAAGTTCTAAAATATTTCTATAACTCCAGTATGATAAAATAAAATTTTCCAAATTATTTTCAATCATATTTAACGTAATTTTCAATTATTTCCATAATTTAACATATTAAATTATCGATTTAATTATCCAATTAAATCCAAAAATTCAAATAAAAATTTATTTGACTTAAAAATTCACTTATAAATATTTAAAATTAATTAAATATTCAAATTTTTAATTTCTAAAAATTCTGGGTCGTTACATCAACCACTTTAGGGAATTGCTTGTTTCTACTCGATTATAGAATTCAAAAGAGAATTAACAGTTGAGTGTTTGTGACATCTCCCTATCAGAAATTACGAGGACGTAATTTTCATAAGGGGGAGGTCAGTAACAGCCCTGTTTTAAAGTTGTACTGTTAAGTTAATTTAATCAAAATATAAGTTTTTAGATTCGATTTTTTTTATAATTGCTATTTTTGTAATCAAATTATTATTCAATTAAAGTTTATTTAATAAAGGGTTTTTGTTATAAAAAAATTGAACTGTCTAATAAATTTCATTTTAGATTATATATTAAAATTCAAATAAAACGTGCTATGAATATGAAATATTTAAAAAAATATAAATAGTTTAGTATAATTAAAATAGATGAAAAGAAGTTTTATCTGATATTCAATCAAATCAATAAATCTAATAAAATGAATAAACTTATTTTATAATAATATAATAACTAATTAAACAAAGTGAAATGATACTGTATTGAATAAAATTGTGTAGTTGTTGAGTTATATATTTCGCAGAATGAGGTGAATTTATGAATAAGTGCTAGAATTAGTTTCACATGAGTGCTGAAATTTATTTTGCAATTAAAGGATGAGAAAATTTATATTCTTTAAAAAGGGCTTGAAGATAAATGAAAGAAGAAAACAAACTTAATAAAAAATACTAACCTATTCAGTCTTACCGAGCCCATTACCTGCATCACCTAGTTTCCAAACCCACACTCTTCTGTTACTTCTTTCCTAAAATCCCCAACTCAACGGCAAAGAAAGAAAACAAAAAAAAAACAATGAACAAAATCGTGTTCGAGGCCAACGTTGCAAAGGGATGTGGTGCATGTAATGGTGTTGATATAGGTTAATGGAGGCATCGCAACTTGACAGTGTGACCTGGAGCATCACATTGCTGAAGGAAAGCGACATGTAGGCATCGTGACTTAGAGGGAGAAGGCGAGCGCGACTTGGAGGGAGACGAGCACTTCTGGTGACACAAGTATGGGACGACGAGGTGATGATGGAGGCACGATTGATGAGGCACCTGGTTGGAGATGCCATGATGAAGTAACTATTGTAACATTGGTTGGTCACGAGCTAAGGCTGGCGGTGATCGACGAGGCTGTCATAGTTGAGTGCGCTTATTCTTGGCAGCGGCATGGGTTGAGGCAGCACTGGCTGAATGCTATTTTTCGCTCTTCTATTCGGTGAGTTATGTTTAACTCACACTTCTATATCTATTAATGTGAATTCCTTATGCGTGTTGTGATATGGTTGTTTGGGTGATAGTTGTTGATTTCTAATCACTGAATTAGTTAAGACATGAATTTTGCTTTACATATCCTTCCCTAATTGTAGATCTTAACGACTGTTTGTTGTGTGAATGAATTGGGTTAAAATATGGATGCATGTTATGATTTAGTTCTTTCATCAAATAATTAATTCTTCGATGAGATTTGATCATTTGGCGTTACATTGATGCGTTGTAGGGACTAATAATGTAAAATTACAAACGAAACTCCATCTGATTGTGAATTAAGATTTTATAGTATGTGGATACTTGTGCATTGTTGTATGATAGAAATTTGCTGGAAAACAACTCGGATCGCTAAATAATTCCATTTTATGGAATTATATTTTAGAGCGATGTTGGCTCTAGGTATTGAATTTTAGATGGGTTTATTGTTTGAATGTTTAAAAGAATTCCAAAAATGAGATTTATTCATTTTAATTCTTATAGAAATTTTATTTACAAAATATATAGTTAAATTATCTTTATTCTTAACTTATTTCTTATTCAAAATTTATCTTCAAAACTTTTTAAATTGAGTAAATTTATTTATAAAACATTTTTAAATTTATTATTATTAGTATATCATAACTCTGGAAATGCTTAGAAGCAAACGCTAAAATATAGTATTATTTTATAAAATCTAGTAATGATTATTCATAAAACCTTCTAAATTTACAATTATAAGTATAAGATTTTATAGACAAAAGATAAAATATAGTAATATTTATATAAGCAATGATGAAAGCATTAATTTTACTTTCAAGCAATTTGTTATAAAAGAGGTTTAAATGAATTTTAAAAGAGTTCAAAAGCTTTTGTAAATAAGCAACTCTTCTTTAAAATGAATTATGGATTTAAAAGTGATTTTGGAAAAAAATATCTTGATATATATAAAATACTAATTTAAAACTCTTTTAATTTATATATTATGGATTAACAAAGGTGAGAAGATTAAAAATGAATTATAGATAAAATATTTGGAAATCATTTTCTATATGATAAAATTATATTAATTACTTTCAACCTATAAACTATTGTTGGTTTTATTCTATTTTGCTTTTGAGTATTTTTGTACAACCTATCAGTTTATTTTGTTTTATACGGTTAGACTATACCTCTTTCGAAAGGCAAATTTGCATAGGACAGATTAGGTACACGGCTGTTATTTTTTTTGAGCGGTGTCCCTACTCTACAGTCTCTTTCGGTAGATTTCGTGTCATTATATTAAACCGATAGATGACTATCATTATTATTTCATTATTGATGATTATTCCTTTGGAGATTTTTAGTATGGATATTATGTATCCTTTATGGCTCTGAGGAATTTTGAATTGGTTATCACCATATTTTAAGATGATAGTTTACTAAGACTTGATATGCATTTATGAAATGGTGATTTGTTAGATATGCCTTATTTGAGTATTTATTTTGGGCATATTTTATTTATGACTTATTCGGTTATTGTTAAGTCAAAATTTTGAGATCTATATTTATTGTTTTGATATGCCTTTTTGAATTTTTGGGTTTTAGGCATATTTTGAGATGACTTATTTTAGAGTTAAGTCATTTATGGATTTATAAATTAGTGAATTTAATTAATATGCCTTATTATGATTGTTTGTTCAGTGTATTTTGTATGGCTTATTATTTTAAGTCATAAAGTTATGATATTAGTATCTCACGTTTTATTTAGATATAGTCTGACCCGTTTATTTTTTTAATACTCGGGTCGGGCCGAGACTTTATAGGTACAGAGACTCATTGACTCTGGAGTAACGACTAGGATTTTTCGGTTTTTTGATTTGAATATTTAAATGGTTTTAAATGTTGGATTTGAAACAAAAACTGATTGTTAATATGAAAATTTCAGTTGGGATTATAGAGTGAATTTAAAATTTCAAATATAGCGGTTATCGTAATATGGAAATGGTAAATAATTGAAATTTGAGTTGAATATGAATCGAAACGATTTCTAATATGGATATAAATTCTATTGGAGTTATGATTGGTTTAGTAAGTTTTAAAACTGAAATTTCAAATGATTTCGTCGATTTTTATCAATGCATTAAAATAGCAATTTGGGGCACATTATCGAATTTCGACTAAACCAGTATCATTGGGTCTGTAATAATGAATTGTAATACGCTGTCAGATTTTGTAGCGATCGGACGTAACGTTTGGTGGTATGGGATAGAAACGCGTTGAATTTAATATCGAAAATTTTATATAATAATTGGGTCACAAAACTTGTTCCATTACGTTCGAAATAAGGGTATAACATTAGGAACGCTAGGCGTCATGCCTTGATTGGAGTCCATAATTATATAGTGAGATATTTTGAAATTTTAAATAATATATTCTATTCGGATTTGACCGGAAGCCACCATTCCTTCATATCAGCCTACAAAAACCTGTACGTTCCCATGCCCTCTCTTCCTTTTATAGTTGCGTACATCAGAAGGAAGGTCGCGTTTTTTCTTTTAAAACATAGCTCAATCGAACGGTCCACGCTCGATGGGACCACTAGGGACCGATTCAGGCAAGATCCCCGACTGTGAAGATGGTCGACGTGAGAAGGTGAAGTTTTTGACCGGTGGAGATCGGCTGGTGAGGTCGGAGGCAGCCACAGTTCGTGGATGAATGGCGAGATCCTCTTTGATCCATTGTGGCGTTTTGGTGGGTTTTAGGGGGATGGTGTATGAAGGCTAAATGTTCATGGGGGAGGGGGCCACCTTCCACCTAAGTATGGTGGCGAATGGCTGACTGTGGCAGCAGCAATTGGCGGTTGAATGGGAATAAGGTTTCAGCTCGTACTCGAGCTACAGGACGAGTTGGTAGGTGATGTCAAGTTCGTTGGGGACGTGGTGGTCGAGGTAATTATCTGGCAAAGATTAGCGACGTCAGTGGCGTGTGGAAGAAACGGCTATGGGTGGAAATTACGGATTTTTGGGTTTATTTCGTTCGAGTGGAAGAAAGGGGGAGGTAGGTATAATTTATTTAAAAGGTTAATTAATGTAATTAAGAATTATATATTATTTACTAAATTCGAGGGTTGTAAATTAAATAATTTACTCGTTTTAGGTTCAAATGAAACGCGGTCAGCTGCGTTAGGTTCATATGGTCATGCTCTACAAAATGGAACTAGTTTAGATGGATTTAGAGCTTGATAGAATTTTAGGTTAAAATTAATGTCAATTTTAATTTAAAAATGAAAATTTTTGGCGACTAGTAAAAATCAATGTGACTAAATCTCACTCATTTTGGATTGCTGGTTCTAATTTAAAATGTTAAATTATTTATTGGTTGACTGGATGAATTTATAAATTATTATCAGTTGGATGTTATATTATATACAGCAGTATATACATTAGTAGTTGGGTTTATTCCCACCGATTGGAGGGGATGAGACACTATGCGCCCCGTAGAATAGCGGATGACCCTATTTTATTGCGATATCCCGTCTTGAAGCGAGATTATTATTTTATGTTATATAACATCTATGGTTGTAGAGAAACAGGTTAGAGGGATCCAACTGGATTCCTCAAGATTGTTGTTTTTAATTTCATATATAGTGATATATGATGTGTGTGAATAATCTATTATAGATTATGTTGTGATTTGATTTATTGGATGTTATAATAGCACTGGCCTTAATTTCGGTATTTTAAATACCATAAATATTGTTTTTGAATTTGGAGGAAATAAAAGGAGATTTTCGATATAAAAATATTTATATCGAAAATTGGATTATTTTAAAGGAAATTGATTTGGATAATACAATGATTTGATTTTGGGTTTGTACTTAACTATTCATAAAATGTTTTAAACAGAGATTTTAAAATAATTTATATAAGGGATTTTTAACAATTGACTTTTAAATGATATTTCTGAAAATATGGATAAGGTGTTGAAATCAATATTTAAAATAGATTCGAAAAATAAATGGGATTTATAATGTGATAGATTTAAAAAAAATGAAGTTTATAAATGAGAATGTTTTATAAATAAGCGAAACCCGACTGAGTTCATAAATTTATAAACGATGTTTATAAATAAAGTGAAATGATTTTCATTTGATAAATTGGAAATATAATTTCGCAGTGAGAATTTATAATGAAATATAGAAATCGGTTTAGAAAGAAATAAAGGATTCTATTTGGAAATAGTTATGAAATTGGAGACGCAAGTGATTTGTGATAAATCGAGAGAGATTTATAAATGCTGAAATGGTTATACTAGATTTTAAAAATAGATTTTTATCGAGAAGTTAATCTTTTTTTAGAAAGGGATTTTTATTTATTAAACTATGTAGTTTAAAAACTGTTTTAGTATTGAAAACATTTTGGAAAGTTAGTTAGTCAAATATTGGATATTAGTTGAAATGAATTATAATTTTTATAATAAGCTTGGTAAATCGATTAGTATTATTTATAAAGGAATTGGAAATTGGTATCATTGTTTGTTTAAAAAGTTTTTGGATATTTTAAATGATTACTTAAACGTGTTTTGAAAATAAACTATTATTCTTAAAAAAATACTTATTATTTTATATATGGAATTTAAAGGCAAGTGATTGGGATGTGTTTATAAATACTCCAAAGATTTGTAAACCAAGTTATTTAGTAGAGGTGGTTTTGTAAGAGAAAAAGGGAAATTATGGAAATTAAGAAATTTTCAAAGTGTTTTAAATATGGCAACTTCGAGAATGAATCTGAATTCATAAAAGAAGTTATAAATTGTTAGTTGGAATTATAAATAAGTATAATTGGTTTTTGGAAATTATAAAAAGTAATTTATTAATAATTCTGGAGATTTATGAGATAAGTTATGAGATATTTTCTAAGTTTGATATTAAAATGATTTTGGAGAATATGTTCGTAAATATTATCCTAAGAATAGAAAATAGGGTTAGGGAAATATTTTAAGTGTAAATGAATGGTATAGAAATATTTCCTAAGTGTTGTAAATTGAATTCGAAAATATTTCTAAGTGTTGATATGGTTTGAAAATATCCTGTTATGGATTTAAGTACTTGAAATTGTTTTCAAATGTTAGAATACTGGAAGGGATTTGAATACGTATCTTTGTAAAGATAGTTCGAATAAATATTTGGGAAGATTTAATAAAATTAGGCCTGGCGACTGCTTATGTGTGTTGTTGATAATTAAATAACCGACTATCAAATCTGGCCAAATTCATTGATCGTTTCGAAGAGACTGAGATCAGATTTAATTATCCGAAAACCACTTCGATCTTATTTGTTCGTTACTAACTTTGGTATCGTGAAGATAAATGAAGATGGAGTTCTTGGATATTCGGTTTATTCAAACCCAGAACAACTTGTATGGATGAACGTTATCATTGCGTCGTTGCTTGGAAGGCAGTGTTAGCATTCCAAGAATGAATACTATTCTTAAGGTAATACATAGCCTCAAGCATCATCAACTGGGAATGACTAAAACAATGAGGATGCAGCAAGGCTATGAAGGTCGCTCATATTAGGGTATGATCATCACTCATCTAGAGTGGACATTTATCATCACTTTCATTTGTATGCGTTTCGGGGCCCATTTGTGGTGATCATATTCGGTATTATCCAGTAAGGGATATGACGATCTTTTCTTAGCACGGATCGATATGTTCGATCTTGGTACATTTTTATAGAGGTGTACCATAGTGGACGGTACCCCAGTAGCCCAGTCATTATATGAAATCCAATATCCACTGCGAGTCCGTATGGTTTTAGATGTGCCCAACTATGCTGAAATGTGAGATGCAAGCATTTCAGCTATTTTATAGTTTATTTTCTATCGACACTAATATAATCTCAGATGATTTTGATATAAAATGTTTTGGTTATAGTAAGATAAAACCCGTCGTATTTATGTGTGGTGTGGTCTTACGAGATACCCTTATTTTCATAAGAATTTTGATAACATCAATAATTGAAATTGAGTGTGTTTTCTCATGTTGGTTTTCCAGACTGACTCGGATGTTATTTAATTAGAATCCTTGGGTCAAACCGAGTATTGTAGATCTAGGTTAGGATGCTATGGTGCTCAGGAGACAAGCTGGAGGATTTCAGGCGTATTACACATACTCGGTTATTTCCACTGTGTGTGTTATGTTGTATATTCAGTACATATGAGGACAAGTTATTATAACTGTCCAGATTGAATATTGACAACTGTACTCTGATGATTATACGTATATTGCAGTTACAGATTCACTGTATAAAGATCTGTTATTATATATTATATTTTGTTCCGCTGCGATTATGTGATTCTATATTATTGTCTATGTTTCTTCTTCTTTACCCCTAGCGATCGGTATTTTTGGCACTTGAATATTCGGCATGTTATATAGTGAACGTATTGATGTCGATTTTCGAGGGTCGAAAATCCCCAGTTAGTTACACTTGGATTTTGAGTTAGCTTTGGAGTAGACTATTTTGACAATTCTAGTTTACTTCATCATTACGTATATTGACATTTAGTAGTCATTTTGTACCTGACATAGAGTATGAGATATGATGTATATTAGAGTGAGTCTAGTATTGAAATTTTGTAGACTCGCATCTTATTATAAAATATGTTCTATATTAGTCCGCTGCAATCCGAAGAATACGGCTGGTTAAGGGCGATCAAATGTGAATATATCTTTATACTAACACTAACACGTCTTATTTACTTTTTTGAGAATTTGAACTGAAATTTAGACGTGTACGATATTAATACAAAGTAATAAACACACCGATTAAAAATATTCAGAACGGTATATAATATAGATAAATCAGAATCAGAGTCACGGATCACAGCGGAATACTATATATCATCATATACATAATAGTATGTGAGTCGACAAATTATTAGCACTAGACCCACATAATATGTACATCATATCCAAAATCTTGTTTCAGTTACAAAGTCACTACTATTTAATATAAATGACATAAACTCCTAACTGTCAATATATACAAGTATGAGTAAACTAAAACTATCAAAATAGTTTACTTCAATGCTAGCCCAAAATCCTAAGGTTAATGGGTCTCCATACCTGTCAAGTCTCGACCTGCCAGAGTATTAAATAATAAACGAGTTAGACTATATACAAATAAAAGGCGAGATACTAATATCATTAATTTATGGTTTAAAATAATAAGCCATATACAATATGCTGAATAAGCAACCATAATAAGACATAGTAATTGAGTTCACTACTTCACAAATTCTAAAGTCATCTCAAAACAGGCTTAAAACCCAAAAATCCATAAACATCATATCAAACCTGTAGATACAGATATAATAATTATGACTTAACAATAACCAAATAAGTCAAAAATAAAATAAGCCGAAAACAAATACTCAAATAAGGCATATCTAACAAATCACCATTTCATAAATGCATATCAAGTCTCACTAGACTATCATCTTAAAATATGGTGATAACCAATTCAAAATTCCTGAAAGCCACAAAGGATATAGAATATCCATACCAAAAATCTATAAAGAAATAGTCATCAATAATGAAATAATAATGGTAGTCATCTATCAGTTTAATATAGTGACATGCAATCTACCGAAAGAGACCTATTACATAGAAAGGAAGCTTACCGAAAGAGACTGCAGATTAGGAACACCGCTCAAAGAAAAGAGCAGCCGTGTACCGAATCTGTCCTATGCAAATTTACCTACCGAAAGAGATAAACATAGTCTAACTACATAAAACAAAATAAATTGATAAGTTGTAGTATCTATAGACTATGATGCACGTAAAAATCTGCCTTCCAGAAGAGACGGCCGTATTTACATCATAACAGATCTTCTGAAAGAGATCTGCCTACCCAAATCTAAAAATGTATCGATTCTCAGATCGCTGAAAAATGAGTTATCTTCTCTCTATGATCTATCGGTTTGTAATCCGAACACTCTAAGATAATACAACACTGATTGTTAATTACTATCACTCCAGTAATCACAAGAACTTAACTAATTGTCCTATTCCAGATAGTAAATTCAAGTACTTAAAGCTAGTAATTTCCACTTCAAACTCTGTTTAACGGATTGTAATAATAACCGAAAGAATTGTACAAAGTGTCACATACCACCCGACAATTCAATCGTTTATTAAAACTCTTTGTTTCGTAGAAAAGCACGAAATTCAATATAATATAAATGAAAGCAGTAATTGCTCAAAAGCAATGGTTTTGAAGTCACCAAAGAAATATCAGTATGGTATATACATATAGCCAAAGGCTAAACAATAAAGGTCAATAACAGGTTATAGTTTGAAAGTAAGTAATAAAATTTTATCATATAGGAATGATATCTAATTTGCTTTATCTATAGTTTCATTTCAAATTTATCACATTTAAAATCCAATAACTCACACACACACACACACACACACACACACACACACATATATATATATAAGAGTTACAAAGTTTAAATCTTAAAATAATTTTTTATTAGGCCTTTGAATCAAAACAATATTTTAATAATTGAGAATTCACTTTATTTCAAATTATATATATATATATATATATATATATATAATATTACTTCATAAGCACTTTAAAACCATAAACTATTTGTAAACTTGAAAATCTTAGTTAAATTTATTTTAAAACAAAGCTTTACTTTTCATAATTAATAACTTACTTTATTTTGAAAATCTATTTAAATACACACACACACACGATTAAAGATATTATTTTCCGAAGGCTTTCGAACTCATTCTAAATCATTTAAACGGCCTTTTTAGCTAAAATTATTTGAGAATTTATTACTTTCATAACCACTTTTCTAAAATAATACCATATCTTATCTTTTGCCTCTAAAGTATTTCCAAAATTATATACATATTAATAATAAATTTGAAAAGATTTTGTAAATAAATATTACCTATCTTTAAAAGTTTTAATTGGAAATTTTGTGATAAACAAGTTAAGAAGATAATATAATTTAACTATTTATTTCATAAACTAATTTCCAGTAAGGATCAAAATGGATAAAACCTCATTTTTGAAATTCATTAACAAAACTTAAATAATTTAAACAATATCCAACGAATATTCAACATCTATAGCCAACATCGTTCTATAAAATATAATTCCACAAGACAGAATTGTTTATCAATCCGAGTTGCTTTCCGGTAAACTCCGATTTATACAACAATGCACAACTATCATATAATTTAACTACAAAACCAAATGTATTTTAATGGTTTTTAATATACATGTCATTCTATAATCAACCATCAATCTAAACTTACAACGACAATTTGAATCTGAACGTATAACCTCATTTTAACCATTTGATTCAATTTCGACTATCTATTCAAATTCCATATTTTAAATACATAATTCAATCAACTTGAACACCAATTTAATTAAAAACTACGACATGTTATTTTCTTTCAATCTTATCATTCCATCACTACCAAATATTTATGAAATTCATAATTAAATCTAGGCATACAAACAACGATATAACTGATTTAGATATAGGGTGTGAATTAAATAAAATAACTCATCACAATCTAAAGCTAGCACAACATCAGTCTCAGGCTCAGCCTCGATTACTCGCATATGTTCTCTCAACCATCACCACCAGTCTTTGCTTTGACATGCCTAAACCGCACTTGCAACCAGACTTCATCGCCTTTACGAACACGTTCGCCCCAATCTTTAGGTTGTCGATATGCTTCTGTTTATGCCTTAGAACTCGCGTTCCTTTCCCTGGCTGTGCGACCAAAGACACACACACGTCTCCCCCTAGCTCGCCTCTTCCAAGCTTCGAAATTCACATGCGAACGCATGCCTCCCCTCGTCGACATCAGCCATTTGCACCATCGTTCATTGCTCTACCTTCGGTCGCCGAGACGCGGCTTACTCCTTTGCTCACGATTTTGTTTTCTTTGTTTTTTTTTCCATTTGCGATTTGGGAATTTTGAGACTTAGGACTAGTTTACCAATGGAGAAACAGGGTTTGAGAATCTACAAAAATAGGCTAAGGAAATTAGAAGTTGAACAATGGTTTGTTCCCTGTTTGATAGGCTTGGCTACAATAATTTAAAGATATATTTTCTTTTCTTTTAAGCCACAAATCTAATTTATTTATAGCACATTCAAATTTTAAATTTTAAACTGATTTACATTTCATTTAATGATATATATATATATATATATCGACAACTACACTATTTCATTTAATCCAATATTGCTCAATTATATGTAATTATTCATTGTATTGATATAAATAGAATTACTTATATTCATCGACTTATTAATTTAAATATATACATACATACATACATACATACATACATACATACATATATATATGTATGTATATACATATAATTTAAAACTTCTTTTCTAATTCAATTCATATTATATTACGAGTTCGAAAACATGGTTGTTACAGATCTGATGGACTTTGAATTCTGTATTGGAAAAAAATACTAGTGTTTATTTCTTTTTTTGACACAGCAACGGATAATAATTCTATGCTATCATTTAATTATTCTCCTGCAACTCATATTAGGCCTTAGTTCCTTAAATTTAGAACTAGAGATATAAATTATAACTAATATAAAAAGATTAATGATAAATTCAAGAGTTTTTGATAAAATTATTAATAATATATATATATATATATATATATATATATTGAAAGGGATTTTCATATTATTTAAGAATTTTAAATCAAAGTAAATTTTTATAGAATCCTTCTTTAAATTAAAATTTGATTAATAATTCTAATTTTATTTAATTTGGTAATTTAATGATTTCTATTGGATTTCGTGCTTTTCTACGGAATAAAGAATTTTAATAAACAATTGAATTATCAGTTCGGATCCTCAAAAAGGTAAATAGGACGTGTCAATGTTAGTATAAATATATATTCACATTTGATCGCCATTAACCAGCTGTATTTTTCGGATTAGTAGACGGCATTACTCGTAATGTTCTTTGCTAAACTGGACATAGCGGTGGGGTCGTTATCTATAATAACCGTGTTAATGATTATCTAATTAATTATTTATTTATAAAACTTTAATTTCAAACTGGAATTTGATAGAGAGATTTTAGTTAAAAATTTGTATACTTAGTTTTTAATAACAATAGAAATGAGTATATAAAATTTTAATGGACTCTTATTTAGATTAAAATGATTTCTAAATTTGTTATAAAAATGTAAAATATGAAATAAATAAGTTGTTGAAAATTTAGATCTTTACTTCTTTAATTTTTGTTTAAGTAATTTAAGTAATCAAAACTTATTCCTACTTTGATTTTATTTTTATTTGTTTTGGCCTTACTAATTTTGAGCCCATTAGTCCTTGAACAATTTACCTTTAGTCCAACTTCTAAAGTTCTTACTTCCTTATACGTTAATTTTAGCCAAGAAAAAGAAAGCAGCCTAGGTCTTCTCCATCAACCCTAGTTAAATCAATATCAATTCGTGCAAAAGTCATAAATTCTTGATTAGGGAGGTATGTATCATACTCTACATTCTCTATCTAAATAAACCATCAATTTGATAATTTTAGTTACTATTAATTTCTAAAAAAAATTCGAAACAGGGGCTATTTGGATTAAAAATTGTTTTGATTTAAAGGAGTAATATTGTTTATCTTCCGATTCAAAGTGAGAATTTCTCTCACAAAGCTATATTTAATAATGGATGTTAATATTGAAACTATTGGTGGAATTTGCTCCACACTTGTTCTCTTGTTTGCATACGTCTTTAGCATAGAATACGTACTTGTCAAATGAAGCTGCTGGCCATTTATTGTTTAAATGAGTAACAAGATAGCGAAGGGAAAAAATACTTATTTTCAAAAACACTTGATGCCTATAGGAACGAAATTTTGATAGTAATGATATAAACATTGCTTTGTTCATTTTGTACAGTGCTATATATTTTCTCTTGTTTGACTTGGATGCTTTCTTTCTTTGTGCATAATTTAATACACTGTTGTATATTACCAGTAATTTCTTATACTATGGTTGTCATACTTTGTGCATTTTCAGTGGACATGTACCTGCCAAGATTTATGCACAAAGAATTGTTGAGAAGGAAACATATTGCCTTAGCATATAGTGAAGTTTATCTTTGTAGCAGTTATCTCAGCGGATGAGTTTTGAAAGTTATATATATATATATATATACATATATGTATATATATATATATATGTATTTGAGAAAGTTGTTCATTCTTTAGTCTAATACAATATATGTATAGACAACATTTAGTCTAATACAATATACCATGTTGTCTCGAAAAAAAACAAAAAAACCTTACTTGCTTTTGTTCTTTTTCGTCCCTTGCAATTTTAAGTAGCTTGTTTATGTACATTGGATTATAAGTACCTCCTTACTAATATGTTTAATTTATGTAAGAATAGCATACCTTTAAATATATATGTATATATATTAATTTAATGCTTGCAAGTTATCAATACACATTGGCACTTTTATAAGTTTCTAAAAAAATTATTTCAGATATTAACTTACATTTGAAACCTCGTACATACACACCTTGCAAATGAAAATTTTGTTCCAACCTTATCTACTTCAGTAGTCATACTTTAAAATAGAGTACTATGTTGGTGTGTGTGTGTGTGTGTGTATAACTTGCCTAAAATGTTAGTAACCTTTCCATCTTTCAAGTATTAAATTCCAAATGCTTGTTCATGCATTTATTGGAACTAAGTGATTTGACATCACTTTGAATGTATGTATGTATGTATGTATGTATGTATGTATGTATGTATGTATTATTTCATTTGTACATAGCTACACTTTCTACTAGCTAAATAATTTCGTCCTTGACATATATTTGCCTTGCCTGTGCTATGATATCAAATATATACATGTACATATTCTAGTAGACTAGCTTTTCATAGATAAAAACACACACACACATATATATGTATAAATATATTTAAGTTATGCTATACATATTGAAAAGCAAAGGCATATAATACAAAAGTGAAAAGTGCTTGTACAAGTCATTTAATGCATGACCAAGGCAACCATAAACTCAAAAATAATGAAAGCATGCATGTGCACTGATGTACCAATTTGTAACGACAGTGATTTTATTGCCGTCGTAATAAAAAAATTTAAAATTTGTAACGACCGTGATTTTATTCCGTCGTAATAAATATTTAAAAAATCTGTAACGACCGTGATTTTTGAATTACTTTCGGAGTAAATTTTTTTTTAAAAAAAAAGAGTGAAATCATGTAGTAAAGTCAGTAGTCTAAATAGCTGCAGCAAGTTGATATAAAAGGCTTTTGCCTTCACGTGAGAATTGGTTCATATTGAATCAATAGTGGACAATGTACACCATCATTCTTTTGCAAGCTGTCATTAAAACATTTGTTCGGCTGAGCATTGGTTTCAAAGTATGAACCGACTATCACCAAATTTCTAAAGCAATGTTGAACACTTTTCTACCATCACTTCTTTACGCAGTAAGTACTTTATTTTACTCTGAGGCACGTTTTACATTAAATGCATTTGTACCCAAAGAACTTTGCCAGCCTTTTCCTTGTCTTGTGCACAACTGTGAAAAGAAAAGAAAATATTCTTTTGCTCATCTATTTTTAGTAGTTCGATAGAAGCATTAATGGAAGTTTTGATTTTTGTTCTCTTTTGGATCTGAGTTGTTACTGATTTGTGAAGTAAATTTGAGGTGAGTTCAAAACTCACATCTTTAATTTATACACTACTTTATTTTGTGCGCATCCAAGAAGTTGTTTCCAAACCAATGCATTTCTGCATTTTGTGTATTTCCAAATTTCATATATTCGTGCATTTATATAGCAAGTTCCAAACCATTGTTTTAATTCATATATAAAGGTATGTTCAGATTATTTTGTCAACTCAATTTCGTGCAAAAAAAGAAAAAGAGGTAGCATTTGAAAATATTCCAGAGCATCATTCAGTGTGCGTGAATGTGTAAATCTAGGCCAACATGCTTTTCACATTTTTATACATGTGTGCAAGGGCTATTTCACGCGTGAGCTTATTTAGTTGCATGAATTATTTTCACGTGTGAGCTAATCTCTCATAGAATCTATCTCCGAATATTTCATGCGCATGAACATTAGTACAATTTGTACATATAGTAAGTTCGGACAAGGCATTTATTTTGTGCTTGCATGAAGTATGCGTGTGCATATAAGTTAGGATGTATGTGCCAAAAAGTTGCATTTCAGTCCAGAGTGTTTTTATCTTGTTGCGTGTTTTTTTTAAACGTGTACAGCATACACTAGTCGAAGTCTTTTAATTATGTTGTGTTAAACATTTCCATGCATGCGTGCATGCGTGCATGCGTGATATTGTTTTGTACTTGCTTTTTTTTTTCTATGCCCAAGTCATTGTTTTGATTTCTTTGAGTTACGTGAATTAGTTCTAAGTATAGCATGCGTATAAAGGCATTTTTATTCATAAGTAAATGATCTATGCAAAAGTTGTCCAGAATAAACCATCCATTTAGTACTAGCGTGCATGCATATGAAGATATATAGCCCAGGTTGTTTATTCATTCTAGAACTCTATGCGTGGGTGTATAAATGTTATCCAGGCGTGCAAAAAAAAAATTCAGAAGCACGAAGTCGTTGTTTGCATTTTATTCATATGAGAAGAAAAAAAAAGATAGTTGTACGTGTGTTAATACATATTGCACAAAAAGTATGATTTAAGTAAATAGTGAATGCACTTGTCAGCTTGGGCAGCCTTGTCCAAGTTGCTTTAAAACATTTTGTGAACTTCATTATGGTGCATGACCTTAATAATTTCATTTGCCTCTGTCCTTGTTAAGTGGACATGCTCATACATTTAGATTTTGGTTTGTACGTGCGTTGGATATTGCCTAGCCACCACCTTTTTATTAATTTCGTATATGTAGTTATAATATACGAAAATGGGCCTGGTCGCTCCATTTACTTTGTCTATTTTGTTAAGTGCTTTTATGGTTGCCTATTTCACTACGTGCAAGTGGACGGTGTAGTATTTGTTGAATTTACAGTAGTACGGTCTACCGGTTAATTTGCATTGAACCGATGTTTGGTTTTAAAACGTATTTTTTTGTTGTTGTTATCTTATAACGGAATTTTACGCCGGTATTATAAATTTTGAAACGTGTTATTTTGATGATAGTTTGACGAATAAAAAAAATTATTGTTGTTTTGACTCCAGTAACCGTCAATTTTAAAGTAAATTTTCAAGCGGTTATCCCGCAACGCTAATTTGATATTCGTTTTTACGGCGTTTTGTGAACGCAATTTCCTCGTCGAAATTGCTATAGTTGTTGCTGTTTTAAGCACGTGTTTTAAAATCGTTTTAAAAATAGAATAGTTTCCAAAAAAATTACAGTTTACGCTTTCAAAAGAATGAGGAAGCGATTTAAACGCTTTAGCAAAATTGAGGACTATGAACCCTCACTTTTACTGATTCGCTTAATTCTGGACTTGTCCTTTTGAGAACGTAAAATGTTATTTATATAAAATGCACAATTTTGCACTTTCAAGGAAACGATGAAGAGATTTAAACGATTTAGCAAAAGTGCGGAGTATAGAACCACACTTTTACTATTTCGGTTATTTCCGGACTCGTTAATTGAAAATACTTGTTGTTATTTGATGATTTTGATGATTTTGTTGGGCTTCGAAGCCACTCTGCTGGACCTTCGGGTCATATGATGGACCTTCGAGTCAATTACCAGTACTAGACCTTCGGGTCATATGTTGGACCTTCGGGTCATTTGTTGGGCGCCAAAAATATAGTACTTGGTAGGCTTCGGCCATATGAGATGCACGTGCGGCGTAGCTAAAACTCGCCATCTGCTGGGATCGATCCATCTTTTATGTTGATTTTCTAGTTATCTTATTTTGATTTTTAAATTCTGTGTATTGTTGTTTTGAATTCAATTATGAATTTTGAAGTTGAATTTGATGATGTTTAATGGGATTTCTTCCTTTAAACTATGTTGATTACTTATGTTGTGTAACGATCCAGAATTTATGTCAATTAAAATTCGTATATTTAATTGATTTTAAATATTAATAAGTGAAACTAAACAGTCGAATAAATTTTATTTCGAATAATTGGATTTAATTGGGTAATTAAATCGATAATTTAATAGTTGAAATTACGTAAATAATTGAAAATTGGATTTAAAATGATTAAAAATGATTTGTAAAATTTTAATAAATCATATTGGTGTTAGAATGATGTTATAGAACTTTTAAAATCGAATTAAAAGTTAATTTGTGAAAATTGAATATTTTAATATTTAATTGACGAGTTAAAATAGCCATTTTTTCAAACAGTCTCGGATTTCGACGAAACTAGTTTCATCGGATCCGTAATGTTATATTATTGTATGTTTTCAAATTTCGTGTCAATCGGATTTACCGTTTGTCCGAGGCTAGCCAAAACGCATAGAAATTAGTTTAAATCGATTTAATTTAAAATTAATCGCTTATTGCCGTAACTCGCACAGATGATCGAATTAGCCGGCACGCTTCGTTTGGAGTTCGAAAATTTTTGGATGAATAATGTTTTTGGAAATTTTCTATAAAAGGACCTAACTATTTTCATTTTGCAAAAGAAAACTAAACCCTAGGGTTTCTGAACCGGCCGCCACCTTCATAATTCAACGGCCGAAAATCACAGATCTTCCTCTCTCAATTTCTTCAAATCCAAACATCAATTCGAGAAACTTCCGACATGAAAGATGTATAGCTCTCCAAGATCTTGCTATCCAACGATTAAGATCGTGAATGGAGCAAAGAATCGACGGCAATTGGAGCTGGAAGGCGCCGCGGTCGGCACGAGTTTCGAGGCAAAATAGAAGGCCGAGCTTCACTATCTTCTAGCCGAAGGTGGAGCTTCGAATGGCGGTTCGTATGGTGGTGGTTTGATGAACTCTCGATGCTTGTGGAGGCCGTGGTGATAAACCCTAGAACGTGAGTCATGGGTTCGGTTTACGTTCGTTGCCTGGAGCAAAATCGCGTGATGAAGGGGAAGATAGCGTGCGGCCATGATCTGGTCTCAAAAGAAATGCACGGCTTGGATTAGATTATGGTATAAATTATAAAAGAAAATAGTAAATAATTATATTATGTTGTGTACGAACTTTAAAAATTGAGAACTTCTTCGTACGAGGTCGAAAAATTACGAAACAAGTTGCGTTGGAATCGTATGGACAAACACTACGCTATGGAACTGGATTGGATTCATTTGGAGTTAGTGAGAATTTCGGGGAAAATTAAACGCGTGTTTAATTTTATTCGAAATAAAAGCTGAAAACGAAATTGAAACCAAGGTGAGAACTTCTCACTCAATCGAATTGCTTCGATTTAAATTTTAAATAGTTAGATTTAAAATTATTGATTGTATGTTTGAATGATGATTGTTATCTATTGATTGTTAAAATAGACATTATACGCCGTTAGTAAGCGGAGGTTATTTACTAAAAACATATACCGCGAATATTTCACAGTACAGTGAAATCGGTATTATTTATGTACTTAGAGTTGATTTCCCGCATTATATAGCGGATGAGACCCTATTGCGCCGTATAATAGCGGATAATATTTTAAATCCTATATACCGCAATATTTCGTTTGGAAACGGAATTGGTATTGTGTTAATGTTTGTGGATGCAGGGAAACAGGTTGGAGGGATCCAACTGGATTCCTCAACAGTATTTATTTGATTATAGATATTTTGATATTTGTTGATTGTCATATACAGATATATGATGTCATTGTTGTCATGATTGACTATTTGGTGTATGGCATCATTGGGCCAATTTTGGGATTTTTAAAAGGATTTTTAAAGTGATTTTTGAAAGTATACGTGTTATAAAATATTTTTGGAATTGATTCATTTTAAATAAATAAACGTTATAATTTTAATGTTATAAAAATTATGATTTTTGAGAAATATAGTTAAAAGTTGATTTTTGAAAATATGGGGTTAATGATTATATAAAATAGTTTAAATTGGGATTTTTGAATTTATTGTAAAAAGTTTGAATATAGGATTTATGAAATTTGATTATTTTATAAATCAAAAATGATGAAATTATAAAGGAGTTTAAAAACATTTTAAAAATAATAATATAAATTGATTTATATAAAAGATTTATAAAATTGATATTTATAAATTAAAATATTGGAATTATAAAACGAGTTTTTATAAATGTTCGAATGAAGTGTAAATGGATTTCATAAGAGAATGAGATTATAGAATTATAAATGGTGAAGTTATAAATGGAATTTATAAGTAGTAAGATTTAAAAAAAATTGTAAAGTTATTAAAAGAATAGATTTGGGTAAATAAATGAATCTTATAAGTTATAAGATTTATAATTTGGGAAGTTTAAAAGAACGATTTTGTAAGCAAATAAATTATAAGTATTTAACTTATAATATGGACTTTTGGTATATAATTGAGTTATAAATTGAATAGGTTAATAAAGGAGATTTATAAATTGAAGTTGTTATAAAATAAATAGAACTAGGATTTATAAATATTGTTTTATAAATCTAAATCAATTTAATTTGATAAAGTAAATGTAGAAATTATTAAAGGAGTTATATCCACGATTTTCGACAATGGATAATCCTTTAAAATAAAATGTACAAAAATGATGAAATTAGTTAAAGAAGTATATTCACGTTAATGAATGGTGAATAATATGTTAAGAAATTGTTTTGGATGTGATATTTTAAATAGAAGTAAAATGATTTAACAATGTTTTAAATGTGTTAAGGTTCGAAACTATAGATTTCAACATTCATTGTTGAAATAGACGTTTTCGAGAAATAGAAGGAAATGGTGGACTATAACACTGTTGTTGTAGTAAATGATTTCCGGAAGGAAATGTTTTATATAGTATTGGGATTTATATATCTATCTTAACTTCAAATCCCTATACTAATGATTTTGAGTTGTCGTAACGATGTTTTACATAACATTCGTTTTGACTCAAATAAATGTGTTTAAAAGAACACTTTCCTTAAAGAATAAAATATATAATTAATTGTGACTTAAGTATATTGAATATTTTTTCAAGTGTTGAAAATAAATAGATTTGTGAACTACTTATTATTAATAAGTATGGAAATGCTTTTCCAATATGAAATGAAACATTTTTGAGAATTTATCTTTGTAAAGATAAATTGAAAATGAATATTTGAAATCTATTGAAAACCGTATATCAGTAGATATTTTGAAATATAAATTCACTATGGAATTTATAAAAGAAAGGGGAATTTGTTTAAAAATGAATATTGATTTATTTTTGATGTATTGAAATTATATATCTTTAAATATATTTTTGGAAAATAAATAATTTGGAAAATTATTTGGAATCTGGTGATGTTGTGCATATCCATTGATAGTTCAATAACTGACTATCAATAATTACCTTTGAATGGGTATTTGTTATGATTTGCTTGAATTTGAATGCCACACTTATTTTTGAATAAGCGCTCACTATTCGGGTTAGCCGGGAAATGACCTTGGGGTCGTATAACCCATTCCGAATATGTGATACGTCGTTATGGATTGCATTTGAAGACCGGTGTTGAAGACCGGATATTTTTGAAAACAGAAGGATTACCGCCGAATGGCCCCGGTATAGAGATTCCATATGTGATGGGAAGTCCGGACGTGATTAGCGAATATCCGGATTGCAATGACTTCTTTGGAAGTGCCTTCGGTTCTGTTCAATCCCGGAACGGACTTGTATGGATGTGTGTCTAACATTAAAATTTGAGATGTAAAGCTGGTTTCTATCAAATATATTTATGTTGGTGGCGGAGAATTTATTCTCTTAGCTTAACACCCTTCTCTGAGACATACGGCTCAGAGGTTATGTGGTTGATGGTTACTAGTGATACATTCCCAAATTGGTAATGTGGCATATGAGTGATGCTGATCATTGGTTGATCGAAGCATGGCTTTGTATAAAGCGTAGCTTTGTGGACGAGAGTGTGTCGGACCTCACACCCCGGAAATGGTCAAAACAGGAAGGATGCAACAAGGTTATCGGGGGTAGCGCCCTTTAGTGTATGTCATTCCTACTGGATAGAGGTGGTATCATGATATGAAGCCTAGATACTTAACCTACGTTGTTGCTGCAAACTTATTACTTTGTAGTTGTTGGAAATCGAGGATCCTCGGATATAGATCGGTTACGATCGGGGGATGTCATATTCGTGTCAGTAGTTACCCAGTTTGAATGGTAACCCGGCCTTGTGTTGGCAGAGATCCGGTTAGGTTTTCGGGACGTCATTCCAGAGGCGTTTCCATGTGGCAATGGGAAGTTCTTTGGCCTGACCATTTGTTGGAAATCCAAAGAAACAATACGAGCCTTGTACGGTTTTAGTTGTAGAACCTTCCATTTAATATGATAGCTATAGTAGGCATAATATAATGGTACCTATGCTGGCTAAGATTTATATTCTACTTTCGAAATGTTTTTTTTACACTATGCACTAATAATAATATCCAAAAATGATTTGATTTTACGTAGTAAGCATCTTTGACTATCATAAGAAGAAATCTCCCCCAAGTCTGTGTTTGCATTGTGTGTGTACCGGGAGGCCTTATGGTAGTTTCATTTTTAAAAGCATTGCGAATTGACTTTAAAAAAAAATATTCCTCAGTTTGTTTTTAAAAAGAATAACTATTTTAAAGTTCTCACACCAGTCCCATGACTGACCTGGAGTTTATTGTTTTCCTTCCTAAACTCTGGGTGCCCACCAATTTCCACACGGGCAGTCTAGAGTCAGGTTATCAGGATATTCTGGAATTTAGGAGTTGCTAGAGACAAGCTGGATGGCATGGCGTATTCACTAGTATATAGTATTTCTTTTCCGCTGTTTGTTGTTGTTTGTTGTTGTAAACTCTGATAATATAATGTAACATGATGTAATGTAATAACTGATATAGTTCTTTGTTTAAAGATTATTCATTTATTTATTATATGTTGTTCCGCTGCAATTGTGAGATTCTGATATTGTTCTGTTGTTTTCTTTCTGTTCTGTTCTATCTTTTCTCTCTTCTTCTATCTTTTTCTTCTTCTTTAACCATAATGGTTCGTATTTCCGTTCATCTTGAGTTAATCAATGGAGATTAGTGTCTATTCAAGGAGTACGGATTTGTGGACTATTACATCTGGTATCAGAGCACTTGGTTAAGCGACAACCATGGCTCTATGGGGTTTACTCATTAGAGATTGAGTCAGTAGTACTCTATAATGAGTTTGAGTGTAATAATAGCTATGAGTGCGTATTTTTTTAGTGAATATAAAATTGTTTTATATTGTGATGATAGGTTTGTTGACTGGTATATGGATTCTGGTTAATACGAGTAATCAACGTTGTTGATAGGGATCCCTAAACACTTTTACAGAACAATTCGACACGATATTGTTTTAAATTAGGTAAATGAAATGATTTTACCTTGATTATATTTTATATATAAATGAATAATTTTTCCGAATTATTAAAGTGTATATAAGTTGATTGTTTGGTTGTTGAAAATGTAAGAATATATATATAAGTTAATTAAAAGATGTTTGAATAATCTAAATAAAAGTATAATTGTATAAGCAAAAGAATTATAAGAATTGAATTATAATTAATGTGATTTACAATTTTGAAATAAACTTATATATAAAAGAAGTGAAACTGTATGGATATATTTATGAATATGAGTTTGAATAAGTGATGAAATTTGACTTTGGTAAAGGTTAAATAAAAATTTACTTCAGAATTGGGAATCCGAATTGGATTTATAAGTGAGAATTTAAGTTAAGTAAAACCAAATAATGTTTAAATGGAATATAACTTAAGAGATGTTGAATGAAGTTGATTTTGGTATCGAAGTAAATTAATAAAGTTAAGTGATAAATGTGAACTGGAGTTATGTAATGAAATTCAACTTTTGTGGTTAAATGAATAAGCAATTGAATTAGTAAATGGATTGAATGTTAATCAATTAAATGTAAATAATTGATATGAAATAATGAATGTAAGTGTTAATTCATTAAAATCTAATGTTATTGAAAAAAATTGAATAATTGAATGAAAATCAATTTAATTAAACCAATTGAAAGTAAAGGTGTTAAACCAAATTGAATGAATATAAGCAAAGGAATTTGGTTGTAATTAATATACATTGGTTGTTATATGATAGTTAGTTGATTGTATATAATTCATTAAGTATTAATGAAATTGAGTTAATGAAATTGAAAGCTAAAGTAATTGAAATCCAATTGGAAGTTGAGTGAATCTTAAATAGAATTGAATTTGATTTGGAAGTGAACCAACTTGAATATGAATTAGTGAATATAAACTAATTGAAAGTGAATGTTAGTAAAAACATCCACTGTTAATGAATCAAATGTGATTAAATTGAAAACCCATTTCATTGAATATTAATGAGAATATGAATGAATATTTATTGGTTATGGATGTTAGTTGAATGCTAGTTGGATGATAGTTGGTTGATGGTTGAATATATTGCTTTTACTGCATTTGCTATGTTGGCATATATAGTTATTATGTTGTTATATGTTGTATATCGATATCATTGTCTATATACATGTTTCACATTTGTTTTTTGAGTGTTTAGTAGGTGCGGATCGCGTTTGCTTCGCATTTGGAGCTCGTTTTCGCGCTATATTAGCCGTATATGCTCGCTAATAATATATAAGGTACATATCTCGGATTACATATCGTACTTTTACACTTTTTTTCCTGCGGGATGCCTCATCACTTGACGAGATGTATATTTGTGATATTTTTACTATCATTTTTTTTTCGGATCGAGCCGCGCAAAGGAGACTCTGGCGAATTTTTCTGAAAATTTAAGGCGTTAGAAAATTTTTAAGAAAATTGAAAATTTTTGTGAAAACTAAAATTTGATTTGGAATTGAAAGTTAAACAATATAGTTTGGTTTAAAAAGATAACTATATATGATTTGAAAATTTAGTGAAGTTATTATAAGAAGTTTAACTATGAATTTTGGGAAAGTTAAACACTTAAGAGATTTGTAAAAATCTAAATTGAATGGTTTGTTTTGGGAAAGTTAATGAATTCTCTAACTTTTTCTTACTTGGTAATTCCGAGGACGAAATTCTTTTAAGGGGGAAGTTTGTAACGACCCAGAATTTCTGTCAATTAAAATTCGTATATTTAATTGATTTTAAATATTAATAAATGAAACTAAACAGTCGAATAAATTTTATTTCGAATAATTGGATTTAATTGGGTAATTAAATCGATAATTTAATAGTTGAAATTACGTAAATAATTGAAAATTGGATTTAAAATGATTTGTAAAATTTTAATAAATCATATTGGTGTTAGAATGATGTTATAGAACTTTTAAAATCGAATTAAAAGTTAATTTGTGAAAATTGAATATTTTAATATTTAATTGACGAGTTAAAATAGCCATTTTTTTCAAACAGTCTCGGATTTCGACGAAACTAGTTTCATCGGATCCATAATGTTATATTATTGTATGGTTTCAAATTTCGTGTTAATCGGATTTACCGTTTGTCCGAGGCAAGCCAAAACGCATAGAAATTAGTTTAAATCGATTTAATTTAAAATTGATCGTTTATTGCCGTAACTCGCACAGATGATCGAATTAGCCTCCGAAACACGTTCCATTGTGTTCGGAACGCGGGGTAAACCTTAGGAACGCCAACCGGCACGCTTCGTTCGGAGTTCGGAAATTTTTGGATGAATAGTGTTTGTGGAAATTTTCTATAAAAGGACCTAGCTATTTTCATTTTGCAAAAGAAAACTAAATCCTAGGGTTTATGAACCGGCCGCCACCTACATAATTCAACACCCGAAAATCACAGATCTTCCTCTCTCAATTTCTTCAAATCCAAACATCAATTCGAGAAACTTCCAACATGAAAGATGTAGAGCTCTCCAAGATCTTGCTATCCAACGGTTAAGATCGTGAATGGAGCAAAGAATCGACGGCAATTGGAGATGGAAGGCGCCGCGGTCGGTACGAGTTTCGAGGCAATATAGGAGGCCGAGCTTCACTATCTTCTAGCCGAAGGTGGAGCTTCGAATGGCGGTTCGTATGGTGGTGATTTGATGAACTCTCGATGCTCGTGGATGCCATGGTGATAAACCCTAGAACGTGAGTCATGGGTTCGGTTTACGTTCGTTGCCTAGAGCAAAATTGCGTGATGAAGGGGAAGATAGTGTGCGGCCACGATCTGGTCTCAAAAGAAATGCACGGCTTGGATTAGATTATGGTATAAATTATAAAAGAAAATAGTAAATAATTATATTATGTTGTGTAGGAACTTTAAAAATTGAGAACTTCTTCGTACGAGGTCGAAAAATTACGAAACGAGTTGCGTTGGAATCGTATGGACGTACACTACGCTATGGAACTAGATTGGAGTCATTTGGAGTTAGTGAGAATTTCGGGTAAAATTAAACGCGTGTTTAATTTTATTCGAAATAAAAGCTGAAAACGAAATTGAAACCAAGGTGAGAACTTCTCACTCAATCGAATTGTTTCGATTTAAATTTTAAATAGTTAGATTTAAAATTCTTGATTGTATGTTTGAATGATGATTGTTATGTATTGATTGTTAAAATAGACATTATACGCCGTTAGTAAGCGGATGTTATTTATTAAAAACATATACCGCGAATATTTCACAGTACAGTGAAATTGGTATTATTTATGTACTTGGAGTTGATTTCCCGCATTATATAGCGGATGAGACACTATTGCGCCGTATAATAGCGGATAATATTTTAAATCCTATATACCGTGATATTTCGTTTGGAAACGGAATTGGTACTGTGCTAATGTTTGTGGATGCAGGGAAACAGGTTGGAGGGTTCCAACTGGATTCCCCAACAGTATTTATTTGATTATAGATATTTTGATATTTGTTGATTGTCATATACAGATATATGATGTCATTGTTGTCGTGATTGACTACTTGGTGTATAGCATCATTGGGCCAATTTTGGGATTTTTTAAAGGATTTTTAAAGTGATTTTTGAAAGTATACGTTTTATAAAATATTTTTGGAATTGATTCATTTTAAATAAATAAACGTTATAGTTTTAATGTTATAAAAATTATGATTTTTGAGAAATATAGTTAAAAGTTTATTTTTGAAAATATGGGGTTAATGATTTTATAAAATAGTTTAAATTGGGACTTTTGAATTTATTGTAAAAAGTTTAAATATAGGATTTATGAAATTTGATTATTTCATAAATCTAAAATGATGAAATTATAAAGGAGTTTAAAGACATTTTAAAAATAATAATGTAAATTGATTTATATAAAAGATTTATAAAATTGATATTTATAAATTAAAATATTGGAATTATAAAACGAGTTTTTATAAATGTTAGAATGTAGTGTAAATGGATTTCATAAGAGAATGAAATTATAGAATTATAAATGGTGAAGTTATAAATGGAATTTATAAGTAGTAAGATTTATAAATTTTGTAAAGTTATTAAAAGAATAGATTTGGGTAAATAAATGAATCTTATAAGTTATAAGATTTATAATTTGGGATGTTTAAAAGAACGATTTTGTAAACAAATAAATTATAAGTATTTAACTTATAATATGGACTTTTGGTATATAATTGAGTTATAAATTGAATAAGTTAATAAAGGAGATTTATAAATTGAAGTTGTTATAAAATAAATAGAATTAGGATTTATAAATATTGGTTTATAAATCTAAATCAATTGAATTTGATAAAGTAAATGTAGAAATTATTAAAGGAGTTATATCCACGATTTTGGACAATGGATAATCCTTTAAAATAAAATGTATAGAAATGATGAATATACACGTTAATGGATGGTGAATAATATGTTAAGAAATTGTTTTGGATGTTATATTTTAAATAGAATTAAAATTATTTAACGATGTTTTAAATGTGTTAAGGTTCGAAACTATAGATTTCAACATTCATTGTTGAAATAGACGTTTTCGAGAAATAGAAAGAAATGGTGGACTATAACACTGTTGTTGTAGTAAATGATTTCCGGAAGGAAATGTTTTATATAGTATTAGGATTTATATATCTATCTTAACTTCGAATCCCTATACTAATGATTTTGAGTTGTCGTAACGATGTTTTACGTAACATTCGTCTTGACTCAAATAAATGTGTTTAAAAGAACACTTTCCTTAAAGAATAAAATATATACTTAATTGTGATTTAAGTATATTGAATATTTTTCCAAGTTTTGAAAATAAATAGATTTGTGAACTACTTATTATTAATAAGTATGGAAATGCTTTTCCAATATGAAATGAAACATTTTTGAGAATTTATCTTTGTAAAGATAAATTGAAAATGAATATTTGAAATTTATTGAAAACCGTATATCAGTAGATATTTTGAAATATAAATTCACTATGGAATTTATAAAAGAAAGGGAAATTTGTTTAAAAATAAATATTGATTTATTTTTGAAGTATTGAAATTATATATCTTGTAAATATATTTTTGGAAAATAAATAATTTGGAAAATTATTTGGAATCTGGTGATGTTGTGCATATCCATTGATAGTTCAATAACCGACTATCAATAATTACCTTTGAATGGGTATTTGTTGTGATTTGCTTGAATTTGAATGCCACACTTATTTTTGAATAAGCGCTCACTATTCGGTTTAGCCGGGGACGGAACTTGGGGTCGTATAACCCATTCTGAATATGTGATACGTCGTTATGGATTGCACTTGAAGACCGGTGTTGAAGACCGGATATTTTTGAAAACGGAAGGATTACCGTCGAATGTCTCTGCACCGAATGGCCCCGGTATAGAGATTCCATATGTGATGGGAAGTCCGGATGTGATTAGCGAATATCCGGATTGCAAGGACTTCTTTGGAAGTGCCTTCGGTTCTGTTCGATCCCGGAACGGACTTGTATGGATGTGTGTCTAACATTAAAATTTGAGATGTAAAGCTGGTTTCCATCAAATATATTTATGTTGGTGGCAGAGAATTTATTCTCTTAGCTTAACACCCTTCTGTGAGACATACGGCTCAGAGGTTATGTGGTTGATGGTTACTAGTGATACATTCCCAAATTGGTAATGTGGCATATGAGTGATGCTGATCATTGGTTGATCGAAGCATGGCTTTGTATAAAGCGTAGCTTTGTGGACGAGACTGTGTCGGACCTCACACCCCGGAAATGGTCAAAACAGGAAGGATGCAGCAAGGTTATCGGGAGTAGCGCCCTTTAGTGTATGTCATTCCTTCTGGATAGAGGTGGTATCATGATATGGAGCCTAGATACTTAACCTATGTTGTTGCTGCAAACTTATTACTTTGTGGTTGTTGGAAATCGAGGATCCTCGGATATAGATCGGTTACGATCGGGGGATGGCATATTCGTGTCAGTAGTTACCCAGTTTGAATGGTAACCCGGCCTTGTATTGGCAGAGATCCGGTTAGGTTCTCGCGACGTCATTCCAGAGGCGTTTCAATGTGGCAGTGGAAAGTTCCTTGGCCTGACCATTTGTTGGAAATCCAAAGAAACAATACGAGCCTTGTACGGTTTTAGTTGTAGAACCTGCCATTTAATATGGTAGCTATAGTAGGCATAATATAGTGGTACTTATGCTGGCTAAGATTTATATTCTACTTTCGAAATGTTTTTTTACACTATGCACTAATAATAATATCCAAAAATGATTTGATTTTACGTAGTAAGCATCTTGGACTATCATAAGAAGAAATCTCCCCCAAGTCTGCGTTTGCATTGTGTGTGTGCCGGGAGGCCTTATGGTAGTTTCATTTTTAAAAGCATTGCGAATTGACTTTAAAAAAAAATATTCCTCAGTTTGTTTTTAAAAAGAATAACTGTTTTAAAGTTCTCACACCAGTCCCATGACTGACCTGGAGTTTATTGTTTTCCTTCCTAAACTCTGGGTGCCCACCAATTTCCACACGGGCAGTCTAGAGTCAGGTTATCAGGATATTCTGGAATTCGGGAGTTGCTGGAGGCAAGCTGGATGGCATGGCGTATTCACTATTATATAGTATTTCTTTTCCGCTGTTTGTAGTTGTTTGTGGTTGTAAACTCTGATAATATAATGTAAAGTGATGTAACGTAATAACTGATATAGTTTTTTGTTTAAAGATTATTTATTTATTTATTATATGTTGTTCCGCTGCAATTGTGAGATTCTGATATTGTTCTGTTGTTTTCTTTCTGTTCTGTTCTATCTTTTCTCTCTTCTTCTATCTTTTTCTTCTTCTTTAACCATAATGGTTCATATTTCCGTTCATCTTGAGTTAAACGATGGAGATTAGTGTCTATTCAAGGAGTACGGATTTGCGGACTATTACATCCGGTATCAGAGCATATGGTTAAGCGACAACCATGGCTCTGTCGGGTTTACTCATTAGAGATAGAGTCAGTAGTACTCTAGAATGAGTTTGAGTGTAATAACAGCTATGCGTGCGTATTTGTTAGTGAATATAAAATTGTTTTATATTGTGATGATTGTTTTGTTGAGTGGTATATGGATTCTGGTTAATACGAGTAATCAACGTTGTTGATAGGGATCCCTAAACACTTGTACAGAACAATTCAACGCGATATTGTTTTAAATTAGGTAAATGAAATGATTTTACCTTGATTATATTTTATATATAAAGAATAATTTTTCAGAATTATTAAAGTGTATATAAGTTGATTGTTTGGTTGTTGAAAATGTAAGAATATATATATATAAGTTAATTAAAAGATGTTTGAATAATCTAAATAAAAGAATAATTGTTTAAGCAAAAGAATTATAAGAACTGAATTATAATTAATGTGATTTACAATTGTGAAATAAACTTATATATATAAGAAGTGAAACTGTATGGATATATTTATGAATATGAGTTGTAAAAAAAATGAGTTTGAATAAGTGATGAAATTTGACTTTGGTAAAGGTTAAATAAAAATTTACTTCAGAATTGGGAATCTGAATTGGATTTATAAGTAGGAATTTAAGTTAAGTAAAACCAAATAATGTTTAAATGGAATATAACTTAAGAGATGTTGAATGAAGTTGATTTTGGTATCGAAGTAAATTAATAAAGTTAAGTGATAAATGTGAACTGGAGTTATGTAATGAAATTCAACTTTTGTGGTTAAATGAATAAGCAATTGAATTGCTAAATGGATTGAATGTTAATCAATTAAATGTAAATAATTGATATGAAATAATGAACGTAAGTGTTAATTCATTAAAATCTAATGTTATTGAAAAAAATTGAATAATTGAATGAAAATCAATTTAATTAAACCAATTGAAAGTAAAGGTGTTAAACCAAATTGAATGAATATAAGCAAAGGAATTTGGTTGTAATTAATATACATTGGTTGTTATATGATAGTTAGTTGATTGTATATAATTCATTAAGTATTAATGAAATTGAAAGCTAAAGTAATTGAAATCCAATTGGAAGTTAAGTGAGTCTTAAATAGAATTGAATTTGATTTAGAAGTGAACCAACTTGAATATGAATTAGTGAATATAAACTAATTGAAAATGAATGTTAGTAAAAACATCCACTGTTAATGAATCAAATGTGATTAAATTGAAAACCCATTTCATTGAATATTAATGAGAATATGAATGAATATTTATTGGTTATGGATGTTAGTTGAATGCTAGTTGGATGATAGTTGGTTGATGGTTGAATATATTGCTTTTACTGCATTTGCTATGTTGGCATATATAGTTATTATGTTGCTATATGTTGTATATCGATATCATTGTCTATATACATGTTTCTCATCTGTTTGTTGAGTGTTTAGTAGGTGCGGATCGCGTTTGCTTCGCATTTGGAGCTCGCTTTCGCGCTATATTAGCCATATATGCTCGCTAATAATATATAAGGTACATATCTCGGATTACATATCGTACTTTTACACTTTTTTTCCTGCGGGATGCCTCATCACTTGATGAGATGTATATTTGTGATATTTTTACTATCATGTTTTTTTTCCGGATCGAGCCGCGCAAAGGAGACTCTGGCGAATTTTTCTGAAAATTTAAGGCGTTCGAAAATTTTTAAGAAAATTGAAATTTTTTGTGAAACTAAAATTTGATTTGGAATTGAAAGTAAAACAATATAGTTTGGTTTGAAAAGATAACCGTGTATGATTTGAAAACTTAGTAAAGTTATTATAAGAAGTTTAACTATGAATTTTGGGAAAGTTAAACACTTAAGAGATTTGTAAAAATCTAAATTGAATGGTTTGTTTTGGGAAAGTTAATGGATTCTGTAACTTTTTCTTACTTGGTAATTTCGAGGACGAAATTCTTTTAAGGGGGAAGTTTGTAACGACCCAGAATTTCTGTCAATTAAAATTCGTATATTTAATTGATTTTAAATATTAATAAGTGAAACTAAACAGTCGAATAAATTTTATTTCGAATAATTGGATTTAATTGGTTAATTAAATCGATAATTTAATAGTTGAAATTACGTAAATAATAGAAAATTGGATTTAAAATGATTAAAAATGATTTGTAAAATTTTAATAAATCATATTGGTGTTAGAATGATGTTATAGAACTTTTAAAATCGAATTAAAAGTTAATTTGTGAAAATTGAATATTTTAATATTTAATTGACGAGTTAAAATAGCCATTTTTTCAAACAGTCTCGGATTTCGATGAAACTAGTTTCATCGGATCCATAATTTTATATTATTGTATGGTTTCAAATTTCGTGTCAATCGGATTTACCGTTTGTCCGGGGCAAGCCAAAACGCATAGAAATTAGTTTAAATCGATTTAATTTAAAATTGATCGTTTATTGCCGTAACTCGCACAGATGATCGAATTAGCCTTCGAAACATGTTCCATTGTGTTCGGAACGTGGGGTAAACCTTAGGAACGCCAACCGACACGCTTCGTTTGGAGTTCGGAAATTTTTGGATGAATAGTGTTTGTGGAAATTTTCTATAAAAGGACCTAACTATTTTCATTTTGCAAAAGAAAACTAAACCCTAGGGTTTCTGAACCGGCCGCCACCTTCATAATTCAACGGCCGAAAATCACAGATCTTCCTCTCTCAATTTCATCAAATCCAAACATCAATTCGAGAAACTTCCAACATGAAAGATGTAGAGCTCTCTAAAATCTTGCTATCCAACGGTTAAGATCGTGAATGGAGCAAAGAATCGACGGAAATTGGAGCTGGAAGGCGCCGCGGTCGGCACGAGTTTCAAGGCAATATAGGAGGTCGAGCTTCACTATCTTCTAGCGAAGGTGGAGCTTCGAATGGCGGTTCGTATGGTGGTGATTTGATGAACTCTCGATGCTCGTAGAGGCCGTGGTGATAAACCCTAGAACGTGAGTCATGGGTTCGGTTTACGTTCGTTGCCTGGAGCAAAATCGCGTGATGAAGGGGAAGATAGCGTGCGGCCACGATCTGATCTCAAAAGAAATGCACGGCTTGGATTAGATTATGGTATAAATTATAAAAGAAAATAGTAAATAATTATATTATGTTGTGTACGAATTTTAAAAATTGGGAACTTCTTCGTACGAGGTCGAAAAATTACGAAACAAGTTGCGTTGGAATCGTATGGACGAACACTACGCTATGGAACTGAATTGGAGTCGTTTGGAATTAGTGAGAATTTCGGGTAAAATTAAACGCGTGTTTAATTTTATTCGAAATAAAAGCTGAAAACGAAATTGAAACCAAGGTGAGAACTTCTCACTCAATCAAATTGTTTCGATTTAAATTTTAAATAGTTAGATTTAAAATTCTTGATTGTATGTTTGAATGATGATTGTTATCTATTGATTGTTAAAATAGACATTATACGCCGTTAGTAAGCGGAGGTTATTTATTAAAAACATATATCGCGAATATTTCACAGTACAGTGAAATTGGTATTATTTATGTACTTGGAGTTGATTTCCCACATTATATAGCGGATGAGACCCTATTGCGCCGTATAATAGCGGATAATATTTTAAATCCTATATACCGCGATATTTCGTTTGGAAACGGAATTGGTATTGTGCTAATGTTTGTGGATGCAGGGAAACAGGTTGGAGGGTTCCAACTGGATTCCTCAACAGTATTCATTTGATTATAGATATTTTGATATTGATTTATGAAATTTGATTATTTTATAAATCAAAAATGATGAAATTATAAAGGAGTTTAAAGACATTTTAAAAATAATAATATAAATTGATTTATATAAAAGATTTATAAAATTGATATTTATAAATTAAAATATTGGAATTATAAAACGAGTTTTTATAAATGTTAGAATGAAGTGTAAATGGATTTCATAAGAGAATGAAATTATAGAATTATAAATGGTGAAGTTATAAATGGAATTTATAAGTAGTAAGATTTATAAATTTTGTAAAGTTATTAAAAGAATAGATTTGGGTAAATAAATGAATCTTATAAGTTATAAGATTTATAATTTGGGAAGTTTAAAAGAACGATTTTGTAAACAAATAAATTATAAGTATTTAACTTATAATATGGACTTTTGGTATATAATTGAGTTATAAATTGAATAAGTTAATAAAGGAGATTTATAAATTGAAGTTGTTATAAAATAAATAGAATTAGGATTTATAAATATTGGTTTATAAATCTAAATCAATTGAATTTGATAAAGTAAATGTAGAAATTATTAAAGGAGTTATATCCACGATTTTGGACAATGGATAATCCTTTAAAATAAAATGTATAGAAATGATGAAATTGGTTAACGAAGTATATTCACGTTAATGAATGGTGAATAATATGTTAAGAAATTGTTTTGGATGTGATATTTTAAATAGAATTAAAATGATTTAACGATGTTTTAAATGTTTAAGGTTCGAATCTATAGATTTCAACATTCATTGTTGAAATAGACGTTTTCGAGAAATAGAAAGAAATGGTGGACTATAACACTGTTGTTGTAGTAAATGATTTCCGGAAGGAAATGTTTTATATAGTATTGGGATTTATATATCTATCTTAACTTCGAATCCCTATACTAATGATTTTGAGTTGTCGTAACGATGTTTTACGTAACATTCGTATTGACTCAAATAAATGCGTTTAAAAGAACACTTTCCTTAAAGTATAAAATATATACTTAATTGTGATTTAAGTATATTGAATATTTTTCCAAGTGTTGAAAATAAATAGATTTGTGAACTACTTATTATTAATAAGTATGGAAATGCTTTTCCAATATGAAATGAAACATTTTTGAGAATTTATCTTTGTGAAGTTAAATTGAAAATGAATATTTGAAATTTATTGAAAACCGTATATCAGTAGATATTTTGAAATATAAATTCACTATGGAATTTATAAAAGAAAGGGAAATTTGTTTAAAAATAAATATTGATTTATTTTTGAAGTATTGAAATTATATATCTTGTAAAGATATTTTTGGAAAATAAATAATTTGGAAAATTATTTGGAATCTGGTGATGTTGTGCATATCCATTGATAGTTCAATAACCGACTATCAATAATTACCTTTGAATGGGTATTTGTTGTGATTTGCTTGAATTTGAATGCCACACTTATTTTTGAATAAGCGCTCACTATTCGGGTTAGCCGGGAAAGGACCTTGGGGTCGTATAACCCATTCCGAATATGTGATACGTCTTTATGGATTGCATTTGAAGACCGGTGTTGAAGATCGGATATTTTTGAAAACGGAAGGATTACCGTCGAATGTTTATGCACCGAATGGCCCCAGTATGAGATTCCATATGTGATGGGAAGTCCGGACGTGATTAGCGAATATCCGGATTGCAAGGACTTCTTTGGAAGTGCCTTCGGTTCTGTTCGATCCCGGAACGAACTTGTATGGATGTGTGTCTGACATTACAATTTGAGATGTAAAGCTGGTTTCTATCAAATATATTCTGTTGGTGGCGGAGAATTTATTCTCTTAGCTTAACACCCTTCTCTGAGACATACGGCTCAAAGGTTATGTGGTTGATGGTTACTAGTGATACATTCCCAAATTGGTAATGTGGCACATGAGTGATGCTGATCATTGGTTGATCGAAGCATGGCTTTGTATAAAGCGTAGCTTTGTGGACGAGACTGCGTCGGACCTCACACCCCGAAAATGGTCAAAACAGGAAGGATGCAGCAAGGTTATTGGGGGTAGTGCCCTTTAGTGTATGTCATTCCTTCTGGATAGAGGTAGTATCATGGTATGGAGCCCAGATACTTAACCTATGTTGTTGCTGCAAACTTATTACTTTGTGGTTGTTGGAAATCGAGGATCCTCGGATATAGATCGGTTACGATCGGGGAATGGCATATTCGTGTCAGTAGTTACCCAATTTGAAGGGTAACCCGGCCTTGTGTTGGCAGAGATCCGGTTAGGTTCTCGAGACGTCATTCCAGAGACGTTTCCATGTGGCAATGAGAAGTTCCCTGGCCTGACCATTTGTTGAAAATCCAAAGAAACAGTACGAGCCTTGTACGGTTTTAGTTGTAGAACCTGCCATTTAATATGGTAGCTATAGTAGGCATAATATAATGGTATCTATGCTGGCTAAGATTTATATTCTACTTTCGAAATGTTTTTATTTTACACTATGCACTAATAATAATATCCAAAAATGATTTGATTTTACGTAGTAAGCATCTTTGACTATCATAAGGAGAAATCTCTCCTAAGTCTGTGTTTGCATTGTGTGTGTGCCGGGAGGCCTTATGGTAGTTTCATTTTTAAAAGCATTGCGAATTGACTTTAAAAAAAAATCCTCAGTTTGTTTTTAAAAAGAATAACTGTTTTAAAGTTCTCACACCAGTCCCATGACTGACCTGGAGCTTATTGTTTTCCTTCCTAAACTTTGGGTGCCCACCAATTTCCACACGGGCAGTCTAAAGTCAGGTTATCAGGATATTCTAGAATTCGGGAGTTGCTGGAGGCAAGCTGGATGGCATGGCGTATTCACTAGTATATAGTATTTCTTTTCCACTGTTTGTAGTTGTTTGTTATTGTAAACTCTGATAATATAATGTAATGTGATGTAATGTAATAACTGATATAGTTCTTTATTTAAAGATTATTCATTTATTTATTATATGTTGTCTCGCTGCGATTGTGAGATTCTGATATTGTTCTGTTGTTTTCTTTTTGTTCTGTTCTATCTTTTCTCTCTTCTTCTATCTTTTTCTTCTTCTTTAACCATAATGGTTCGTATTTCCGTTCATCTTGAGTTAATCAATGGAGATTAGTGTCTATTCAAGGAGTACGGATTTGCGGACTATTACATGTTGTATAGTCTCAACCGAGGCTATAAATTTGTGTATAGTCTCATCTGAGATTTTAAATTTGCGTATTGCTGTTTGGAATTCAATTGGGAGTTTAAAAGCCGATTTTGATGGAGTTTAAACTGAGATTTCTTCGTTTAAACTATGGTGATTATTTATGTTGAATAGTCTCATTCGAGATTATTGATTTTGATGGAGTTCAAATTAAGATTTCTTCATTTGAACTATGTTGATTATTTATGTTCTATAGTTTCATTCGAGACTATAATTATTTGCTTAAGTGTTATTTGTCATACACTTATTTTTGAAGTTTAAATTAGACTGATCCGTTTATTATTTTCTTTTAAATAATACTCGGGTCAGACCGAGTTATTTCAGGATAATCGCTATCTCTGATTCAGTTGCTGCTTCAGCTTTTGGGATTTCACTTCATTGTTTGTCTAGCTTTGAAGTGTTTCTTTTTTGTGCATTGACTCTCGTCTCATGTATGTTTATGACATGTAAATGTACATTTGGTCTATGTGAACTATCGATTGTTGTAACATGCATTCCAGACTTGCCTTCCGCTATACATATTTGATATTTCTGGTTTGATGCGATTATACTATTTATGTTGTTGTTATTATGAGTTGTTTTGATATTTTATTAAGCCATCGTAGTTTCGTTTTAGATTTGGATTGAGTATATATTTTTGGGAGTAATTTACACAACTCTCATCGATGTAATCAATACTCGACTAAGGCATAACTTACGGATGGTCGCTTCTAACAAGCCTTATTCTTCGCAATAGCAGACGTTATTCCTTATAATAACCTTTATTATTGTGAGCATAGAGGTGGGGCGTCACAGCTTGGTATCAGAGCTGAGCTTCAGAACAAGTTATAATAAACACGGAACAGAAGTAGAATGGAACATGTGTTACAACTATTCGAGGGTTTTGTTCGTGCCTTTCTAATCGATTCTTTCGTTGCTCTTAAAACTCTCATCCTCTCTAACAAGTTGGAATATGTTTAGGAATATATCTTATATTTCCGTAGTATTCCAGTTGTTAAATTCCTTTTCAATCTTAGATTTGAAAGTAGGACATTGGGTTTCTGATTGTCTTACTGCTCCTAAGGGTTTCAAATCCGGGAGGCTTAATGTTGCTAAAGCTTCTAGTGATTTTTCTCAGCCCAAAGATATTCTTCTTTCTATTTTGGAAGGTTTTATTCTATTCTATGGTCGTTCTATTAGAGTTCTTTTTGATACGGGTGCATCACGTTCATTCATTCGTGTGGAAGGAGCTTGTTGATGTTATTCCTTTGGATGTTGTTAGTCTTTGCGACCCTTTTATGATTGCGAATCCTATTGGTGGATCCGCTACTCTTGAGTTGTTGTGTGTTAATGTTGAGATTATTCTTTGTGGTGTTCCTTTCGTGCGAATCTGCGTGTTATGGATCACATTGGTTTAGATATGACTTTGGATGAAAACAACAATTTAAAATTTTGCAAATTTTTTTTTAAGATTTATTTACAAGTATAATTGGATTGTGTTTACCATATGGAAGACGATTTTGTGATTGTATTGCCCATTGAGTGCTTTAAGAATTCTAGTCGATGCGCTTGATCAACGTTATCGATAGGAATCTCGTAAACGCTTTGATGAGACAATTTGACACAATAAATTTATAAAAAGTAAATTTTTCTAGAAAATGATTTCGTAAAGATAATTGAAATTTTTGGTAGTTTTTATCTTTTCAGGAAAGAAGATTATTTGAAAGAACTCCTTTCTGATACACTTATCCTTGTGATTCCCGAAGGGAACCAAGACTTCATTATTTGTACCAATGCTAGCCGTATTGGTTTCGGTACTGTTCTCATGCGAAAAGATAAAAATAGTTGCCTATGCTCCTAGACAACTAACGCATAATGAGATTCGTTATGCTACCCATGATTTGGAGTTAGCCGCTATAGTCTTTGCTCTAAGGATTTGGCGACATTGTTTATTGGGCGAGCATTTTATTCTCTTCACTGATCACAAATCTCTGAAGTATCTATTCACTCAGAAGGAACTTAATATGAGGCAACAACGTTGGCTCGAATTTCTTGCTTCATATGATTTTGATATTCCGTATACTCCTGGTAAAGGTAATCGAGTTGCTGATGCGCTTAGCCGCAAGCAGCAAGTTGTTGTTTCCATAATGCTAGCAGAGTGGAATATATTGGAAGTTTTATCTCATTGGGATATTAGAGATCGTCCCTCAGTTTCTGATTCTCCCGTGCTGTTACTTAGCATGGAAGCTCGTCCTAGTTTGTTAGATCGTGTTGCCGATGCCCAGAAACAAGATCCAGATCTCTCTTATCTTATTCAGAGTTGTAAATCGAAATCCTGAAGTGATGATCTGAAGGATTTCGATATTGATGTTCATGGTTGTATTCGAAAGAAGGGTAGGTTGATCGTGCCTAGTGTTTCTAATCTTAGAAATGACATTCTTGAGGATTGTCATCGTTTTAAGTATATTATCCATCCAGGTAGTAGTATGATGTATGCTGATATGCAGCGCTTATACTTTTGGGAGGGTACGAAGCGTGATGGTGCAAGTTATGTGAGTCGTTGCATGACTTGTCAACCTATTAAAGCAGAACACCATCGTCTTAGTGGTCTTTTGCAGCCTCTTGAGATTCCATTATGGAAATGGGATCAGATTTCTATGGACTTCATTGATGGTCTACCTCGTTCGAGGTCGGGCCATACTGTATTTGGGTGATTGTTGACAGACTGACTAAATCAGCCCATTTTATCCCTATCAAGTCCAATCAGACTGCTCCTTTGTTGGCTAAGCTGTTTATTAAGGAAGTCGTTCGACTTCATGGAGTGCCTAGTTCTATTGTTAGTGACAGAGATCCGCTTTTTACTAGTGGTTTCTGGCAGAGCCCTCAGAAAGCTTTGGGCACTAAACTCAATCTCAGTACAGCTTATCATCCACAGTCTGACGGTCAGACTAAAAGGGTAAATCAGGTTTTAGAGGATCTCTTTCGAGCTTGCATTCTTGATTTTGGTGGTAGTTGGGAAGACCACTTATCCCTTGTTGAATTTTCTTATAACAACAGTTTTCAATCCAGTACTGGTATGGCTCCTTTCGAACTCTTTACGGAAGGCCGTGTCGTTAACTATCTAGTTGGTTGGAATCGGGAGAAAAGTTAGTTCTCGGCCCTGATTATATTCGTGTTTCTTTTGAGAGGATTGATATTATTAGACAAAGAATGAAAGAGACTCAGAATAGGCAGAAATCTTATGCCGATCATCGAAGGAAGCCTTTGGAATTTTCTGTTGGCGATCTTGTATTCATTCGTGTTTCCCCGATGAAGGGTGTGGTGCGTTTTAGTAGCTCTGGGAAACTAGATCCTCGTTATATTGGACAGTTTCCTATTACGGAACGCATTGGCCCAGTTTCTTATCGTATATTACTACCTGTTCAGTTTTCGAGAATTCACGACGTATTTCATATATCACAGCTCATCGATGCCTTCGAGATTCAGATTCTGTTATTGATCCTCATATGTTGCAAGATCTTGGGATCTCACCCGATTTGTCTATTGTGCAAAATCCTATTCGTGTGCTAGCTTCGGAGGTTAAACGCCTTTGGAATAAAGAAGTTCCGCTTGTGAAAATTCAATGGTCCGCAAACTTCAAAGATTGCACTTGGGAAACCAGAGAATTCATCGAGCGTTCTTATCCGGGTTTTCTCTCCTCTTCGGGTGGGGATAAGCATTCATATCCATTTTTTTCCCTATTTTGAATATTTGTTGTGATGAAATTAATTGCGTTATTGACTGCTTCTAGTATGAAAATTGCGGGGACGCAATTTTTATAAGGGAGGAGTCTGTAACGACCGTGATTTTATTATCGTCGTAATAAATATTTTAAAAATATGTAACGACCGTGATTTTTGAATTACTTTCGGAGTAAATTTTTTCTTAAAAAAAAGAGTGAAATCATGTAGTAAAGTCAGTAGTCTAAATAGCTGCAGCAAGTTGATATAAAAGGCTTTTGCCTTCACGTGAGAATTGGTTCATATTGAATCAATAGTGGACAATGTACACCATCATTCTTTTGCAAGCTGTCATTAAAACATTTAGAGCATAGTGGAAACATTTGTTCGGCTGCAGCATTGGTTTCAAAGGCAAATTTATGAACCAGCTGTCACCAAATTTCTAAAGTAGTGTTGAACACTTTTCTACCATCACTTCTTTATGCAGCAAGTACTTTATTTTCCTCTGAGGCACGTTTTACATTAAATGCATTTGTACCCAAAGAACTTTGCCAGCCTTTTCCTTGTCTTGCGCACAACTGTGAAAAGAAAAGAAAATATTCTTTTGCTCATCTATTTTCAGTAGTTCGATAGAAGCGTTAATGGAAGTTTTGATTTTTCTTCTCTTTGGGATCTGAGTTGTTACTGATTTGTGAAGCAAATTTGAGGTGAGTTCAAAACTCACATCTCTAATTTATACACTACTTTATTTTGTGCGCATCCAGGAAGTTGTTTCCAAACCAATGCATTTCTGCATTTTGTGTATTTCCAAATTTCATATATTCGTGCATTTATGTAGCAAGTTCCAAACCATTGTTTTAATTCATATACAAAGGTATGTTCGTATTATTTTGTCAACTCAATTTCGTGCAAAAAAAAAAGAGGTAGCATTTGAAAATATTCCAGAGCATCATTCAGTGTGCGTGAATGTGTAAATCTAGGCCAACGTATTTTTCACATTTTTATACATGCGTGCAAGGGCTATTTCACGCGTGAGCTTATTTAGTTGCATGAATTATTTTCACGTGTGAGCTAATCTCTCACAGAATCTATCTCCGAATATTTCATGCGCATGAACATTAATACAATTTAAACATATAGTAAGTTCAGACAAGGCATTTATTTTGTGCTTGCATGAAGTATGCGTGTGCATATAAGTTAGGATGTATGTGCCAAAAGGTTGCATTTCAGTCCAGAGTGTTTTTATCTTGTTGCGTGTTTTTTTTAAATGTGTACAACATACAGTAGTCGAAGTCTTTTAATTATGTTGCGTTAAACATTTCCATGCATGCGTCCGTGCCTGTTAGTTTATTTTCCCAAACTTCATTTTTTAACAAATATGTTCTTGCGTGCATGCGTGATATTGTTTTGTACTTGCTTTTTTTTCTATACCCAGGTCATTGTTTTGATTTCTTTGAGTTGCGTGAATTAGTTCTAAGTATAGCATGCGTATAAAGGCATCTTTATTCATAAGTAAATGATCTATGCAAAAGTTGTCCAGAATAAATCATCCATTTAGTACTAGCGTGCATGCATATGAAGATATATAGCCTAGGTTGTTTATTCATTCTAGAACTCTATGCGTGGGTGTACAAATGTTATCCAGGCGTGCAAAAAAAAAAATTCAGAAGCACGAAGTCGTTGTTTGCATTTTATTCATATGAGGAAAAAAAAGATAGCTGTACGTGTGTTAATACATATTGCACAAAAGTATGATTTACGTTAATAGTGAATGCACTTGTCATCTGGGGCAGCCTTGTCCAAATTGCTTTAAAACATTTTGTCAACTTCATTATGGTGCATGGCCTTAATAATTTCATTTGCCTCTTTCCTTGGTAAAGTGGACATGCTCATACATTTAGATTTTGGTTTGTACGTGCGTTGGATATTGCCTAGCCAACACCTTTTTATTAATTTCGTATGTGTAGTTATAATATACGAAAATGGGCATGGTCACTCCATTTACTTTGTCTGTTTTGTTAAGTGCTTTTATGGTTTCCTATTTCACTACGTGCAAGTGGACGGTGTAGTATTTTGTTGAATTTATAGTAGTACAGTCTACTGGTTAATTTGCGTGGAACAGATGTTTGGTTTTAAACGTATTTTTTTGTTGCTGTTATCTTATAACGGAATTTTACGCCAGTATTATAAATTTTGAAACGCGTTGTTTTGATGATATTTTGACGAATAAAAAAAATTATTTTTGTTTTGACTCCAGTAACCGTCAATTTTAAAGTAAATTTTCAAGCGGTTATCCCGCAACGCTGATTTGATATCATTTTTACGGTGTTTTGTGAAGCGCAATTTGCTCGTCGAAATTGCTATAGTTGTTGCTGTTTTAATCACGTGTTTTAAAATCTTTTTAAAAATAGAATTGTTTTCAAAAAAATTACAGTTTGCACTTTCAAAAGAATGAGGAAGCGATTTAAACGCTTCAGCAAAATTGAGAACTATGAACCCTCACTTTTACTGATTCGCTTAATCTGGACTTGTCCGTTTGAGAACGTAAAATGTTATTTATATAAAATACACAATTTTACACTTTCAAGGAAACGATGAAGAGATTTAAATGATTTAGCAAAAATGCGGAGTATGGAACCACACTTTTACTATTTCGGTTAATTCCGGACTCGTTAATTGAAAATACTTGTTGCTATTTGATGATTTTGATGATTTTGTTGGGCTTTCGAGCCACTCTGCTGGACCTTCGGGTCATATGATGGACCTTTGGGTCAATTACTAGTACTAGACCTTCGATTCATCTTTTGGACCTTTGGGTCATATGTTGGACCTTCGGGTCATTTGTTGGGCGCCAAAAATATAGTACTTGGTAGGCTTCGGCCGTATGAGATGCACGTGCGGCGTAGCTAAAACTCGCCATCTGCTGGGACCGATCCATCTTTTATGTTGATTTTCTAGTTATCTTATTTTGATTTCTAGATTCTGTGTATTGTTGTTTTGAATTCAATTATGAATTTTGAAGTTGAATTTGATGATGTTTAATGGGATTTCTTCCTTTAAACTATGTTGATTACTTATATTGTATAGTCTCAACCGAGGCTATTAATTTGTATATAGTCTCATCTGAGATTATAAATTTGCGTATTGCTGTTTGAAATTTAATTGGGAATTTTAAAACCGATTTTGATGGAGTTTAGACTGAGATTTCTTCGTTTAAACTATGGTGATTATTTATGTTGAATAGTCTCATTCGAGATTATTGATTTTGATGGAGTTCAAATTAAGATTTCTTTATTTGAACTATGTTGATTATTTATATTATATAGTTTCATTCGAGACTATAATTATTTGCTTAAGTGTTATTTGTTATACACTTATTTTTGAAGCTTAAATTAGACTGATCCATTTATTATTTTCTTTTAAATAATGCTCGGGTCAGACCAAGTTATTTCAGGATAATTGTTATCTCTGATTCAGTTGCTGCTTCAGCTTTTGGGATTTCACTTCATTGTTTGTCTAGCTTCGAAGTGTTTCTTTTTGGCGCATTGACTCTCGTCTCATGTATGTTTATGACATGTAAATGTACATTTGGTTTATGTGAACTATCGATTGTTGTAGCATGTATTCCAGACTTGTCTTCCGCTATACATGTTTGATATTTCTGTTCTGACGCGATTATACTATTTATGTTGTTGTTATTATGAGTTGTTCTGAATTTTTATTAAGCCACAGTAGTTTCGTTTTAGATTCGAATTGAATATATATTTTTGGGAGTAATTTACACAACTCTCATCGATGTAATCAATGATCGTCTAAGGCATAACTTACAGATGGTCGCTTCTAACAAGCCTTATTCTTCACAATAGCAAACGTTATTCCTTATAATAACCTTTGTTATTGTGAGCATAGAGGTGGGGCGTCACACAATTCAACAATGCATATGCACACAATAGTACAAAAAGAAAGAAAGAAATAAAGAAACTAACTATGTGCAGCGATGAAATTTCGTTCCAACCTTATCTACTTCAATAGTCTTACTTCAAAATAGAGTACTACGTTGATATATATATATATATATATATATATATATATATATATATATATATATATAACTTGCCTAAAATGTTAGTAACCTTTCCATCTTTTAAGTATTGAATTCCAAATTCCTGTTCATACATTTACTGGAACTAAGGGATTTGACGTCGCTTTGAATATAGTTATACATATTGTTTAATTTGTACATAGCTACACTTTCTACTAGCAAAAATAATTTCGTCCCTAACATATATTTGCCTTGCCTGTACTCTAATATCAAATATATACAAGCACCTATTCTAGGAGCCTTACTTTTTATACACAAAAATACACACACACACACACACACACACACATATATATATATATAGTTAAGTTATGCTATACAGATTGAAAAGCAAAGGCATATAATACAAAAGTAAAAAGTGCTTGTTTTAGTCATTTAATTAAGAGGAGAGATTTGCTATTAAGTTTTGGACAATGTTTTGATATCTATTGTTTTTGGAAAGTCGCGACTCTAGGGTGATGCAGTCCAATCGAGGCGACAAGGCTGTTGGAGAACGGGGCTCAGGTAGAGGATGAGGGAAGCTCAGAGCCGATAGAAGTCTTATGTAGATCAAAGGAGAAAGGACTTGGAGTTTGCTGTTGGAAATCGAGTCTTTATATGAGTATCTCCACTAAAGGGAGTGAAGCGATTTAGTAGATCTAGGAAGTTAACCCAAAGATTCATTGGTCCGTATTCCATACTGAGCGCTTTGGTACTGTAGCATATCGTGTTACTTTGCCTGATCATTTATATGGAATACACGACGTGTTTCACGTATCTCAGTTCCAAAAACGCCTTAGAGATTTTGAGTCAGTTTTAGAGGCTCAGAAGATCAAGGAACTCGAGATTTCTCCTGACTTGACCTATACTCAGATGCTCATCCAAATAGTAGCTACAGAGATTAAACGACTTAGAAACAAGGATGTTCCACTTGTTAAAGTGCGATGGTCTAGGAATCCCAAGGATTGTACCTAGGAGATTCGTGAGCATATGCAGAGAACTCAGTTATTTCAATGAAGTTGAGAGATGTGGTTTAATAATGTAAAATATTGGAAATATTTGGCATTTAACAGGATTAGCAAACGACATTTAGTAGTTATGTCATGTAAAAACAATCACATATTTCCAAGTGTTTATAAATATATTTATAACTGTAAAATAAAATATATTTTATAATTATTAAAATATGATACCAATCATTAACGTTATCTGAAACGAAGCATACATACGAAATAAACTTGCATATATATAGGTGTGTGATTTTTTTACTAGCTACTAAAGCTAGTAAAATATTTAGTTATTAAGGAATTAGGAAAAAGGAATAAAAGGGATTTAGAGTGATGCATGCAGTCATGACTGGATTAATTTGTCATATATCAGCACTACACAACATGACAATAAAACCTATAAGCTCGGTCATTCGATTAAATATAAGTACATGGAGAAAAATGGCCAAATCTTTAGTTGTGTCCTATAAAGGAAGTATGGATGCCGAATTATCATAGACCAAAGGTTGAGTGTCAAAACTAAACAAACTGCATGTTTACAATATAGAAGCTTGATTTTTCATATACTAGAACTGAGTAATATTATTACAACTAGTAAATGTATTCATTGTTATGTAAAATGAACCAAAATTGGGAAATTATCCATAACGATAATGTGGATCAAAAGGCAGAACTGTGGTACTATAGGATAAGAATACTTGGAAATTAAATGTTATTCACAAATCCATCCAACAAATTACATGTAGATTGGAAATTTTGGGTGGATATGTGATGTATATAATTACTGTGTTTGCAAGTAATGCATTTTCAGATATGGATTTTTATGGAAATAGTTGACTAATCTTACAAGTGTAATATATAAGGCTTAGCTTCTTATGGGGGATTTTAATAATATACTGAACCCTAAAGACAAAAGTGCAAATAAAATCAAGCAAATTATGAACATTGTGAATTATTAACCAAATTTTTATTTTAAAGAAGGATTTTATGAAAATTTATTTTGGTTTAAAATTTTAAAGTAATAATAAAACCTCTTTCGAACTATGTAATATATGTATTATTAATAATTTTATCAGAACCTTTGAATTTATTATAAATCTCTTTTTACAATTTATAAATAGATAAAAATTTATAATTTGATAATATAAAGAAAATCATTTCTTTTCAAAGAGATTTCTGATATATATATATATATATATATATATTAAATCTTCACTTTTCAAATATTTTTCCCTCTACAAGTCTTTCTAACAATAATACTTTAAGTTTGTAGATATGTTCATAAGTATAATTTATATACTTAACAAAGTGATTCCAAACTATACATCTTATAAAAAATGATTTTCTAAAATTATCCCTTAAAAATTAAAATTTATATATAAAATATATATACTATATAAAAAAAATTCCCAATTTCATAGAATATAATTTATATATGCCTCAAAATTAAAGAATCAAGTGTAACAAAGAATCAGAAATTCAAATTGCATCATCTAGAGCCAACATCGCTCTATATAAAAGATTATTCCAAATATGGAATTATTGGTGGTCCAAGTTGTTTTTTGACAACTTTGATCACTCCACGATTACATAATCATCATATTATCTAACCACGAAATCAAATACATTTTTGATGGGTTTTTTTTAACATATATGCTATGTTACACTTAATCATTATTCAATCCAATATTTCAAACACACAATCAACCAATTCAACCATCAAACCAATTAAGTCCATAGCATGCATATCAAACCAATCCAATAGTCATAAATAATATATTAGCAAATTATAAAATTTTATCAATTTACAAATAGTAAAAAGAGATTTATACTAAATTCAAAGATAACATGAGCATATTATTTAATTTGCTCCGATACCAAGCTATGACGACCCCCTCCCCTTTTTCTTACAATAGGTATCATGTGTACACATACCACGTACCATATATTATGATATCCAAGCAAATTACAGATGCCGAGTTAGCCGAGTAGAATTCATTCCAATAGTTTGCATATACAACTCATTAAATATATCATGATTTAATTGTACGACTAGGATAATGAAAATATATCTATCCTATTATGCATATATAGTGATTATAGGTAATAAAAAGGTACATTTAACTTTATAAATTTTTCGTAAGATTATTTCATATCTTAATCTTTACACTATATATCTCACCTTTTTATTTAGATATAGTCCGACCCTTATATTATTTTAATACTCGGGCTAGGCCGAGATTTTACAAGTACAGGAACCCATTGACCTTTTGATTTTGGGCTAGCATTGAAGTAAACCATTTTGATAGTTTTAGTTTACTTCATACTTGTAGATGTTGATAGTTAGGATTTTATGTTATCTATATTAAATAGTAGTTATTTTATACCTGTTATAAGATTTTGGATATGATGAATATATCTATGTGGTTCTAGTACTAATATTTTGTAGACACATATTCTATTATGTATATGATGTATATTATTCCGATGTGATCTGTGACTCTGATTCTGGTTTATCTATATTATATACCGTTCTGAATATTTTTAATCTATGCGTTAATTACTTTGTATTAATACTGTATACGTTTAAATTTCAGTTCAAATCCAAAAAAAAAGGTAAATAAGACTTGTTAGTATTAGTATAAAGATATATTCACATTTGATTGCCCTTAACCAGCCGTATTCTCCGAATTAGCAGACGACATTACTTGTAATGTTCTTTGATAAACTGGGAATAGCAGTGGGGTTGTCACAGCCACGGCTGTACCCCCGACCTATGTAGAAATCCCTAGTTTTGCCAAAAGTAGCAGCTTATGGAAGGCGAGCTCATCGCCGTGTATGATACCGGAGTAGGAAATAGAGTCGAGATCTCGAATCCAATCATTATAGGAGGAATGAAAGATGCCTCTCACCTCTACAAGGGAGATCGATGTATCTCCACTCATCCTCTGAGCCGAAATATCACATGGTGCGGCTTATAAGGAAGTGTGTTGTGATGACCCGGTATTTTGGCAATGTTATTTTAATAAATATTTAATCTTATTTAAATAAAATTACAAGCTTTCATTTTATAAACTGATAAGATCATTGATTTGTATCAGTTATATTTGTGTTTGTAAATAAAGTTTTGATTTAAAAATTTAAAATAGAATCTTTCTATACTATTTAAAATAAAACCTTTCAAAAATATTTAGAATAAAATCTGTCTTATTGTATCGAATTAAAGGGTTCCATATATTTGACATAATATGAATATATAAATGTAATCATTAATAATAATGTTTAAAAATAAGCAACCTTATCAATATTAAACATGAATATTAAACTTAAGTATAAAACAATATATATGGTTATAAACATAACAGAAGAAAACTATAATGTAAATAAGATAAATTAGGGAAATGATGACCTGTAAAATATATTTGTACAGAATCTTTAACAAAGATGATAACAAATTTGCTGTGTAATCATGTATGCAAGATGAAGACAAACTATTTACATTACTGTATAATATATGCATAACCAATGCAAAGGAAGATAAGCTACTTACATATACAAATATCCTGGTACAAATATGTAAATATCAGAAACCATAATCATACGTAAACATATTTGAAGACATGCATTTAATTAACATGACATTTTGTCAATTCAAGTTGCAAGAAAATCCATTCAGCCGAAATTTACAATATCATTTCAATTTGCAGCATATTAAACACAAATCTGAGCAAAAACAGGGTGAGCTTGTACTGGTTATAACCTACAGCTGTTCAAAGCCCTTTCTATATATATACATCATTTTATTTTCAGTTCGTTCCATAACTTAACAAACTTAAGAAGCTAACCTGAGCTAACCTGAGGAAAAAAAAGAAATCTAAACACTATCTTGTATTTTCAAGCAAATTAAAAACAAGGGAGAGGGATCTTCAGGAATTCATCTGCAGTTTCTTCAACAAACCTTTGCTTTCCGTTTCAACTATTATTAGGTGAGTAAACATGCTATCTTTGAAGTTTAACTCTTGATAATTAGTTCATGTAAATCCTGTGTATGCTATATATTGTAAATATGTAGTTCTAAAAGGTTCTCTGTTTAAAGATGTGATGTTCTTCAGTATGTTTCAAGTTCTGAGCAAAGAAAAAAAAATATTTCTTCATATAAACATTTTAAAATTTAGGAATTTAACTAATTAAGTTTGTTTAAACTAAATCAGTACTTGAAATTGTTGAGTCACAAGTTTTATGAAAGTTTTGATTTCTGACAAATAAGGCGATCGACAAAACAAGGTCATTAGAGCTACATATGTTACTATAGATTATAGGTTGATTATTTGATATTGTAATAGTTAAAAACTTGTTAAAATCTATCCTCAAATAATCATGCACCTCAATATAATCGATATATATACGTTTTATAGCATTGCACATTCATTGTGCAAATTAACAGGAACCGGTCGACCGGTTAATAATCATACGGTCGACCGTTTCTGTGTAAAATGCACAAAGAACGTGCACACATGCACATAACGTATATATATTTTAAATTCCTGTCTACTGGTCACTTTTTAACCTGTCGACCGTTTTTGAACAGAAAGCAAGTTTTCCAAAAGACACTTCTCTTCTCCAAAGGTTGCATCTCTTACCTTTCACCAAAGATCATATCTCTTAATGGCAAAGAGTTACAACCATTCTTATCTATATAAACTCATCCAATTCGTTGATTAAAAAATAACGATTTCATATATTCTTTTAATCTAATCTCTAATCTTAATTCTGCATTATAAAAGTCTCTAAATTATTTATTGAATCTTTGAAACTATTTCATATCCTTTGATTCAATAATATACTTTCCTTAATCTTTTCAAAACATCATATCGCATACTTTGAGGATAAGATTATAGGAAGGGTGTACTGCTAGTGACAAATCCGTGTTTTCAAGAACACAAGTTGTCAACAACAATCGTATTTGTTCTTTTGTTGAAGTCCTCTGTGTTGTAAGAGGCAAGTGTTGAAGTCCTCAGTGTATTAGAGGCGTGAAATCCCGTTCGGTTGTTCGGGTGTTGTAAACCTGTTCCTCCGGGTGAAGCGAGGTAGTTAATAGTGAAAATCCAGATAGAAGTCTGGGACTGGACGTAGGACGGTGCTCCGAACCAGTATAAAAATCTCTGGTGTGATTTTTCTATTTTTTATTTACTATGCTATTATCATCTATTTCCGCATTTGTATTGTAATCCATATTACATGATCCGTGTATACTATATTAGCACATATAATTGTATACACACCGCACTTTCAATTGGTATCAGAGCCCGGTCATCATATAACCGTAACACAGTTATTTGATATATTATAGTAATATGGAAAATAACGTAAGTACTAGCTCTCAAAACACCACTTACACGGAGGGTCAATCAACACAGAGACCTCCATTTTTTAATGGTCTTAACTATAGTTATTGGGCAACACGTATGTCATTCTTTATGCAATCAAATAACTATGATGCTTGGAATGCCACTCAAAGAGAAATAGTGAATCCAACAACTGATTATTCAGAATGGACTGCAGCTGAGAAAACGGCAGCAGCTGTAAATGCAAGAGCAATAAATATGTTGTTCTGTGCATTAGACCAAAATGAATATAACCGTGTTAGTATCTGCACTACTGCATATCAAATTTGGCAAACACTAAAAATCACTCATGAAGGTACTAACAAGGTTAAACAAGCCAAAATAGCCATGCTGAAAAGTCAATTTCAAAATTTCAAAATGAAACCAAATGAGACAATCAATGACATGTATTCACGGTTTCAAACTATTCACCATGCACTTATTGGCTTAGGACAAAAGTATTCTGATTTCGATGTTGTTTCAACAGTCCTACATTCTCTGACTAGTGAATGGGAAGGAAAAGTATTAGCAATCGAAGAAGCTAATGACATTTCCGTCATGAAGCCAGATGAATTGATAGGAAATTTAATGTCCTATGAAGCAAATTTGCAGGCTAGAAAAGAACAGAAGGAAGAAAAGAAAAATGTAGCATTTCATGTTGAGAAAGATGAAAATGAATCAGATTCTGAAGACGAAGATTTGGCATTCATTGCAAAAGGATTCAAAAAATTCCTAAAATATCGAAAAGCCAGTCGTTACAATAAAAGGAAACCTGTATCAAATAAACCATCTTCATCTGCTATAGAATGTTTCAACTGCCACAAAAAGGGACACATGCAGAAAGATTGTCCAGAACAAAAGAAGAAGTCAGAAAATGACAAATTCAAATATAAAAAGGACAAATCTAAGAAACGAGCTTTCTCAGTAACATGGGATGATTCAGAGTCATCTTCATCAGAAAGTGAAAGTGATTCAGAGAATGAACAAGCTAATGTTTGTTTTATGGCAACAGAAGATGAGGTACAAATTCCTACATTTGATGAATTACTTGATATTAATGCTGAATTGATAGTCAAATATAAAGACATAAAACGTCAATTAAAAGTAGTCAAAGCAGATTTAAGTAGAGCAGAGCTTGAACGAGATATGTTAAAAGATGAGAAGAAAATATTAGAAGAGGAACTTGAAAATATTCAAGAATCATCATCTAATGTTGATTCTCAAATATCCCTTTTGAGTCAAGAAATAGAAACTCAAAAGGAGAAAAATAATGCTCTCACTACTGAAAATCATGAGCTTAAAGCAAAAGTCAAAATTCTAGACCTAGAAAAAGCTAGCTTACAAACAAAGTTTGATGACATTACTCAAAATGTTTCTAATTTTAACAAAGGTCGAGAAAACTTGACAAAAATCATTGAAAGTTCACAATCTATTTCAGATAAACAAGGATTGGGATATAACAAACAAGAAACCAAGAAATATCTTGGAAATAAAAGGAAAAAGAAAGTACAAAAAACTGAAGCTAAGAAAAATCTTAGTTTATTATATTCCAAACCAAAACCAGTTGTGAAATTTCAAAAGAAAAATGTCAAGACTATCAAAATATGGGTTCCTAAAACAAATAATAATTTGATTAGGAACAAATACATTCAGCAATTCATGAATACTGTGCATTTTAATAACAATTATATATATAAAGGGGATACCGGACCCAAATGGGTTTGGACTCCTAAGACCTAACTCTTAGGACCCTATAAAAAGTGGGTACCATGGACTTAATTCTATTTTTTGCAGGTCCCACTTAAGAAAAGAGGAAAGTGGATATTGGACAGTGGTTGCTCAAAGCACATGACAGGAGACAAGAGTTTATTAACAAATATTACATATTCAGATGGTGGCTCCGTCACTTTTGGAGACAATTCAAAAGGCTATATCATCAACAAAGGCGATGTGAGCAATTGTGGTACATCTAACTTACCTCTTATTACTAATGTCATGCTAGTTAGAAATTTGAAACACAATTTGCTAAGTATTAGTCAGTTATGTGACAAGGGTTTTATTATTTCATTTTCAAATAATAAGTGTAGTATTCTAGATATCTTGTGTAATAAAGGTTATATTTTGTATTTCGTATAAAATATAAATAATATAGGTTGACATATGATAAAAACTTGAAATATAAACTGAAATGTCACAACAGACCAAGACCGGTCGACCGCCCCTGTTATAGCCGGTCGACCGTTTGCTCTCTGGTTGAAAACGGTCGACCGGCCAAAAACAGTAGGTCGACCGGTTGTCGTATTTTCAGTTTTTTTATATAAACCTATACGTTACTTTTCCCTCTACCCTCATTCACTCTTTACTCAAACTATTCTCTTACCCCAAATCACAAACCCTAGTTCCCATTCTTCAATTCCCAAATCACAAATCCTCCAACAATGGCTCCTCCTCAAAAGAAATCAAAGAAAGGAGCAACCTCTGAAACTTCATCTCTTACCATCTCCGTCAAAAAATGGCTTCAAACTCCAATTGCTGTAACAAGATGGAATCAAATGACAAATTACAAGTTTCATCCAGCCTCTTTCATCAAATTTGATGATTTCACGGCTTACGGAGTTCGGAGGTTAGCCAATAATGCCAACATTACTCCATTGATAGATTTTTCTGCAAATAGTGTGGAGATAAATCATTTGATGATCAAATTATTTTACGCCAACATGAATCTTGATGAATATCAACCTGATAATCCAAACGGCGTCATCTGGTCTATGGTCTGTGGGAAGCAAATTTTTCTTACTCATGCTAGAATTGCCTCTATACTTGGTATACCAAATCGAGGCGAAGAGTTTTCATCTACCTTCTGTGAAGTTTTCACTCGAAATAGTACCAGTCATCAGTTTATAGAAGACAATAGCGATGGCACTAAGTCTATTGGACTTCGCCCGACAGCCAGGTTACTTCATCGGGTCTTGATGCATTCTCTTTTTCCTAGACTTGGAAATTATGATGCAGTGTACAAAGAAAATTTCAAGGCACTCTATGCTATCTATGGTGAAATCCAAATCAATTGGGTTCACATGCTTTTTGATGAAATTCTCAAGGTAAATAACTCAACCCGGCCTCATTTCTTTTACAATGAATATATCATGAGACTTTTGTTAGCTTGTGGGGTCAATCCTCCTGATTCTGCAACCTCAAAACCAAAATGCATTGATTCCATCACCATCAAGCGAATGAAGCTTCCTCCACCTTATCTTGAAATTATGCCTTTCGAAGAATGGCAACAAAGAGGACCAAGGAAACAACGAGCAACTTCATCTCGTCCTCGTTCCGATGAAGTAAAACTTTTAAAATCAAAGTCATCAACAAAAGAATCACTTGAAATAATCGCGCGTAACCAATTTTTGCTTGAATCACGTCTCAAGCGCATGGACTCTAAAATCGATAAGCGCTTCAATAAGGTCAAGTCATTCTTTGGTATGCTATGGGATGCTATATCTTGTTCCACATCCACCTCTGTTCAAGCACAAGACCCAGGAAAACGTCCTGCTGCTCCAGTTTTCACCTGGACATCATCTGACGAGTCTACAGGAATGAGTGGTCATGGACTTGGTGAATCATCTAGAGGGCACAATGATGAGGAAGAAGATGATGATGATGATGACGACGATGATGATGATGAAGAGGAGATACGATCTGCTTCATCCTAGATTCTATTATGTTTTAGCTCTTTAAAAACATTCATCGACACTTGTACTAAATAGTGTCGTTATTTATGATTTTCAATTGACATTATGTTCTGTAGTAAACTCTGTTATGCTTTTGATGTGTTAATAATTTATTTTTCTATTCATATCATATTCATTCTATGCATATCATATTCTAGTATCTGTTACTCCTTTTTGTCGATGACAAAGGGGGAGAAAGGGCTAACAATTGCTTGCAGGAGCATACATTTATAAGAATTCAAAGAGAAAGAGATCACGTACTCAGGGGGAGATTCAGATTTGCAGATATATATTGTCATCAATCAAAAAGGGGGAGAATGTTGAGTCACAAGTTTTATGAAAGTTTTGATTTCTGACAAATAAGGCGATCAACAAAACAAGGTCATTAGAGCTACATATGTTACTATAGATTATAGGTTGATTATTTGATATTGTAATAGTTAAAAACTTGTTAAAATCTATCCTCAAATAATCGTGCACCTCAATATAATCGATATATATACGTTTTATAGCATTGCACATTCATTGTGCAAATTAACAGGAACCGGTCGACCGGTTAATAATCATACGGTCGACCGTTTCTGTGTAAAATGCACAAAGAACGTGCACACATGCACATAACGTATATATATTTTAAATTCCTGTCTACTGGTCACTTTTTAACCTGTCGACCGTTTTTGAACAGAAAGCAAGTTTTCCAAAAGACACTTCTCTTCTCCAAAGGTTGCATCTCTTACCTTTCACCAAAGATCATATCTCTTAATGGCAAAGAGTTACAACCATTCTTATCTATATAAACTCATCCAATTCGTTGATTAAAAAATAACGATTTCATATATTCTTTTAATCTAATCTCTAATCTTAATTCTGCATTATAAAAGTCTCTAAATTATTTATTGAATCTTTGAAACTATTTCATATCCTTTGATTCAGTAATATACTTTCCTTGATCTTTTCAAAACATCATATCGCATACTTTGAGGATAAGATTATAGGAAGGGTGTACTGCTAGTGACAAATCCGTGTTTTCAAGAACACAAGTTGTCAACAACAATTGTATTTGTTCTTTTGTTGAATTCCTCTGTGTTGTAAGAGGCAAGTGTTGAAGTCCTCAGTGTATTAGAGGCGTGAAATCCCGTTCGGTTGTTCGGGTGTTGTAAACCTGTTCCTCCGGGTGAAGCGAGGTAGTTAATAGTGAAAATCTAGATAGAAGTCTGGGACTGGACGTAGGACGGTGCTCCGAACCAGTATAAAAATCTCTGGTGTGATTTTTCTATTTTTTATTTACTATGCTATTATCATCTATTTCCGCATTTGTATTGTAATCCATATTACACGATCCGTGTATACTATATTAGCACATATAATTGTATACACACCGCACTTTCAGAAATTTTGTTTTAAAACTTGACAGTGAAATATAGATACTGTATGTTCAAATTTTACAGTAACAAGGTAGTCAATGTGTAAAATTCGAATAATTTAAATTGTTAATTTGATTCTATATCTTGTATAAACATATAAAGGTAAGATTTTTGAAACAATGATGCTGATTTTTAGATAAGAGTTCGAGGTGCAGTTTGTAAACGAACAAGAATTGCAGTTTTATCAATATCTGTGGGTTCGACAAATACTAGATGTTGAAATTCGTTGTGAAGCTAGCTTGATGATTTTCGAATCCAGGAAAAATGCTAAAAAAAATTCAATGCAAGGATTTTGAGAACGAAACAAATATAGGGTTTTGGGTGCTAGTTTTTGCTGGGATGTAAGCTCGTTGATTGCGTCACCGAGGGATGATCGAGCTGCGTGAGATTTTAGGGGATGATAGTGGAGGATGGCGGCGAGCTTCCTGTCGAAGTATGGGAAGTGATGGAGATTCGTGGTGGTGAAACGAGATGCTTTGGATGATCGTAGTTTCGACCTTCCTGGGTCGAGCAGTTCGATTTTGAACTAGGGGTTTTGACAAGGCTTCAAGGGGGCCAGGAGGAAGAGGGAGTCGTGGGTGAACTGTTGGAGTAGTCGGCAGCATGGGCAGGTCGGTCGGTGTCGTGTGCAGATGCACGATCGACAGGTGCATGTGTAGAAAGTAAGAACCGAGGGAAAGGAGAAAGAATCACTGGGAAGAATAAAAAGAAAAGAAAGGAAGGTAGGGGAAACGGGCCTAAAAGAAGTATGGGCCGAAGTAAAATTAATGAACAAAAAATCACGGAGAAGATACAAGGAAAGGGAATAAGAAAGAAAGAAAAGTTGGACTCGAAGTTTCTCGAGTAAATGTCGGGTTTGGCTCGAAGGTTAGGTAAGTTTTGCTCGAAGCAGTTTGATGTGTGGCTCGGGAAGTGGTTTTGTGACAGGCTTTAAAACCTGTTAGATTTGAATTTGAAACTTAATTTAAAATAAAAGGTAGAGATTTAAACTAAGTTGAATCAAGTTTTGAATCTAGATTCAAAATCAAAATTTGTATCATAGTTTAAAATAATTAAAGTTTAAAAAAATATTAAATGTCCTAAACAACTTTGAAATGTTAAAGTATATTTTATAAAGGATTTGAATTTAAGAGGAATTTGGTTTAGAAACTTCTGTAAATTTCTTTTATAAATAATTGTGACTCTAACATGTGATTTAGAAGGTTTAAATTGTTTTAGACTTTGTTAAAAATTATATGTGTTAATTAATTCCAAATCTTAAATTTTAAAATGGAAATTACAATGTAATTTTTAAGGTAATCTTTAAGGAAAAATGATTTCAAAGGTTGATAAATGACAATTTAGTCCTAGATAGGGAAATGCTTATCTTGAAAATAATTAAGATAATATGATTAAAATTAATTAAAGGTAATTAAAGAGTCATTAATATATTCATTGATGATTATGGTTAATAAATAAGTAATTAAGGGATTAATTGCTTATGGTAATTAATTAAGTCTAATGTGATTAGTTTAAGTTAATTAATTAAGTTTAATTAATTTAAGATAATCGCTGGATGATTTGTTAAATTACTCCATGTGGTTAATGAAGAATAATTACTTATTGAAGTAATTAAGATGGGTGATTACTGGGTATAATTCATCGAAGAACGGGAGCGATTTGGGAGAAATTACTTTGTGTAGTTAATATAAAGAATAATCACTTAGTAAAAGTAATTATCATTCCTAAGTGTGATTAATCAAGGAGGATTAATTAAATGAATGATTATTGGATGAGCAATTAATTGGTTTGTAATCAATTAGAAGTAATTAAAGAAATTGATTTAATTCGATAATAGTTAATTAAATTGATTAGAGCTGGTATGATTGATTTAACTTGCTTATGAATGATTAAAGGGTATTGGAATGAAGCAGTGACACCCTGTATTTTAAGTTGAATCGTATTTATTTGAATGACTTAGGTAAGATAATATCGTATTCGAAGAAACCGAGATCAGGTATCAGTAATACCCGAACCCACCGCGATTGGTAACCTACTATGATTCTTTATGGGTTGGCTTGTGAAATCAACAGGTTCGAATGGAATAATTTAAATGATTGGACTATATAAACTAAATAAGGATACTAGGAATTGGTTGAGGAAATAAGAGTTAGGCATAACAAGTAATGAACTCGTAGGGAGGTGCGAGTTACCCGGGTTTTGTTAATGGTTTGAATTTAGTATGTCAAATTTTATGAGTTTACTCACACTGGTTTCCAGCCTGACCCGGGTATTACTTTGATGTAATGCTCGAGTCAGACCGAGTATTACAGATTTTCAGGTAGGAACAGTTCTGGAGCTCAGGAGTCGAGCTGGATGGCAGGAACATATGGAGTATTTCCGCTGTATTATATTATTGTATATCTGTGACATAATAATTGTGTATATTCGGTATCTGTATGTGTATGTGTAACACTGATGTAATAAAATGTTATCAACAGGTACAGTATTCTTTTGTAAACTGTTATTAATTTATTATTATATTTTATCCGCTGCAAATGTGAGATGATGATGTTTCTTCTTCTCCTTTTTCTATCTCTTTCTTCTTTCTTCCTAACCATCTGGGATTTCGGGTTCGAAATTTCTGGGTCGTTACATTTGGTATCAGAGCAGAAGGTTAAGTGAGAACCTTGACTCTGGTGGGTGTACTCATTAAGGATAGGGTCAATAGTACCCTAGAATGAGTTGAGTGTATATATATATGAGAGAGCGTACTTGTTATTTTCTTATATAAAGATTTTAAATGATTTCATATAAGGTTATTTTTCACTCTAATAAATATTAAGGAAATTGCTTATTAAATTATTAGGATTAAATTAAGAGTAATATAATACAACCAAACTGAAATTAAATAAAGAAAAGTTTGAATTGGATTCAAAATGAAATTGAAATCTTGAATTGGAGAAGTATTTTAGAATAAGATGATAATGGATGGTTTTAGATATGATAATCTTGGTTGTTATCAAAAATGTTTGTTGTGTGATGTGTATTAATGAGTAAGAAAAATGAAATATTCTAAAGAAGTAAACATTTAAGTAAAATATGACTTATAAATTGAAAATACCTAAATTGTGGAATTTTAAATCTAGGTCCGTAAATTTGAAAAATTGTTTCAAAGTGCTAAAAGAATAAATAAGTATTATTTGGATAAAAGATATTTGTTGCAAACAATGGGTTGTTTGAAGATTGGACATGAATTTAAAACAAAAGGTGGTTTAAAACTTAAGGTATGTCTAGGTAAGCAAATTGATATATAGGAGTTGAATTTTTCTAATTATGTCTAATTTATAGGTTAGGAAGTCCCTCTAGAAATTCAGTTTTTGAGAGAAATGGCTAAGAGTGAAGAATGGAAGGCAAGGCGCAGAGAACGAAGAGCAGCTGCACATAAGGAACGGGAAATAGCAATTCAAGAGTATGAAAATCGGATTAAGGAAAGAAATGGACCAGGACCCTACGATAATGTCACTTGCTATAGATGTTACAATAAGGGTCATTACGCAGCTAAGTGTGGTAAAACAAGGAAGGAATTAAAAGGTACATTCCAACGATTTCGCTCCGAGATATTATGCTTTAAGTGCCATAAGAAGGGACATTTCCTTAACCATTGTCCTGAAGTGAGGAAGGTGAAGCGTAAATCAATGGAACAGGTCAACGAGCCAACCATTTGCTATCATTGTAAAGGGTTGGGACATATCACGATAAATTGTCCCAAGAGACAGAAGAAGAAGATTAAGATTGTGGAACATCCTGTAGGAAGCATGGAGGTCATCCAGATTGATAAGAGGGTAAAAACTTTTTATGGAAAATGCTATAAGTGGGGACATCCTGTTGAAAAATGCATGTTTGGGCTTTGCCCATTGGAAGGAAGTCCATAAGAAGGATTCTGATAGAAATGATAGGACTCTTAAACCTAGGTGATGGTGTAAACATCTTAATATTGACTTTGTAAGGCCTTTATTATGATGAATGGATGTAATATTGAACTGCTAATGTACAGTCTATCTATATATGAAATATTTTGTGGCAGTATGATCTAATAAACCACCTTCTTTTATTTGAGACGGAATTTGAAATTAATTCAAACTGAAATTTCAAAGGTTCGGTTTCAAAATTGAATTTGATTGAATTAATTGGAATTATGATTGAAGATGGATAAGTTTAAAAATTCAAATGGAAAATTTGAATTGGATAAATTTGAAAATTAGGACATGGAATTACTTTAAACTGAAAATTTGAATAATTGAATCTGTAAATTAAAATTGTTTAAGAACTGGCTTCAAACTGGAAGATAAAATTTAGTAATAAATTAAATTTTTTTTAAAATAAAATAAAATTGTATTGAATTCTTATTTGAACCTTGAAATACATAAGTAAAGATAATTTAAAATGGAAATTTGAGAATTGGACTCAGAAATTAAATTGTAAAAAAATATATAATAATAATTCAAATGGAAAATTTAGGTTGAATTGAAATGATTGAAATTGAAGTGGGTTCAATTGAATAGATATTAGTCCAAAATGTTTGGAATAACTTAGGATTGTAATTAAAGTTAAATATGTTTAAAATCAAATCGAATGTGATTTAAATTTGGAAAGAAATTGAGAACTAATTCAACTTGAATTGGGAATAAATCAAGTCCAATGGAAATTGGAGTTAGTTAAAATTGGAATTGGGTCAATTTAAATGGAAATGGAAATTTAAATTGAATTGATGAGAATGGAGATTGGAAATTGAACAGTTTTGACTCTGGACCATTTTCAATATAAATTGTTTTAATATAAACTTATTTTTCCCAAGCTATTTAATACATATAACCTTTCTTTTTGAAGTCAAATTATTTTGTACTTGTTTTACAATTATTTTTGGAACTATTTAACAATTTTCCAATTGTTTTATAAACTAGTTACTATTTTTCAACTATTTTACAAATTAATAGCTATTTTGCAATTATCTAAATTTTTATATTATTTAACTATCTTTCAACTATTTTACAATTAGTTAACTATTTTATAGCTAAATTGCAAACTAATAATTATTTTTCAACTGCTTATATATTTTTAAAATTTTCACGCTATTTTCTAAAAACAAACTGGTCGAGTCCAAATTATTATTGATTAAATACCCAACTGAGATAAGAATTGAAGTAATAATCCAAATAGGGATTAAAGCAAATGTGGGTAAGTGGATAGTATCTAAAGGAAATGTGAATAGAAAGAGAAATTGATTTGGCTAATAATCAATGAAGTTAAATACGTAGGATGTACGTATATTATTCTATTCGTATAGTGATTTGATCCAGATTCGAGCACAGAATTTCGAGATAGTTTCAATCCGAGTTGGGATTTTTCACTCGATTTTCGACGGCGAACCTGGATATGGATTGTTGATTGGTTCTGGATATTCTCTATCATAATTATGGCTATGCAGGGAGAATGATGGTTTCTGATCAAGAAACCAGATCTATGTCCGCACTAGGAAGTCGGTTGGACGATACTAATTTGGAAGTGAAATTGTGTGATCGAGTGAGCGGTCAGATTAGTATAGCATACGGATGATAAGTGTACATTGTACAGTTTTGAATGAAAATGATATTTAAAAGAGTAATCAAAATTTGAATATTTGATTTTGAATAAATAAAGTTATATATCTTTTTTATATATAAGATGAAACTTCCCTTGTTGAATCTATTGCCAGAAGGAAAGGATTTTTAAAAGCATTTGAAGTACGAAAGAAATTTTATACAAGTTTGAAATGATCCAAAGTTTTTAAAAATTATATATTTATGTATGTACAAAGGATCTTATGAGGATTTTGGAAAAGTTTTTGAGAATCATTGGATTTGGAAAGGCTTTTGATTTTTGGGTAAAATCAATATTTGAATAGTAAAGCCTAGTTTGAGAATTTTCGATTTTGGGATAATCGATTTTGTGTAAAGGAGCCTTGTATGAGGTCATACTAGGTGTATGATTTGAAAGATACTATATGTGTATAGTATAAAGTGTTTTGATGATGGCTCTGGAGAAAAAAGGCGCTCCCATGAAATGAACTTCTTAGGAGTGCCACCGGTGGTGCTGCATTGAGCCCAAGGGGGGTTCTAAAGTTGATCCTGTGAGGAGTCCGGACAAACTAGTTCCTGACAATTTTTGGGTAGCGAAAGTCGAGGGCGCTGATGCCTACGGGGGCATTTGGGTTATGCTGTGACGATAGTGTAACTCGATGTCGCTGCGATCTACTGTGGGGACCATAGCGAAAACATGTGTAGGATGAGTGTCAACGGTCTACACTTGATTTTGACGGGAAGGTAACGCAACATCGGTAGACTGCGATCTATGGTCGAGTGGAGTGGAGAAGTTTCATTCTTTTGGCAGCGAAATTCGAGGGCGCTGATGCCTACAGTTATATGGGTTTTTGCTCTACGTAACCCTAGTTGTAGCTGCGATCTGTAGCGGGTTCCATGGTGTAATTGAGGGGCGTAGAGACCTACAGTTATCTATGGATTTTGTTGGGATGGCAACGTAACCATCGGATTAACTGCGACCATGGATGGGGGTATTGATTTCCAGAGCATTGTTACCAAAGATATATCCTCTGATTTCAAAAAAAAAACGTTTTCTATATTTCAATAAAATTATTTTTCAAATATTTTCACTGGATGTTATAACGGGTCGGCCAAGCACTTATAGATTTTCAGTCATACGCCTGATCAACGTATGACCGAATTTCTGTGAGAGCAAAGATGGACTTGTTGAAACATCGAGTTATAAAAGTATTCTATAAAAAATATTTTAGAAATATTATATAGGATTTTAAAGTAGTTTAAAAATGATCCAAGAAATTTATATGATTTTAAGCATTTTAACAAATCAGGCTTCGTTCCTTTTCGAGGACGAAAAGATTCAAAGGGGGGAGGAATGTGATGACCCGGTATTTTGGCAACGTTATTTTAATAAATATTTAATCTAATTTAAATAAAAATACAAGCTTTCATTTTATAAACTGATAAGATCTTTGATTTGTATCAGTTATATTTGTGTTTGTAAATAAAGTTTTGATTTAAAAATTTAAAATAGAATCTTTCAATACTATTTAAAATAAAACCTTTCAAAAATATTTAGAATAAAATCTGTCTTATTGTATCGAATTAAAGGGTTCCATATATTTGATATAATATGAATATATAAATGTAATCTTTAATAATAATGTTTAAATATAAGCAACCTTATCAATATTAAACATGAATATTAAACTTAAATATAAAACAATATATATGGTTATAAACATAAACAGAAGAAAACTATAATGTAAATAAGATAAATTAGGGAAATAATGACCTGTAAAATATATTTTTACAGAATCTTTAACAAAGATGATAGCGAATTTTCTGTGTAATCATGTATGCAAGATGAAGACAAACTATTTACATTACTGTATAACATATGCATAACCAATGCAAAGGAAGATAAGCAACTTACATATACAAATATCCTTGTACAAATATGTAAATATCAGAAACCATAATCATACGTAAACATATTTGAAGACATGCATTTAATTAACATAACATTTTGTCAATTCAAGTTGCAAGAAAATCCATTCAGCCGAAATTTACAATATCATTTCAATTTGCAGCATATTAAACACAAATCTGAGCAAAAACAGGGTGAGCTTTTACTGGTTATAACCTACGGCTGTTCAAAGCCCTTTCTATATATATACATCATTTTATTTTCAGTTCGTTCCATAACTTAACAAACTTAAGAAGCTAACATGAGCTAACCTGGGGAAAAAAAAGAAGAAATCTAAACACCATCTTGTATTTTCAAGCAAATTAAAAACAAGGGAGAGGGATCTTCAGGAATTCATCTGCAGTTTCTTCAACAGACGTTTGCTTTCTGTTTCAACTATTATTAGGTGAGTAAACATGCTATCTTTGAAGTTTAACTCTTGATAATTAGTTCATGTAAATCCTGTGTACGCTATATATTGTGAATATGTAGTTCTGAAAGGTTCTCTGTTTAAAGATGTGATGTTCTTCAGTATATTTCAAGTTCTGAGCAAAGAAAAAAAAAACAAATACTTATTCATATAAACATTTTAAAATTTAGGAATTTAACTAATTAAGTTTGTTTAAACTAAATCAGGACTTGAAATTTTGTTTTAAAACTTGACAGTGAAACATGGATACTGTATGTTCAAATTTTACAGTAACAAGGAAGTCAATGTGTAAAATTCGAATAATTTAAATTGTTAATTTGATTCTATATCTTGTATAAATATATAAAGGTAAGATTTTTGAAACAATGATGCTGATTTTTAGATAAGAGTTCGAGGTGCAGCTTGTAAACGAACAAGAATTGCAGTTTTATTAATTTCTGTGGGTTCGACAAATACTAGACGTTGAAATTCGTTGTGAAGCTAGCTTGATGATTTTCGAATCCAGGAAAAATGCTAAAAAAAATTCAATGCAAGGATTTTGAGAAAGAAACAAATATAGGGTTATGGGTGCTAGTTTTCGGTGGAATGTAAGCTCGTTGATTGCGTCACCGAGGGATGATCGAGCTGCGTGAGATTTTAGGGGATGATAGTGGAGGATGGTGGCGAGCTTCCTGTCGAAGTATGGGAAGTGATGGAGATTCGTGGTGGTGAAACGAGATGCTTTGGATGATCGTAGTTTCGACCTTCCTGGGTCGAGCAGTTCGATTTTGAACTAGGGGTTTCGACAAGGCTTCAAGGGGACCAGGAAGATGAGGGAGTCGTGGGTGAACTGTTGGAGTAGTCGGCAGCATGGGCAGGTCGGCCGGTGTCGTGTGCAGGTGCACGATCGATAGGTGCACATGTAGGAAGTGAGAACTGAGGGAAAGGACAAAGAATCACTGGGAAGAATAAAAAGAAAAGAAAGGAAGGTAGGGGAAACGGGCCGAAAAGAAGTATGGGACGAAGTAAAATTAATGAAAAAAAAATCACGGAGAAGAAACAAGGAAAGGGAATAATAAAGGAAGAAAAGTTGGACTCGAAGTTTCTCGAGTAAATGTCGGGTTTGGCTTGAAGGTTAGGTAAGTTTTGCTCGAAGCAGTTTGATGTGTGGCTCGGGAAGTGGTTTTGTGACAGGCTTTAAAACCTGTTAGATTTGAATTTAAAACTGAATTTAAAATGAAAGGTAGAGATTTAAACTAAGTTGAATCAAGTTTTGAATCTGGATTCAAAATCAAAATTTGTATCATAGTTTTAAAATAATTAAAGTTTGAAAAAAAATTAAATGTCCTAAACAACTTTGAAATGTTAAAGTATATTTTATAAAGGATTTGAATTTAATAGGAATTTGGTTTAGAAACTTTTGTAAATTTCTTTTATAAATAATTGTGACTCTAACATGTGATTTAGAAGGTTTAAATTGTTTTAGACTTTGTTAAAAATTATATGTGTTAATTAATTCCAAATCTTAAATTTTAAAATGGAAATTACAATGTAATTTTTAAGGTAACTTTTAAGGAAAAATGATTTCAAAGGTTGATAAATGACAATTTAGTCCTAGATAGGGAAATGCTTGTCTTGAAAATAATTAAGATAATTTGATTAAAATTAATTAAAGGTAATTAAACAGTCATTAATAGATTCATTGATGATTATGGTTAATAAATAAGTAATTAAGGGATTAATTGCTTATGGTAATTAATTAAGTCTAATGTGATTAGTTTAAGTTAATTAATTAAGTTTAATTAATTTAAGATAATCACTGGATGATTTGTTAAATTACTCCATGTGGTTAATGAAGAATAATTACTTATTGAAGTAATTAAGATGGGTGATTACTGGGTATAATTCATCGAAGAACGGGAGCGATTTGGGAGAAATTACTTTGTGTAGTTAATATAAAGAATAATCACTTAGTAAAAGTAATTATCATTCCTAAGTGTGATTAATCAAGGAGGATTAATTAAATGAATGATTATTGGATGAGCAATTAATTGGTTTGTAATCAATTAGAAGTAATTAAAGAAATTGATTTAATTCGATAATAGTTAATTAAATTGATTAGAGCTTGTATGGTTGATTTAACTTGCTTATGAATGATTAAAGGGTATTGGAATGAAGTAGTGAGACCCTGTATTTTAAGTTGAATCGTATTTATTTGAATGACTTAGGTAAGATAATATCGTATTTGAAGAAACCGAGATCAGGTATCAGTAATACCCGAACCCACCGCGATTGGTAACCTACTATGATTCTTTATGGGTTGGCTTGTGAAATCAACAGGTTGGAATGGAATAATTTAAATGACTGGACTATATAAACTAAATAAGGGTACTAGGAATTGGTTGAGGAAATAAGAGTTAGGCATAACAAGTAATGAACTCGTAGGGAGGTACGAGTTACCCGGGTTTTGTTGATGGTTTGAATTTAGTATGTCAAATTTTATGAGTTTACTCACGCCGGTTTCCAGCCTGACCCGGGTATTACTTTGATGTAATGCTCGGGTCAGACCAAGTATTACAGATTTTCAGGTAAGAACAGTTCCGGAGCTCAGGAGTCGAGCTGGATGGCAGGAACGTATGGAGTGTTTCCGCTGTATTATATTATTGTATATCTGTGACATAATAATTGTGTTTATTCAGTGTCTATATGTGTATGTGTAACACTGATGTATTAAAATGTTATCAATAGGTACAGTATTCTTTTGTAAACTGTTATTAATTTATTATTATATTTTATCCGCTGCGAATGTGAGATGATGACGTTTCTTCTTCTCCTTTTTCTATCTCTTTCTTCTTTCTTCCTAACCATCTGGGATTTCGGGTTCGAAATTTCTGGGTCGTTACATGTGTATGTCGCAGACAGGTATAATATGGAAAACAGGGCAATCAAACAGTGGATTATAAACATCCTAGTCCCAAAAATGGGGTGTGACTCCATTAGAGACATTGAAAGACTGGGTTCAGCTCCTTCAGAAATAGCGGAGTGTAATTCTAACCCATTCCATTAGCGGGGCCAGAGATCTCTATAGATGGTAGGGCATAATCTTCTTAAAAACCCTAGAGACAGAGTCAATTTCATATAAACATGAAGCATGATACTAAAGAGAATTAATACCCTCGTAGAGCATGGGGACAATAATGTAAAGGAATGACTTATTTTAATGAATAAATTTCAAATAATATTTAATGAAAATCGTAAGGCATAAGTAACACCATGCTACACGATTAAGCAACACTCGTGGAAGTGAAAAAATACTAATGGCTAGGCAAGGACGAATGTTCTTGACTACTACGGGTCAGATAGACCTCTTAACTTGCAGCCTAGACCTAACGACACAGTAAGTACACTAATAACAGGATTGGAAATAGCGAATGAATTGGGAATCTAGACACTATGTATCCATAGTGACTTACACATAGCTATGAATCATGCGCTTTGGGAGTTCCAAGTCAAAGGAGAATGATTAGGGGCTTGTACACCATATAGGATGACATCCTATACAAAAGAGTGTTAACTAACCTGCTGCTAAGGAGAAAGGCTATAAGAGAAGCTAAGGAAGTATTGGATGATGCACGTCAAGGCAGTAGAAGAGACTACACTTGGGGAAACCCCAGAAAAGGAAATCACATAGGCATTGATATGAAATAAAGAACTTCTAGTATCTATGGATGGAGCTGACTATGCAATATTAGTTACGGATTACTTTTTCGAGCATGGACCAGATGATCTCGAATAATGGATGACAGTTTGATAGTCAAGAGTTTGCTACTTCTATTGGGAGCATAGAATCAGGATAAGCTTTTCTAAAGTGCCTCGCTTGTAGGCCAATGGGTAGGTTGAAGAGGCTAATAAGGTTCTCAAAACTCATATAAAGGAGCAGTTGGAAAATAAAAAAGGACTCGGATAGATGAGCTGCCATTGGACTTTATTCGTATCGCACTCACCACGAAACTACAATGGAATACACTCTTTTTCTTTGGCTTACGATTTATTGGTTATGATTCCTATCGAAACTATAATCTCTTATCTCATAGGAGAATCTACTATAACTCATAGGCGAATGATGAATTGCTATACATGTCCCTAGATCTGATTAAGGAGAAGCGGGATGAGGCTGCTTTGAAAATTGTGGTGCTTTAGCCAAAAGCAGTAAAACGATACAACCCTAGGACAAAGCATCATCCGCGCAAGGAAGGAAATGTAGTTCGAGAAAATTCCCCATCCGATTTGGGAAGGATTATATTTTATCAGCAGAAATCCAGGGAATGGAACCAACATCCTCATCATTAGGGAGGGAGCAGTATCCAGGAAAACCAGGAATGCTCAAAACCTCTATTTTGCACACTGGCTATGGAAACTGTATGGATTATCGATATGTGGGTTAGTCAGTTGTTGCGGTTCTGCCAAACCCCGTGGATGGAGCGTACGAGATCATGGTAGGTGGTCAACACTACCAAACTACCACAAGAACAACCATCACATGCCAAATCAAGCCCCAATTCTTAGGACCATATAGGCATGGCTGCTGTATTCTAAGGGCACCCAACCCTATGCAATTGATAAAAGCTAGGAGATGGAACAATCACGCTAGCAACTATTGATGGAATCTCAATCCCACGTTAATGGAATAGCAATCTACTGTGACACTACTATACTTAGCTCCTTTTAGTTGGTTTTTGCAAATAAGCAACCCAAGGACCACGAGGGTAGAATAATGAGGCAGGCCCTACCAGATTTCTCATTCATGAATAAAGTTGATAGAGTTAGGGGTATGCCTTAAGGGCAATTATGTAATTTGTTACATATATCTAACTCGTTGACCAGTCTTGTTCAAAATAAAAGGTTTTTTCTTCCTATTATATACTTGAGATAATGTGATTATTCTAACTAATTAACTTAATTAAAAGTATATTTAATAGAAAAATCCATAAATGGTATATTTTGTGATAGTAGTTAAAAGTGTTGTAACCATGAGTAATTAATCACAACAAAATAAATATACCATTTTAAATATATTTAATCAAGATGCATAGAGACTAGATATCGATGTATCCGTTTAGACTGGAGTACATAACGCTCTCTAGAAATTGGGCTGTGTATTACTTATGACTGCCGGGGTCACCTAAGGTTACGTACTAATAGTTATTAGATAACTACGGAACGACTCACTTGATAGTTTTCTGTTGGTTAATATAACTAAGGTCAAACAGAAAATATCGATATGACTGATTTACACGGTTCTCTCGATTTGAGAATACTATGGATCTCCAATATGAAAGCTCCGCTTTGATTATAGCTAAATCATGGCATGGCATCCATCGAGTGACTATAGTTGGGTTGAGTTGAAGTACTGGAAGTGAAGCACTATTCAAGAGAGGTTTCGTCTCCTCAGTCATATGCGGTTAGTATCATAGTCAACTCAAGCCAACTCAAAGTCGAAGTCTCTGGCCAAAGCATTTCGGTTAATAATAATTGTTATTATTGAACTAAGGACTTTGTATTTAGACTATAAATTTGAATATGGACGAGGTTGGAATTTTGACCATTACCAAATTCCTTAAGTCCAAAGTGATATAGTTTTGACGAAGAGAATTGGTGTAAACAAATGTCACAACCCGATAACGCTTATTAAACTAAAATTCGATTTTATTGAAAATGAGTAAGTGATAATTTGGCCATAATGTCACACCACCTGCTAAGTGATGTGTGAACGTTAAGATTAGAATAGTTCGATGTTAATCACTGACCAAATTTACGCCTAAAAGTTACACAACCGGAATGATGAATTTCCCTTAAGACCAAATGATTTAATTAGTTTATAATTGTTATAAATTAATTAATATTTATGAAATATTAATTATAAAATTTGAATATGATTTGAGAAATAAATAATGTTATATATATTTATAACAGTTATTAATATATCGATCGACATACAATATTGACAAGCGATTAAATTAGATTTAATTGCATATTATTTTGGTTTGGGCTTAGGTGGGTTTAAGGCCCATCATTAGGGCTACAAAATTTTGGTTTTAGGAAGGTCTAGGGGTGGCTAAAACATAGGAAATGGCTTGGAGATAATGGGTTGAGATAAAGTGAGAATGGGTAAAAGGGTTTTCCTTGTTTCTCTCTACTACAACGTTATTACCTTCTACATTGCTGGTTAAAACATTGCTCTCAATCCACTCCAAAATTCTCAAATATATTTCAAGTTAAAAATAATAGTATTTGATAATTAGAGGTCGGTAATTTCGGACTTGCAATCTGACGAATCAAGAACAGTAAAAGGAAGGGAAGTTATTGCTTCAATGTGGATTCAAAGGCATCAATATTGGTAATTTTAATTCATATTACAGTAATTAAATTATATTCTATGATCCTATAATGAGCAATTTCATATATGTTTAAATATATTGATACTACATGTTTAGTTAGGTGACATTTCGTAAGTGGATGTGGTTGTCACAAATCAGTTTGGTTATATGCATGAGTTGTTTGTTATACTATTTAATTTATGTAAAGACAAATGTTTTTTACTGTAAAAAATCAATTTTTGTCATTAATAATTGTTTTATATATATTTATTAAAAAATTCATATATATATATATATATATACAATAGTGTATATTTCTCTCTCATAATAGCATATATGCATGTATAAGATATAAATATATATATAATTTAAAAAATTTAGTACATTTATTTATATATAATATGAATAAAAAATCCTAAAATTAATTATCATACATATATTCATATTTTTAAATTAACATTTATTGAATTTTTGAATTGTTTATTACATATAAAATAATTACTAATTTTTAAAATTCAATTTTATATTTTTAAAAATAAATATCATTTCAAAAACATATAGAAAAAATTTAGGAATTTTTCAATTAAGTTTATTATTTTTAATAATTAATATTATTTCGAAAAAACAATTTATGATTTATTAAAAATAATAATTTAACTGAAAAATTCTTCAAATTTTTTTTAACCTTTCATTCATGAATCTAGAATTTTTGAAATTTTAAAATTTGAATTTTAAATAATATATTATTTTATATTAAATAGTTATTGCCGAAATCAATGTATTTGTTTTTAAAAATAATATTTCAACTTTAAAAAATATCTAGATCTTAAATTATTTATGGATGAAAACATTATTTTATTCATAACCTATACAAATTAAAATACTAAAATTATTATGTTTGCAAAACTGAATTAATTTTCAATTATAAATAATTTTTAATAATTGTTCTCTCCCTTTATATATATATATAAATGTTTTATGTTCATATATTATACATAATATATTTGTACATACACATGCATGTGTGTGTATAGTCTGTAACACATATACATGCACATATTTGGACAACATACATGACATACAAAATAAGCTAATATGTTTATTGCGATGTAAACCCCAACATCTACATATGAGCATATTATATCTCTCATGGATTATTGTGTTATACATGCACTCACACATATATGTATATGATACATTTATGTACAAACTAAATCAAATAAAATTGATTTCATATCTTAATTTATTTGAATTTAAATAAAATAAATAATTTTATTTAAATGAAATCTAGAAATGTTCTAATTCAGTTAGACTTCATAGGCCCAATAAAAGATCCAATATGGTAAATTTTCACTCATAACTTCTGTTGCGGGCTAGTCTAGTTCCAACAAAAGTCAACTTCTTAAACCAATGGAACGATGTTCTTGAAAGTCAAATTCCCATACGGTGTGATTGGCAGCACAATCTAGAACGAGCTCCTCGTACCTAGGATCATGGTTAGGAAATGTGACTTCAGGTCGATCAAATAGATCAACCCAGAATCTCAATCTGATCGGATGATTCAGCCCCATCATTTCAGGGTCAATCAGATAATTTGACCCAACATCTCGGGTTGATTGAATGATTCAGCCCCATCCTCTAAGGATCGATCTGATAATTCAACCCAATATCCCGGGCTGATCGGATTATTCGGCCCCATCCTCTTCGGGTCGATCGGATGGTTCGACCCAACATCCCGAGCAGATCGAATGATTCAATCCCATCCATTCAAGGTCGAACAGACAATTCGACGCAACATTACAGGTTGATAAGATGATTCACCCCCATCCTTTTAGAGTCAATCAGACAATTCGACCCAACATTTTGGGCTGATCGGATAGTTCAGCCCAATTCTTTCAGGGTCAATTGCATAATTCGACCCAATCTTCTGGGGTGATCGGATAATTCAGCCCAATCCTTTCATGTTTGATCAGATAATTCGGCATCAAACTCTTAGCCGGCAATAGTGAATCAGATATACCCAGATTAGGACATGATCAAGGAACTGGTAATCCATTGTTGACGATCGGGCCCAAACTCCGGGGCGACAACAGTGAATCAGATTTACCTAGATCAGGACATGATCGATGAACGTATAGTCCATTATTGACGATCGGCCCCAAGCTCCTGGCCGGCAATAGTGAATCGGATTAACCCGGATCAGGACATGATCGAGGAATGGTAGTCCATTGTTGAAATTGACCACAAACTCTTGGCCAACGACATTGAATCAGATTTACCCAGATCAAGGTATGATTGAGGAACGGGTAGTCCATTGTCGACGATTGGCTACAAACTTTTGGTCGGGAATAGTGAATCAGATTTACCCAGATCAGGACATGATCGAGGAGGAGGTAGTCCATTGTTGATGATTGGCTCCAACTTCTCGGTCGGTAGTGCTGGACTGGGGTGATCCCTATTTGGGTGTCCACAGCTGATGATCGGCTCCAACTTCCTAGCCGGTGGTGGTGGACGGAAGTGATCCCTATTCGGGTGTCCACTGCTGACGGTCGGCTGGACCTTCTTAGTCAACAGCAGTGTACTGGAGTGACCCCTATTCGGGTGTCTACCGCTGATGATCGAGCCAAACTTCTCGTCAGCGGCTGTAGAACAGAGTAACCTTAACTGGGTGTCTACTATTAACGAACGGGTACAAGTATTTAGGATGGCTATGAAGAACCCGACTTACTGGCAGTCGGGACATGGTAGCCGCCTAATTGGTTCACACCCAACATTCGGCTTTGGATTTCTATCAATAGCGGATAACTAAGCTCGCCTATGGAAAAGCGTGATTGTCGATCGTACGACTCAGTACAAGAAGTTAATATTGGAATTGCCTATGAAACCTTTCAATAGACCAACACTAAGGCAAACTTGCTTAAAGTGTGTGTGGAATATGTATGTAATAATAAGCAAACTAGAATGTTGGAAGTGCTTGAAAACAAATAAGGACATACGCGACTGGATTACAAAGACACTCCACTAGGGTATGTTCACCTTGTCGAACTTATTAGTGATTGATCCTGAATATGTTAGGGGAAAAGAAAGAGTTGCCGAAAGAACTAGCAAAATAACATGTAACCACTTCACCAATATGCTAGAATTCTCACCATGTTGAACTTGTCAATGATGGGCCATGTATAAGTATGTGAGGAAGCAATAAAAAATTACTAACAAGCTATTAGCTAAGCAAGTACACTATACAAATGCAACACGGTAACTAATCCTGAACAGGTAAGTGTTATAATCAAAATCGATAATTCAGACATCTGAATTTTGTACAGAGGCACATATAGTCCTTTTGGAGAATAAAATCAATATATTATTGAACAATTTTTAAATATTACAGATTTTAGAATAAACAGAATCAAATTTATATAAACAACAAGAGATAGTTAAATAAATTCTGAAGAAGAGGATGGAGTATGATATGATTCTTCTTCAACTTTGGTGTTCTCTACAAATGGTCAAAGTGGAGACCATCTGTTACCACGCTCCCAAGAATTTGGAGTTGTCGGTGGACGTTGTGGTGATGGTTCCCAAGGATTGTGACGACTTGGAGAATGAGCTAAAGACGGTTGATGAACAGTATCTTTTGATGAAGAACCACAGAACTTTAACGCTACTTGTTCGAGAAAGCTAATCCATTTGGCATTCACTTTTTGCTCATAGTATAATTCACGTAATAAGTCTAATGTTTCTTTCTGAGAGTGATGAATATCATCGGTTTTTCCTTTTTTGGATGGTGATCCAAAAAAGAGAGACCGTCTTATTCTTTTAGTTGGAGGAGTATATCTAGTATGAATTAAGGGTGGAACAATCGGAACCGGTTCATATATTGGAGTAGGAGTTGGCAGATTTTCCGATTCCAAGGAAGGAGAGGTGTAAGATAGCTCAAATCACTCAGAGTTATATTGAGATGACATGCTTGGACAGTATTTTTTGAAAAGTTTGAAAGAAAGTTGAATAAATTCTTGGTGAAAAGAATTAAGAAATGCAGATAATATATAGGTAGAAACTAGTTAAATTTAGAGAGGATGATGTACGGTTAAAAGTAAAACGGCCATAGGAAAAAGAGGAGAGAATGGAAGGTACATAAGAATTCGATAACAACCTCATATTTCAGAAAACAATAGATAGTGAAGTGGTAGTGTAGAGGACTACGGAGTTTGAGGTCTTGAGTTCGAGTGTTAGATGGCACTTTTTTTTCTTTTGAAAGAAGCTATGAATTTAAAATAAAATACATATACATATATTTTAAAAATTAGAACTTATAAATCTTTAAAAGAGACGATTCCGAGTTCTCGTCTTAAATTGATGAAAGTATTTTTATTTAGTGGTTTTGTAAAGATATCTGCCAATGTTTGTCAGAAGACTCAAATTCTAGATTTATTAAATCTTTTTCAATATTATCACGAAGAAAATGATGACGAATGTCAATATGTTTTGTTCGTGAATGATTTACAGGATTTTTAGATAAATTTATAGTACTAGAATTATCACAATAAATAGTTGATTTACTTAAACTAAAACCAAAACCTTGTAATGTTTGTTGCATATAGATAACTTGAGCACATGGCAAAGCTGCAGAATTATACTCTGCTTCACATGTCGATAATGAAACACAATTTTGTTTCTCACTAAACCACATACAAGAGATCGTCCAATGAAGTGACAAGTCCCACTTGTACTTTTTCTATCTGTCCGGCTTCCTCCAAAATCAGCATCACTATATGACACTAATTCAAAAGGACATTCCTTCGGATAGAATAGTCCAAAGTCCTTGATTTTATTAAGATACCGTAGTATGTGTTTCACTGCTCATAAGTGTGATTCTTTGGGATCTGCTTGAAATCATGCACACAAGCAAACACTCATCATTATGTCTGGTCTACTAGCTGTTAAATATAGTAATGATCCAATCATACTTCGATATAAATTTTGGTCAATACTTTTACAACTTTCATCTTTATGAGGATGTATGATTGTACTCATAGGAGTTGGTTTGGTAGAAGTATTTTCCATGCCAAAGCATTTAATTAGATTGTTACAATATTTTTCTTGATTTATAAAAGTACTATTTTCTAAAAAAAATATTTGTAAGCCAAGAAAATAATTTAACTCACCCATATGTGACATTTCAAATTCTCTAGTCATTAAATTAGAAAAATCTTGACATAATTTTTCATTTGTAGATCCAAAAATAATATCGTCAACATATATTTGAACAATTAAAATATCCTACTTATTTCTTTTAATAAAAAGAGTTTGATCAACCTTCCCAGTTTCAAAACTAGAATCCATTAAATATCTTTTAAGACGATCGTACCAAGCATGGGGTGCTTGTTTCAAACCGTATAAGGCCTTTTTAAGTTTATAGACATGGTCGGGAAATTGTTCGTGTATGAATAAGGGAGGTTGTCTAACATAAACTTTTTCTTTTATAAAACCATTTAAGAAAGAACTTTTAACATCTATTTGATATAATTTAAAGTTATGAAAACATGCATATGCTAATAAGATTCGTATTGCTTCTAGTCTAGCGATTGGAGCAAATGTTTCTCATAGTCAATTCCTTTTTCTTGATTATATCCTTGAGCAACTAATCGAGCTTTATTTCTAGTACTATTTCCTTGTTCATCTGCTTTATTTTTGAAGACCCATTTTGTACCAATATCTAATTGATCACTAGGCCGTGGAACTAATCCCAAACGTCATTTCTTTCGAATTAGTTTAGTCTTCTTGCATAGCGATTAACCAATTTTCATCGGTAGATGCTTCTTTAATATTTTTAGGTTCAATATTAGAGAGGAAAGCTACATGACCCATTTGATTTAATTGACTTCTTGTTCTAATAGATGAATTAAGTTCTCCAATGACATTATCAGAAGGATGATCCCTTAATAATCTAGGTGGAGATCTTGTTTCGTTGTTATTGCTAGCCATGTTTTCACTATTTTCAAAATTTGGAATTTCTATGTTTGTGATATTATCAGGGAATTCTTCATCATCTCTTATACTTGGGATTTGTTTAAAATTTTCATCGAAAGATACATGAAGTGTTTCTTTGATGATATTTGTTCTTTTATTATAAATTCGATAAGCTTTGCCTCGATCCGAATATCCTAAAAAGATTCCTTCATTGGATTTTGGATCGAATTTACCAAGCTGGTCTTTTGTGTTTAAAACAAAACATTTTGAACCAAAAACTTTAAAATAAGAAATATTTGGTTTTCGTCCATTAAGAGTTCATAAGGAGTATTCTTAGTTAGTGGTCGTATAGAAACACGATTCAAAACATAACAAGTTGTTGCAACTGCTTCAGCCCAGAAATGTTTTGGTAATGTACTTCCATTTAACAAAGTCCTAAAACATTCTTATAAGGTTCTATTTTTACGTTCTACAACTCCATTTTGTTGTGGAGTTCTAGGAAACGAAAAATTATGGAATATTCCCTTTTTCTTACAAAAATGTTCAAAGGCTTCGTTTTCGAATTCACCTCCATGATCACTTCTTATGTTTTTGATTTTCAAACCTTTAAAATTTTGAATTCTTTTGACAAAAGTTTTGAAATTATCAAAGGTATCACTTTTGTTTTTCATAAAAATAGTCCAAGTATATCTAAAAAAATCATCAACAATTACAAACACATATCTACTATGATTAATGGATTGTACTTGGGTTGGTCCAAATAAATCCATATGTAGTAATTCAAGTGGTTATAAAGTTGAAATAACCTTTTCAGATTTAAAATATGATTTGGTTAATTTTCCTAACTGACATGCATCACAAATATGATCAATTTTAAAATTCATTTTTGGTAGACCTTTTTCTAAATCATTTTTAGAAAGCTTGTTTATAGCTTTGAAATTAATATGACAAAATCGTTTGTGCCGTAACCAAGGATCATTTTCTTTGGTTATTAAACACATATCTGAATTACGATTTATTTTCATATTCAGAACACAGATATTTCTGTCTCTATTTCCTTCAAAGATAAGATTTTGATTTTGATCAAAAATATTACATTTGTTTTCAGAAAAAGTGATTTTGAATCCTTTGTCACACAATTGGCTGATACTAAGCAAATTATGTTTCAAATTTTCGACTAGTAAAACATTTGAAATAAGTGGTAAATTTGAAATATCGTTATTGCTCACATCGCCTATGCCAATGATAAAGCCTTTGGAGTTGTCTCCAAAAGTGACGTAGCCTCCATCTGAGTAAGTAATATTTGATAACATATCTTTGCCTCCTGTCATATGTTTTAAGCAACCACTGTCGAGTATCCATTTTCCTCTTTTCTTGAGCGGGACCTACAAAAAATATGAGATAACATTGGTACCCACCTTTTTCGATAGGTTCCTAAGAGTTAAAACTTAGGAAACCAAACCCAAGAAGGCTCAGTATCCCATTTAAAAATGTAATCTTTATTTTTATGAACAGTTTCTAAAAAAGCATTTATATATTTCTTCCTAATCAAACTGTTGTTTGTTTTAGGAACCCAGACTTTTATGCTTTGTGGGTAAGAATTCCTTTTTGTCTGTACAGTAGTAGGATTAATATTTCTTCTAATTTTCTTTCTAGGTGAAGTTGTTGTTTTCTTAACATATTCTAATCCTTTTCTACTTGAAACAGATCGAGACTATCAATAATTTTAGATAAAGTTTCTCTTCCTTTATTAAAGTTTGAAACATTTTTGGTGATGCTTTCTAAATTAGTTTTGAGACTAGTATTATCCAACTCTATCAATTTTACCATAGTTTTTAGTTCATGATTTTCAGAAACAAGAGCGTCATTCTTCTCTTTTTGAGTTTCACTTTTTTGACTCAAAAGAGTGAGTTGAGAATTAATATTAGAGAATGATTCTTGTAATTTTTCAATTTCTTCTAGCATTTCTTCTCATCTTTGAGCATATCTCTTTCGAATTCTGCTTTGTTCTGAAGTTCACGAGTCTCCTTATGTTTCTTTTAAGTTTTTTTAGAGTCTCAACTAGCTCTGAGTTTATCTCTAGCATGTCATCAAAACTAAAATCACTAATCTCGTTTTCTTTAGCCATAAAGCAAACATTAGCTTGCTCGTTTTCACTGTCACTGCTGCTATCTGATGAAAAGGTATCTGAATCATCCCATGTAACAGAGAATGCTTTCTTTTTCTTATCTTTTCTACCCTTATTGAAGTATTTTTTATTTAGTTCTGGACATTCTTTTTTCATATAATCTTTCTTATGACAATTAAAACATTCAAGAACTGAAGATGATGGTTTGTTTTGAAAGTTCAGTTTCCATTATTTCTGTTGTTTTTCCAGAATTTCAAGAACTTTTTGAAATTTTGGCAATAAATTCTAGATCTTCTTCATCTGAATCTTCATCTTTTTCTTCTTCAGCATGGAAAGCTATGTTCTTTTTGTCTTGTGCTTGTAATCGTTTTGCCTGCAAATTCACTTCATAGGACATTAGATTTCCTATTAACTCTTCAAGTTTTATGGTAGATAGGTCATTAGCTTCTTCAATAGCCAAGACTTCTCTTTCCCATTCACCCGTTAAAGAGTTTAGGATTTTTGATATAATATCAAAGTCAGTGTACTTTTCTCCTAACCCTAATAGTGAATGATAGATATCTTGAAATCTAGAGTACATATCATTGATGGATTCATCTTGTTTCATTCTAAAGTTTTGAAATTGATTTTTGAGCATGGAGATTTTGCTTTGTTTGACTTTGTTAGTTCCTTCATGAGTGATTTTAAGCATTCTCCATATTTCATAAGCGTTTGACACATGCTAACATGATTAAATTCATTTCTATCTAGTGTACAAAATAACATGTTCATAGCTTTAGCATTGGCAATAGCATCTAATTTTTGTGTGTTTGACCATGTGGAGTATTCTCAAGTAGGAAGAGTGAATTCATTATGTGTGATATTCCATGATTCAAAACTATTTATTGCATATAGATTCTCATACGAGTAGACCAATAATTATAGTTCAAACCATTGAAAAATGGAGGTCAAGCAGTGAATTGACCTTCAATAAAACTAGTGTTAGTGACAGTGGTAGTGGTAGTGCTGGTGTTGTTTTCCATATTAGCAAGATATCAGATAACTGTGTAACGGTTATAAGATGACTTGCTCTGATACCAAATGAAAGTAACTAATAAGGCTAGCTATTGCTTAGGATCGCGTAATATGGAATATAATTAAATCTAAATGTGGAAACATATGATGATAGATAAGTAAATAAAAATAAAACAAGCACATCAGGAATTTTTATACTGGTTCGAACTTCCCGTTTTACGTCCAGTCCCAGACTCCTTCTGGAATTCCAACTACAACAACCCTCACTTAACCCGGAGGAACAGATTTGCACTGCCTGAGCAACCGAACAGGACTTCATCCGCCTAAGCAACCAAATAGGACATCAATACATAAAACAAAGGTATCTGACTATATTGTGTTCTTAAATAACACTGATAAGTCAACTGAGTACAATCTTCCTATAATCTTCTCCTTATGATATATAGTGATGTGCTTTGAGAAATGTGGAAGATAAAGTGATTAAAGATCAAAGTATGTAAGTAATTTGAGTGCAATTTTAAAGTTTGAGAATAGATGAGAATTCAAGAGTGCTAAAAGTAAATTCTGTGAGTTATTTGTTGAAATCTATTTATAGTATATAAAGAGTTGCATCTCTAAATGCAAAGTTATATTGAAAAGTACAGATGCAACCGTTGATTTCAAAAATGTTTCTCTTGGTGAAGAGAAGTATATTTTCAAGAAAAATAGGAGTTGAAGATATTCAGACGTCTGAATAAAAAAATTCAGACTTCTGAATTAGATTGAAATGTAAACAGCAAAGAAATAGTTCATTTCTGACCTTATTCAGACGTCTGAATATTTTCGTTCAGACGTCTGAATATTGTGAAAACAATATTTATATTTCAGCACTCAGACGTCTGAATGTATGGTTTCAGACATCTGAGTTTGCTCTTTTGTGCATGTATGAGCATGTGTGTGCTGTGTGTTTATATATTTATATATATATATATATATCGTTTAAGGAGAGAGTTCAACAAAATTTCTAAGTGAAGTACAGACTCTAGACACACAATATACAGCTTTAAACATCTGTAGATGAATCTGCAATAAATCTCCTGCAAAGATGGTTAGTATACACATAACATTTTATATAGGTTGCTATAATCAAAATCGAGATTCTAACATTCTCCCCCTTTTTTGATGATGACAACTATATAAAATTAATAGACTAGTAAAGTATTGTTACTCCCTCTACCAATATGCACAATTTAAATTTCTCCCCCTTTGTCATCGACAAAAAGAAAGAACATGAATGATAATAGATAATTCATTTCATTAAGGCAAACAGAGTAGTAGATAATAATACATAAAGAGATAATGTTTTAGAAATTTCTCATACAACTAGACAATAAAGTTGACAAGCAAAACATAAGAAAATTTCTCATACAACTAGACTAAGATAATTAAAATTAGCTTGAAAGAGATGGATCATTGTGATTAGAACTCGAGCTTGAGGAAGACCATTCAAATGGATATGGATTGTAAGCTTGAGTGGATGAAGAACCGGAACAAGAAATTCGATCCCGTATTTTATTGAGAAAGCCTTTGATGGAGTTGAATTTTCTTTCCGTCTTCTTCTCAAGTGCCTCCATGTCCCGATGAATCTTTGATTGATTTCGGGAGAGAGTGATCGGGACGTGGAGGCACTTGAGAAGAAGACGGAAAGAAAATTCAACTCTATCAAAGGCTTTCTCAATAAAATACGGGATCGAATTTCTTGTTCCGGTTCTTCATCCACTCAAGCTTACAATCCATCTCCATTTGAATGGTCTTCCTCATGCTCAAGTTCTAATCACAATGATCCATCTCTTTCAAGCTAATTTTAATTATCTTAGTCTAGTTGTATGAGAAATTTTCTTATGTTTTGCTTGTCAACTTTATTGTCTAGTTGTATGAGAAATTTCTAAAACGTTATCTCTTTATGTATTATTATCTACTACTCTGTTTGCCTTAATGAAATGAATTATCTGTTATCATTCATGTTCTTTCTTTTTGCCGATGACAAAGGGGGAGAAATTTAAATTGTGCATATTGGTAGAGGGAGTAACAATACTTTACTAGTCTATTAATTTTATATAGTTGTCATCATCAAAAAGGGGGAGAATGTTAGAATCTCGATTTTGATTATAGCAACCTATATAAAATGTTATGTGTATACTAACCATCTTTGCAGGAGATTTATTGCAGATTCATCTACAGATGTTTAAAGTTGTATATTGTGTGTCTAGAGTCTGTACTTCACTTAGAAATTTTGTTAAAATCTCTCCTTAAACGATATATATATACACACAGCACACACATGCTCATACATGCACAAAAGAGCAAACTCAGATGTCTGAAACCATACATTCAGACGTCTGAGTGCTGAAATATAAATATTGTTTTCACAATATTCAGACGTCTGAACGAAAATATTCAGACGTCTGAATAAGGTCAGAAATGAACTATTTCTTTGCTGTTTACATTTCAATCTAATTCAGAAGTCTGAAATTTTTTATTTAGACGTCTGAATATCTTCAACTCCTATTTTTCTTGAAAAGATACTTCTCTTCACCAAGAGAAACGTTTTTGAAATCAACGGTTGCATCCGTCCTTTTCAATATAACTTTTCATTTATAGATGCAACTCTTTATATACTATAAATAGATTTCAACAAATAACTCACAGAATTTACTTTTAGCACTCTTGAATTCTCATCTATTCTCAAACTTTAAAATTGCACTCAAATTACTTACATACTTTGATCTTTAATCACTTTATCTTCCACATTTCTCAAAGCACATCACTACATATCATAAGGAGAAGATTATAGGAATATTGTACTCAGTTGACTTATCAGTGTTATTTAAGAACACAATACAGTCAGATACCTTTGTTTTATGTATTGAAGTCCTATTTGGTTGCTTAGGCGGATGAAATCCTGTTCGGTTGCTCAGGCAGTGTAAACCTGTTCCTTCGGGTTAAGTGAGGGTTGTTGTAGTTGAAATTCCAGAAGGATTTTGGGACTGGACGTAGAACGGGAAGTTCGAACCAGTATAAAAATTCCTGGTGTGCATGTTTTATTTTTATTTACTTTGCTATTATCATCTGTTTCCGCATTTAGATTTAATTATATTCCATATTACACGATCCTAAGTAATAGCTAGCCTTAGTTACTTTCAGTATGGTGATTTCAATTATAATTTATATAAGACACATATGCACTTCATAGAGGAAGTATAAAGTATGGAACAAGGGAAGCATCAGTCACAGAAACTGCTTACCCTACCAAACTTGGTGATTGATTCCATACAAGTATGCACGGTAGTGGTGGAAAAGGTTGCTGATGGAACAAACAAATCTAGCAATCATGTAGAACAAACGTATCATGATCACTAGCCAAGAAAAAAGAATATAGATAAGAATAAATATAAGATATAATAATGCATAAACGTTAAAAGAAGATTAGCTTCATAACATAAGTGCATGATCAACCCATGTTCAAAACTTTAGAAGGAACCACTAACCTAGCCAAATATCTTTGTGATTAACCTATACGAGTATGCATAGTGGTGATGAACGAATCACTGGTGCAATAGCTTAGCAATCATGTAAGGAAAACCTATCGCAACTACCAGTCTGGATTGGCCCAAACTACAACCAATGCAATAGAATACACATCATCAATCCACGTACTATGGAACCAATGAGTACTCCTTTCCTAATGGCACCTCGTTATTCACGTAACATTCATATGAAAACGCACAGCCCTCAGGACATGGGGGCAAAGAAGTTTAATGAGAGGGAGAAAAAACCTATCGGATAGAGATAAGAATCAATGGGAGATCTTGTTAAATGATGATACCAAGAAAGAATGAGGTACGAATGTCACGCTGATAAAAGACGTCTTGGAACGATGAAGAAGCTTTCCCCGGGTGAATAAGGCTCTATAACATATTAGTAGCGGAAAACTTCTCAAAAGGACAGGACGAAGAATATAGATGTTTAAGGTTCGAGATAACCGTCGCATAAGAAAGAAATATGAGTTTGGATGAAACAAAACGCACTTCGTATTCTATGAAAGTATTCTTTGGGAGGCAAGTGTTATGGGCATTTTCGCCTACAGCTTGGTGATTATGAAAAGGCATTAAGAAGCATAGAAATGGCCAAAAGGTGCATAATAAAGGCGACATCATGCAATCACATCATATAATCAGAGGGGCAAGCGAAATGCTACGTCAAATTTGGCATATTCGAAAATAAGGTCAAAGCACTTGAAAAATGTTTCTAAGTTCAGGACATGCACATAGGTTGAAACTACATCTCAATCCATGCTACGGATTAAGAGATATGATCATCTTAAAATTTGTCCATCACATAACCGACTTGGGCCCTACCTTAGAGAGCTATTGCCTAATTTAGGGAAATGGAACATCCAAAGGCATTGGCGTACTCTACTCAATGATACCAAGCTATTGGCCCAACATTCATTCAATTCTGACTTGAAACGAAGGAGCTACAATATAAAATCATGTGTAGCATAATCGTAAAGACTAGTGCTCTTCAACCAACCCGCCTGAGTTCGAGTCCTGGAAAGCACATTATTTTTATGGAGCATAAGGAATGGTCCGATAGGGAATCTAACTACTGGGTGCCGAACCATATCCAACGTGAGGAAGGAAAGGAGGCAAGACAAGGAAAGAGAAGAGAGGAGGAGCCCCTCATATTCAGTAGATCAAGTACTGAACAAAAATTCATGTTCAGTACCCCAAGGTACTGAATATTGTATCCCATCTGATACCCAAGGTACCGAACATGATTTCCTCTTCGGTACCCAAGCTACCGAATAAGGGCCCATCAAACCATGCATCAAGGAACCCACCAAACTGAGTGGACAGGAGCCCCCGAAACAAGCAGCCTTAGCTCCCATCGGACCAAGAGGAGGAGCATGAACCGAAACAAGCAATCCCAAGGCCTGCCGTACCGATCAGGGACCAAACCAAAAAAGAAGGCATGTGAACTTGGCCAACATCCCATCCACATCCATCCTAGTCGGACCAACACTCCTCGAACCGAGTTCTCAACCGGGTCCACGGTGCAAATAAGGATGGAAATCAACATATCAGAAAATAAATAACTACAGATGGCATATTCAGGAATATTCCCACTGACCATGATATGGATGGAAATCAACATATCAGAAAATAAATAACTACAGATGGCATATTCAGGAATATTCCCACTGACCATGATATAGATGGAAATATCATAAATTGCCACATAAATAACACCACCTCTTCACTCCTATAAATACCAAAGCATCCAATAATAATGAGGGAGAATTCTAGAGAGTCAAGCTTACAACAGTAATGGTAGGCAACTAAGGGAAACTGGCAGGAGAGCAGCTTAGCAGGAACGGCTTATTAGGAATGGCTAGCTAGAACAGCCTGGTAGGGACATTCCAACAGGAATAATTTAACTCAGATTGCCTAACAGAGACAATCAAATAGGAATAGACAGCCAACAATATCCAAACACGAATAGCTAAACATACATCCTTGAGCTATATCTTACTTTTTATTGAGCCTCAAACTGTCGTATCTTGTATCCCAAACATTATATCAAATATCTACAAGAAGAATAATGAAAATGGACAGTGGATATAGGCACATTTTGGCCGAACCATTATAAATCTTTGTGTTCTTTATTTTACTGTGACTTACCTTTTGCATATCCTATTTGTGATTTGTTATTTGAAAATTAATCAAAATACAAATAAAATAGCTATATTATACATCCCATATTCACAACTCTACAACTAATTGATTGGAGGTGTTTGTCCATTTTTTTATGCAAACAAGAATGAGGTGTCAAGTTATGACTTTGATGCAACCAATGCTCTAACCTACCTGGCTTCACTCTTGACCAAGCGATAACATAAGTGAGAAGGTCAGAAATGGTGATAAACATACAAGACTTGATTTCCATATGTGATCATTTTTATTCCTATCGAACTTGACCAAATTAACTTAGGAAATATATAAAAGCTTCATGACCTCATACGGTTTGAAATCCCCCAGGAAGGACTCATTAGTATGAAACATCTCTAGCTTTAAGGACGAGATATATGAGATCTTCTAAGGAGGGCTCCTTTATATCGTTCACTAACTTCTAAAATAAAAAGCACGGAGTTAACCGGAAATTCACCAATTTAGTTTTGAAGAGTTTGGAATCGAATAAGTATATTTATGTATTACTTACCAAAAATTAGTTCAAAATCGATATATAAGTTCTACGTTTTGAAAGCGATTATGGAGTGGAATTTATAGAGTGGAATTGTCTATCCTAAGGTTAAGTCTAAGAGGGAGGTCAGCTTTAACATTTCAGATAAATTCTATAGAGTTGAAGTATCTATCCTAAGGTTAAGTCCAAGGGGAGAGGTCGGCGTTAGCATTTATTGGTCAACTTATGTTAAAATCCATGGAGAGATTCGTGAATTGCTTGAGATGCTAAGATCCAAGGAGAGATTCGTAAACTATTCAAGTAATGAAGGCTCATGTGTTGAGATGCTGAACGTGACTTCACTACCAGTAATGATAAAAAAAAGAGTAGGAGCATAGCCAATGGGTTTAGCTAACCAATGGTACATCAACTCCAAATTTATAGAGATGCTTTCGGTTGAGACATGCGGGAGTTAATGACATTCGGTATCACATGTTCGAGCGTGGAATATCTATGTTTACCTTTATGGTATATTTTTTCTAGAGATATATGTGGTTTCGGATGGTAGATTCTAACCCTTGTCACGAGGCCCGCCTTGATGTACCAAGGGAACCTCCATGGGAAATTCATATGTGAACACACCTTAGCGGTTTTAGTTGCACTTTAAATATTGTTATGTCATGAGATGCAAGTAGCATGGATATTTTCTGATTTATATTCTACACCTTAGACATTATCTGTTTTTTCGCCTTATTTACTTATTAGATGGTTTTTGTTCCTTTGAGGGGAAAAACGTTACGATGATTCAAATGGTCTCAAAGGATACTGTATATCTACAGACATTTCTTGAATTTCTCATACCAAACTTATGTCTGACTCGTGGTTTTATCTTTTCCTTAATTCCTCAGGTGCTCTTTCGGACAGTCTAAGAAAAACAAGTTTTCATTGATATTCTTTAAAGCTTCAGGAGACTAGTTGGATGCTTCCATTCTCGTATAGTAGTATTTTATTTTTGCTACACTACTAGTATATATATATATATATATATATATATATATATATATATATTAGCAATTGTGAGGATAGACCGTTATAACTCTCCACACTAACGTTAGTACTTAGGTTGGTAACTTCGAAATTACATTGTATCTTAGGGTAGCCCTTTGTACTATTTTGATATTATATATTATCTCCCATTGTGAAATTCAGATGTTTTATTCTTCCTTCATTTTTCTTTTTAGTTACGCCAACAATTTGTCTTTTCAACACTTGAGTATTCGACATGTGAATATCGTGGATGTATTGACGTTGACATTTAGGGATTGAAAAGGGTCGTTACATGGCTCATCACCTAAAATGGTGCGAATTTGTTCTTTAAACACAACACCCCTTTAGAAATGCATACTTTTATATATTGCCTCAAAATATGTTTTTGTTTTTTTCCTCACATTTCATATTTTCCCACAACTAAAAGAGGCAATATTTATTTATATTCCAGGCTTTTGTAAATAATTTGCACCTTTATACATATTTTATTTTCAAATAATGTAGAATGTATGTATTTATCATTTTCAAAATATAGTGATATTTTCATATATGTACACGATAATCAATTCTATTTTTTAATTCATTTAAAACCAATCATTTTGATCAATTTAAGGATAAAATTGAAATTTGTTGGGTTTTATGTAGTATTTGAAAAATATGGACTTGGGATGCCTTTTAATTACGGAAGAGAATAATCATAAGTTTTGGCTGATAACTAGATTCATTGGGCTAAACCAGACCTGATACAGGTCAGACCTAATCTGATTCGGTGGATCTTAAGTTAAGTCAGAGTCCAAACCATACTTGATACAGAAGATCTGACCTAATCTGACCCGGTGGATCTTGCGTGTAACGACCCACCTTTTTGAACGGCTTAAATCGACAATAAACCACACATGTCAAACTCAAACCATTCAAAAGGGAGGATTATTACAGGGTAAATAAGAAAAGAAGAGGAAAAAAAGAAAACAAAACACAGAATCTCATAGCGGAATGACAAAATATAATGATCAAATAAACAGTTCATAAAGTTATTTCAAATAATAATTGATTGCACCTTTACAATATAGATCAGAGTTACATATAGCAGAAAAAATAATAATGCAGTGGAACAACACGATGTAGTGGAATAAATATAATAAATAATAATAGTACTAAATCTTCGTCTTCATTCTCCAAAAAAGCAGTCTTCGATACATTGAAAGGCACAGACTAACTCGAGCAAATTGAAAAGACAAAACACTCGAGTCAAAACTAAAGGTCTTATGTAAGTTAAATCAATAGTAAATAAATATGAGTGCGCCGGCGTCAGAGATGCTTACGGTATTCGACATCTCTTATCCAATGTCTAACGTGTGTGCAATAACTTAAGAGATGTTCGAGATTTCCATCTCCTAAGGGTCCGTTAAACAATCAACATACATAGTACAATACGCTATTATAATAGTGTCTACAATAAAGTAAAGTATTAAAATAGCATTAAGGCGTTACCCATGTCCCCTTTAAAACATTTTATATATTTTCATAGTCTATAGAGATACTGTAAGCCCCATCAAACTGATGGGATACTCAAGGAGCACTCCATAGTTACGGTACAAACCAAACTCTTAAAAGGTTCGATAAGGCATGTGACACAGCACGTAAGGTAATGCCAGGGTAGGATTCTACTATTTGCACTCCCGAACTGGTGGTAACTCATAGCAGCTACTACCGCCCACCTCGGAGCACACTCCCATAATCAAAATAGAGGGGTGGCTACCAAATCAATCACAAAGTCATAATATGGTATCAAAGAAATGTGCTTGATAAGAGGAGCAACCTCACTTGGCCCGGTATAGCTCCTGTTTTAGCCACATCAAGCTAACTCACGGGAGTCAGGGCTACATAAATACCTCATACAGAATCGTTTGCCAAACCATCCTACTTCATTTTGGAATCTCCACCACGTACACAGTTGAAAAAGTGCTTTTCGGTATTGGCGGAGAGTATGACAATATCCAATCCTGGTCTCTTTAACAATCAAACGCTTGTTTCACACCGAATGGTTCTTTTAAATTTCCTAAATCGTTTCATAATTGATATCAAAGTATCATACTCAATTCAAAGCATATCACTTTCGAAATCATATTCACTGAAATATGTCATTTCACTAGAAATATCATTTCAAATTCTTAACGTTATAACATCATTTAACCATATTAGCTTTTAAATCAAGAATTTAAACATAAACACTTCCACTTTACACGGTCTGAAATTTAGAAAATAGTTTAGATATTTATAAATAGTTTAAATAGTTTAGCATAGTTTAAAAATAAATTTTAAATAATTAGAATATTCTAAAATAGTTTAAAAATAGATTAAAAAAGTTTAGGTGAATTTAAGATAGTTTAAATAGATTTAAAAATAGATTAAATAGATTTAAAATAGATTAAATAAATTTGAAATAGATTTAAAATAGATTTTATATAGATTAAATAAATTTAAAATAGATTAAAAAGGGTTAATTAGTTTAAAATAGGTCAAAATAGATTAAAATAGATTAAGGTAAATTAAAATAGTTTAAATTAATTAAAATAGTTGAAAATAATTGAAAATATATTAAATTAGTTTAATAATTTGAAAATCTTAATAATCAGGATTTTTAAAATAATAAATCTTTAAAAAGTTATATTAAAATAATTAATATGAAATTGATATCAAAATTAAGCCATTTCTTTCATTTTGACAAATCTAAACCATATTCAGATTTCAACAAACTAAAATTTTCTTTAACTCATATTCCCATAAATCATTTCAATTTATCAATTTCAAACACATGTTTGAACTAAAATTTTAAAGAACCGCAATCTCATAGATTTCAAAGTTTAAATATTCAAATATTTTTGATAACTCAAGTTCGATAATTTCATTATGTTTCAAAATTTAACTTTGAAATTTCAACTTTTTATTTCTTTAAACGGTTCATTAAACCAACTCCAATTTCAACATTTAAACTTGGATTTTCAAAAATGATTCAGTTTATATAAATCAAATTTTATTTCAAAATATCATTTAATTGAATTCAGATTTCAAGGATTTAAAATCGTTTAATTTAACCAACCCGGTCTGCGTATATAATTTTCTATCATATGGTCAAATGATGCGAATATTTATCATTTCAATCCGTAAATATTTTAAATTTTACGGGTATATATTATTTCAACTCGCAATCCCAAAATTTACTTCAAATACATGAAATCGCTTGAGTCTATCATTTCAACCAATAATGTTTTCTCCATGATCTATCAGATCATTCGAGTATGTACTATTTCAACCATAAGGAACTTGCAGTGTTATAACAATATAGAAATATAACATCTTGTCATCTAATATCAACAATCAACATCCATCACAATCACCATTCCAACCAATCAATAAACAATAACAAGTAATTGATTATCAATAACGGGTATTAACTAGAACAATAGAATTTAATATTAAATTATTAGCGATAACATTCAATAAAAGTCGGATTTAACTAGAATGACAGTTTAAATATACCAAACATCAACCAATCAATTTCTAATCGCATCATAAATTCAATTTAACTAACATACGATAACCCAGTAGTTGTGAGTGGTTCAAAACACTCACCTTTGATTTCAAATCGATTTAAAATCAAAATAAGGTCCAATTTCAATAGTCTTAGAATACGTCCATACTAGTGCTAAAATGTTTGGAATTTCAATGTGATCGCTGTGGAACAAATCGCGTGTGATTCTGAGCTGGTATGTGAAGGAAATACAAGTTGCAACATTATATGGTTAAAATAAAAATAAAATAAACTAAAAACTAAAAAAATTACCCTTCTCTCACACACAGGCCATGTATGCACGTTCTATATCTAGCCTTATTGTTCGAAACCCTAACCTTGCCTTCATACAGAACTACATCGCCACCCATCTCGCGTCAGTTACACGTGCGCCTGAAGCTACCTCTGACATCGCCGACTTCCCCCAAGCATCTCGATCCCCTTACGATCGACTCTACTTACCACGATTACCACATGAAGACATCCTTTACCCTTAGTTTAATATCCAAGTTGAATTATCGAGGTACATCTGACCATCCATTCGCCAAACGAACCATGCTGATGTGATCCCCTCGTCGCTCATCAATGATCCATCGTCGATGATCAAACCCCAAACAAATGGCCGAGAATGATTAGGCCGATTCCGAAAAAATCAAAATGTGATTTCAAAGATGAACAACAGGTTCGATTTGCACTCGTATAGAGCTTCAAATCGGTATATAATATGATAGGGTTTTGACAAGTTTGATTTTGAAATTGATTTGGAAATTGAATTTAGGGTTTGTAATATGAATTAGTTTCTACCATTGAAGAAAAGAACAGACAGAAGAAATAGTATATAAAGAGATAAGAAATCAAAAGGGTGCTAAGGTTTAGAAAGATCTATTTATACGAACATAGCCAGATAAGAATGAATAACACCCGAATTGATTTGAATAGACAATAACGACCAGAAAAGCCCGTTCTGCCTCCGAAACGAAAGTAGATAATCACATATATCAAAATAAATGTTTTTGATATTCTTAAAATCAATGGAATAGGTTTCAAGTCCTAATTCCATCGTATGTAGAAGTTAGCTTTTAAAATCAGCTTGTTTAAATTGAATTCAATTAAATTGATTTCTATGCGTTTCGAGTCCGTAGGATCAAACAACAAGTCTGATCGCTACGAAACTTGAAATTTTACAATAAATTCACCATTACGAATCCGATGAAACTAGTTTCGTCAAAATCCAAGACAGCGGCCGAAATGGCTATTTTCACGTTAATTAAATAAATTATTATTAAATTGATTTTATCACTTTTCAAATTCAAATTTTATAACTAATAAATTTTATCACTTTTGGTTAACTAGTAATTTAAAATCTTTAAAAATAAATTTTTCATGTCAATTAAATTATTAATATTGCGCTAATTACAGCGTTCCAATTTCAATTACAATAAATTCATTAATTACAATTTAAATCCCAATAAATTGATTTATTTTTATTTCAATCCTTTTATTCAATCAATCATTACTTTATGGCCATAGTTAACATTGGTTTATCATTATTACATTAATATTCTACAATTACCATCTTAATTCACATTGACTGCAATATTTAAATAGGTTAATAGCAATTGATTTCCAATTAAATTTCAACGAATTAAATAGTGAAATTTATAATTACATTGTGTCACAACTTACACTTTCTAACATTTTTATACTTATTGTTTACAAACCAAGCTATAAATTCACATGTTGATTAATTTATTCTATATTAACCAATTTCAATCACTTACTTACAATTTAAGTGTTTAACACAACATTTGGCTTATTTACTTATTTACAATTTATAACCAATTTTATATGTTCAATCATTTCAATTAATTGAAATTCATTGAAATAGTTATCAATTACCTTAAGTTAACATTACTAACATTACATTCTAGTTATTTTTCTTATTAATAAATCATAAATTTTTATTTCTTCCAATACTAACACCAACATCTTATTTAAATTAATATTTTTAATTATCGAAAATTACGGGTCGTTACACTCTCCCCCACTCAAAACTTTTCGTCCTCGAAAGGGAAAAAAAAAAGGAAGCAACGAATGAATATATTTTATTTAAAGTATTCAATCATAAATAATTAATTTACATAATTAAATAAATTAAATAAAAAGGATAAATTTAAAATAATTAAATCTTTTCATATCCACGTTCAATAAAAGTTTGAAAAACATTTCTATTTTCACAAGATTTTCTAAGTCCAACATTCACGGAAAATTTCGGGAGAGTCTCCTTTGTACGGAGAGGTCCGAAAGAAATAATAATATAAAAAATAATCATATATACATTAGATTTAAAAATAAAATATCCCAAACTATGGAAAAACAATATAATATCACTAGAAAACCGTAATCCGATAACGTACCTATTTGTCGGGCATACAACGCTTAATTTATGAAACCAAAAGCAGTAGCTATTGCTTCCATAAACCCGTATTTCACTTATATAATCCAAATAAGTTAATAATTATGTAAAAGAGAAATATTTAAGTTGTTTCAATTAATAACAAAGCAATCAACACCACATACAACAATCACTGGCAAACGAAACCATAAAATCATCACATGCAATCGAAGTAATCAATCATACATCCATACATCCAAAACAAATGGTTTGTTGGGGTTCAGAAACATTTATCCATATAAAATGAAAAATAAACCACTAAGTATACCATACACTCAACAGTTTTAGATAAAACTTAATAAATTATCATACATCCTTACAGAGTTAGAAGCATCCTTTCCCAATCCCAAAGGCCAAAACAAACAATAATTTCAAATATTATTTAAGTTCATGCTTATTAATCTCCTTTCACATTATTTAATGTTCATCGGTTCCATTCGTTCATACAATGATTATTTTATTAATTTAACTTCATTACATACAAAATTCATTTCCATTCACTCATACCATGCCTTGATTTCCACTAAATTTACATTCAATTATTACATAAGTTATTTTCGTTCAATTGTTTAAAATTATCAATGAATTCATTATTGAAGGATTACATACATTTTATTTCAATTTATTTCACATCTATTGTTTACTTTGATTTCCTTTTATATCAATATTCATTAATGCATGAATTCATGCTTAAGCTCCTTAGCTTCTTAATTTACATTCATCTTTCCTTTTATAATGTCATTGAATATCAAATCCATTTTCTGAATCATTTCAACATTTTGAAGTTATAATTATTTCCTAAATATAGTATTCACCTTTAGTATTAATTTTAATTAAAAATAGCTGCAACATTAACTTAAGTTCATAATCATTTACTTACAGTATTCACTCTTCTATAAATTTAATTAGTAGCATTTCAACTTATTAACTTAAGTTTATAACATTTTAGTAACATTTATTCTTATTTATAGAAATAATTCTATCCAACACCTTCATTGCTAAAGTTTTACTTGTATAATATTTTGTTACATATTTCTATTTAACATTACAACTTTTAATATTTTGGTAAGTTATATAGTCTTTTTAGAATGTAATTAAATGATACACAAGTTTATCTTGTTCACTTAGTTAACAAAATGTTCAATAGTTACATTTTCTTATTTTTCATATCCTTTTAATTTATAATCCATGAATTTCAAATTTCTTATATGTTTCATTGATCACTTAGCATCTAGTTTCTAATTGCACATTTTAGAAGTTTCCAATTATTAAAATACTTAAGGTTTCATTCATTACAATAATTGAAACTACTAATTATCAAAAAATTTAAGAACTAAATCCCAGATTCATTTTAGACATTTTGAAAATAATATATATATATATATATATATATATATATATATATATATATATATATATATATCCTTTATAGATCAAATCATATTAGGAATTTTAAAACTAAGATTTATTTATCAAAACAAATGTGTAGTAAAACTACTACATTAGTTTTCCCACTTTGAAACTCGAAAATGAACGTCGATGATGCGTGCAGTCATAATCGAAATTATTTTCCAACGACAGAGAAGGGAGTATAGAACTTATTTTCTTTAAAACTTCATTTGAAACATTTCTTTCAAATCAATTTGAAAAATATTTCTTTCCGAAACTACTTCCAAATAATACTAATATCATATTCCAAATCTTTGAAAACAGTTTCAAAGTCCTGGAACTTAAGTTCTCGAATTTTAATCTACATTCATTTTATTTATAAATCTTATTTTTCAATCAATATTTAAAAAAATTGACTCCCTAACAAACAATCTATAACTTCCAACTATATCATTTATAAAAGTTATCCATTTATATACAAAATATAATACTAGGTAAAATTATTTCATTTACCTATATTTCAAAACAATATTGTGTCGGTCCGCACTATTAAGTGTTTAGAAATCCCAATCGATGTCATAGCATCCTATGTGCCGACCGTAATTTATAAATACTAAACAAAACAAATTAACACAATATAAAAACCTTTTATAACACTAACAAATACGCTCTCTAACATATATACACTCAACGACTCATTCTAGGATATTACTATCCTATTTCTAATGAGTCAGGCCCTACAAAGCTGAGGTTATTGCTAAACCTGGCTCTGATACCAAATGCAGCGATCCAGCATTTTGGACGGTTTAAATCGACAATAAACCACATATGTCAAAGTCAAACCATTCAAAAGGAAGAACTGTTATGGGGTAAATAAGAAAAGAAGATAAAAGAAAGTAAACAAAACACAGAATCTCACAGCGGAATGATAAAATATAGTAATCAAATAAATAGTTCATAAAGCCGTTTACAAATAATACTTGATTACACCTTTACAATACAGATCAGAGTTACATACTACAGAAATAAATAAATAATGCAGCAGAACAACATGATGTAATGGAATAAATATGATACATAATAATAGTATCAAATCTTCATCTTCATCCACCAAAAAAGCAGTCTTCAATACACTGAAAGGCTCAGATTGACCCAAGCGAATTGAAAAGACAAAACATTCGAGTCAGAACTAAAAGATCTTATGTAGTTAAATCAACAATAAATAAATATGAGTGTAACGACGTCAGAGATGTTTACTGGACTTGACATCTCCTATCCAGCATCTAACATGCATGCAATAACTTAAGAGATGTTTGGGATTTCCATCTCCTAAGAGTCCGTTAAACTATCTACATACATAGTACAATACGCTATTATAATAGTGTCTATAGTAAAGTAAAGTATTAAAATAGCGTTAAGGCATTACCCATATCCCCCTTAACACATTTTATATATTGTCGTTGTCTATACAGATACTGTAAGCCCCACTAAACTGATGGGATACTCAGGGAGCACTCTATAGGTACGGTACAATCCAAACTCATAGAAGGCGTGACAAGGCATGTGATACGACACGCGAGGCAATGCCAGGGTAGGATTCTATCATTTGCACTCCCAGACTGGTGGTAACGCATAGCAGCTACTACCGCCCACCTCGAAACACACTCCCATAATCAAAATCGAGAGGTGGCCACCAAATCAATTACAAAGTCATAATATGGTATCGAAGAAATGTGCCCGATAGGAGAAGTGACCTCACTTGGCCCGGTATAGCCTCGGTTTTAACCACATCAAACTGACTCACGGGAGTCAGGGATACGTAAATACCTCATAGAGAATCGTTTACCAAACCATCCTACTTTATTCTAGAATCTCCATCATGTACACAGTTGTTAAAATGGTTTTGGCATTGGCAGAGAGTATGACAATATCCGATCTCGGTCTCTTTAATAACCAAATGCTTATTTCACACCGAATGGTTCTTTTAAATTTCCAAAATAGTTTCATAATTGATATCACTTCAAACCATATCACTTTTGAAATCATATTCACTCAAATATGTCATTTCGCTAGAAAATATCGTTTTCAATTCTCAATGTTATAACATCATTTAACCATATTCGCTTTTTAATCAAGGATTTAAACATAAACACTTCCACTTTGCACATTCTGAAATTTAAAAAACAGTTTAGGTAGTTATAAATAGTTTAAATGGTTTAGCATAGTTCAAAAAAAAAATTTAAATAATTAAAATACTCTACAATAGTTTAAAAATATTAAAAATAGTTTAGGTGGATTTAAGACAGTTTGAATAGATTTAAAAATAGATTAAATAAATTTTAAATAGATTAAATAGATTTAAAATAGATTAAAACGAGTTAATTAGTTTAAAATAGGTAAAAATAGATTAACATAAATTAAAATAGTTTAAATTGATTAAAAGGGTTGAAAATAGATTAAATTAGTTTAATAGTTTGAAAATCTTAATAATCGGGTTTTTGAAAATAATAATTATTTAAAAAGTTATACTAAAATAATTAATTTGAAATTGATATCAAAATTAAGCCATTTCTTTCATTTCGCCAAATCTGGACCATATCCGGATTTTAACAAACTAAATTTTTCTTCAATTCAAATTCCCATAAAATCATTTCAATTTATCGATTCAAACTCTTGTTTGAACTAAAATTTTAAAGAACTTCAATCTCATAGATTTCAAAGTTTAAATATTCAAACATTTTCAACAACTCAATTTCAATAATTTCATTATGTTTTAAAATTTGACTTTGAAATTTCTATTTTTATTTCTTTAAACGGTTCAATAAACCAACTCCAATTTCAACATTTAAACTTGGATTTTCAAAAAAGATTCAGTTTATATAAATCAAATTTTATTTCAAAATATCATTTAAATAAATTGAAATTTTAGGGATTTAAATCATTTAATTTAACCACTCTGGTGCTTGTATATAATTTTCTACCATATGGTCAAGTGATACAGATATTTATCATTTCAATCCGCAAAGATTTTAAATTTTGACGGATATATATTATTTCAACCCGCAATCCCAAATTTTACTTCAAATCCATGAAATCGCTCGAGTCTATCATTTTAACCCATAATGATTTCTCCCTAATCTATCAGATCATTTGGATATGTATCATTTCAACCCATAGGGAACTTGCAGTGTTATAATAATAAAAAATATAACATCCAGTCATCCAATATCAACAATCAACATCCATCACAATCACTATTCAAACCAATCAATAAACAATAACAAGTGATTGATTATCATTAATCAATAACGGGTATTAGCTGGTAATTTATAATTTAATATTAAATTAGTGGCGATAATTTTCAATAAAAGTCGCATTTAACTGGAACGGCAATTTAAATATACCAAACATCAACCAATCAATTTCCAATTGCGTCATAAATTCAACTTAACTAACATAAGATAATCTAGTAGTTGCGAGTGGGTCAAAATACTCTCCTTTGATTTGATATCAAAATAAGGTCTAAGTTTCAACAGTCTCAGAATTCGTCCAAACTAGTGCCAAAATGTTCAGAATTTTGATACGATCCCAGCGGAACAAATCGCGCATGAATCCGAGCTCGTATGTGAAGAATATACAAGTAAGAACATTATACGATAAAAATAAAAATAAAATAAACTAAAAACTAAAAAAAAGTTTACCCATCTCTCACACGCAGGCCACGTACGCACGTTCTCTCTCTAGCCTTACTGTTCGAATACCTAACCTCGCCTTCGTACAGAACTACGCCGCCACCCATCTTGCCTCGAATGCACGAGCACCTGAAGCCACCTCTGACATCGTCGACCTCACCCAAGCATCTCGAACCCCCCCCCCCAAGCATCTCGACCCCCTTACGATCGACTCTACTCACCACGATCACCACATGAAGGCAGCCTCCACCCTTAGTTTAAAACCCTAGTTGAATTATCGAGGCACATCTGACCATCCATTCGCCAAACGAACGATGCTGATGTGATCCCCTCGCCACTCTCCACAACCTTGTATCCTCTAATCAACGATCCATCGTCGATGATCAAACCCCAAATGGATGGCCGAGAGTGATTAGGCAAATTTTGGACAAACCAAAACCCAATTTTTAAAATATGAACAACAGATTTGGGTTACACTCGTCGAGAGCTTCGAGTCAGTATATAATATGATAGGGTTTTGAGAAGTCTGATTTTGAAATTGATTTGGAAATTAAATTTAGGGTTTATAATCTGAATAAATTTCTACCATTGAAGAAATAAACAAATAGAAGGAATAGTATGTACAGAGATAAGAAATAAAAAGGTTGCTAGGGTTTAGAAAAATCTAGTTATACGAACACAACCCGATAAGAATGAATAACACCCGAATTGATTTGAATAGACAATATCGACCCGAAAAACTCGTTCTGCCTCCGAAACGAAAGTAGGTCATCCCATATATCATAATAGATGTTTTCGGTATTTTTAAACTCAATGAAACAGGTTTCAAGTCCTAATTCAATCGTATGGAGAAGTTAGCTTTTAAAATCAGCTTATTTCAACTGAATTCAATTAAATTGGTTTTTGCACGCTTCGAGTCTGTATGATCAAACGACAAGTCCGATCGCTACGAAACTTGAAATCTTACAATAATTCACCGTTACAGATCCGATGAAACAGATTTCGTTGAAATTTGAGACACCGATGAAACTGGTTTCGTCGAAATCTGAGACAGTGGCCAAAAATGGTTATTTTCACGTTAATTAAATAAATTTTTACTAAATTGATTTTATCACTTTCCAAATTCAAATTTTATAACTAAATTTTTTTATCGTTTTTGGTTAACTAGTAATTTAAAATCTTTAAAAATAAATTTTCCATGTCAATTCAATTATTAATATTGCGCTAATTATGACGTTCCAAATTCAATTGCAATAATAAATTCATTAATTATAATTTAAATCCCAATAAATTGATTTATTTTGATTTTAATCTTTTTATTCAATCAATCATTACTTTTTGGCTATAGGTAACATTGGTTTACCATTTATTACATTAATATTCTACAATTGTTATCTTAATTCATATTGACTGCAATATATAAATAGGTTAATTGAAACTGATTTCCAATTCAATTTCAACGAATTAAATAGTGAAATTTATAATTAACGATTTGTTACAGCTTACCATTTCAAACTTTTCTATGTTTATTGTTTATGAACCAAGCCAATAAATTTACATACTGATTAATTTATTCTATATGAACCAATTTCTATCAGTTACATACAATTTCACCATTTAATACAATATTTGGCTTATTATTTATTTACAATTTATAACCAATTTTATATTTTCAATCATTTCAATTAATTGAAATTGCATTGAAATAGTTATCAATTCTCTTAAGTTAACATTACTAACATTACATTCTAGTTGTTTTTCTTATTAATAAATCATAAATTTTTATTTATTCCAATATTAACATCAACATCTTATTTAAATTAATATTTTTAATTGTCGAAAATTTCGGGTTGTTACACTGGGTTTAGTCGGAGTTCAAACTATTAATTTAAAATATAAACTCCATGCAATCTAAGCTTTGATTTTAAATGGTTTGCACCTGATTAGGTAATAACAATAATAAATGCATATATTATTGTGTTTCTCTTTTGGTTGAATCTATCAAATCGGGTCGGACGACTCATATCTAATTGGATCTAGATGTGCTAATTTTGTATAAGTGGACATTGTCCAGCTCCGTTCGACGTTGACGTTTAAAGATATCCATCAATATTCATCCAATTCTCACTTAGGATATGAATTAGAACAAAAAAATTGTACGAAATTGCATTTATTCGAATTGTTCAATAAATTTTCTATTTTTCATACATTGTCCACTGTCCAACTCGTAAGAAGAGTGCCCATGTTTGAGTTTTATCCGATCTGATCCCTGTCCATTCGAAACTCTTACGGAACATGACACGAAAAAACATACGGCCATTCTAGAACGACTGGATAACATCCTAGTTTTGGATCTTTTTGGTATTTTTTTTTGTAATTGAGTATCAAATTCAATTATTATTCAGGTTCTATTGGATTGGTTCAATTTAGATTGGTAAACTTGATTCTAATTATCAAAAGTACTAGGTTCCTATATTAAAATTTCTTGGTCCTTTGTTCTTTTGATTTAACCTGGGGCTGGATTCGGTCTGGTATCAAAAATTCATATTCAAAACCATTACCATACCAATTTATGTGGCAATAGAAAAATCATATCATTACCAATAAAAAAAATCGAAAACCCAGTACTTCGGTTTGTGGTTGTAATGGTTGATACAGATTGGTAATAAACTTCTACCATTTATAAGTATGATATCTATTTGTTTACAATATTTCATGTTAAAAGAGTAAATGTTAAAAGCTAGTATTTTTAATTATATGATCATTTATCGATTTTATTTTGTTCAGTCAAACATACAAGTAAACGTTGTGCAAGAAGCTAAAATATTGTATAAAATCATTTATTTTTAAAAACATGATAAGAATTCTATTAAATCTTATATTATAATAGTATTTTGGTAGATTTTCTACTAAATCATTACACTTCAAATTTGATGCTATATATATATATATATATATATAGGTTAAGGTATGTGATAGGTATGATAATTACCATATTTAGTATAGGATTACCATTACCTTAACGCATATGTTAATGCGGTTCGAAAAACCATACCAATCAAATTAATTATTATTTTTGGGTACTAATTTAGTTGGTAGCGATTGATAACGGTTTGTAAGTAGTAATCAAACCGACCGTTAGGGAGGTTTTCTTACTGTCACTGGCCAAAATCAATTTCTCTGAAGCCAAAATAACATTGCAGCTGTTTCGTTTTTATTTCCCATGTGCTTCTCCCCCAAATTTTCTTCTCCTGACCGCGTAATCTCCCTTTGAAAATTTCGCCTCCGTTTTCTCCGGTCAATTTTCCCCTTCTATCTCCTCTTTATTTCTCCCTAAACCAAATAAAACCCTAATCCAGTGGCAGAGATTGTTTGACACACTCCTCTTCTCGAACGCTACTCCTCTCAAGTCTCCCCTGGTTGTTTGACTATGCCTCTCATCTCTCTCCTCCTCTTTATTTTACCGCAACTAAATCACTCGCTCCTCTTCTCAAACGCTACTCCTCTCGAGTCTCCCCTGGTTGTTCGACTACGCCTCGCATCTCACTTTAGGTAAATCTTTTCTATTCTAATTATTTTTGATTTTGGATGCCAAGTCATGAGTACGCCTACTGGTACAAGCTTTTGTAAACAATTATAGTTTTGCGTTTTGTTATATTGTTCCATATTTTTATTTGTTCGAATATGATTCTTTATTCTATTTTTTAAGATTTTTAATTATGTGCTTCGATAGTAGTTTTGATTATCACAGATGTTTTTCTGCTATTGTAGCATTGGATTATCTCAAGAATTTAATCTTTCATTATAAATCAACAATTTATCTAACCTGTAATAATTTAAAGTCAATTATTTTGCTGCTGCCGGAACCCAAAATCTATTGCCAGAACTAGTTGGAAAAAGCCTAACATTGAAACTTTATAGCCAAGTATCAGATGCCTTTGTTTACATATAGATATAATATGTACACTCCACTGTTGTTAAGTTTATTTTTGCTTACATGTCCAACCATATCGAACATTGTACCTGTAACTTATGTAATATAATGTTTAAATAGTGAGTGAAATAGGATGACGCAAACAACATGGAGTTTACTTGGTATTAAAATAGAACGTCGCATTTTGATTTTTTTTTGTTTCAATTCGGTTTGACATTTTTTAGCTCAAAACTGACTGAATCGACCAAACACTCACCCCTACATCACAAAAGATATCATGTGATTTTGCATTGATTTTATCATTATTGATATAGGACCAGACAGCAGTTATTATTTCCTGGTTGCACCAAACTTTTCATACTGCTTATATACAGTTTCATGACCAATTATCTCTGCAATAAGCTAACTGTTTAATTTTATTTATGACTACACTATTTTTGCACTATTTATCTTCACCAGAATTTTGTCATCATACTAAGCCAGACACGACTTGTTTATATGTTCATTTAGTTCTAAAATGTTAGCAACAAATTATGAGTCACTCTAGCATAGCATAAGGCTTTGAGCACTGGGCTATGACATTTTTATCTCTGCTGTAATATATATATACACACACTTTTCCTTGCATGAAACTTTTCCTTGCGTGATTGAAAAATACAATCCTAAGGTTGAAGAATCAAACGCTGTTGTAGAGAAATTGGAGGAAAAAAGTGTTGAAAATGTAAAGGTTGAAGAATCAAATGCTGAAGTAGAGAAATTGCTTTTAATTTGTACAATCGTCCATTAATGTCCAAACATATTCAAACAATTTTAGTTAGAGATGGATTTGTTAATAAAAGTTATCTTTTGCTAATTTAATATGCTGAAGCTCTATTGGATTTGTTTAAAATCCATTTTAGGTGATTAATTAGTTCGGTAAGATAAAAAGGTATGGCTTTAGTCTGGCAATGACCTTTTTTGTTTGGTCAATCGAGTTAAAGTATTTATTTTGTTAATTACTCACTATCTTTTACCATGTTCAGGCATATATGACAAATAATATGTATCATATTGATTTAAATACATCACCTTCAATGAACAATGATGAGGAACCATTTGAAGATCATGACGATGATAAGCATGTGGTATCAACGTCAATCTTTGATACGGTAATCATTTTCATTATCAATCTCTCAATAATTTCATGTTTCATTATTAAAATGTATTACAATGAAGCTTGTATATAAGTAAGTTTAATTCTTAACGTATTACAGTAAAACTTGTATATGTGTAATGATTGATAATTCATACTGTGAGTATGAATGTATTTATTTTGTTTCAATGAACCTATTGTCAAAAAAAACATGCATGCCATATAAAATAATGGATGAACATATTTTTTTTACTAATGATAATTCTACTATTGTTTGCACCAAAAATGGGCGAACACCCTTCGGAAGTTTTTGAAGAGATAGTAAATAAAGAACTTGAATTGGAAATAGGGACTATCTAACAAAAACTCCAAGTCACAGAAAAATAAATTGCGCAGAAGACAAGGATTTAGAGTGGTTCGGCTATGCACCTACGTCCACTACGAAGTTTTTGCACTTTATTTCTTAATACTTGAAGATTACAAGTGCTTTTCAGCAAATTACAGCAGGAAATGGACTTAAATTCCAAATTGACAGTAATTGAGACAGCATGTAGTGAGTCCGGCAGCGTTTAGACTTGTTCTTCTTCCCCAAATTCTCCGACCCCCCTTCTGAATGACCAGGGGGCTCTATTTATAGGTGTGGAAGGCCAAAATCCCGCCTAAATCATGGAGAGACTGCTTGGCACGTGACGGGGGACCCACAGGCCCGCGTTCTTGAAGTGCGTGCCCAGTTTGGGATCGATTCGAAGTGAACTTCGAATCGATCAAAAAATCGTCCAATTGCGATGAAACTTGGCGTGGACGTTCTTCGTCATGTAGACAAACTTCTGTAAAAATTTCATGGGATTTGGATCAGTAGATTGGGAGTTATGATCGATTCGAGATGAGGCATCTCGGTACGCTGGTTAGTTCGAATCGATCCTCTGGGTCATTCGAATCCATATGTTTCGAATCCATATGGCTCGAACCCTTAGGTTCGAATCCATATGTTTCGAATCCATATGGTTCGAACCCATAGGTTCGAATCGAACCTGTTGTATGAGGGGGCGGTGACGCTTCGAATCGATGGCTCCAGATCGATTCGAAGTTGTTTTTAACGTGTAGGGTTCGAGGACAGCATGGATTCGAAGCCGTGATGGACTCGAAGCTTGTGATGGACTCGAAGCTGGTGATGGACTCGAAGTTTGTGATGGACTCGAAGCTGTCATCGATTCGAAGCGTATTCAGGCGGTGATGGATACAAAGTTTGATGGATGGATTCGAAGTACAAATTGGCTTGATGGATTCGAAGGAAGGCGTTGGCTGATGGGTTCGAAACAGATGGTTTCGAACACGATGGGTTCGAACGCGATGGGTTCGAACGCGATGGGTTCGAATATGATGGGTTCGAATCATGATGGGTTCGGATCGAGCAATGTGCACCTTCTTAACTTGAATCCATCATATCTTGAGCATATGACCTCAGATCGACTTGAAATTTGAATCGGTGGCTTCTATGGTCTTTCTTGTTACGCCCTATCAATTGTGGCACAATCCGGACTCGGACAGAATTCATCGATATCCACAGCGGACTGAAGTACGATCAATCTCTGAGGCGAACTGTCTCCTGTCTTTGACCAATCTTTTGGTATCACGGCTTTTGTCCAAAAAGCGGGATAACATTTTGCCCCCCAAAGCACGTCTTGTGGGAACATGACGTGCTTTGAATAGTCGCCATTTTATTCTGAAGATTATTGCTCCCTTTTCGTTGAGACTCATATACCGTATTGCCGTAACCTTGCCTTGATATGATTGATTACTGTGTGATTGTGCCTAACCGTTGGCTGTCGTTGCTATAACAGGGTAAATATTTGATCCCTGCGAATGTTCAAAATCGAACATCAGTTCGTTATGTGTGTACATACATTAGCTCCGCCCTTATTAACGTCGTGTGTCCATGAGTCATGTCGGTCTTTGTTTGCTGCCGAACTCCGTCCCGGTTTTCTCCTGAATCGATTTTTGATTCAAGCCAAAGTGTGGTTAATTAGTGGTTTTTGATGGGTTCGAAGCTTAGAAGGATTCGAAACTCCTGATGGATTCGAAGCTTAGATGGATTCGAATCAGTGATGGATTCGAGGACTCTGATGGACTCGAAGCCCTTGATAGATTCGAAACTTGGATGGATTCGAAGTTTCCCGTGGATTCGAAACTTAGATGGATTCGAATCAGTGATGGGTTCGAAGACTCTGATGGATTCGAAACTGGGATGGATTCGAAAGTGGTCGTTCGAATCGATGGGAGTCGAAGTGACACTAATCCCTCTTGGAATCCGTATAAATACATGAGGTTGACTTCATTTTCACTTTTTACCTTTTACCATTGCTTTAGCTGCTTCTCCGAATCGATTTCCCAGAGCCAAATCAAACGTGCTTTTTCACGAATCGACCAAATTCCTTCTAGCTTCCATTTGTAATCAAACTAAATCAGGTAATCAAGGGGTCGATTCGGTTTTGAGAATGATAGATTAATCTTTTTTGGCATTAATTCAACCCCTTCTTCTGGAAATTTTTTGGAGAGTGATGAGGTTTGAACGAAGTAGGCCGACTCCATGGAACTGAGGAATGCAAACCTTTGAGCCGTATCGATCAGGGGTGCGCGCTTTGAGTTGGTTTCGAATGTGTAGCTTCGAACCGATGATTGCAGGAGAACACAACAAAAAAGGCGTGCGGTGAGGGATTCGAAACAGTGGCATTATGATCGATTCGAAGGAGCTCACTACTGATCGATTCGAAGCAATGATACGTTCATCGATTCGAAGGAGTTCAACTCTGATGGATTCGAAGCTAGGTGGGACTCCATGGATTCGAACCGCTCTTGATGGATTCGAAGGAGCACGATTTCGATGGATTCGAAGTCAGGTGGGGCTCCGTGGATTCGAACCGCTCTTGATGGATTCGAAGGAGCCCGACTTTGATGGATTCGAAGTCAGGTGGGGCTCCATGGGTTCGAACTGCGCTGATTCGAGGTTCATCGATCTGACTCGCGTCGAATCGAGTCGATCGATTCGAACGTTCTTGCTTTTGGAACTTCCACCTCATCGATTCGTTCCAATACCTGAACCACGACCACTTTTAAATCGAACTTTAACGAACTCACTAAATTTTTAGCATATTTGATTCCGACGAGCCTCGTCCTTCGCATGATCATAGTTGACCTGACCTGTCTTTTTGAGCTCGTCGATGGCACCGTGACTTAAACACATATAACGAATTCATACTTGAATTGGTCAGTAGTATCCGAGGGACGCGAAAGCGACGGTCAGTGATGACGGTTGTTTTCGTTCTCTGATTCAAAAGCCTAGTCGTTCAGACACCGTGTTTTACTCTTGTAAAATTTGTTTTAGTTATGTATTTGCACTGCACGGCATATCCATATGCTTCACACCGGGGAATATACGGGCTTTCTTCGTTTTTAACGCTGCTTTTTCGTGAGTTAGTTAGTTATGGAGTCTTCGGGTTCTGAACAACAAGAGTTACAAAGCTTGCCTCCTCCGATGCTAGAAATTCCAGAGATCATTCCTGAAGTAATAGATCCTGCTCCGGACGAATTGCCGGAGGCCTTACTTATCGAGGATCCCATAGATTCCGTCCGATCTAATATTTCTGGAGCATTATTGGGTCGGATATGTTCGAAGCATAGCTTATCCCCAGATGATGTTTTGCTACCGGGAGTTGATGATAGGCCTCACAATCCACCCGAGGGCTATACTGCTTTTTATCGCCACGCTTGTGCGGTTGGAACTCTCCCCCCGTTTAACCAATATATCAGGGAGATGCTATCGTTCATTGGAATCGCTCCCGCACAACTTCACCCCAACGGACACGCGTTACTGAACAGTGTTTTCATCTTATTCATGGACCGCCTTTTTCGTCCGCCTAGGCCAGCTGAGATTAGACATATATTCAACTTCAAGAGCAGGGGTGATAGTCCATCGTTCACCTTTCTGGAGGCAGTTAGAAACTGCCAGATTGTGACAGGAGCTTGGACCAGACTCAGTTACTTTAAGAATGAATGGTTCTTTGTCCGATGCCCCCCAGGATTCGCTAGGCGATGGATGTCCAGACGTAAGTATCGTAAATCGTGTTAGCCTTCTTTAACGGTCATTGTCAACACTTGAACTGACATCAGGTGTTTTTTCTTGCAGCTATCATATCAAGGCCAGACGGTGGTCGATACAGAAACGTCATCCGAAGTCTACAAGAGGTTCCGAGTGACCTGCGGCACATTGACTTGGTCTTAACCGATGATAACTTAAGGACGCTGGGCTTAATTGAGACGAACCAGAGTATTGTCGTTGAAGGGTTTGTGAAATCGGCTCCGAAGGCAAAGAAGAGGACCGGTGTAGCGATAAGAGGAATGGGCGATGATGAGAGGACGCCTACTGACACCGGGCTAGCGGCTGATTTTCCCCAAGCAGAAAAAAAGCGGAAAGGCAAGGCCGTTGTTCCTAAATTTGCGAGACGGAAGTCTGTAATCGTGTCTCGCTTGATTCTTGGAATTATTTCTTCTGACTCCGCTCTTTGTCAATCAGGAAACATTTTCACAGGACTGGATGACGTTCCCATCCCGGAATGCGTTTCTCTTTATCACAAGTCCGGGTTGGTTGAGCTCCGGGAAGCGTTAGACATAAGCGGGCTTTTACCCATTAGTGCAGTCGAAACCTCTGGTTGGTCGGGGGCTTTGCACATTTGCATACACTCTCATGACACTACATGACTGCTTCACTCGCCCTATTGATTTTTCCTAGTACTTAACTGAACTGTATCTCTTTTCCAGGTAACATGGCTGGTCGTCAGACTACATTGGACAAACTCCGGAGAGTGCATCACCCCTCAACCTATTATGAATCTCGTCGTGGGGGCCCCGATCGTGATCGTGACCGGAGGCAATATGGCCAGGTGTATTATGCAAAGGATCATCGCCGTGGTAACTCCAGCCAGGAACGATCAGACAGAGATCGTAGGCATCGCTCCCCATCTCGATCTCCTCCGCAATCTCGAAGTCATGTCCAGGCATCCGAGCCTCTGCGACATCAGTCATCTTCGTAGGTTTCAAGGCCTGAGCCACATCGTTCTCGAACCGGGGTCGCAACGTCTATGTCTGGGGAGGAGACCCTTATTGAGTCTTCTGGCGAAGGGGCCATCAGGCTTGCACAACTGAGGAAAGATTTTCCAGAGATTTGCTTTGATGCTTGTATTTTTCCTCCCAATCTTAAAAGAATTCCCGATGATGCCGCGACTTCGGCGCTCAACTACACCCGTGACTTTTTTGCTCAGTACAAAGAATGGTACAAAGCGGCTGTTAAGGCTTCCAAAGCTGCCTTCGACCGGGCCCAAATCATTGAGAAGCTAGAGGCCGACTTGGCTCAAAAGAGTCGCATCGTCGACATACTCCAATCTGAGGCGGAATCTTCCCGCAAGGCCGAGGTCGAGTCGTTACAGAAGGTTGATGAGACATTAGCTGAAATGGAAAAAATGCAACAGGCACATTGTACTTTAGTTGAAGACTTAGGCCATCGATACAAGAACGTTGAATCTGAGCGGGATGCGGCAGTGAAGGAACTAGAGGAGCTAAAGGCTAGGTTCGCTGACATGAATAAAGAAAAAGACGACGCGAACGTGGCTGCGCAAGAGGCGTGTGAGCAGTCTGTATCTTTTCAGGCCGAGCGCGATGCGGCAATTGCAAGGGTTAAGGAGGTGGAATCGGAGTTGGAGGAGAGAGTCCAAGCAGAGAGGTTCAAGATGGAGGCCGAATTCGACGATCTTTTGGACACATATAATGCCAATGTATTGGAGCATAGAAATCTCTCCTGGCTAGGGGATTACTCGATGCCTCTCTACAATGCTTGGAAGAAATTAGTGGAAAACAAGAGGATGTCTTGTCCGGATTCGGTATTAGATGAGTTTGAGCTTGAGTCACGTCTGCTCAGCGAGGATGAGAGGAGGACCCTTCATGAAGCAATCATTTCTGTTGAAAAAGAAAGACTTGTCGTCCATCAAACGGAGGTTGGCGAAGGTTCGGGTATCGTGCACCATAGCGAGAATACTGAAGTCCCTGTTTCGACTTCACCCGAAGCTGCTGCCGTGGTTGATCCACAAGCTATTCCCGCCTACAATCCGGACCAACCGGAGCTGTCTTCGGGCAAGACGCTCGTCCCCGAGCTTGTTCAAGCTCCAAGGCAAGGTAAAGTAGGTATTTCCCTTTACGTCTTAAAACATTGATTTTCGAGGGAATTTCTTGGTCTGATAGCTCTAATTTTGGTTGTTTAGTGACCGAGAGTGTCGCACCCGTGCTCCCTGTCCCTTCGGCTTTACATCCTACATGTGGAGTTATTGTCACCGAGGCGATTTCAACTGCCGCCATGGTTGGTGATATGGGAGAGGGAGGCTCAATGTCATTCGATGTTCAAATGTTTGAAGAGCTATTTGGTCATCCTCTTGCCCCCATGCCCGACCTCTCTTTTGTGACGAGCGGAGCTGCTCCAGTTTCTAGTTCGATTGTGATGACCACTGGCGTACCTAGCGCAGCTCAACTGTCTCGAGAGGAGGAGATTTTAGCAGAGATAAGTGCCGAGATGGCCAAGACAGTGACAGTTGGTCCCGGTGGTGACACCGTTCCTTCAAGCTTATCTTCTCTAATGATGATTTCTCCTGGTGGCACAGTAACCGTCTCGAGTGTTGCTGAACAAGTATCTGTTATTGCTCCCATGCCCCTGGTTCGTCCTTATAAAAGGATCTCCATCCCTTCCAGTTCTGAGGAAGATGTTGATATCATGCCGGAACCGGAGGATGTTCCAAAGAAAGGCAAAGAGTCTCGTAGGAAGCCAGGCAGTGGGTCTAGCGGCTCGACTCCGAGGAAAAAACACCGGAGGAAGAAAGAGTGAGCCCCTCGCTTTGTCGTGAGATTTACGGATAACAATTCCTTTGCCTCTTCTTTTGTTCTTTCTTGGGCCATGTGTATGTATGGATGCGGCCTCCACTTAATTGAAACATCTTTACTTGCCATGTAATCAAACTTGTTTTTGTTGGTCGATGAAATGGGAAGTTACACTTTTCTTCTTACCTGAATACCTTGCAGTATTCGTGTTGTATCCGCTCAGTATTTATATAGCTTCGTGTCGTGATTTAATGAATGAGTCGGATTCTGAGTATATTATCACTTAAGCCAGCGGTTAGCACCCAGCTTTTTGCCCCTGGTTGCGGGAAATAATACTCATATTCTGGTGGCTGATTGCGTTTATTGCAAGCCCTGAACACGTGCCCCCCCTTCTGGGGATTCATGACAATTTGAGATTGATAATCTGTCCTGTATTCCAGGAATCTGAGGGTTATCGATGTTTACACTCCATTCCATGCTATGGGAATTGGGAGTTGATATTGATATCTCGGCCCGTATTTCGGGAACTTCGAATTGCTACTTGTACTTTGATTCGCGCTTCAGGAATCTGGATTAGATGTTTATACTCCAATTCGTACTCTGGGAAGTTGGAGTCCGTTCGCGCTTTGGAAACAACTTATTGGATGTTTTATACTCCAATTCACACTCTGGGAAGTTGGAGTCCGTTCGCGCTCTGGGAACGACTTATTGGATGTTTTATACTCCAATCCACACTCCGGGAAGTTGGAGTCCGTTCGCGCTCTGGGAACGACTTATTGGATGTTTCATACTCCAATTCACACTCTGGGAAGTTGGAGTCCGTTCGCGCTCTGGGAATGATTTATTGGATGTTTTATACTCCAATTCACACTCTGGGAAGTTGGAGTCCGTTCGCACTCTGGGAACGATTTATTGGATGTTTTATACTCCAATTCACACTCTGGGAAGTTGGAGTCCGTTCGCACTCTGGGAACGATTTATTGGATGTTTTATACTCCAATTCACACTTTGGGAAGTTGGAGTCCGTCCGCACTCTGGGAACGATTTATTGGATGTTTTATACTCCAACTCACACTCTGGGAAGTTGGAGTCCGTTCGCGCTCTGGGAACGACTTATTGGATGTTTTATACTCTAATTCACACTCTGGGAAGTTGGAGTTAGTAAAAGGATTGTCGTGTATCAATCCCTGTGAATGCTGGTATTGTGTTTTGCCCACGAGCTCGGGTCTTATTTAGTAAGTGACTGGTCGTATCACAGTTACTCCCTATTTAGATAAATCCCACCGTGTGATGGAATTTAGCTCTTCGTGCAATGTGATATTATGTGCTATTTTCAGTGAATCACAACTTTTGGCTCGAAGAGATGGCGTTTTATTGCTGAAACAAAAGAAGCATGACAACATCAGTTGCCTTATTACAAGTTCAAATTTCAAAATGCGAAAAACAAAATGCTAAGGAAGAAATTGATAGAAAGACAAATAAAGCCTGTTAGGTGTAGTAGGGACGGAGGCTTCCGCTATTCCAGGCTCTTGGTAAAGTGAGACCATCAACGGTCGATAACTTGAACGTGCCATCTCTGAGTTTTTGTGAAATCATATACGGCCCTTCCCAATTTGGGTTCATGTGCGAAGGAACCGGGTAAATTCTTTTGAGTACCAGGTCGCCGGATTCAAAAGTCCGTGGGCGGACCTTGGCGTTGTATATTCGAGCGACTCGACTTCGATATGCAGCTGCCCTTACGTCGGCTTCTTCACGTTTCTCATCAAGCAGATCTAGGGATTCAGCAAGTAATATAGCATTCGTTTTCGGGTCGTAGTATGTCACACGGTGAGAGTGAACTTCCATTTCGACCGGGATAACTGCTTCGGAGCCATAGGATAGAGAGAAAGGGGTGTGTCCGGTCGCAGTTTTGTGAGTTGTTCTGTATGCCCACAGAGCCATTGGTAGTTCATCGACCCATTTGCCCCCGGCTTTCTCCAATCTTTTCTTCAATATAGACTTGATAACCTTATTGACGGCCTCGACCTGACCGTTTGCTTGTGGGTGCGCTACTGCTGAGAATCTCTTATGGATGTGAAATCGCAGACAGAAATCCCTGAATTCAGTACTGTCGAATTGGGCTCCATTATCGGTGATAATAGTATGCGGGAGACCAAACCGGCAGATGATGTTGCGCACCACGAAGTTGATCACCTTTTTTGTTGTTATCGTTGCAAGGGGCTCAGCCTCAGCCCATTTGGTGAAGTAATCAACCGCAACTATGGCGTACTTTGCACCCCCTTTAGCTAAAGGCAATGCGCCGATTATATCCATCCCCCACATTGCAAATGGCCACGGGCTGACCATTTGGGTTATTTCAGAAGGCGGGGCTCTAGGGATCCGAGCGTGTCTCTGGCATTTATCACATCTTTTGGCATAATCCATAGCATCGCGGTTAACGGTAGGCCAGTAATATCCGTATCGAAGTATTTTCTTGGCAAGCGCTTGCCCCCCAGTGTGATCGCCACATTCTCCTTCGTGCACCTCACGCAACACTCGCTTGATTTCGTTATGCGCGATACACCGGAGAAGAGGAACAGAGTAACCTCTCCGATACATAACTCCGTCTTGAATGACAAATCGTGACACCTTTCGAAGAATCTGTCTTCTTTCACTTCGTCGTTCGGGCAGTGTGCCATGCTTAATATAATCTTGGTAGGGAGTCATCCATGATTCCTTCTCGGAGGTAGCTTCTAATGTGAATTCATTCTCCGTTCGATCAATGCTCGGAGAGGATAATGTCTCGACAGGGACGAGTCCCAAGTGCTGAGCTTCGCCTGTACTTGCCAGCTTTGCCAATGAATCGGCTTTCTGATTGTGCTCTCGGGGTATGTAGAAAATGGTATAATAATCAAACTGATCTAGTATTTCTCGGACCCGGGCTAGATAAGCGGCTAGCCTTCGATCCTTGGCCTGATATTCACCCCGAACTTGACATACCACCAACTGGGAATCGCAGTAGATTTCCACAGCGATAATTTTCAGGTCTCGGGCCAACTTCAACCCGGTGAGCAAGGCTTCGTATTCAGCTTCGTTGTTGGTTGCCCGGAAATCAAACTTTAAGGCGTAGCAGATGGATCGGCCCTCGGGGGTCTCAAGCACAATCCCTGCGCCCGAGCATCGATCGTTGGATGCGCCATCAGTGTATAGTTTCCATATATCTTCAGGGGAGTCACTAGTTTCGGGTAAGTCTTCAGGAACAGTGAATTCGGCAATGAAATCTGCTAAGACTTGACCGTGTATGGCTCTCCTTGGAACATATGCGATGTCGAATTGACTCAGCTCAATGTTCCACTTTAGTAACCTGCCGGACGTCTCAGGTCGTGTGAGGACCTGTCGTAACGGTTGGTCGGTGTATACAATGATAGGGTGAGCCTAAAAATATGGGCGGAGCTTCCTCGAGGCGATGACTAGGCAGTATGCCAACTTTTCTAGCCTTGGATAATTTCTCTCGGCCCCGGTTAATCGTTTACTGACGTAATAGACTGGTTTCTGTGTTCGGTCTTCCTCTCGAACCAATGCAGCACTAACAGCGTTTTCAGATACAGCCAGATAAAGGTATAATTGCTCGTGATCAACAGGTTTTGAAAGAATCGGTGGTGTGGAAAGATGCTGGATTAGCGATCGAAACGCGCCCTCACATTTCGTAGTCCATTCGAAGTTTCGTTTCCCTTTTCGGATCAGATCGAAAAAGGGTATGCATTTATCCGTTGATTTCGAGATGAACCTGCTCAGCGCTGCAACCTTTCCGTTGAGACTCTGAACCTGTTTTATGGTCCTCGGGGTTTGAAGATTCCTGATTGCCCAGATCTTCTCGGGGTTGGCCTCTATTCCCCGGGCGTTGACGATGAATCCAAGGAACTTTCCGGAAGCAACCCCAAAATGACATTTTAACGGATTTAGCTTCATCCCATATCTCCGGAGGATATTGAACATTGACTCCAAGTCCTTGACATGATCAATGGAGTATCGTGATTTTACCAACATGTCATCCACATAAACCTCCATGGTTTTCCCGATCTGATCGGCAAACATCCGGTTGACTAAGCGTTGGTAAGTTGCTCCGGCATTCTTTAAACCAAAAGGCATGACCATGTAGCAGTATAGTCCTAGGTCAGTTACGAAGCTTGTATGTTCTTGATCGGGCACATGCATGGGTATCTGATTGTACCCGGAGTAAGCATCCATGAAAGACAATAATTCGTGTCCGACCGTCGAATCCACAAGTTGATCGATTCGAGGAAGTGGGAAACTGTCTTTTGGACAAGCCTTATTTAAGTCAGAGTAGTCGACGCACGTTCTCCACTTTCCATTCGGTTTGCGAACAAGTACAGGATTGGATACCCATTCCGGGTATAAAGCATCTCGGATAAACCCATTCGTCTTCAACTTATCGACTTCTTCTTTGAGGGCGGCAGATCTCTCTGGATCCATACCGCGTCTCTTTTGCTTGACCGGGATGTATCGCGGGTCAATATTTAATGTATGGCTCGCGATGTTCGACGAGATTCCACACATATCGGAGTGCGTCCAGGCGAATACGTCTAGATTCTCTTGGAGAAATTCGACCAATTCCTGTTGTGCTTGTAGGTTTAGCTGAGACCCAATTTTCAATATTTTTGAATCGTTATTGTCATCAATTGGAACATCGATCGTCAACTCGGCTGGAGAAGCTTGACTTTCCTTGGATTCGTCATTATCTTCAGTGTCTCGAGGGTCAAGATCCTTCTGGAATTGGTCGTGGTGCCCGGGCCGAGGCCCAGGCGCTAATTGTCAATCGTCGGCAAAGCGGACGCGGAGAGATTCCCCCACGCCCTTTCCTTTCTCCTTCCTTTGCGCTTCTCGTAGTTCAGCAACATAACAGGCTCTCCCGGCAGCCTGGTCCCCTTGAATGACCCCAATCCCGTGGTCAGTAGGGAACTTTAGAGTCAAACACCACGGGGCAATTGCTGCCCTAAATTCTGCAAGGGCTGGTCGGCCCAAAAAGGCATTATAGGGTGAATGGATATCCAGGACAACAAACTGTAACATTCGGACTCTACGGCGTTCTCCGTCTCCCAATTCTACTGGCAATTCCACCATCCCGGTGGGTATATTAGCACTTCCATCGAAGCCGTGGATCCTACATTGACAAGGCTTTAGATCTTTAGCTTCCATCTTCATCTGATCATATGCCTCTTTAAACAAGATGTTTACTGAGCTTCCACTGTCTACCAGGATCCTCTTCATCCAAGCAGGACCAACCTGTGCGGATATGACTAGTGGGTCTATGGTCGGGGCTTCGACTTTGTCAGCATCTCGGTTTCTAAATACGATATCATCCGTCATCGTCTCCTGTTGTTTAGCCGGGGCCCCTTCATCAAGTGTACTACAGCTTTCAAAACTTACGTGCCTGATCGAATTGGCGTATGATTCCATTTCCCTCCAACTTCGATCCGCTGGATGAGGGCCACCACTGACTGTATTTATGACCAACCTTCCGCTTATACGAGCGGGCTCTTCCTGTCTTTCTTGGTTCTGCGCACGATTTTGGTTTGACGGGCCCACACCACCGGTTTGTGGTGCTCGCACAAATTGATCCAACTTCCTCTCTCTGATCAGTTTTTCAATAAGGTCTTGCAGATGCCTGCAGTCATTGGTGTTGTGTCCATAGCTTTCGTGAAATCTACAAAACTTCCCCGTTTGAATTTGTTTCTCCGATGATAATTTCGGAGTCGGCTTCTTATATTGCATCGCATTACAGGTTTGTAGATATACGTTTTCCAATGTCGTATTTAGTGGTGTATAGCTTTCAAACATTTGCGCCCTACGTCACGGGCCACGGTTCTGATCCCGCTTCTTATTCCTATTATCGCCATTCCTTGGCTGGGTTTGCTTGTTCTGAATATTCAACTGCACCCTTCCTGAGCCCTCTCCTGACTGTTTAACCGCCACATTGCTTTGAACCCCTTCCTTGTTGGGCCCTGCATCGTCCTGCTTCCTAGATTGTTTCGCATCCTCACGCCTCAGGAATTGGGCGGCTTTGGAATAGAAACGATCCAACGATGCGGGAGGTTTTTCAGCTAGCCAGTTTCCAAAATCAGAGTCGGGGTCAATCCCCTTAGTCAGAGCCATCAAGATTGAATTATCATTGGGGTTAGTGATTTCTGCGCAGGCGGCGTTGAATCTTTCCAGGTATCGCCTGAGTGTTTCCCCAGGAGCTTGAGTGACACTAGATAAAGTGTTTACGTCTTTAGGCCTGGCGATGTGCATACGGAATTGTTCGATAAACTTGGTTGCCAACTGGTCAAACGAGGAGATAGACCGTGGTGGTAATCGTGTAAACCACATTGTCGCAATCCCCCCCAAGGAAATAGGAAAACTACGGCACTTTACTGCATCATCAGCTCTTGCAGCAGTCATTGACCATTCGTATTTTAGAATATGCTGGCTAGGGTCGGAGTTTCCTTCATACATGGGCAAAGCCGGCATTCTGAATCGCCGGGGAGGCTCAGCATATAATATGTCATCGGTGAACGGGGTGTGACTTCGAGAGATCCCCCAATCGTCATTTGTCAAACCTTGACTTTCGCGAACCATTTGGCGGACCATAGCTGAGAGATCAGGTGTTGCTGTATTCGAAGGGTGTCGAGCCAAAGTGTGGTCGGACTCCACAGTGCGAGGTGGGATCGGGCACTGTCGACAATCCGAATCTCGCCTCCTTGGCTCGACATCTTCTGGGATATTCGGTCCTGGGACACGTTCCTGTGGGTGGTAGTTTGGACTGGAGTGATTTCGGGTGTCAACTCCTGTGCCAACTGCGGTGGCTTGGTTATTTGCGGTGTGCTGTGGAACAGTGCCTCCTCGAGAGGAGGGTCCCGTATGAAAACTGGCAGAGGGGCCAACTCTTATTTGCCCAACGGTCAATGTCTGCCGGAGGCCAGAAGCATGCGCATGACTTCCGTCTAGCCTGGGGCGCGTAGATCTGCCGTCATAGTCGGATGAGGCAGATCTTTCCGTGGAAGAATGCGGAGCGTGGTCCCTTTTTGATCTCCTTCGCCCTTGGTGGTTTAGTTGGTTAGCCAATTCAGCATTGACACGTAGCTGCTCAGTTAGCTGTTGTCGGCTTTTAGTTAATTCCTGCAGTAATGTTTGGAACTCTTGTCTTGTAACCGGACCCGACTGATCCGCTTGCCCAACGGCATCCTGATTGGCTGACTGTAGCTGTGCGGGATTCTGCCTATCCTGACCTTCTTGGTTACCAACGTTGGAAGTGGTTCTCGTACTAACCATCCTGAAGGTTGGATTCCTATCCTAGATTTTGAGCGAACCTGAAAAGAATGGATGGAATCTGAATTTGAAGTCTGGATCTCCCTCTTAGATTTGTGCAATCCGGTATCGAAGATAGATCCACGGGGCGGGAGAAAGAACTGGTTCTTTTTCGTTCTCAGTGAAAGCACCAAAATGTTTGCACCAAAAATGGGCGAACACCCTTCGGAAGTTTTTGAAGAGATAGTAAATAAAGAACTTGAATTGGAAATAGGGACTATCTAACAAAAACTCCAAGTCACAGAAAAATAAATTGCGCAGAAGACAAGGATTTAGAGTGGTTCGGCTATGCGCCTACGTCCACTATGAAGTTTTTGCACTTTATTTCTTAATACTTGAAGATTACAAGTGCTTTTCAGCAAATTACAGCAAGAAATGGACTTAAATTCCAAATTGACAGTAATTGAGACAGCATGTAGTGAGTCTGGCAGCGTTTAGACTTGTTCTTCTTCCCCAAATTCTCCGACCCCCCTTCTGAATGACCAGGGGGCTCTATTTATAGGTGTGGAAGGCCAAAATCCCGCCTAAATCATGGAGAGACTGCTTGGCACGTGACGGGGGACCCACAGGCCCGCGTTCTTGAAGTGCGTGCCCAGTTTGGGATCGATTCGAAGTGAACTTCGAATCGATCAAAAAATCGTCCAATTGCGATGAAACTTGGCGTGGACGTTCTTCGTCATGTAGACAAACTTCTGTAAAAATTTCATGGGATTTGGATCAGTAGATTGGGAGTTATGATCGATTCGAGATGAGGCATCTCGGTACGCTGGTTAGTTCGAATCGATCCTCTGGGTCATTCGAATCCATATGTTTCGAATCCATATGGCTCGAACCCTTAGGTTCGAATCCATATGTTTCGAATCCATATGGTTCGAACCCATAGGTTCGAATCGAACCTGTTGTATGAGGGGGCGGTGACGCTTCGAATCGATGGCTCCAGATCGATTCTAAGTTGTTTTTAACGTGTAGGGTTCGAGGACAGCATGGATTCGAAGCCGTGATGGACTCGAAGCTTGTGATGGACTCGAAGCTGGTGATGGACTCGAAGTTTGTGATGGACTCGAAGCTGTCATCGATTCGAAGCGTATTCAGGCGGTGATGGATACAAAGTTTGATGGATGGATTCGAAGTACAAATTGGCTTGATGGATTCGAAGGAAGGCGTTGGCTGATGGGTTCGAAACAGATGGTTTCGAACACGATGGGTTCGAACGCGATGGGTTCGAACGCGATGGGTTCGAATATGATGGGTTCGAATCATGATGGGTTCGGACCGAGCAATGTGCACCTTCTTAACTTGAATCCATCATATCTTGAGCATATGACCTCGGATCGACTTGAAATTTGAATCGGTGGCTTCTATGGTCTTTCTTGTTACGCCCTATCAATTGTGGCACAATCCGGACTCGGACAGAATTCATCGATATCCACAGCGGACTGAAGTACGATCAATCTCTGAGGCGAACTGTCTCCTGTCTTTGACCAATCTTTTGGTATCACGGCTTTTGTCCAAAAAGCGGGATAACAACTATGATCAATCATACACACTAATTTATTTCACATGTTCAGAAAAATGTGATGCATAGTATATGTCCTATTGATTTGAAGCACTGCCATTGTCTAGTAATGACAAGCAATTATATGAAGATCGTGTTGATCATAAACAAATGGTATCAACATTGCAGTCGAACTTCCATAGGTAAATTTTTTATAATTATTATTTAATTTGTCTTTCTATAAAATTTGTTTTATTTGTAATCTTTACGATACAAGATTATTTGACGGTCATATGATTAAGTTTCTGATGATATTTGTACTAAAATGTTTAGAATCCAGTTGAAGCAATATGTAAATAACATCCAAGATCAACAGTAGTTGCCGCACAATTTGAAGAAACTTCAGAAAAGACAAAAACTAAAGATCACGGTGACTCTTTTACCATAATGTACAATTGCATAGTATATCAGTAAAAATTGATTGTTATCCCTTTTATTATAAGTTTTGTGATGTTTATAAATTTATGAGGAATAATATTATTCGTCTTTACCTGTACAGTTGATATGCACTGTATTGATCTGAATGCACCACCTTTGCTTGACAATGAGAAGCAATCAATATCAGGTTATGTCGATAATATGCAAGTAGTGTCAACGTCAAAGGTGAACTTCCATACTATTTTTTTTCCAAATTTACCTGTATTTTCATTTTAATGTTTAATTTTTACAGTAATCAAACATAATACTATAGTATAAATATTTAATGACACTTTGATGGTTCATGTCCCATATTACCATTTTCCTTACTTTTTCAATTGTTGTATACTTGCATAGATGCCACATGATGTACTACGTCAACTATCCTCGCAGAAGATCCATTGTCATTATCTTATGCTTTGTATGGAGATTTTGTTCCTTTTGATGCATCCAACAAGGTTGATTTATTCACCCCTTACGGTTCAAATTCACACGATGTTCTAAAAGAGTCATTTGATGCAATTTGTCCTTTAGACTTATCATGCACCTTACAAAGGTATATAATGCTACATTTACTTATAATATACAAATATTATATTATTACTCCTACTATTTTTAAGTTATTTTTTTAATTGGATATACATATTTTATAATAGAGACTCACATATATGTCGTCAATGTGAAAAATTGATGGCTAAATACAATGAAAACTGGTCATCCACTCAACGAGCTAGATGTTTGAGAGAAACTGATCAACAAAAACAACGTAGAAAAGAGGGTGATGCAGCAAGACATAAAGAAAAAAGAACTCATATCAAATCCTCAAACATCAACACTACAATGTTAATATCTCCAGTTACAAATGCTCATAAATTTATAAGCTCATGCCAAAAGATTAATTGGACAAGTTGTCAGACTTGTTCTCGATTTTTTTTTGGATTTAATTGTTACGTCAAGTTCATGTTCTGATTGTCGTACTGATAAACCACAACATGGCCTTCCCTACAAGTTTAGTTCTGAAAATCTAATGGAACCCGGTCCTGTTCCATCTGAATTATCCAGCCTTACTAACTTAGAGTGAATCCTCATTGTGTGCATTCATCCAGTTATGTCAGTTTACCGTTTTAAAGGACAACAATATAAATATAGTGGAAATATTATTAATTTCCCTCAAGATATCAATGCAATAGCACGTTCCCTTCCTTTCAGGCCAAATGATTTATCGATAGTATTAGTTGTCAATAGAAATGGAACAGATGAAAGTCATGAGTTTCGCATAAGGCGTGAACATGTCAGACGGGCACGACTTTGGCTTAAATCTAATAATGTATTTTATTCCGATGTGCATATTAATGAAGTATCTCTCCATGAATTACCATAGGATGGTGTACCTTCAAATCTTCCTCATATTCAAGATAATTCGCAAACTCAAATTCACTATGACGATTTTCTATGACCACTAGAATTGGAAAGCGAAATAACTCATATCGGTGAATTTGAGATATCAGGTGCAGCCACGGCTGTAGTACATCCGAACCACCAAGCCTATCTATTATCCTTTTTGGAAAATAAGAAATAAAGAAACAGTTGTTCAGATGCCTATTTCTTCTGTTGCTATTGATGAGTTTAATACTCCTGGATATATCCCGATGGCATTTCCAACATTATTTCCATCAGGAAATGTTGATTTACAACAAGCACAACCAAGGAAAATTAGACCCCTAGAATATTTTCAATATTTAATGAAATTTCATGATCAAAGATTTGCAAAAGATCCTAGATTTAGATATTTTTCCTACAATTCAATTAGTAGGTGGCGTGCGTTAGATATTGGTAGCATATAAGTACAAAAAAACCTAGATGATGGGAATTTATCTATAAATGATATCCGTGAAATGTTAAAATCGGAAGATAAGCAGTTGTCCCAACATATTTCTTATTGTGCAAAAGGCATTCGTGGAAGCCGTTCTTACTAGTCTGCAAGATTAAAAGAGCTTACAGCTATGGTTAAACAATTAGGTGCACCGACTATATTTTTCAAATTAAGTTCAGCAGATTTGCAATGGCCAGAACTTTATAAACTTCTCGATCAAAAAAATGAACTGCAAAAATTAAGCTACAGTGAACAAAGAAAAAGAAAGGCACGGTTACTAAATGAAAATCCACTTGTTGCTGCTTGGTTTTTCCAAGCAACGGTTAAAACTTTTGTAATAGATTTTTTGATGCCAGAATTATATGTTAAGGACTATTGGTATCGTTTTGAATGGCAAAATCGTGGAAGTGGACATATCCATGTATTGTGGTTACATGATGCACCAGTCACCAGATTTATCTTCTATTACCTAAAATTCGTATGAAAATTCTATAATTATTGAATATTTTGATCGTCTTGTTTGTACAATAAACCCAAATATGGATGGACCTTCACAGGAACAAGAGCATCCATGTGCATAAGTTATTCCACCTGATGCAAATTTGGATACGGACGACGACGACTATGCAAATCTAGTTACTCGGGTTATGCGTCATTCCAGGTGTGGAAATTATTGTTTGCGAGTACATAGAACAACCAAAACAATGATATGTCGCTTTAAATATCTGTTTGACGTGCTTCACGATCTAAAATTGTAGAAGATCCTCCAAATAGTAAAATTTTCCGATTTATTTCACAACGCAATGATCCTTTGATCTGCTCACATAAGAAAAGTACTTCAGGTTTGGCGTGCTAATATTGATCGGTCTCCTGTGTTATCTGTTCATGCTGTGGTAAATTACATTGGAAAATATGCTGCAAAATCTGAACTAGTATCAAAGAGCTTTATAGAAACATTCAGGACAATAGTTGAAAATAGTCATCACCTTGTCAAACATCAACTTCCGCCATCAAGAAACTACTTCTCAAGAGTGTATCCGAACGAGACATTTCTACACAAGAAGCACTTCAGAGATACCCTAATATATATATTGAACGTAATTTTATCCATACCAATTTACGTTCAATTATGGAATATTAAAGTGAGACCATAAACAGTTCTACTGCTGTTCCTTTTGAGAGCTTGTCTACAGAACAGAGGATTGCACATAATGTGATATTTAAAGCAATATCTAAAGAAAAATTGATTCGAATGATTATATGCGGTGGTGCGGGTACAGGAAAATCAACGCTTGTAAATGCCATTGTTCGAACAATTGTTACTCATTTTGGAACCAGCAAAGCAGTTTGCATTATGGCTCTAACTGGAGTGGCTGCATTTAATATTAGTGGTAGCACAATTCATCATGAACTTCTAATCTCCACGGAAAGAAAATCATCCTACAAAGAACTATCATCAGAGCAATGTCATCGCATGCAAGATGAATTTAAAAATACAAAGTTGATTATAATATATGAATATAGTATGCTTGTAGAAAATGATGGCAAATATTAATTTACGGTGTCGTGATATTTATTCAATAGATGACTTATTTGGTAGCATTTCTATTGTCTTAGTCGGTGATATGCAACAACTACCTCTAGTTTGTGATGGTTCGTTATACTTGAAAGGTGGTAATCTCTTACAACAACGTGGTGGACTTGCATATATGATTTTTGATAAGTGTGTAAGACTATCGTATATATTCCGTCAAGTTGGAGATGAGCAAGCACCTTTAAGAGGAGCTTTAGAAAGACTGAGTAGAGGTGCATCTACTTCAGACGATTGGAAACTTTTCAAAACCAGAGATTGGTCAATTTTATCGAACAAAGAGAAGGAAACCTTTAAGATTGCTCTTTGTCTTTTTCTAACAAAAATTGCTGCTAACGAATATAACAAAACCGTTTGATTCACTTAGAAAACCTATTGCACGCATTCCTTCTTTCAATAACTGTGAAGAAGCATCTATTGCTTCGGTTGATGATGCAAAAGGTTTAGAACGATGTATTTATCATTCTATAGGTGCTCGAGTGATGTTACGATCTAATCTTTCAGTGCAAAATGGATTGGTTAATGGTGCAATGGGTACTGTTATGGATATTGTATATTCACAGTCATCAAGTTTTCCTAACGATCTACAGCTAGCGGTCATAGTCGATTTTGATAAATACAGTGGCACTCCATTTCGTGAGGGAACAAATATTATTCCAGTAACTCTACAAACAGTAAATTGGAAAACTTCTTTTGGTACAACATGTATGAGAACTCAGTTAGCTTTAGCTCTATGTTGGGCAATAACAATACATAAAAGTCAAGGATTGGCACTTGATCAAGCAATCATTACTATCGCGATCGAGAAAGTCTGGGTTTAACGTTTGTTGCATTATCAAGGACTAGAAAATTAAAGGATCTTGCTTTCAATCCTATGTTTACTTTTGAAATACTTGCACGGATTGGAAGATCCAAAGGCTTGCCTTCTAAATTATTAAAGGAAGAACGTTTGAATACAATTTCTGTTAAATAAATGGTAAGTGAAAAAAACTATTATTATTTTCAAAATTTCAAATAAATTTTTTCTTTTATGTTAAATTAGCAATTAATGAAACTTAAAAAAAAATGCTGATATTTATGGTTTATTTTAAATTAAAATGTTTGACCTGATATTATAAGTGTTTGATATTCTAGATAGCAGTACCTTTGACAGATGTTTAGATAGCTTTGCCAAGCTACATTCATACAAGTACAGTATCTAAAAATATATTTTTTCATTTGGTTAACAAAAGTGGTATATTTCCATGTCATAACATATAGTTATTTGTTTTGAATAATTACAATGGTTTTTTAATAAAAGTTGCATGAATAATCTTTTACCTCTGTATCACACTCATGTTTAGAGTTAATGTCGAATATGTAATCTCAAATGTATTGAGCCATGGCTGGAGTTGGAAATGACAAAACAAAAGCCTTACTGGACCAAGTACATTGAGTTTAACCATTCATGTATGAAGGACTATTTTTTAAACGAGTACCGAAATATATTTAATGCTGCTTAGTTGTTCTTGCTTGTTACATGTTGGTTTACTCATTTACATACATAAAATTCAAAATAAATATGACTTTCCACTTTTTATTAGGATAAGGATGGAGTTTATTTCGTTTTTATGGTAACAACTATGAATAAACTGTATTTTATATCAGTAAATATATGTTCCATACATATACATATATGTGTGTAGAGATACATACGTTTGTGTCTACGTGTAAACGTGTATCATCTCCATTGTAGAGAAATTTGCTTAAATGACTATTTCTTAATTGTTGATGTTGCCATTTATGCTTTTTCAACTTCTAGATATAAAATAAATGAGTTTCTTTGTTCGTCGACGGATATTCTATCAGTTTAGAAAACCGTCGAACGAATTTTGAAATAAAATTTACCGCAAGTGCATGGCGTACATTTGTAGTACAGGACGAATACGAGTCGATCCACAGGGAATTGTTGATTTAAATTTCCTATTCAATCAAATTATACCAAAGCCGAGAGTGTGTTTAAGCTAGAAAATGAGAAAATGAACTAACTAACAAAAAGAAAAGAAATGCAAATATGAGAGTTAAATGACAATTTAGAGAATAAATCCACTCTCTAGATCATGTAGTTCAACACATGAAATCATGATCTCTCTTTTATGGTCATTAGTGTTTTAATTGATGTGTTTATCATAAGCATGGCATATTTGAGCTATTGATTTGCCAACATAAGCCATCAAACTATAACACACCCCTTAAAACACTTACTAACTTTCATGAAACTTGACAAAGAAAATAAAAATGTAATCTATTTTAAGTATGGTCCATTAACTATTGATTAGAAACATAGACCATCAAATTTTAATTTCAAATCACTTTCCTATGCCATAATCATATATTCATGAAGAGGCATTTGTGTTAGTGATTGTTTAAGCGTAGCCTATTTGGTGTCAACAATATAGACTATCAAATTCAAAGCAAAGACAACAAATTAAACCACTTCAAGCATTATCATTAAGCACAAAAAGAGAGCATGAATTGACAAAATGTTGAAGCTACATTAATTAGAGAGATTCATTACCCCTAAACTGAAGGGGTTTAGCCTCTCATATTTGTCATCATATGAAAAAATGTAGCAAGCAACATTGAATTAAAAGAAGAGGAAAAAGAGAGAAAAATGAAAGGAAAAATTATTCTACTTGCATAAAAGAGAAGAGATCTACACTACAACAAGAAAGTAAATGAACATGAAAAGGAAAGAGCATGTATTAAATTGCATAAAATAAAAAAGATTACATAAAATAAAAATGGCTAAGTAGCCATGAAAAGAGAAAGAGGAGCTTTCATTTTATTTTTGATCTAAACTAAAATAAAGAGAAGGAGGCCTAAGGGAGACTAAGAGAAGAGGAGCCTACATGCAACATAAGGGGTTATTTATACATACATGAAACCCTAATCCATAATTTGGGAAATGACCAAACTATCCTTGAGAAAGTGTGGAGGCCAAGTAATCATTAGCTTATACTAATCATTATTTAAGTGTACATGAAGCCATTAATTCCATAAGCATGTGCATTAGCCTTTAATTTGTACATTAAGGTGGTGGGTAGGTGGGGTCCTCCATGATCTTCACTTTGAATTATTTCCATCTTCATTCCTTTATATTCATGTTGTGCATGCATGTGTCTTCATGAAACCACTCCTATTTGAGACCAAATTCCTACAAATATATATATAAATTTCCAATTAATTTTTCTCAAATAAATATATGCACACAAATGACCGTTTTGCCCCTATATGAAGATGGATATCTAACAATTTGGAATTAATATGGATTTTGGTTAAGGCAAGTTAAAATACCCAATATGATCATTTATTTAATTTAAAAATAATAAATATGGTGGTAAAAATATGCACATTTACGTGCACATCAAATACCCTTTTTATTCGTCCTCGAATAAAGGGAAACTAAGAAAAATCCATTTTCGTAGGAAGCACGATTGCATTGAGCGTATGCAACAAGCCGTTAAACCTCTGGGTGTCCCCAGTAGGACGAGTGTTGCCTCGTGAGGGTTTTCAGTGGATATAACCCACAAAATCCTAATGCAGGATGAAAATATTTACAAAATTCAAGATTTATTTACAAAGAGATGAATGCAAGTTTTTGAAAATATTTACAAATGAAGGATTTATTTTTAAATCGACACGAATAAGTTAAATATAGGTTTTGGCTATTATCTTGAAAATTTATGTCATTTTCTCGTCAAAATTTCCAACAAAAATCAAGTTATCATAACAAATAGACTATAGTTTAACTCGTTGTTTTGGTTAATAACAAAATGTAACTATGAAATGGATCCTTAGTTGATCATCAAAGTTTATCAAAGTGGTATTTTCATTTATTTTCAATAAAAAATCAAATCAACTAAGTAAAAATAGTGCTAGGATTTCAATTGCTTGCTCTCTTATTATTTGCAAGAAAAATTACACACCTAGCTCAGGTAAACTGAGGCCAGATATACCACCCATGCACTGCCTTTCGGGCTTATGTGAGGGGAGTATAGAGCATGGCGAGTGCACACACTTTCGTGCATACACCTATCGATCGTAGGTGGTTTTTATTAAGTCTGTTCTCTTTTTTCTACATGTGTTCCATACATGCATAACCGTGAGGACTTTTAAATGAGTATGAAAGCACATAATCAAAGATTCCAAGTAATTTACCCATGCATAACCATGAGGACTTTTAAATGAGAGTGAAAACTTTAGATGTTATTATTATTTTTATTTTTTTAAGAGAGAGAGAGAGTTTTGCAAAATCATCTTAGCACCATTTAACTTAGAAGACAAAAAAAAGTTATATCCTTTACTTTAAATTCACCACTTTAAAAAAAAAGATTTTCAATAAGGATGTATTTCATAATTAATACATATGAATCTTCTTATATACTAGCTAAACCATTGTTATTTATAATCAAACTTCATTTTTATTTTTGTTAAGACAAATAAATTTTCAATAATTTCAATTTAATAAACCAAAACCATATATTTATCCTATAGTGTTTCTTTAAAAATAAATCAAAAATGCTAAAAAAATTCTTCTTTTGTTTTTGGATTTTCTTTTTGAGTTTTTGGAAGAAAAATGAAAAATTAATCCTGAAAAATCAAGAAGAAGATGAGTCTCCCCCCACACTTGATTTTGACTGTGTCCCCACAGTCAACCCAAGTGAAAGGAACATTTATTATTATTTACATGAAAATGAAATGTATTTACACGGCATCGGAAAGTTTATCATCAAAAAGTAAATGAAATGGCCTTCCAAAGACCGATTCATTTGTCTCGTCAAGAATACGAGACACGACTTAAGCGCAGAAAACCAAATCGTAAAAGATTTCAAAGTTGAGTGTTGTTTTAGAAAAACGAATGTCGTTTTATTGAAAATCATATGAGTTGATTTATTTTCGATGATTTTTGGGGTAGATATAAAGATTGATTGAAATTCAAGTTTATTTTCACCAAATTGAAATTCAAGTTTGTCATTGAAAAATTCTTCAAAATTATTGATTTCAAAATCAAAGTGGTGATTTATATCTTCCCCGTCGAAATTTAACAACTCGTCATCCAAAAGTCCAAAAAATTCGTGTTCATTAAATTCGTCTTCCTTTGTTGGATTATCAACAACTTCATTGCGTATCTCAAGTTCAAAATCCAAAGTTGTTGTATTCAAATTTTCAAGATCGAGAAAAGGAAGATCGAATTTTAAATTTGGTTCCACGCCCTCAAAAGAATTGAAATCCAACTCAATTACCTTGTTTTCAACAACCTCATTAAGATTGTTATTTTCAATTTCAAAAGTTGTTATTTGAAAATCATCGATTTGGGTAAAAGATGGATTATCACTTGACTCATCACACGTTGGGATTTGGTTTTGTTTTTCACATTGTTTCATATATATTTCAAACAACAAATTTGTATGATCATCGTAAATTTCGTTCATTTGTTCAACAAAATCCAACTTACAATTATTGACTTGAGAATTTTCGATTTAGATTTGTTGAGAACAAAAAATTTCACTCGTAACCTGGTTAAGATTATTCCCATTGCCAAATTCGTTTGAAAAGTTGTTCCCATTTTCATGTTGAGTTTGAAATTCATTTTGTAGTTCGAAATTGAATTGGCATGGGTTATAATTGTACTCGTTTGAATTTTGAATTGAATTCAAATTTTGAAATCCTTGACTCGAGTTATTACACAAATATGAATTACACAATTCATTTATACTTTGATTTTGTTGTGCAGAGAATTCAAGTAAAGATGAAATGCTATTTTCAAGAGTCGAGGGTTGGTCATCATTTTGAAAATTTTGTCATTCGAAATCCGAATTATTTACACGATAGCTATTGTTAAAATATCCATAAGAATTTGAAGTGAAATTATATGGATTATATTGATTTTCAAAACTATTGTAAAATTCAAGTGAGTGGGGAAACTCGGACATTTTCAAGAATTTTTTTTTTCTTTTGGTTTTTTTTTAATAAAGGAAAAATATTTACAAATTTATTTTTTTCAAAATGGAAATTTGATTTTTGTTTTGTATTTTGGTTTTTCAAATTATTTTTTTGAAAAGATTTTTTTTTGGATTTTTGATTTTCTAATTTTTTTTTGGATTTTTGAAATTTCAAAGGAAAAGGATTTAAAAATTTCAAAGAAAAAGAAAAGGAATATTTACAAAATAAATTTTAGTCTTGGGTTTTGAATTTTTTTTTAAATATGCATGAACAAATGCAACTATATGAAAGCAGTGGTTAGTTACAAATGATTTATCCTAAGTTAACCCAAAATTGTATAATCACACATTGTCTTAGATAAACAAGATAGTTCTCAGCCAGGTAACGGATAGGATTTATCGATGCACCACGAATCACCGTAGCAATGCAGCCGAAGGTTTAAGTACCTTCAGAGGAATAACCACTATAATATTTACGAATCACCATAATATTTATAAATGGTTATTACTCTGCCGTAGCCTAGACACCAAGAATTTAAATTGTTCAAAGAAGACAATTTGTTAACATACAATTAAGCGTTATTGATTTCTAACCGTTATTATTAATCAAAATCTAAGATGAAATGCAAAACTGAAATTAAACGTGTATTAAAAATGCAACTACGAATGATTTTTTGTTTTTATTTTTGGTTTTTTTGATTTTTTTTCAAATGCAAGTAAACAACAATGCAAGACAAACAAAAACAATAGATATATACAACGCAAGGCAAATAACAAAAATTATAAATAAGCAAGCAGTTATTTTTTTGGCATGCTCAGCAAAACAAGCAAATTATTTTAGCAAGCACTTCTGTTTCTTCTACAACACTGCTTTGGCAACCTGAAATTAAACAAGATTAATACATATATTTTTTTTGAAAAGGAAACTTAAAAGTGACGTTTTACTTTTAAAAAACTATTTTTGTTTTTTTGTTTTTTTTTTGTAAGGTTAAACAAAAGTAGAACCAGAAGAAAAACAGAAGAAAAACCACAAATCAATAAAAACAAAAAACCTTCTTTCTTTTTTTATTTTAAAAAAAAAGAAAAAAATACTAAACTAATCAAGAAACTAAAACAACTAGTAAAAAAAACTAAAAGAAAGCAAAATTAACCTAAAACACTCTTTAAAAAAAAAACTAAATCAGGGCCCGACCCAAACAATTCCTCAATCCACTCAAAACAAATCAAACAACTGCAAATATCATTACCACGCAACCAAAATTTTAATCAAAATTGTCAAAGAATGGAAAAAAATCGCAACCCCAAATCGAGCTTTGGAATTCTCGCGGCGTTCGATTCGAGTTAAAGGGGAGGAGTTGATTCGCGATGGAGGTGGGTTTGAATTGGAAGGGAGGATGGATTCAGTCGCGGTTGTCGATTTGAGTTCGAGGTTGGCTATTGGATGATGGAGTTGTTTCGATATGGAGTTCGATTGGGTGAATTCGTGGGTGATTAAGTAGCGAAGGTCACGGTTATGGTAGTTGGTCAATTGTGGTCGCACGTGTTCGGATTGGCTTTACTGGGTCGCGGTGATGAAGGCGGAGGATGATTTTGGAATGGCAGAGGTGATGTGGATGGAAGGTTGTCTGAGATGAGGTTGTTGGATGATGGTGATACCAATGCAGAAGTTGTAGGGATGTGAAGGCAGTATTGTGGTTTGTATAATCAATTGCAGGTTGATGGAGATGGAAGGCAAGTTGAAGAATGGCACAAGCAAATTGTTTGAGGTGGGAATTGTCTGGTGTGTTTGACTGCTGTTGCAGGGGAGTGCAGTTTGGAGGAAGGAAGGAAGCAGGGGTTGTATGTTATTATAAGCAATATGGTGGTTGAGAGGGGTTGAATGTGTGGATGGATGAGCTGTTTGAAGCTGTAAAGTTGCAGTCGGTCGTAGTTGTAAGATGATGTGGTAGTGGAAGCAATTGTAGTTAAGTGAAGTAAGTGGTTTGGATGGATTGTGATTTATGGATGTAGATGATGTTTACTGTTGTTGTCTGGCAGGGTGAAGCTGGATGTAATAGTTTGCCGTTGTTGTCAGCTGTAGCGGTAATTAAAATGGTGGAGAACTATTGGATGAAGGGGTGATGACTTGACTGTGTTGTGACAATTTTGGAGGTGATGTAGCACTGATGACAGGGAGAACTTGATGGTTGTTGCAGTGTGAAGAAGCAGTGAAGTCTTGAGGGTAGCGAGGGGTAGAGGAGGTAGGCTACAATAGTTCAAGCATTGTAGCAGTGAGATGAAATGTTGATGTAGTAGAAGTTTTGCAGGTGAAATAATGATCAATTGCTTGACAATGGAGATGATGGTCAGACTTGGATTGTGGGATGTTGCTATGATGATCAGGGCGGTGGGCAGCAATAACAGGAAGTGGATCCGAGAAGGGTAGATTGTATGGAGTAGTGGAGGAAGTGAAGTTAAGGAAGGGCAGTGAATAGCAATGGTGAAAGGCCAAAATAGTGGCAAGGGAATGAGAACAGAGGATGTGCGCAGGAAATATGCACAGTTTTTTCTCTCTTGTAAATGTGTAAGAAAAAAAGAGATAGAAAGATGTAAATGCAAATGTGGATAAATAATTTTTTTTTTTTTGAAATTGTGTTTTTTTTGCTTTTTTTTAAAATATGAAATAGAATATGCAAATGCAAAATAAAAAGGAAACAAATGCTAACACACACACAAGCAAATGAAAGCAAAACAAACACACAATAATGATTCTTTTTTCTTTTTCAATGCACTCCACACACAAAACAATCACACAATGAAATCAAACAAAAAGTAATTCGAAGAATAGAAAATCAAAATCAAAATAATTCCTCGGCAACGGCGCATAAAAACTTGTTCTTCGACAGAAATTCTATCAGTTTAGAAAACTGTCGAACGAATTTTGAAATAAAATTTACCACAAGCGCACAGCGTGCATTTGTAGTACGGGGCGAATACGAGTCGATCCACAGGAAATTATTGATTTAAATTTCCTACTCAATCAAATTATACCAAAGTCGGGAGTGTGTTTAAGCTAGAAAATGAGAAAATGAACTAACTAACAAAAAGAAAAGAAATGCAAATATGAGAGTTAAATGACAATTTAGAGAATAAACCCATTCTCTAGATCATGTAGTTCAACACATGAAATCATGATCTCTCTTTTATGGTCATTATCGTTTTAATTGATGTGTTTATCATAAGCATGACATATTTGAGCTATTGATTTGCCAACATAAGCCATCAAACTATAACACACCCCTTAAAACACTTACTAACTTTCATGAAACTTGACAAAGAAAATGAAAATGAAATCTATTTTAAGTATGGCCTGTTAACTATTGATTAGAAACATAGACCATCAAATTTTAATTTTAAATCACTTTCTTATGCCATAATCATATATTTATGAAGAGGCATTTGTGTTAGTGATTATTTAAGCATAGCCTATTTGGTGTCAACAATATAGACTATCAAATTCAAAGCAAAGACAACAAATTAAACCACTTCAAGCATTGTCATTAATCACAAAAAGAGAGCATGAATTGACAAAATGTTGAAGCTACATTAATTAGAGAGCTTCATTACCCCTAAATTGAAGGGGTTTAGCCTCTCATACTTGTCATCATATGAACAAATGTAGCAAGCAACATTGAATAAAAAGAAGAGGAAAAAGAGAGAAAAATGAAAGGAAAAATTATTCTACTTGCATAAAAGAGAAGAGATCTATACTACAACATGTAAGTAAATGAACATGAAAAGGAAAGAGCATGTATTAAATTGCATAAAATAGAAAAGATTACATAAATTAAAAAATGGCTAAGTAGCCATGAAAAGAGAAAGAGGAGCTTTCATTTTATTTTTGATCTAAACTAAACTAAAGAGAAGGAGGCCTAAGAGAGACTAAGAGAAGAGGAGCCTACATGAAGCATAAGGGGTTATTTATGCATGCATGAAACCCTAATCCATAATTTGGGAAATGACCAAACTACCCTTGAGAAAGTGTGGAGGCCAAGTAATCATTAGCTTATACGAATCATTATTTAAGTGTACACGAAGCCATTAATTCCATAAGCATGTACATTAGCCTTTAATTTGTACATTAAGGTGGTGGGTAGGTGGGGTCCTCCACGATCTTCACTTTGAATTATTTCCATCTTCACTCCTTTAAATTCATGTTGTGCATGCATGTGTCTTCATGAAACCACTCCTATTTGAGACCAAATTCCTACAAAAATATATATAAATTTCCAATTAATTTTTCTCAAATAAATATATGCGCGCAAATGACCATTTTGCCCCTATATGAAGATGGATATGTAACAATTTGGAATTAATATGGATTTTGGTTAAAACAAGTTAAAATACCCAATATGATCATTTATTTAATTTAAAAATAATAAATATGGTGGTAAAAATATGCACATTTACGTGCACATCATTCTTCCTTTTTTCTACGATTTTTAACTTTGATATGTAAACAAGATTAAACTTATGTCACCATTCTTCTAACGGACTAATGTTCCATCTTTCATATTTATACACAAGGTGGTGCATCCCCGTAAATTAGAACGGACACGATGCTTAATTTCAATTATGTGAATTTTTTATTTTTTTTAAGGTATAATTTGGGATAAAACTTGATGTTAATCAGGGAGAAGAAGAGAGCTTATTAAGAAGACATAGACGAAGTCGTACTGAAATCAGTTGTATTTTTTTAGCCTTCTAAATAGTGAATACACTAAAATGCACCTGATGGTCTAACATTTCTTTTAATATTTATTGTAATCAGTTATCATGGTTTCTTGGTTATGACAGCTATTGTAATCGTAAGCATGTGGTCAATAAAAGGTTATACCGGAGGAATTCATGGCTATATTACAGCCAATGCCGATGTTAAAATTGTAGTTTTGATTATCTTTGCCTTATTTGGATTGCCTCAGTCTGTAAGTACTCTTCCTATTGTATTTATGGTCCATTTTAGTTTTTTATTTTTTATTATTATCAACTCTTGTATTTTGAACTTCCAAGTCAAATGTTGCAGATTCTATATAGTGTTACTTTCGCAATCGCATCAACCATTGTAAAAATAAGAGGCGGTGGTCAAGGTTAGTAAATTATACATAGAAAAGATCCACTACTATTTATTATTATTTCTAAAAAATTAATATTAAGAATGTTTTTGTCGAATGTTATTTATACGGTTGTGCATTCGTGTTTTGGACATTCTGTATAATTTGTATACCTGAATCTTAAGGTCTATGTTTTGTGGTTTACAGACCATTGATAACTTGATCGAGACTGGATAAAGTGAACAAACATTTCAAACTGAAATTCAGAGCCGTGGCCAGGTTATCTTGATCATATAAACATCTCTTTTTATTTTATTTTTTGTTCTTAAAAGTCGTAATATCTAATTTATATATTTGTTTTAGGTTATGGATACTATTGCTGAAATCCAGGAGCGACATGACACAATGAAAGAACTAGAAAGGAAGGTTCTTGAATTGTAGCAGGTACATATTTTCTTAAGCACTTTAAGACGATAGAATGATGTAACGTAGGTTTCTATATAGAAAAGTAAATTTAAGTTTCATAAAATAATCTCACGCTATATTTTCCATCTTGTAGTTGAATTAATTAGCATTCCACTACCCACAAAATAATTTTTTTACCCATTGATTTTTCCAAAAAGTAAATTGAATGTTGGGTTTGTGATTTCCCTCCCTTTATACTTTAATTACTAGACAATTTTGTATGCTACTATAGATTTTTGTGGATATGGCAGAGCTGATTGATGCTTAGGGTGACATGCTTGATAACATCAAAAGTCAGGTAATAAATAACTTGACATATTTCTATCATCACTTATATAGAGGTTAACGTAAGCTTTATATTCCCTTCAAGCTTTTGTTGTACAAGTTACAAGTGCAGTCGATCACGTTCAAACTGGAAATGTAGCTTTTCAAAAAGCAAAATCGCTACAAAAGAACCCACGCAAATGGATGTGTATTGCAAATATTATTTTGCTCGTAATTGTTGCTGTGATTGTCCTCTCTGTGCATCCCTAGAAAAAGGTGATGCTTTGTAATAAAAAAAATTCTATATATAATATATAGTCGTTGCAGAAGAACAGTATATCAACTCATTCTTATTACCATTGTATTTTTTTGAATTGGTTCTATCATTCTTTGTAAACATTGAAACTTTTGGTTGAATATTGATCGTGTATTGCTTAAGTATGGGAACATTATTTGTAATTAAGATGAAAAATATTGCAATGTAATCTGTTTCTTGTTAGTGTGCAAATTGCAACTGAACCTAGTGTTCATATGTTTTAAACTATTGTTTTCTACGTATGGTAGATAGAGTTAAGTAGTATGCATATTCTGTGGATCAATTTGTGTAGAACTGTAATTGTTTGACTGTCTTCTGTAGCAACGCCATAACTGTTGTAAGTACAAATGGTAGACAAACCGAATTGTTAATGCCATTGAACCAGTATGCAATACATTATGGGATTAACCATGCTTATATCCCTTTGGATATTTATGATAAATTTGTGTTTCTGTCATGGGCACTTGTTTTGGAAAATACATTTCTTAGAGTTCTTGTCATGGGCACATGTTTTGGTAAATACATTTCTTAGAGCTCTCCAGTAACCATTACAAATTTATATTAAATGCCAAAGGTGATCGATAGTGCCAAATTACAATCCATTAGTCGTTTAACATGAGATATAGAACAATGCTAGCCGATGAAAAGCATTCAGAAGTAAAGCCACCAATGAAGACAAGGGTGGTGGTGTCAAGAAAATAACTACTCTTAGCTTACCGAGTCTGTGACCAATCAATTAACTTAGTCAAAGTTTTGATCATAACATCCCAAGTTTATGCTCAATGAATGCCTTTTTCCAACTAGACCTAAGAAGCAACACGCCAGACAGAAAATCTCATACAGAGTTCATAGTTTACCACAAAATTGATCGCATTGAAACATATTATCATCAGAAAAAGCAATAATATAGTATAGAGAATAAAAGCTACCAACAAATGCAGTTCATACAACAAGATGTCAACCAAGTTATTCGCACAACAGGAATTTGCTACGGCATGCGAATTATTTGGAAGGTATATAACAAAGAAACACAAAAACATTTGTATAGCTAAGTATCTGAGCAAATCTCACAGATGCTTATATGTGTGCCTAGGCTATTATGCTGATATTAGAATTCATTGGTTATGTTATTGTGCTTCATGCAATGAAGACTATGAGGATGCAGGCTTTGAAGCAGGAACTAGGAATAAGCAACGGCTGAAACTCCAAGAGCGACAACTAAGCCTATGGATACCCAAATCCATCTTTATTTTCTCTTCTTCCCGTATCTCTGTTGTCATGCCATTTCTGCAAATAAAATTAAGTGTCAAATGTAGTAACTACATGCAAATATTGTACAAATGATGGGTAGTTGAGATTAACATATGTAACCTCAAATTTTCTAGTGAACATAAATATAAGTACTGTCATTTTATAATTGGATGGTACTTTAAATTCTGCCAACTGAGGTTTTAAAATCAAATTTTTAACAATAAACAGAAGGAAACAACCCTAAGCTGAAATATCTATTCCACCCTTACAAGCTTCTTAGTAATTATACTTTTTTTTACTTGTTTGCACAAAACCAAGCTCGATGAGGAAATAATAAACTAATTATGGTTATGATAATAATCATTTAAATGCAAGACATCGACCATCAACCAAATTTAAATTAATTCAAGGAAATTGGTTTGTATGTCAAAACTTGTTTCCGCAATATGATTTGCATGACCAGTTATATTTCTTTCTTAATCCCACATATATTATATGGGTAAAAACAATTTCACATGATTGAATTTGGTTGGCCTCTAAATCTAGTTGTTGCAAAGATCAATGGTTTTTTTACAATAAGCATAACACTGAGAAGGCTTCTTTATTTCTTGTTTCCAAGAATCAAAAAATATCTTACATGCAAACACACACATACCATATAATAAATTAATTAAAAAAAATAAAAAGGAAAAGAAGAACATGAAATATAGTTCAGCCAAACACTCGTAGCATGTCAACCTCATATTCCTACAAATTTTAATTTCCAAAAATTTGTTATCAGAGCAGCACTTTAAAAACTAGTTAAAACTGAAACAATATAATTCATTAAATGTGCACCTTTCACCTGTTGAAAAGAGCTGTATCCACAAAAGTAACAGACAACTTCAGTTCAATTAGTATAACAACAAAATTCATATACAAAAGCTGACAATGTAATCTACAAAGTGTCATATACAGTAACTTCAGTTCAGCATAAAGATGCACTAATAGATGTATATCACTACCAAATTTGTAACTATTAAGGACACATGATTAAAAGCAAATTAACTAAACCGCCTCTAATAAGAAGCAACTAAGGGCCAATATAACATTGGTCAGCAGTGTCATTAAATGCTGGCATGCTAAATGCCTTTAATATATCAACAGAAAAGACGTTTCTTTCTCATTTCATCAAGGGCAGAACAATTTATGTCCAATAATTACTAATTTACCTTTCCCCTCTTTCAAACCCTAAATGCACCTTTACTTCTCTTCAAATAGTAAAATTAATATGATTGAGAATAAGCTTCTCCTTTTGCCTTGTGTCCATCGACTCATCCGAATGGCCGGATTCCAACCAAGGTGTACGACTTATCCCATCCTTTCTCATAAGTTTTTTATTCATTGGTCAGATTGAAATCAAGATTGGGTTATGATAAAGTTTGTGTGTTAGATTAGTGAATGAATTTTAAGGATCTATTTTTAGTTAAGTTTGGTGTTTACAATTGATTTCTTTATGTTACATTTGGTATCATTGGAATAATTCTCTCAATTTTTTTATTTTGACCAATCCTAGTTGATAATTATCTTAATATCATTGGTTTGTCCAATTTTCATTAATATGATCATTAATTTTTATATAATGAAGTTGAATGAAAGTCATTATTCTTTATTATGTACTCTTAACGCGGTTGTTAATTATTCCTGAACATATGATATTATATTTTGCATTCGTTTACAGAAGTTGTTACCAATTGTTTAACCCTTTAGTTTTCTTTGCATATTGAATATATTTGACAATGATTACTGAAAGTTTATGTGTTACCAGTTGTCTAGGTCTATTGCAATGATCTTGTCATTTGATCACACTTTTATGTGCTTGCTCTTCAAAGATGGTAGATCTGTAAAAGTTCCATATATAAATTTATAGTTCTTTTTTTTTGCTGAAATACCTTTTAAGTACCAATGATTCTACCTAATGACATAGTTTTTGAATTTTTCCAACTTGGGTTTACATAATTCAATTCTTAAAGGTGATGTATTTTTTCTTATTTGAGAGCCTTGATTTATTTAAATGAATGCTTTGGAAGATATGTCTCTTTGGTAGTTCTAATTTAGTTAACATATATTTTACTCTACTTACGAATGTTCTCTGACTTGTTTGAGATTCAACACTTTAACGTTTTATTTTTGTACCATGTACTTGCTTTCTTGTTCATGGATATACGTCATTAATCTAGCTGTTTTTATGGCAAGTTCGCGTATATGAAGGATCTTCCACTTCAGTTGTTGGTATGCACCAATGGATATTATATCTTTGCAATTGTTATGTACGTTCATTTTTTCTCATTACATGTAATTTTTTCATTAATCTATGCATTGAGTATGCTAGTTGATGAATCAATCACCTTAAAAGTAGATTGTTGTTATACTCCTAATTTTGATACTACAGTTAACTCTTTTATAAAAAGTTGTACAAAAAATTGATTCTATAATCTAAATGCCACAAATAAAATGTCCAATCAATCTTTGTGCATTTTATGTCTACATAATATAAATTAACTTTCACTAAATTTTTGTATGTTTTACCATAATTTGTGTACTCTTTTGTGTTAAACACACCTCATATTATGCATAATTTAACAATGTTACCTACGCTTAATAAGGACCACGCTAAGTGGATTTATGTACATATTTTTTCTTTCGCTTGCAAACTCTTCTGCAAAAGTTTCCTTTCTTGACCAACCAAATATACATAGACCCCAAATGCAGAGATGATGCATTAAAGCTTTCTTGATCACCTCATAGTGTGAATTATTTACATGTTCGAGTTGGTCATTCACATCCTTATTGTTATATCTAATGCTATTTACAAACTCATCTTTGGTTTCGATGGAAGCACAAAAACCCATACTATTTGGAAAGTTTTCTTGAAAGTTGTTCGCTAAGGAGTTGTCTCTCATTTTTCTAAGAGTACTAGAACTAATTTGCGATGTAACTTACCTTCCTCGAAACATGCGGACTCTTGATATGTCATCAAGCATCAACCCATTTGAGGTAAATGGTTTTTGCATTACTAACGAAACATTTCTACTAAAATTTAAAAAGAAACATGGTATAAAAATATTATATAAAAAGCAGATAAATAAGTTGCATGCATGTGGTATAGATGGAATAAGTGAGAGCTAATTTTTATTTAGAAAAGCCCTTAGTTGAGTACAGTAAGATGCTACTGATGAGCAATGAATTAGGTATGAAGTTGCCCTCTGCAAAAATATTAAGGTCGTGAAGCTAAGAGCATCTTCAATAATGATATATTCAGCGATAAGCACCATTGTCCAAGTGGTTAAATGAGTCGGCTTTGGTGCGAGAGGTCACAAGTTTGAAACTTGCGTAGCTCGATTTGAACGTTTATTATTATGTGATATGTTGTCCTAGTGACATGTTATATATAAAGTACCATAAAAAAAATGATATATTCGGCTGAATATTAAGGCTTGCATTTGAAAACCAACTCCAACCACGAATATTTCCCTTAATTAGGGTAATATTTAGGGGCCAATTCAGTTTTCTGAATTGGTCCCGGGCGTAGATTAAATCAGCGTCCAACAGAGGGCGCTGATTAAATCAGCGCCCAACAGAGGGTGCTGATTAAATCCCCTATAGGCGTCCAGTCTAGAAGGTTGATTAAATCAGCGCCCAGGCCATGACGCTGGTTAAATTAGCGCCAACTTGTTGAACCCCCCACCATTCTTCTAAGTTTTAACCTTAAATCGCTATTACCAACAATATCCGAGGTTACTTTATCCTTTGGTCATAGTATTGTTTATCAATTAAGTTTTATGTTTCTTACTACATTTGAACTGAATTTTGGGCAGTTCATCCATTTTGTATCCCTTCTTTTGGTTCAATTTCTTATCAAACCATGTATTATGCCAAAGATATACAAATATATTTGCAAAGATTCAAAAGAAATTGAATTTACTCTACCTGATTAGTTGCATGTAGTAAGGATGACATTGACTTGGAATATGGAAAGGTATTAAATTGCACATAAGTTTAATTTGATATTCCGTATACTCATTTTCAACTTAAAGAAAATTGTGGAGTCCGTAATGTATTGTATGCCTACTAATTTACTAAGATGCGATTTCTAACTCCTGCCAATAGATCTTCTGAAGTTATTTTTCCAATTGAATTTTCGTACCTTACAGTGTTGAAAATGAGTTTTTGAAAATAATAGACAACTTCATAACTACCACTATTAAGAATGTAGGCAGGCAACACAAGAAGCAAGGTTGAAGCTTTTAAGACGATGGTCTACTACAATCCGGTTACACTTCTTTTTTCACTTCATCGTCGAAGCTTATACATCTCCTAGGTACTTATTTAGTGTTTTCATAAACTGACCACTTTTTCTCAAAATATATAGTCGGTAACATTAAGAAGATAATATATTATTGTTTGTCCAAAATTGGTCACGAACCCCAAAAGTAGTGAAAGTAGCAGTGTTTACACACACCAAAATATCCATGTTGTGCAGTGTCACGTGGACTCCTTCCATGAATTGGTCTATCATTGCATGGTGGTGCGCCCCAGGGTCCAGATCCATCCAAGTTGATAGATGTTTGCTGACTGGGGGCTGCCCCCTGCTGAACAGCTCTATCTGGTTGCATATTGAGTCCGTCCGATCCAGCTCCATGGATTTGTGCTCCAGCAACTCTTGCTGCTCCTGCCCGTCCAAACTGTTTGAGAAGGTAATGCATCATCTCCTTCTACCTTTTCATCAACTGCTCCAGCATGGAATCCATCATAGTCTACGTCTCATCCCTAGTGATGTAGATGGATGCCTGATTTGATACAGCTCCGGAGGAAGCCTCTTGACTTCCCTCTTGATTGCTCCTTACTGTCACATGCCTCCTTGTCGATGGCCTAACCATGGTTCCTCCTATATCAAATCCTTTAGCTTTCCAAATCTGAACTCCAAATTCGATTTAGCAGGTGCTAGTTTTCTCAGTGAAAGCACCAAAGTGTTTCCGTTAAAATTGATCACAAACCCCAGAAGTAGTGAAAGCACCGGTGTTTACACACGAATTCTCAATATCCAAATTACAGATTTTAGATTCAGATAAACGTAGAGAATAAAAATGAAGAAGTAACAGAATTAAAATGAAAAAAAGAAAGAGAAGACACAAGGTTTACAGTGGTTCGGCTATCTCCGGCCTACGTCCACTTTGAATTGATCCTTTTATTTATTTTATACTGTGATTACAGTTACAATCCTTTGAATATCAACAACCAAAATGGTAGAATCTCACCAGAAAAGAAGAAGATCCACCCTTTATCTGCTATGGAGTTGCTATTTATAGGAGTAGATCTACAAATATCTATCCCAAAACTCAAAATACCTCTTCTCACACGTGAATGAGTCCACCAGATCGATCCGGGGTCGTTTGGGATCAATCCAAGTACAATTCATGTCGATCCAAAATTGGTCCAATGAAGCTGAAATCGATCATGGGCACTCCCGAGTGAATAAAAAAGCTTATGTGAAAATTTTCATAGCATTTGGATCTATGGTTTGAGAGTAATGGTCGATCCAAGTTTGTATTTGCGAGTAGGTTAAGGCTTTGTATCCATGGATTTCGTATCCATCCATCATCCCTCCTTTGTATCGATCCACATCACGGTCGTATCGATCCCCTGCTTGCTTGCTGCCTTTCATATTCATGCGGTTCATATCGACCCGAGCTTTGCATTCCATCTTGACTGCTTCATATCAATCGGTACGAATACGACCGATATGAAGTGCGCCTCCATATCCAACAATGCAGCCACCCTTCGTATCCATCTCCCGCTCTCTTCTTCGTATCTATCCCTAACATAAGACTTCGTATCGATTAGAAATTGGATTTATATGTACTGTGATCGATCGGAAGCAAGGTGCAAAGTGTATTTTCCATATCCATACCCATAGCGATCGATACGAAAGCATCGATCCAAAGTAAATAGCCGAGTCCATTTCGATCGACATGAACTATATTGACATGAAAGTACTGACGAAACCATTTCTCTCCAACGTTGATCCATCCATATCTTGAGCATACAAACTCTGTTTGATCTGAAATTTGAAGTGTAGCCTCACCTGGCCTTGTTTACCATCCCCTATCATAACTACCTTGATTTGAGCCTGGTTCAATTTTGACGATATCGTTCATAGGCTTGTTTCCAATCGATCTCCAATCCTGACATCCGTCCTTTTTAGCCAATTTGTTGATATCCCGGCCTTGTCCAAAAGGCGGGGAAACAATTATAGCCTGTAAATTGCATCATACACCATCTTCAACTTGTTGTTCTATACAATTGGGTGATGAAAAAACCGAAAGGAAAATATATTTACACTCCCACATATAGTGAAGATGTGTTAAAAACCATAAAAAAGTCATTTATTTTCGTTCTATGAAAAATTAATAGGAAATTAAACAGTTTCCGTCTTTCTTCGTCATGTCACTGTATTCCCTTTTATGACAATCTCATTCTCCCTCACATCTTGCAAGTTTATTGAAATCCACATGCAAATCTGTATGGTGTACAAGTACCGTTGCTCAATCAATTGAAACATGTTATATTTATATTGTTGCATCTACCAAAGATGTTTTAAAATAACTTTATTGTTACATTAATTTTAATTAAATGCCAAATAGTAGACATGTAAGCATCTTTCCTCTTTCTTTCTCCTCTTAGTGTTACCACATAAGATGTTTCTCTTTTGAATGTAATGCTAAGTTAAATTGTAGTCTCTATTTGTATTGTTCTTAATGTTAACAGTAGATAAAGGTAATATGTTATACCACTGCATTGGGTTTTGTTACATTTAATATGCATTATTATAAAAGGTTTTGTTGAATTGTACATTTGTAACTTCACTTGTATTAGTATTGTCATGTTGTACACTTTGACAGGGTCCCCGTAAGGGAATCAACGATGCACAATAGTTGTTGTACTTCATTTCATATTCAAAAGAATTGCATATTCATTTGATATTGTTATGTAATTTTTTGAAGCATGCTGTTCATTTTTTCGTCACCTGAACATTAATCAGAAATTGACATTTGTATTTTTTTTCATATCTGTATAGAGAAGACATTGGAGATGATGTCTAAAAGAAGGAAAATAGCAAAACACAAGGGTCGAATCCTGATATTGAGCTTCAGCTAGGTACAAATTTTTTGGCCATATTTATATACTTCTATAAATATTTAGTTATATACTATTTATTTCAAGTGTAGGGAATCTTTTTAACTATAGTGTGTCATATTAGCTTTTGAGAAAAAATTTGTTTTCTCTTGCTGCTTATAATAAGTTTTTTTAAATGCATCAAGACCTACAGATTTTCTCTGTTATGCATAAATGTAGGTATTGCAAATCTATACATTGAGTATGTTACTAAAGGGTACATCTTAGAAGAAAATGCAAGAAAAAGACTTCTTCAGTTATATGATTATACAACTAATAAAGAAGGGGAAATTGTTTTTTGTCAATCGACGTTATACAATTGATTGAGGGGCAACAAATGGTATCGTGACAGCTATTTGACTGCTCACTTTTAAGTGTGAGCAGGTTTAACACAAGTTCTTTTTCTAAATAATGGGTTTACTAGAAAGTTATACTTGGTCTTAGGAGATAGATATGATTTAAAACCCTGTGAGAAATTTATGAAATAACTCCAAGTTTTATCTTATGAAATAACTCTTTTCATGTATTAGCAAAATGTGTGTTGCTCAACTGCAGATTGATATTATTCTTTCTTTAGTTGGATTAACCGAGGTCCATGGAAGACAACAAGTTATTTCTAAGCTATGGAAGTCTTCACCTGAAATTGACTGCTCGTATTACTATAGGAGACCGAATCAAAATGAAAGCCATATGTTGACAATGTTCAGTTTTTATAATATGTTATGTCCAAGATAAATGTATTATTACAAACTATTACTTACTAATATTTTACTGTGTTGAGGAATGTTATTACTATCAAATCTTTGAAAATTTTGAACGCTACAATATTTGTCCCAATTTTGCTTTTATATAGTCGTGTTTGAATTAAAAGAGTGATTGTTTATTTGGTTAATATCGTAAATAAACGGCACTTATATTCGAGTTGCATGTATTTTCCTTTGTTTTGATATTAATTTTTGAAATTAATTACTGGTAAGGGCACTTATTTGTAGCTTTATATCTAAGATTAATCCCACGTGTCATGCATAGAAACAGGGACAAATTTGTTGTACAATTTGCCCTTAATAATTATTAGGGGCTTGATTTTTAGGGGCCTTTGCTAATTTGCCTCCCATACCATTAAAGGCAATTTCTTATTTTTGTGCCACTATTTTAAATGGTAAAGGCATATTTAGTGGCCCTTAATATTTTAAATATTGGTAGTGATATTATAGTACAATATACATGATCCCTACGCAACCTGTATGGTTTCTTCCTTCTTAATATCAAAGATCTTTGTCAAAACCAGCTCGACAACCTTATCAGGAGTCGAAGCGCCTAAAGTTATTCCTACTGTAACAGGACCTGGAGGTAAAAAATTCCCTTTCTCAATGACCTCACCATGATTCAGCTTATACAGTATTTTATTGCCCGGTCCAATTCTTCGCTCATTATCAACCCAATATGAAGGAATTCCTTTAAGCTCAGCAATCTCATGCAAATGCGATGTATTACTCGAATTCTATCCACCAACAACTAATATGAGGTTGACTTTGTCTTCCACTAGCTTATACATAGCATCCTGCCTCTCCTGAGTAGCATCATATATCGTATTAAAGCTAATGAAATTCTCGTTTATGTTTTCTTCTCTATACATTCTCATCATTGTCTTCTCAGCCAGTTTACCAATTTCCTCAGTCTCCCCTTTAAGCATGGTTGTTTGAATTGAAACACCTGCTTTGACTAAATCTTTATCTGGATATAAACTGTAGGAAACTGCAAACTTAAACTTCTCTAGGAAGGCCTCTTTGGTCGAGCTAGACCCATTGAGTTTTCCACCGAGAATGTAATCACATACGTATTCTGCCTCAGTGATGTTCTTCACAACTATGTACTTTGCTGCAAAAGAGGCAGTTGCTATCGTCTCTTCGTGAGAGTATTTACCGTGGATTATGGAAGTATAATCTCCTTTCTTGTGCTTTTCAACTGAATTCCAAACCTTTGATACCCAAGGGCAGGTTGTGTCAACTATCTTCACGTTCTTTTGACTCAATGTGACCATTTCGTCGACTGCTGCACCAAATGCAGGTAATATTACTACATCGTCTTTCTCGACGATGTCGAATAGCTTCTTGCCATCTTTGATAGGGATGTTTTGAACTTCCAGCCTTTGCAAAGAATAAAAAAAAGTCCTGAAAGATCAACTCATGTACTTAAAGAAAATAAAGTTTATTAAAGAATTTGGGGCTTTTAAGCTAAAGGTTTGTACTCTGTCAAGTCTATGTACAAACATCGTTAGTCTGGTATTTAAGTCAGCTGCTATATAGGTCTATGGAAATGTAAAGTACCCCCTGAAGTTAAAGTTCACATGATGCAAGTCTTCCGGCATTCCACTCAAAATTGGTTTTTTCCCCCTATAACACTAGACTTGAAACTGCAAGTCATATATTAGGATACTTCTATTTTACATAAAATATTCATTTGAATCTATACTGCTCAACTTGGCATCTCAGATCAATTTTGATGGTAGGAGTAGCAAGAAAGAAATCTGCTGATAAAAATAGAAGAGAACTCACAAACATTATGAGCATGGCTGTAACAACCCGTATATTTTACGATTTTGTATTTAAATATCTTATTTAAATACAGCGTCGTTAGTAGGATTATAGTCCGAAATGCTACTATTTGCATACGGTCGAATTAGGGCTCGGGACCACTTCCATTGAGTTCAAAACGTCGTTTGCGACCTTTTTGAGTTTAAACTTTGATATGTTTGGAGCTAGCTAAAATTTGACCTATGCACTTTGGACTTTGGGTTTGGGTTAGCCTAAACTATTAACTCTAGCTCCAGCCCCACTTCTCTTCATTCACTTTCATTTCCTAATACCTTCAAGCTTTCATAAAAATGGGGGAAGAGAAAGAGAATTAGAATTCCTAAGCCCTAGTTCCATTGCAAATCCAAGTTCTAACTCCAAATCCAAAGTGAAGCTATTGGAAAACATCCTCTTCTTCTTCTCCAACTCATTCTACCTTCAATTTCAGAAATTCCTAAAGTCTAACTTAGGAAATGTTTTTCTTTTAAGATTAGATTCAAGCTTCTTGGGTTGGAATTGAGGAGTGGTTGTTTTTTTCCTTGCTCTATAGCTTCTTCTTCCTTGATTTTGTGCAAAAGGTGAGATTTTTATCTCACATCTAGGTCTATAACTATCTTTGGTTGTTAGGTATGAATTCCTAACTTCTATTCCGTGTTCATTGGCTTTGGATTGAATTGGTTTTATGAATGCTCCAATTTTTGGTGTTTCGAAGTCAAATCTTTAAAAATCCTAGCTTTGTTGTTTGAACATGCTTTTGGCGATGTATCGAAGAGCCTATAGGGCTGGGTTGTTGATTGACATAAACCCCTAGCGCCCATTGCTCGTCCGATCGTGAATTGGCTTGTGATTGCTATTCATTTGATAGGCTGAAAAACAGCCCTGGTGCCAGTCAGTCGACTGGCCTTTGTAGTCAATCGACTGGCTGTAGCAAACGAGGGTTCCTGGGACTGTTTGTAGAGGCTGAAAGTCTCTGTTTCCTGCAATCAGTTGACTGGCCTCTGTTATCAGTCGATTGACAACAGGAAATGAAACTTCCAAGTTTCTGGATCAGTCGACTGGCCTTTGCAGTCAGTCGACCGACCTAATTGCTTTTGCCTATTTAGCATATTTCGTTTGAAATTCCAATTTCTATCGATTCATGGTTTTTCGATTTGTTGTTATCATTTATTATCGACCTTGATGACTTCTATTTTGGAATTTTTGGGTATATCCATTTTGATGGGTTTGGAATCGATTTCTTTGGATTTAATTCACGTCTTTGATCATGAAATTTTGGTGATTGATTGATTTTACAATCATCTTTATGGATTGTCACTTCTAAATACAAAGGTTTCTATACTAGTAGTAAATATTCAAACTCTTTCACAAAGATGATTTCAACTCTATTTTCAATATCAAACCCATTTTTAAAACCATTTTCCAACCTATTAGTATATACAAACCTTTACCTCACTCGTGTGAGAAATCTAATTAAATGGCTTAGTAAAACAAGTGATATGAAACGCTTGCGTTTATTTTGTCGGTTAATTCTTAGACTCGTTCGATTGAAACTTTTGTGACAACTTTCGAGTGGAGACTTACAGTTTGTTCGTAAATATTTAAGTTAAGCCAGTGGTTATGGGACATGAAGCTAAACTCATTTATTTACTAGCTTAGTGAGATTAACACTTCTTGATGATCGACGAGGATCATTTTTGTGGTTTTGACTAACGATGTGCGATGTCTCTTTGTCTACGAGGGAGACTAAACCCTGTTTTATGGAGTTTCGACTCAAATTGGTGGGGTAGCGACCCATGGTCTTCGGGCTGTTTGTGGAGCTTCGGCTCAAATTGATGGTTAGCAACCATGGAATAGCGTTCTGTTTGTGATGCATGTGTTGGTGAGTTTCCATGCTCCCATTTTGTGATAGGCCTCCCCCTTTTTGTGATTTATGGATTTCTATTGATGATTTCTAGAATTTGTGTTTCACCAATATTCGTGATTTATATTGATAAGCTTTATCAATATTTATGCATTGGTGAATTTGTGTTTCTCTAACTTTTGTGAATTTTTGTTTCAACAACTTTTACGATTGGCGTTGATAAGTTTGTCAATATTTGTGGTTAGGTGAATAGAGTAAAGAATATGACATTCTTTTTTATGTTATGAGATTTCTGGAGATATTGTATGATTTTTGTTGTGGTCAAATGTGTACTTTTCATAATATGGCATTATTGTTATCATACGTTTTGTTATATCTCTTATTCCATCTCATTTTGTATGATATTTATAGCTAGACTGATCCGTTTATTATTTTCTTATTAAATAATACTCGGGTCAGACCGAGATGTTTCAGGTGCTTCTACTTGACTCCTTATCTGGAGTATTACCTGACTTTTGGCTAACTACACTATATTGGTAGTTTTTGTTGTTATACATTCGAGATAGAGACTCGTTGATGTATACATATTCTTTTGTCTAGCACTTGTATCTATTCTTTTGTTATACTGTGGATCTTGTTTGACCATTACTCTGATAAACACTTCTTAGTGTTATATTCATATATGTTTCCACCTTTGTGATATGGATATCTGTGACTGATTGTGTTATGCTTAATTTTATATTTATTTTCAAAGATCATATATAGCCACTGTGTAGATGCTTTGAGTTTGTATCGGTGTGTCGGATTTTGTTATACTATCTGACATACCGTTGCTCGCACAAGGCAATTACACGGATGGTCGCTCCTCAACAGCTTTATTCTTCATGCTAGTTGATGGCATTACTCCGTAGTGTCCTTGGCTAGCGTGAGTATAGAGGTGGGGCGTCACAACATGGTATAGAGCCAAACTTCGAAACAATCTAGAATAATTTAACAAGGATCATCGTCCTAAGTCCATCTTAGGAGTCGTGCCTTAGGATTTTATTCGAGTCATCGGACCCATTCTATCCTATTTTCATTGTGATGCCTTGTTTTATCAATCAAGATTTGTTTGATATTCATTCTTAGATTAACCTTTTTCTTCTTCTTTCTTTCTTTCTTAAAGAAGAGAATTGGTTAAACTAGGCCATCCCAGTGCCTGTCAATCTAGTGCTACTCCCCAGGATGGAGTATTTATGTCTGCACAGCAGCTTCTTGATCTTGTAAAGAATGCTCAAGCTGCCAGACCCATTCCAGAGCCTATTCACCCTAAATCTGGGTTTGCACGTTTGTGCAGTGATTATACCAACTTGGGTGGGAGGCCATTCAAGGGTACCGAAAACATCATTGAAGTCCAAGCTTGGCTTAGAACATGCGATCGCATCTTTTCTCGCATGAATCTTATTGACCGTCATCGAGTTCAAGTGGCTTCTAGTATGCTCCAAGAGAGAGCATTAGATTGTACGAACTTCTGATTTCTGAAATTATTGAAGCGGGTCTTACTTGGGAGCAATTCCGGGAAAGATTTCAATCGAAGTTTGTAACAACCCTACATTTTGACTATATATTTAAATTTGAATTTATTTCATTTTGAAATTAATTTAAATTTGTTTATTTGTGTGATATCATTTCTAAACATTTTTAAAATGATAATGTAATTTTTCCAAAAATTTACTGTATTTATTTCCTATTTTTAAAGGCAGTTTTCTAATTTTCTGCCATTTTCTTCATTTTTAAATTTCTTTATTTTATTTTAAATTTTTTTTATTTGTGAAATTTCATCTCTAAATATTTTAAAAATAATAATAGAATTTTTCCAAAATTTACTGTATTGATTTCCTATTTTTAAGGGTTGTTTTCCCATTTTTTGCTATTTTCTGCATTAAAAATTATATTTAAATTAAATTTTAAATATTTATTTTGTGAATAAAATTTTGTTTTATGTTATTATTCATGTTTAATAATACTTTACAAGCTCATATGATTTTTTTTTTATTTATTTCATTTACTTTCTAATTTTCTTGTCTAATTCACTGTTTTAACTATTTTTTCTTAATTTTTCTCTATATAATTAATAAATGGTATATATATTTTTATATTTTGTTAAAGTTTCGAAATTTTATCTGATAATATTGTTATTTCAGAATATATAAACTTTTATAAATAATTAAAGGTAAATTGAAAGGGTTTGTGACCTTTTATTTCCAATGGCTTTTGATTTTCCCACCTCTTCATTTTCCTAAACTCTTGCCATCAATTAGCCATAACTCTCCACATATTCAGCCAACCACTTCATTCTTCATTCACATACATCATTTCTCACCTAATTTTTGAAAAAAAATTCGGCCATCACTTGTTTGAGAAGTTGGTAAAATTCTATTTTTCTTTTATCTCCTTTTGTTCACTTATGTTGATTTTTCGTTTGATTTGCACTTGATTTTCTTTATCATAGGATCGGCCATGCCCCTCTCCAGCCCCTGCCGCCACCGCCACCGCCTGAGCACGCCACCAGCACCTCCTCCTCACTGACCATCCCCATCTGTACCACCCTAGGTGGTAGTTCCTTCACCAAGTTCACCAAACTCCAACATCTTGACCTAGCCGAGCACAAGCCTTCACATCCACCACTTCCACCACCCATGGCCGCCACCTACATGACCACCACCACCTCCAGCACCCTCTGCCACGTCACCACAGTGGACCCTACGCCTCTGGCCGTGACCACAACAGCCTTGGCCGAGCTTTGTTTGCTTGAAACTTGTGATGTTGTTAGTAGTTATGCCTTGTTGTGTTGTTGTTCCATCTCCATAATTTTTGCCATCAACAAACTCATGTTAGGCCGACCTTAGTAACCCAGACCTGACCCAAAACCATTGCCTTAGACCTGTACTCTACCTCTGGCCGAGCCTATGGGATGTCGGAAGAAAGTGCAAAGCATTTCAGCTTTGTTTTATGAAGTTATTTCTAGCATAGTTTATCTTATTTTTTGTCTGAAACCTTATAATTGTTATATTGTTTGTTTGATTGGTATTCAAGGGAATTAATCCTTGGCTCCTCCATTCGTATCTGTGTCGTGCTTTTGTGCTTGTGTAGATCCCGTTTGTGCAATTCGTCGTTGTGTCATCAGCTCAAAATAGTGAGTTATTCTCACCAGACAGTTTTATACTTATATGAATAGTAAATTGATCACTATTGAATATGTAAACTGCATCACTATATTATTATTTTCTATGTCACTATTATATGATGTTCACCCATGCTTAAACACCTATTATGACATTTGTTACTGTTATATTATGCTGTTCTGTTATTTTATCCGTTTATCACACTGCAAGTTCCCTTTAGATTAGAATCACTATGGGTTGAAATGATACATACCCGAACAGACTTTAGAATAAGGGAAAATCATTATGGGCTGAAATGATAGGCCTGAATGATTTTCAAATTTATTTCATTTACTTGGGACTGCGGGTTTGAAATGATAAAACCCGGATTTTTCTTTGTAAATTACGGGTTGAAATGATATATTACCCGTATCACTTTTCCTAGTGTAGAAAATTATATACAGACCCGTAGTTAAAATATTTTCCTAAAAATTTTAAAATTATTTTAGAAATGTAAATATTAAAATATTTTGATTTAAACCTAATTAAAAATGATTTTTGGTAAAATATTATTGATTTTCTGAATAATTACAAGTGAAATAAATTAACGATAAGGTTAGAAAATTTTGAATGTAAGCTATTTTGGGAAATTTGATTTAATTATAATTTGAAATTAAATAGAATATGAAAGCATGATAAATTTATGATAATTTGAATTTAAAGGAATTTAAAGTGATTTTATATCATATTAATGATTTTAATAAAGTTGAAATGTGAAATGAATGAATATTTAAGTTGAAATTTTAAATTGTAACTAAAATTGGAACTTTTGGAATTGACTTAAAAGTGAATTTTAATTAAGTAAATAAAAATATAAACTAAGTTATATTTGGGAATTTTAACTTAAGTGTTAGGTTGAAATTTAAATGTAATGAATTTAAAATTGGACACTGCAAATTAATAAGTGAATTAGTGTTAAATATGAATTTTTGAATGGAAATTTAACTTTATGAAATCATGAAATTAAAGAAAATTAAATGATGGTTATAAAAGTAAAATTATGTGATTTTATAAGTTAAAAGTGAATTATAGAAAATATAATTGTTGGATTAAACTAAGTTTTTTTTTTCTTTGAAACTAATGTAACACTATTACAGCATTTTAAACGCCGTCTTTGTTAAATTTAACTGTTTTGAATATAACTTTCTGTAGCAATTTCCAAATGCTGCGAAAGTTGAATTTTCACTATTTTGATAAAATTAAGTGAATGAATGAACTTTGAAAGTTGAAAATTTTGGAAGTTTAATAATTTAATTATTAAATGTAATAACTTCACTTGTAAAGGATTTAAATGAAGTAATTTGTTGGAATTGAACTATTTTGAAATGTGAATGGTATTTTTAAATTGAATAAAAATGAATATGTTTTTCAAATGAAATGATAAGTTGATATTTTGAAATGGATTTGAAATGATATTGGATTTTGAGAAATAAATACCATTTTTGAAATTATAACTACGGGTTATAATAACGATTGGTTATTAAAGAGACCGGGATCGGATATGGACATACTCTCTGTCGATACCGAAAACCACTTTAATAACTGTGTGCGCGGTGGAGATTCCAGAATGAAGTAGGATGGTGACGACGTTCCTAAGGTACATTTCGTGAACCTAACTCCCGTGAGTTAGCATTAGGTGGCTAAAACAGGAGCGATCTCGGGCCAAAGGAGGTAGCACCTCTGGCTGAACACACTTCTTCGATACCATTCTATTACTGTTGTGATCGATTGGGTGCACCCCTTGATTTTTGGAGTGTTGTTCGGGGTGGGCGTATGTGGCTGCTGCATTACCACCAACCCGTGTGCGTAATTGGTATATCTACCCTGGCATTGCCTTGTGTGCCGTGTCACCTACCATACCGAGCCTTTACTACGAGTTTGTCTTTCTCCCGTAGCCCGTGTGGTATCCTCTGACAGTCACCCAGAGTGGAGATGGCATGATATTGGATGGACTACTGGGACTATTATGTGTGAAGGGTGATATGGGTAGCCCGGAACGCTATTTAAAAGTATGTTTATTTTACTGTAGACATTAGTATAATAGCGAAATATTACTATATAGTAAATAGTTTAACGGATCCTTAGAGGATGGGTGGTCCCAGGCATCCTTTAAGTTACTTGTATCTTTATTACAGTTCACTTGAGTTGGTTTACATTATATAAGTATATATTGTCCTGACTCGAGTGTTTTGTGTTTTGCTTTACGCTCGGGTCAGCCTGAGTATTCACAGCTTTGGATTCTCTTCCTGGAGCTGGTCTTTCACTGGAGTTTCTACTTATCTACATATTTATCTACTTCTGTTTCAGCTGTATTAGTTTATCTCATGTATTAGTGAACTTCTATGTATTTGGGATTTCTATTCTGTTGTTTTTTCAGACTATATTATGTATTTGGTTTGAGACTCTGTTATAGTAGCTTCATGAACTACTATGTTATTTTATATTCCGCTGTGAGTTATTCTGTTTGTTCTGTGTCTGTGATTCTGTATATTTGATTTCATTTGCTCCAAATTTATTTACAATCTGTTATTTCGCATCATTCAAGTCCGACATGTGTGGATTATTGTCGATTTGAATGGTAGGAAATTGGGGGTTGTTACAGTTGGTATCAGAGCTTTGGTTTTGGCAACCATTGCCTCTGCGGAGCAAAAACTCATTAGAGATAGGGTATTTCCACCCTAGAATGAGTGAAATCAATCTCAGAATCATATCTTTGTGAGAGACGTATTTTCAAAGTATAAAATGATTTTCAAAATGTTTTCAAAGAATTTTCAAAGATTATTTTGATATATAAATTTTTCTTGCTTTTAAAGGATTTTCAAATGTTTTCTAACTTTCCTTTCTTTCGTATCTATCTTGTTAGGATCTTTTCTTTCTTTAAGATATTCATCCCAGTGTATTATCTTGCCTTATCTTAATTTGTCTTCGGCTTGTCTTTATTCTTATCCTAAGTTCATTCTTGATATTTTTCAGGACGAATCGGGGAAATGCCAGAGTTAGGGGTCGCGGTATTGCCCCAGCTCCTCAACCTGTTGCTCCAGTCAGGTTCACTGTTCTTTATAAGGAATTCTCTCAACTTGGTGGAACCCCATTCACCGGTTCAGAGACTATCATTGAGGCTCAGCAGTGGTTGCGGAGTCTTGAGAGGATATTTACTGGTCTTGACATTACTGATGCTCAGAAGCGTCAGCTTGCAGCCTGACAGTTGCATGATTCTGCTTTATATTGGTGGGAGTCCGTTACGGCTAACACCGTCGAGGCTGATCTCACTTGGGAGCAGTTTAGGTATCCTTTGGGTTATCTTAATTTTGTTCCTATTTTTCCTTTCTTTGAATCTATCTTAAGCTTGTTTTCTGTATCTCTTTTCCAGGGAGGCTTTTGTGGCAAAATGGATGCCAAAAGCCGGGGAATCTCAGCTTTATCGTGAGTTTATGGATCTGAAGCAGGGTACCATGTCTTTTGCTGAGTATGAGAGGAAATTCAATGAACTTTCCAAGTTCGGTCCTGGCCTTATTGATACTCCTCTTAAGAAGAATGAGAAATTTATTGCTGGTGCTCGGCCAGAGTATTATAGTCGCCTTATTTCTCATGTTCATGGTTCTTTCACCCAGCTTATGGATATGGCTATTCTCTATGAGAATCCCACATCCAAAGGTCCTGCTGTTTCTGGTGTTTAGTCTTCCTCTGCAGTTTCCAAGAAGCGTAAGCCTAATTTTCAGCAGCAGAAGAAGAATTGGCAGAAGCGTCCTGGTTTGGAATCTTCATCATCTGCCCCTGCTCAGAGGCAACCAGTTGATCTCTCCTCCATCACTTTCTTTAGGTGTGATCAGAGAGGGCACTATGCCAATAGCTGTCCCAAATTATCTGGTGCTGCAGTTCCTCCACCTGCTCAGTCGGTTAGACGTGATCTCTGCCATATTTGTCTCCAGCCCGGTCATTTTAAGAAGGATTGCCCTACCCAGCAGAGGGGTACTCCTTCTGGTATATTTGCTGTCACTTCTGCCTCATCTCCAGTTCCTCCACCTGCCCCTGCTCCTAGTGATGACCAAGGTACACTCCAGGGTTCATTTACTTTATTTCATCATCCTGTTCGTGTGTTGTTTGATACTGGTGCTTCACACAGTTTTATTTCTGTTGATTTGTGTGATAAGTTTGAACATCTCCTTTCTCCTGAGTATACTTTTGTTCCATTATGTGTTTCAAATCCTATTGGGGGTCCTGCTAACCTTAATCGGATTTGTCGAGAGGTGAAACTTCTCCATTCTGATCCTCGCTTTAGTGGTGATTTTTATATTCTGGGCTTCGATGCTTTTGATTTATTGCTTGGTCAGGATTGGTTAGTGAATCATAATGCTCATATCTCTTGTAAAGCCCGGTCTGTTCAGCTTGTTGATGATCAAGGGAATTCCTTGATTATTCAGGATAGACAGAAGAAATATGCTGATAGGCGTAGGCGAAATTTGGAATTTGCTGTTGGTGATCAGGTGTTCCTTAAGGTTTCTCCCTTGAGGAATGTCATTCGCTTTGGTCGTAGAGGGAAGCTTTCTCCTAGGTTCATTGGTCCTTTCCGCATCATGGAAAGAGTTGGTTCTTTGGCTTATCGTCTAGATTTGCCTGAGAAGCTTTCTAGAGTGCATGATGTATTCCATGTCTCACATCTTCGCCGTCATCTCCATGATCCATCTCTTATTGTCCAGCCTTCTGCTCTTGATAGTTTGGATATTGAGCCTAACCTGACTGTTGAGAGGAAGCCACTTCGTATTGTCGATAGAGATACGAAGCAGCTCAGAAGAAAATCTGTTAATCTGGTCAAAGTACAGTGGAGTACTGATGATCGAGATTGTACTTGGGAAACGGAGGAGAGCATTCGTGCTTCGAATCCGGAACTATTCGTTTCAGGTACTATTTTGTTTCTCTATCTTGTTTCTCTTTATTTTTCCTTTCCGTTCTTTTCGAAGACGAAAATATTTGAGTGGGGGAGAGTGTAACAACCCTACATTTTGACTATATATTTAAATTTGAATTTATTTCATTTTGAAATTAATTTAAATTTGTTTATTTGTGTGATATCATTTCTAAACATTTTTAAAATGATAATGTAATTTTTCCAAAAATTTACTGTATTTATTTCCTATTTTTAAAAGCTGTTTTCTAATTTTCTGCCATTTTCTTCATTTTTAAATTTCTTTATTTTATTTTAAATTTGTTTTATTTGTGAAATTTCATCTCTAAATATTTTAAAAATAATAATAGAATTTTTCCAAAATTTACTGTATTGATTTCCTATTTTTAAGGGCTGTTTTCCCCTTTTTTGCTATTTTCTGCATTAAAAATTATATTTAAATTAAATTTTAAATATTTATTTTGTGAATAAAATTTTGTTTTATGTTATTATTCATGTTTAAAAATACTTTACAAGCTCATATGAATTTTTTTTTATTTATTTCATTTACTTTCTAATTTTCTTGTCTAGTTCACTGTTTTAACTATTTTTTCTTAATTTTTCTCTATATAATTAATAAATGGTATATATATTTTTATATTTTGTTAAAGTTTCGAATTTTATCTGATAATATTGTTATTTCAGAATATATAAACTTTTATAAATAATTAAAGGTAAATTGAAAGGGTTTGTGACCTTTTATTTCCAATGGCTTTTGATTTTCCCACCTCTTCATTTTCCTAAACTCTTGCCATCAATTAGCCATAACTCTCCACATCTTCAGCCGACCACTTCATTCTTCATTCACGTACATCATTTCTCACCTAATTTCTGAAAAAAATTCGGCCATCACTTGTTTGAGAAGTTGGTAAAATTCTATTTTTATTTTATCTCCTTTTGTTCACTTATGTTGATTTTTCGTTTGATTTGCACTTGATTTTCTTTATCATAGGATCGGCCATGCCCCTCTCCAGCCCCTTCCGCCACCACCACCACCTGAGCACGCCACCAGAACCTCCTCCTCACTGACCATCCCCATCCGTACCACCCTAGGTGGTAGTTCCTTCACCAAGTTCACCAAACTCCAACATCTTGACCTAGCCGAGCACAAGCCTTCACATCCACCACTTCCACCACCCATGGCCGCCACCTACATGACCACCTCCAGCACCTCCAGCACCCTCTGCCACGTCACCACAGTGGACCCTACGCCTCTGGCCGTGACCACAACAGCCTTGGCCGAGCTTTGTTTGCTTGAAACTTGTGATGTTGTTAGTAGTTATGCCTTGTTGTGTTGTTGTTCCATCTCCATAATTTTTGCCATCAACAAACTCATGTTAGGCCGACCTTAGCAACCCAGACCTGATCCAAAACCATTGCCCTAGACCTGTACTCCACCTCTGGCCGAGCCTATGGGATGTCGGAAGCAAGTGCAAAGCATTTCAGCTTTGTTTTATGAAGTTATTTCTAGCATAGTTTATCGTATTTTTGGTCTGAAACCTTATAATTGTTATATTGTTTGTTTGATTGGTATTCAAGGGAATTAATCCTTGGCTCCTCCATTCGTATCTGTTTCGTGCTTTTGTGCTTGTGTAGATCCCGTTTGTGCAATTCGTCGTTGTGTCATCAGCTCAAAACAGTGAGTTATTCTCACAGGACAGTTTTATACTTATATGAATAGTAAATTGATCACTTGTGAATACGTAAACTGCATCACTATATTATTATTTGCTATGTCACTATTATATGATGTTCACCCATGCTTAAACACCTATTATGACATTTGTTACTGTTATATTATGCTGTTCTGTTATTTTATCCGTTTATCACACTGCAAGTTCCCTTTAGATTAGAATCACTATGGGTTGAAATGATACATACCCGAACAGACTTTAGAATAAGGGAAAATCATTATGGGCTGAAATGATAGGCCTGAATGATTTTCAAATTTATTTCATTTACTTGGGACTGCGGGTTTGAAATGATAAAACCCGGATTTTTCTTTGTAAATTACGGGTTGAAATGATATATTACCCGTATCACTTTTCCTAGTGTAGAAAATTATATACAGACCCATAGTTAAAATATTTTTCTAAAAATTTTAAAATTATTTTAGAAATGTAAATATTAAAATATTTTGATTTAAACCTAATTAAAAATGATTTTTGGTAAAATATTATTGATTTTCTGAATAATTACAAGTGAAATAAATTAACGAAAAGGTTAGAAAATTTTGAATGTAAGCTATTTTGGGAAATTTGATTTAATTATAATTTGAAATTAAATAGAATATGAAAGCATGATAAATTTATGATAATTTGAATTTAAAGGAATTTAAAGTGATTTTATATCATATTAATGATTTTAATAAAGTTGAAATGTGAAATGAATGAATATTTAAGTTGAAATTTTAAACTGTAACTAAAATTGGAACTTTTGGAATTGACTTAAAAGTGAATTTTAATTAAGTAAATAAAAATATAAACTAAGTTATATTTGAGAATTTTAACTTAAGTGTTGGGTTGAAATTTAAATTTAATGAATTTAAAATTGGACATTGCAAATTAATAAGTGAATTAGTGTTAAATATGAATTTTTGAATAGAAATTTAACTTTATGAAATCATGAAATTAAAGAAAATTAATGATGGTTATAAAAGTAAAATTATGTGATTTTATAAGTTAAAAGCGAATTACAGAAAATATAATTGTTGGATTAAACTAAGTTTTTTTCTTTGAAACTAATGTAACACTATTACAGCATTTTAAACGCCGTCTTTGTTAAATTTAACTGTTTTGAATATAACTTTCTGTAGCAATTTCCAAATGCTGCGAAAGTTGAATTTTCACTGTTTTGATAAAATTAAGTGAATGAATGAACTTTGAAAGTTGAAAATTTTGGAAGTTTAATAATTTAATTATTAAATGTAATAACTTCACTTGTAAAGGATTTAAATGAAGTAATTTGTTGGAATTGAACTATTTTGAAATGTGAATGGTATTTTTAAATTGAATAAAAATGAATATGTTTTTCAAATGAAATGATAAGTTGATATTTTGAAATGATTTGAAATGATATTGGATTTTGAGAAATAAATACCATTTTTGAAATTATAACTACGGGTTATAATAACGATTGGTTGTTAAAGAGACCGAGATCGGATATGGACATACTCTCTGTCGATACCGAAAACCACTTTAACAACTGTGTGCGCGGTGGAGATTTCAGAATGAAGTAGGATGGTGACGACATTCCTAAGGTACATTTCGTGAACCTAACTCCCGTGAGTTAGCATAAGGTGGCTAAAACAGGAGCGATCTCGGGCCAAAGGAGGTAGCACCTCTGGCTGAACACACTTCTTCGATACCATTCTATTACTGTTGTGATCGATTGGGTGCACCCCTTGATTTTTGGAGTGTTGTTCGGGGTGGGCGTATGTGGCTGCTGCGTTACCACCAGCCCGTGTGCGTAATTGGTATATCTACCCTAACATTGTCTTGTGTGCCGTGTCACCTACCATACCGAGCCTTTACTACGAGTTTGTCTTTCTCCCGTAGCCCGTGTGGTATCCTCTGACAGTCACCCAGAGTGGAGATGGCATGATATTGGATGGACTACTGGGACTATTATGTGTGAAGGGTGATATGGGTAGCCCGGAACGCTATTTAAAAGTGTGTTTATTTTACTGTAGACATTAGTATAATAGCGAAATATTACTATATAGTAAATAGTTTAACGGATCCTTAGAGGATGGGCGGTCCCAGGCATCCTTTAAGTTACTTGTATCTTTATTACAGTTCACTTGAGTTGGTTTACATTATATAAGTATATATTTTCCTGACTCGAGTGTTTTGTGTTTTGCTTTACGCTCGGGTCAGCCTGAGTATTCACAGCTTTGGATTCTCTTCCTAGAGCTGGTCTTTCACTGGAGTTTCTACTTATCTACATATTTATCTACTTCTGTTTCAGCTGTATTAGTTTATCTCATGTATTAGTGAACTTCTATGTATTTGGGATTTCTATTCTGTTGTTTTTTCAGACTATATTATGTATTTGGTTTGAATCTCTGTTATAGTAGCTTCATGAACTACTATGTTATTTTATATTCCGCTGCGAGTTATTCTGTTTGTTCTGTGTCTGTGATTCTGTATATTTGATTTCATTTGCTCCAAATTTATTTACAATCTGTTATTTCGCATCATTCAAGTCCGACATGTGTGGATTATTGTCGATTTGAATGGTACGAAATTGGGGGTTGTTACAAAGTTTGTACCAGAAGCTGAGAAAGTGAGTTTAGCCCGTCGTTTTATAGACCTTGTTCAAGGTGAGTCTTTTGTGGCAGATTATGTCGCATCTTTTGAATCTCTCTCTAATTATGGGGTCGAGTATATAAATACCCCATTGAAGAAAAATCAGAGATTTGTCTATGGCTTGAATAAGAATCTCAAGAAGCCATTACTTCTAAAATTGGAGGTTGCTTTCGATCAGCTTATTGATATCGCTCTTCGACTTGAAAAGGCAGATAATGAGGGTGATGTTGAAGTTGTGGGTGCCAAACCGAACTTCAACAACAAGAAGAGGCCTAATAAGTTCAAGGGTCCTTATCCCAACAAGAAAGGGAAACATGTAGCAAAGATTCCTAACTCTAGCCATGGAGAATGCTACAATTGTGGTTCTAAGGACCATTATGCAAATAAGTGTTCAAAGCCCCTTACTTGTCGCTATTGCAAAAGCTCGGGCCATTATATATCTTCATATCCCAAACTTCAAAGTAAGAAGGAGGGAAAGCTAAATGTTGTACAAGCCCCTAGTAACACTTCTTGTGGTCAAGGTATTTCTCATTCTATCCTTGATGGCATTATTATGTTTCGTGATCAACCTATTCGAGTTCATTTTGATACGGGTGCGTCCCATTCTTTTATATCAAAAGAACCTGTTGATACTTTTTCTTTAAGTGTTGTTGCTTTAATGACTTCTTTGAGAATTGTGAATCCGGTCGGTGGATCCGCAACACTTAGTTTACTTTGTAAAAATGTCGAGATTATTTTGTGTGATTTTCCTTTCCGAGCCGATTTACATGTCATGCGTTACTTGGGCATCGGAGTGATTTTGGAAATGGATTGACTTAACCGTTATGAAGCCCATATCCTATGTCCTGAGCGGACTATTCATCTTCGACATCTTCAATCTGTTAAGAAGATTTCTATTGTTCTTAAAGATTCGGATTCCAACCTGGCAGCATCTTTATATTCTTTAAACCCTCACGATGACGATAATGATGACGAGGAAGATGTCATTTCTCTCGTTCACGTTGTTCGTGAATTTCTCGATATTTTGAGCCCGTTTTAGGATTACCCCCTGAGCGAGCATCTGAGTTCATGATTAATCTAATTCCTGGAGCTTTGCCTATTACTCGTCCTCCTTATCGTATGTCCAATAAATAAAATGAGGAGATGTGTAAACAATTATCCGAATTGGAGACGAAGCAATTTATTCGCTCTAGTTACTCTCTTTGGGGAGCTTCGGCTATTTTTGTGAAGAAATCCGATGGTACACTTAGGCTTTGCATTGACTACCGCAAGCTTAATGATCTTACTATCAAGAATAAATATCCTTTATCTCGAATTGATGATCTATTTGATCAACTTAGTGGTGCTAGAATCATTTCACAGTTAGACTTAGCAACCGGCTTTCATCAACTTCGTATTGCAGAGGATAGTATTCCTTTGACGTCGTTTCATACTCGTTATGGATCTTATGAATGGCTTGTTATGCCATTTGGTTTAACGAATGCTCCAGCTTATTTCGTTAACCTTATGAATCGAGTTTTCAAAGACTTCCTTGACTGGTTTGTTCTCATCTTTATAGATGATATTCTTGTTTATTCAAAAACCGAGGAGAAGCATGAAACGCATCTTCAGATTGTGTTGGAAACACTTAGGAGCAATCAATTGAAAGCAAAGTTTCCTAAATTCCACTTTTGGCAATCTCGGGTGAAGTTTCTCGGTCATATTATTTCCGAATCCGGAATTTCCGTGGATCCTTCAAAGATTGAAGCAATTCAAAATTGGAAGAGACCGAAGAGTGCGACAGAGATTCGTAGCTTTCTTGGATTGGCAGGTTATTACCGTCGTTTCATAAAAGACTTTTCAAAAATTTATGTGCCTCTTACTAGCTTGACAAAGAAGGGGGTTAAATACACTTGGTCGGACAAACGTGAAGACTTCTTTTTAGAAATTAAAAGAACTCCTTTTTGATGCTCCTATTTTTGTGATTCCCGAAGGAAACCAAGATTTTATTGTTTATACCGATGCTAGTCGTGTTGGTTTGGGAGCCGTTCTTATGCAAAGGGATCGTGTTATTGCATATGCTTCCAGGCAATTAAAGCCAGCCAAGACAAGATATGCCACTCATGATTTAGAGCTCGCGGCTATTGTTTTCGCCCTTTGAATTTGGCATCATTAACTTTTGGGAGAGAAATTTGTTCTCTACACCAGTCATAAATCTTTAAAGTATTTATTTTCCCAAAAGGAACTTAATTTGCGTCAACAACATTGGCTCGAGTTTCTTGCATCTTATGATCTTGATATTCTTTACACTCCCGGAAAGGAAAATCGTGTTGCCGATGCACTTAGTCGTAAGCAACAAGCGGTTGTTTCTATGATGATATCCGAGTGGAATGATCTCAAGACTTTATCCACTTGTGAGATTCAAGATCGTGAATCCAACTTATGTGCATCTCTTGTTTTATGTAGCCCCGAGGCTCATCCTTCTCTTTTTGACCTCATCCTTGAAGCTCAAAAGATAGATCCCGAATTGGCTTTTCTTAGCCAAAATTCTAGGGATAAAATTGATATTGAAGGTTTGAAAGACTTTGATATTGATTCTCGTGGCGGTATTCAAAAATTTGGTAGGCTTATCGTGCCAAATATTAGTGATCTTCGTAAAGATATTTTAGAAGATTCTCATCGTTCTAAATTTACCATTCATCCCGGTAATAGTAAGATATATGCGGATATGAAGCGACTTTATTATTGGGATGGGATGAAATCTGATATTGCTAACTTTGTTAGGCGTTGCATGACTTGCCAACTAGTCAAAGCCGAGCACCAAAGGCCCGGTGGGTTATTGTAACCTTTGGACATTCCAATTTAGAAGTGGGACCAAATTTCCATGGATTTTATTGACGGTTTTCCCCGTTCTCGTTCGGGTCATGATAGCTTATGGGTGATAGTTGGTAGACTTACAAAATCGGCCCATTTTATTCCCGTTCAGTACAATCGGACCTTGCCTCTTCTGGCCAAACACTTTATTAAAGAAATTATTAGATTACATGGAGTTCCTACTTCTATTGTTAGCGATCGTGATCATTGTTTACTGGTGGATTTTGGAAGAGTCTTCAAAAAGCTTTGGGAACAAAGCTTAATTTTAGCACCGCTTATCATCCTCAGTCCGATGGACAAACCGAACGTGTGAATCAAACTCTTGAAGATCTTCTTCGTGCATGTGTTCTTGATTTTGGTGGAAGTTGGGAGGATCATATTTCTCTTGTTGAGTTTTCCTATAATAATAGCTTCCAATCTAGTATTGGCATGGCACCTTTTGATGCACTTTATGGAAGCATGCTGATCTCCTTCTTGTTGGCTTGAGGTCGGCGAGAGGCTGGTTTTAGGTTCAGACTTTATTCATGATTCCACAGAAAAGATTGGCCTTATTCGTCATAAGATGAAAGAAGCTCAGAGTAGGCAAAAATCCTATGCCGATAACCGAAGAAGGAAATTAGAATTTTCTGTGGGAGATTTTGTGTTTATTCGTGTTTCACCTATGAAGAGTGTTGTGCATTTCAGTCGATCGGAAAAATTAGCACCTCGATATATTGGTCCATTTTCCATCACCGAACGTATTGGTTCCGTGGCTTATTGCCTTTTATTACTGTTGGGCGAATTCTCACCCAGAAGATCTCGAGACCGAGAAGCGGCAGTTTCACCCGGGTTGGCGACCTCCATTCCATCTAGTAAGGAGTTCGTTCAACACTCATGTCCAAGGGTCCATTCGGCAAGCCCAACTTATAGTTCATTCGGCCATATCCATTCGGCAAGGCACAACCTCCACCCCATTCGGCATAAGCTCCTGCCGAACCAGACTTCACCGGTCCAGGTCCACCGGACCAACCCCTCCAATACCCTACCGACCAGCCATGCCGGTCCACCAGCCTTCACCGGACCAGGTCCACCGATCCATACATCACCCCTCTACCGAACCAACTCCCAAGCTACGACCGGACCACCATCACCGGATCATTCATGGCCGGACCAACACCATCGAGCCAAACACATACCTCACCAACGAATGAAGCCTCGCCGAACCAGATAACTGCCAGTCCAGATTGCTTCAGCCCGGGCCCACCAGCAGCTATATACATCCAGGACCCCTGCCCCCTGCCTCACTCTATAAATAGAGGGGCAGGGGTATAACAATGGCAGACAAGTTTGAGAGCTCAAGCACGGAAGGAACTTTCAAACTACTTTCATATACTTGTACACAAAGCATTGTACTTGTAATCTGAAACAAAGAAGATAATAACATATAAAGTGGACGTAGGCACGTTCTGGCTGAACCACTATAAATCTGTGTGTCTTTTACATTTCAGCCCCTGCTTTTTTCATATTCACATAACTCATCTAAATCATTAAGAATCATATAAAACCAATTAAATCTCACGACTTGGAGGTGTTTGCCCACTTTTCGCGCAAACATTTTTGGTGCTTTCACTGAGAGTTCGAACTCGAAGCTTGAGCTTCCCTCATTCAACCTTCTTTCCCAATAGCATCCTTCATTGCCTAGGAAACATGACTTCCAGGCCAAGAAAAGACGCCAACAAGGGAAAGAACGTTGCAACTAGCAGCGCTCCAAATCCAGTGGATCCAGATCAAGAGAACCATCCCACTACAGCAGCAGTGCCACATGTAGATCAGGCAATTCCAACAGCCCCTGCCGCGGAACAACTGGCAGTAATCACTAGAGCAGACTTAGACAGAGTTGTGGTGGAAGTGACTAACCGCTTCGCATCCCAACAAGAAGCTTTGGTCAACCAACTCATGTCACGCTTGAGAGATGTCGAAGAATCCAACCGCAACACTGAATCATGGGATGAATCTCAATCTGGAGGATCTCGGAGACAGCAAAGGTCTTCCCTCTTCGAGGAAGCCATCAACAGGAACAACAATGATAGGGGTCGCGCCCGGACTCAGCCCGAACTCCGACTCGATGAAGCGCTTGGAACCGAACCCAGTGGGGGAGGCGCCAGGCGAGGGTCGGATGTAGCTGAGCCAGTCATGCCACCTAATCATAGAAACCCCGCTGAACGGAGCCGAGCTAGAACCCAGCCCGAAGTTGACCCCATGGAAATGCTCGAAACAGAACCCCGCAGGGGAAGATCAAGGCAGGGGGCAACTGTAGCTGGTCCTAGCATGCATCCGAGCAGCCAGAGGCAACCACTGGATAACGTCAGAAGTGATAGACTATACCATCCCTACAGGTCATCTGGACGAGATCGATCCCGCAGGGAAGAACCATGTTCATTTCTATCCGCTCCAAATTCTGATGAAAGAATGGCACGACTATTCAGAGAATGCGTCCAACGGGAGCAAAGGGACCGAGGAATAGGCGCTAGGGTCACCAGCCCCTTCACCCGCAATATCGAAACTGCCATCACCCCCCGGGAATGGAAAATGCCAACCATGGAACCTTACAAGGGAACTTTCGACCCCATCGTACACTTACAAAGATACACCCAGCATATGCTCATGAGCGGAGCAACAGAAGGGGTGCTGTGTAAATGCTTTCCGCTATTACTAGCAGATCTAGCTACCTCCTGGTTCTGCCATCTACCCCAAGGATCTATCAGCTTATGGGAGATGTTGAAAGAAAGGTTCATTAGCCAGTTCCGCATCCATGTAGAACAACCCAAGGATGCTTATTCTCTATCCAATGTCAAACAGAAATCCGGAGAGACACTACAACAATATCTAACCCGGTTCAACGCCGCAGCGGCCGCAGTCCAAGATGCCGATGAGAAACTCACCCTAATGGCCCTCTGTAGCGGTGTACACCCAGATACCAAGTTCGCAAGAAGACTAACTAAGGAAAAACCAGCTACTTTACCTGATTTCTTCCATGAAGCTGGAAAGTATATGAGACTTGAAGACGCGGCCACTGAGAGGCAGTCAGGGCAACAAGGTAAGACAACTTCGGACAAGGTTCTCGCTGCAGCCAAGGACACTCAAAGAAATGAATCTAGAGACAATGCTGGGGGCAGGAAGGTTGAAAAACGCCAATATCGACCAGGACCGAGATTTGACTCCTACACTCCTTTGAATGAAATAATCGAAAACATCTTTCTAGCCACTCAGGGCGAACTCGGATACAAGCGCCCCCCGCACAAGAAAGAATCTGATAACGCACTCAAGTCTGGAAAGTTCCGCCGCTTCCACGAATCCCACGGACATGACACCAATGAATGCCACCATCTCCGGGACTTGATCGAAGAGCACATCAGAAGAAGAAGGCTGGAACGCTATGTGAAAGGTCAGAACAGGACTCCAACTCCTGCCAATGAGAACCCAAAGCGACCCGTCCCAGAAGTAGGCGGAGGGAATCGCAACACCAGTGGCTCTAGTCAGGAGAAGATAGTGGTCCATACCATCTCGGGAGGACCACACATCGCCGACAGAAGCTGGGCGGAGATGGAAAGATACGGCAAGTCACTTAGAAATGCTGAAGGCTATGTTAACTTCATCATGGAAGAACACCACCCGAAACGGAAAGAGAGTGACGACATCGTATTCAGTAGGCGTGATTTAGAAGGAAGACAGTATCCGCATATGGATCCCATGGTCATCTCTGCCTGGTTCGGTCCAGCTAAAGTTTTCCGAATTCTAATAGACACAGGAAGCTCGGTAAATATCCTATTCAAACATGCTTTCGACAAAATGAAGCTGTCAATGAAGGATGTGTCTCCCTGCAACAAACCCCTGCACGGATTCACTGGGGATGCGAAAATACCCCTCGGGCAACTTGACCTCTTCGTCGAAATAGGAAGTCATCCTCGCTCCGTTGTGCGAAAACAAACGTTCGTACTAATAGAAAACCACTCGGCCTACAACGCCTTCTTGGGAAGACCAGCCTTGTCTGACTTCCAAATTGTCCTAGCCCCGTGGTGCCTAAAGATGAAATTCCCAACAGATAGCGGGATAGGAGAGGTTGAAGGAGATCAAGACGCCGCTCGAGATTGCTATGTAACTGAACTTCGCAATAACCGTAGAAAGGATAAAGGGAAAGATGCAGAGACTACTCTCTGCATGAAAAGCTTGGAAGCATAGCAATTAAAGAAAGCCCCTCCTCTTCGATACACCAGCGATCCTTTCAATGAACTAGACCCCAGGGATGAGGAGGAGGCTACCGCTGAGCCTGCAGAGGCCATGGAATTCGTATCTGTAGACAAACATGATTCAAGCAGACTATTAAAAATAGGATCTCAGCTAAAAACAGAATTGAAGGATCAACTCATTGACTTCCTCCGCCACAACTTAGATGTATTTGCGTGGACACATGCCGATATGACAGGAATCTCCCCAGACATAGCATGCCACATGCTGAACGTCGATCCCACCAAGGTACCGATAAAGCAGAAAAAGAGAAGCATGGGAGCAGAACGATCAGCAGCCCTCGATGAGGAAGTAAAGAACCTACTTGCTAATGACTTCATACGAGAAGCCATCTACCCAGAATGGATAGCTAACCCGGTACTAGTAAAGAAAGCTAATGGGAAGTGGCGAACATGCATTGATTTCTCCAACTTAAATGACGCTTGCCCGAAAGACTGCTTCCCGCTCCCCCGAATCGATCAACTTGTGGACAGCACTGCCGGGCACGAACTTTTATCTTTTATGGATGCATACTCCGGATACAACCAGATTCCCATGCACGCTCCCGATCAATACCACACTAGCTTCATCACTGACCGGGCATTATATTGTTACAAAGTCATGCCTTTTCGACTCAAAAATGCCGGAGCTACCTATCAACGCCTCGTCAACAAGATGTTCGCGGAATTAATAGGACGAACTATGGAAGTATATGTGGATGACATGTTGGTAAAGTCCAGAAGAGCCGACGATCATGTAAGCCACCTGAGCGAGATGTTTCAGGTACTTCGCCAATATGGAATGAAGCTGAATCCTCTAAAGTGCTCCTTCGGAGTGTCATCGAGAAAATTCTTAGGATTCATCGTCCATGCCAGAGGAATTGAAGCAAACCCTGAACAAATCCGGGCTCTAAAAGAAATAAGGATACCTTCCACTCGGAAAGAAATGCAGAGCCTAAACGGAAAGGTGGCCGCCCTAAGCAGATTCATTTCCAAAGCAACTGACAAGTGCGTCCCTTTCTTCGAAGCTCTCAAGAAAGACAAAGGAAAGTTCGAGTGGACCGATGAATGCTTAAGAGCCTTCCTTAACCTGATCGAACACCTTCAGAAACCACCAGTACTCTCAACTCCAAACGAAGGCGAAGAGCTATACCTATACCTCGCTGTATCATCTCATGCTCTAAGCGCTGCCCTGGTAAGAGAAGAAGACCGCACACAACGCCCGGTGTACTTTATAAGTAAGAGATTTACAAGGGCAGAAGCCAGATATCCTAAACTTGAGAAATTGGCATATTGTTTATTGATCGCGTCACGAAAACTGCGACACTACTTCCAGTCTCACTCCATCAGAGTTCTAACCGATCAGCCACTAAGACAGGTGCTCCATCGTCCCGACACTTCTGGACGACTCCTCAAATGGTGCATTGAACTAAGTCAGTATGACGTTACCTACCACCCTCGCACCGCTATCAAGAGGCAAGGCATGGCCGATTTCATTGTCGAATTCACTACCAACGAAGGCAAGGATCAGTTTGAAATAGCAAAAAACATAAAGTGGAACCTCTTTGTAGATGGAGCATCAAACGAACAAGGCTCGGGGGCAGGTATTGTGATAATCACCCCTAGGGGAAGAAAGTTGTACTATGCATTAAGGTTGGAATTCGCGGCCACTAACAACGATGCGGAGTATGAGGCAGTAATAGCGGGATTGGAGCTTGCCTTAGAAATTGGAGTCAATTCTTTATGTCTTCATAGTGATTCTCAACTTATCATAAACCAAGTACTAGGAGAATTCCAGACACGAGGAGAACGACTCACAGCATATCTAAAGAAAACCAAACTGCTGCTCGACCAATTGGACCATTATCTAATCAAACACATTCCTCGAGAAGATAACCAAGAGGCCGATGAACTAGCAAAGCAAGCTAGTATGAAGAATAGCACCATTTCCGGAGCACTAGCCATCTCAAGGAAGCTAGCCCCAAGTTTCGAACAAGTGAATCTGATAACTGCAATTGAAGAAGGAACTTGGATGACTCCTATCCGGAAATATTTGCAGGACGGCACACTACCAGACAAACGTGATGAAGTAAGGAGAATTTTGAGGAAAGCTCCCCACTACACAATACAAGAAGGCATCCTCTATCGGCGGGGCTTCTCTAGCCCCTTATTAAGATGTGTCGCTGGAAGGGAAGCCAAGGAAATCTTATTCAACATCCATCAAGGAAGTTGCGGAGATCACACTGGAGGGCAGACTCTGGCGAAAAAGATACTCCGATATGGATATTACTGGCCCACACTACACAAAGACGCCTTAGACTTCGTCAAGAGATGCGACATATGTCAGAAATTTGCCAAGATTCCTCGACTACCCACAAATGAGATTACTCAAATGACCAGCCCTTGGCCCTTTGCTGTATGGGGAATTGATTTAATTGGCGAACTGCCAACGGGCCGAGGCGGAGCCAAATATGCTATAGTGGCAGTCGATTATTTCACCAAATGGGTGGAAGCGGAACCCCTAAATAAAATATCTTCAGCAAAAGTAATCAACTTCTTGATCAAAAATATTCTGTGCAGGTACGGAGTACCACTCAAGATCATATCAGACAACGGACTCCAATTTGACAGCGAAGAATTCGCCGACTGGTGCCAAGAGCATGGAATTCATAAAAGCTTCTCATCAGTAGCTTATCCTCAGGCAAACGGACAAGTCGAAGCTGTCAACAAAATTCTCAAAACCCTAATCAAGAAGAAACTTGAAAAGTCAAAAGGCGCTTGGGTGGACGAACTTCCTACGGCACTTTGGGCCTACCGCACATCATTCAGAACATCAACGGGACATACTCCTTTCTCTTTGGCATACGGATCGGAGGCAATGCTCCCTGTTGAGACTATTGTTCCTTCCCACCGTAGGATCCACTACAATCCAGAAGAAAACGAAGAACTCCTCCTCATGTCTTTGGATCTGATTGAGGAAAGGAGAAACGATGCAGCACTCAAAGCAGCAGCTCACAAACAAAAAGTGGCAGCACTATACAACTCCAAAGTCAAACATTGCATCTTACAAGAAGGATATCTTGTCCTCAGGCGAATCTTTCCGCGCCCCGGGGCACTGGACCCCATCTGGGACGGACCATATGTAATTCATAAAGATCTCCACAACGGAGCTTATATTTTGTCAACAGTGGACGGAGAGGTATTCCAGAGGGCATGGAACATCCGACACCTCCGTCGATACTTTTCTTAACTTGTACTGCCCATATGAAGTGAATTAACAAAGAGAATCAGTGGACGTAGGCATTTTCATGCCGAACCACTTTAAAAAATCTTGTCTCTTTTTAACTTGTTCCTTTATATCTTGGCTGCTTGTTAAGCATTATCCTTTTCTGTTGAACAAAATCTTATGGCATCTCCACTCAAGACGCACCACGGCCTCATCTGGACAAGGCCTAACAGGTACGCTACGATTCTATGCACTCGCCAATGAGACTCTTTTGCTCCAGCATCCCTCTGCTGCGGGTTAACTCATTGCTCGCGCCTGCCCTCAAAGCCAACTGTAATGAGCCGATTATAAGTCATCATAAAGGCCGACTATAGCCGATGGCAGCTCATTACGGCGTTCGGCTCGCCGGCAACTGTGAACCTACTTTAAGCCCCAACATAAGGTGTGGCCAGCCAGGGGTAGTTCACGGCCAACGGCACCCACGCTAGCCGGCCACGGTAAATCGAATAATACCCACGATTACGGACCATAATGGTTCGGGTAGTTACCGTGCGCGATCTCGGCTCCGATGTGTCTTAAGTGCGGCTGTGGTAAAAAAGAAAACTCCCCGCGGAGGCGTAAGATGGGTGACAAATGTCTCCAAGACCCACAGCTAGGGAAAGTGACTACAAAACCGTTTGCCACGAACTTAAGCACATCGACGGCCTTCCGTGACTGGAAGTTTTACTTTTTCTATATTTCCATTTCATTTAAATACTTTTCTCCTATCCTGTATAACAAACTCTAAAGTACAGGAAATCAAATAGGGAGCATTCACTCATGAGAATCTAAGCCTGCGTACTGGGTGGCAAGGTACTCAAATATATCCATGATCAGTTACACAAGAAGCTCAAAACTACCGCCTGCAAATAAAACATGAAGGGCGGTACTCTCTTCTCTTGTACATAAATACATAGCTATAGCTTATTCATATGTCACACTAACATTACAAAACATGAAATTATATTTCAAGCAGAGGCTTAACGTCAAACACAACTAAAATCACAGGCATATACATAGTTATACTCCTCACGCAGCACATCAAAATAACAGCAACGTTTAAACATAACAAAATCAGCTTATATTATAAAATTACACCAAGTTATTCTCTGCAAATAATATTATTACAGTCACATCAATGTTTTGGACTAACGTAAACAACAGCAAAAAGAAATAAAAAGCGGCCGAATCCGGACAAGTAACCAGCTGCGTCCACACTCCATCACCAACTTCCCAAGTCTACTTGGCCGCAGGGCCGAAACCCCCGGCATGTTGATCGGAAGTTCCACCTGTCCAATTCAGAAGAGGAATCCATTAAACAAACGATAAACGATCAAGTTATGGAAACCCAGAAAGAAAAGAAAAAGAGAAGAATAACTCACCAGCGTCCGCCGCTTGATCCTCATCCTCCAGTTGCACGCCCGCTTCCTCCGCAGCAAGCAACCGCATCCCCTCCTTCACCGCCGCTTGCTCCTCTTTCGAGAACTGAGCAGTGACCACATCCAGACTAAAAGCCGCTCCACCTTCCTTACCCGCATCGACCCTGGCCTCCTCTAAAGCCCGAAGATATATCTTGGCCATGACCCGGGGATAGTCATCCATCCAAGACAAGCTGCCCTCCTTCCAAGTGCGGAAGTACATGTCCTGCAGCATCTCGTCCATCATCCCCTCATTCTCCTCGAACTCCCTTACCCGGGCCTTGGAAGCCTACAACTTGGCGACAACGACATCCCTCTATGATCGGTATCTCGAGCAGTCAGCCTGGAGAGACCTCCTCATCTCCTCCATCTCCTCCTTTAACTTGACTTGAGCCATCTCCGCGGCCTCAAGCCTTCCAGACAACTCCTCTACCTGCTCGAGATCCGCATTCCGGACTTCATCCACTGTCGCAATGGCCATGTCGATCCGCTCCTTACAGGCGGCCTCCATCTTCCGTAACTCCGCCCTACTAGCCTTTTCCATGGTCTCTTTCAGACGCCTGGAGGCTTCCTCGTGCCGAGAAATCTGAACGGCTTGACCGGCAAGCTGTTCGGCCTGATCAGCAACCTTCAGCCGCAACCGAATATTAGCACTCCCAATCTCCTCCCCGGCCTTGACCAATTGAGCGTGATACTTCATTAACTTCTTGGTCTCTTCAGCCACCCGATCGATATTAGCCTTGGCCTCGTCTCCCATGGTAACTACCCGAGTGGTAAGCAGATCAAGATCTAGGGACTTAGCCTCGTCTAACACTCGTACCATGGGGTTGCAGGGAAGGAGGTGTTCACCCGTGGCCTCATCGAATGAAATATCCCGAGAGCTTGGATCTAAATCAGGATGACCGGCAAAGGGGTCACGAGGCACGTCAGGACGCCTTATACGGATAACTGTGGGATTCTTGGAAGGAGGTGGAGGGGGGATAAACTCCGTGCTCTCCTCCGTGTTATCACGAGGAGGCTGAACAGGAAGCTGCGGACCAGGGGAAGGCTCAAATAAAGAACGACTCCTCTTCTTTTTCTGAATGCTCTCTTCGATGACCCCAAGAAGAGGACGGTATTTGACCACGTCCCCAGTACGACCAGTGGGAGGCTTCGCAGAAGCTCTCATCAACTTGAATTGTTCGAGGCGGTGTCGAACGTCTGACGTTGTAACCACCTGGCCTGCCCCTGAAATAAAGAACAAGTGTTACAAACATACAATGGTCCCCAATTCAGGAAACATGTTAAGTAAAAAGAAAGAAAAGTGTGAAGGCACGTCTATTATACAAACCCTGCGGAGGAGTGGGGTACTGCAATAAGTCCTGAATCTCATTCCAGGACGGAAGTGAACCATAAAATATTTCTAAGTCCTTATCGAAAATGGAATCGACAGAGGACAGAAGTTCACCTTGCACCGCCGAAGTTACCCTAGCTGAGGAGCCTTTAGGGGATGGATCGGCACCAGCCGCAGCCTTGCCCGCCTCCTTTGCCTTTTCCGCTTCCGATTCTTCCTCCGATTCCCCGAAGGCCTGACGGAGGGCCTCATCCAGTTCAGGATCTTTCCCAGAGGATAAGACACCAGCATCACCATCACCATCTCCATCGCCATCTCCTCCGCCTTCTGACTCTCCTCCCACATCGCCTCCTTCGCCCTCTTCCACACCTTCCCCCTCCGGGATGATCGGGTGAGTACTAGGAGAGGGGCCATCAGACTCCTTGAGCTTCTTACCCCCCACGACTGGGTGTTGTGCAAAGGGCTTCCTCTTGCCACTCTTCACCGTGGCCCCCTCCTTAGCTTTAGCGGCCTTCTCCTCAACTGTGTCCCTCTGCTTAACCACGGACTGGTGCGGCAGGATCAAGTTGTACTCCAGGAGGGTAGCGTTCCTGATCAGATAGGCGGCTGACCTGTCCCTCTCGGAGATGGCCTTAACTTCTGCTGCCATATGGACTAGGCGATCGCTCTCCACCACCGCAAAACTACCTGTCGCTAACAAACAACAGAAGCACATAAGGAAAGGAATTGCAATCAAGACAGGAATTACGAATAAAGAGTTAACTTACATCCGGAAGTGAAGCGACGAACGGAGACAGAATCGTCCCTCACAAAGAACCACTCCTTCTTGAACATGCTGTACTTTGAGTACAGGTCCAGGACCGGCTTGAAGGAGACGGCCGACTCTAAGCTAATGTAGGGGGACCCCTTCCTATAGCCCCTCAGATTATATAGATACCGGATTTCCCAGTTGGATGGAAAGCGCCCGTACCTCTTCTAGAAGATAGAATATAAGCACACCAAGATGGCATACGAGTTGGGCTGAAGCTGGAAAGGCGCCACCTTTAGATATGTAAGGAAGCTAACAACCCAGGCGTTGATAGGGGGAATGGCCCCGCACATGCAATGGTACCTGCTGTAGGCGAAATACCCTTCAGGAGGGTCGTATGGCATCACCCCGACTCCCGGAAGCAACATAAGCGTCCTATCTATCCCGAAAGAACAGGATATAGCATCAAGCTTCTCCTCCTTTAGAGAACTAGGGAAGCAGTCGGGAGGGGAGACCAGGAGCTCCTGGGGTCCATACCCCTCCACCAGCGATCTCGAAGCAGTTCCATGCTCCCCGGACCCCGATTGGGCTGGGGGCACGGAAGAAGATTCTCCTCCATCCCTTGACTTCCGCCTATCTGATCGTGTTTCCGCGTTGCGAGACATTTATCTGCATACACAGAAGCAAAAAGACAGGTTGTTAAAACAAAGAATACAGAGATGTAAGAAAGCAAGCGTACATAAGTCCAGAGTTCCACTCAGAGTCCGAATACAAAGTTCATTCGGCACTGGAAGTTCAAGACCATCCGGTAGTACAAGTTCAAGTTCATTCGGTAGTACAAGTTCATGTTCATTCGGTAGTACAAGTTCATGTTCATTCGGCACCGGTATCTCAAGTTCATTCGGTACACAGCACCATTCGGCATTGGAAGCCTTACGCGTATATTCGGCAAATTAGGTTCATTCGGTAATAAGGATCATTCGGCAAAGAGCATATACCTGATTCGGCACGAAATGGTTCGGCAAAAGTGTGATTCGGCTAAAGTTTGATTCGGTATAGTATTGATTCGGCGCTTGTTGATTCGGTGAAGAAAACCTAAGGGGGTGTAGCCCCTATATATAGACTGGAGGAACACCACCGGACCAGATGATTCGGCATACCGGACCAACCTCCAACCGAATGAAAACCTATACCTACTCGAAACCGAATGAAACTGTCTCTACCAGCAGAAACCAAAAACAGGGGGCATGCAAGGCACCGCATTCAGATAAGTACCTGTAATGACCCACAATATTCACACAACTATGATATTGTGATTCAAACAAGTGTAAAGTATTGAAGTATATTTGTGCACACATTTGGACTTGGGGGTAAATTTGTGATTTCCCATCTATCAAAACCCTAGCCGTGAGTGGATTATAAAAAAAAAGAAAGAGGTGGCCGCTGTTTTCATTTAACTCTCTCGTTACAAAACAAAAATAAAAATGGCTGAAGCCCTAGAAATCAGGTTGGGGGAAAATTATTTTGCCGTATCAAATGGCGTGGGATTCGTGAGAAAAAGGGGGAAAGCTATGGCAATATCTAGGGGATCGACATCTCATATAGCTACGTGAGTGTTCTTAATCATGATTTGGCAATAAGACCTATCTCAGGCAGCCGTGGTTATATTTTCCGTAAATTAATTTGTGTGTATGGATGCTTTGCGTGTATTGATGCTTGTTAATGATTGTTTGATCTTGGTTGCTTGCGTGTTCATATATTGGTGATGATTAAGTCTGATTATGATCACATCTGTACTGAGATGATATTTATTCACTATTAAGTCACGGTACACTGATTTAACACTTGTATTACTGCCAAATGAATTGCTTAAGCACACTCATACCAGACGTATTATGTCTGACCCTGTTGATTGTCTCGACAATCTCCTGGGGTGTCTCATTCAACGAGGCAGTTCGGGATGATGTTTTTACAGGTTGCTATGCACATATTGATGAGATGATGACTTAAGAGATGGAGTTAGAACGATTTATACTGCATATAGATGATATGAAGAAAGTATTTAAGTATTTCCATTGTCACTTCATATGTATTGCTGAACTAAAATATGTATGTAATGCCATGAACAGTGAACCATTATGTGTTAGATTGATTTGTATATAATCTTGAAAACTGTATTGTCTTATGTGTAATTGCAAGTTGAAACTGAAACACTTGGATTATTCAGTTTGTATATATTTCCTGAAATCTGTATTTAGAGAAATACTGGTGTCAAGGCAGTATACACAAGTGTTTACACTTGTGTATATGTGCAGACACATAGATCTGCTGAGTTTTGTGATTTAAAGGATTTTTTTATGGATTTTGTTCAAGTTTCCTTTCAGAAGTTTTGGGAAAAACTTTTATAAACTTAACTTGATGGATTATTTCCATATTTATGCACAAGCATATATGGATATGGAGTTTGATTCTTGTATGTAATTATCATATCTGAGAATATGTATATTTATATTTATTGTTTTTGGCAAGTTGAATGTCTTGAATGTGAAAAGCAAAGATGAGGTGTACATATATATATATATTTCTCTATGTTATGTTTTTTTTCGAAATCAAGTTACTTATGGGTTTGGGAGAATATATGGATCTGAATCCCCACTTTTGAAATATGATCTTCCATCTGAGCATCTGAGTTTTTAATAGATATGTGTTTTTTTTTGATATAAGATGTTTATTCTGGAAAAATGAAGTTTTATGTGGAATTTGGATTTGTACAAGAATTTGAAATAATTTCTGAAATGAGTTTGAGAACTTACAGCCTCATGGCTTTATAAATCTGAAATGTATTTAATGGTTTTAACAGTATGACTTACAAGTCTGAACTATATTCATATGTTTTGGCATATTTGATGCCGTAGACTTTTGAAGGAAAGATGGATTTTTAATGCTTTCAAATGCATAATGTTTTGGGAAATGAAATTTTTATGCTAAGTGGCTGTTGCTATTCGAATCTGTATATAGCATATAGCTAATATATGTTCATGTGATAGATTCTTGAATTATACTGAGCACTTGCCATATAAATTAAAATACGTGCATGCCTTCACTTTACGTTTCTAAAATGAATAAGCACAGTTTTGGATAAGTTTTGCAAAAGAAAGTAAACTGTTTTATATTCATAAGTATTCTAGAAATGGATTACAAGTCCATGTATTATCTTGAGACTTTTATAAAAGGAACTTGTTAGTTTCCAATTGTTTGTGTTAAAAATATTTGTATGATGCAGAATAGATTTTGTTCTTGCATCAGTGGCATGTTTTTGTTTTAAAGAAAGATAGTTGATGTAAATTCATCTTTTATGTCTGAATATAACTTGCATAAATGAGAAAGAGGAAACTTGATGACCTCATTTTTATATAGTTGGATTGGTAATCCTTTGTTTATACATATAATTATTAATATTTTGTTGGTGCCAAGGCTTCATTGCCTATTCATTAATATCATTGCTTGAGCTTGTGTGTTGGCGAGGCCGTGCACACCTGTATTTATATGTGTGTGTACGTGCAGCCACACCTATAATTGTGCTATAGCAAGAGTTGAATTAAATAAAGAATCTCTATGATTTTTATGATATACTCAGGAATTCTGATGTTTCTTGTCTGCTTGTGCATCTTTTGTGTCATATTGCAAATAATTTTTCATAAGAAGGAAATGGGTTTATCTTTATATTAAAAATGCTATGTGTGAATGCTTTAGCTAATTTTTTTCTTAAACTCTGATTTAATAACTAAAGAGATTGGTATATCTTCATATATACTAATCTATGTTTTAAGAATATACCAATATTTCTATATTGGTAATGGTGGATCCTGGTTTTGGTTTTGAAGATAGATGACCCTGTGTTTTCATTTAGCATATATTTCTTTATGCCAAAAAAGAAAAAGAAAAAACAAATTAACCCATGATTTGGCGACTAAGAAAAGTAGGGTCATCTCATTTGGTATCAGAGCTATGTTGGTAGAGAACATAGCAAAAATTTAATTTGTGTGAATTTATTTGTATTGACTGCTTTGGTTGCATTGTTTGAATTGATTGCTTTGGATGATTTATTTGGATTACATCAGTGTTAATGATGTTTCTCCTTTCTACTACTTTGTTTTGAAAATTGTTTAATCAATCAAATAACCTGATTACAGAAATGAGTTTATGACTCAGTTTTTATAAGAAAATAATTTGATTAATTTACTGAGAAGTAGGGTATTGAATAATAATGGATTAGGCAGTATGAACAGAGAGGTTTATGCTCATGTCTAGTTCATTTAAATTTGCTATGAACAAAGAAGTATTATGAAAATTATTTAAATTTCTGAAGTGGTTATTATGGATGAGATGGATGTTTGTTTGTGCATTTCTATTTGGAGTTTTGTATGTCAGATTTCCAAGTTAAAATGGTTTGAGCATTTTTATTATTCTATTCTTATTATTGTCAAGTATGGATTTAAATTATTTAGAACATAGGCAGCAAGATAGAAATCTGGCTCATGCTTATTTTCTAAATAATAAGATATGAGGTTTTCTGGGTTTTTGGTGAAATTTTCTTAACAAACACCTCTGTCCATATTTTTACAATAATATAATAGAATTATGAATGCCTAAATTATTTTGGAAAGCCCACAAACCTATTGTAAATCCCTGTAGTAAGAAATTTAAAATGAGAGAATTTGGATTTATGAATGTTTTCTAATACAAGAAAAGTTGGATTAAGACACCTATGTTTATATCTGATCTAAAAGATGGCTAAAATTACAGTTTTACTTCTTTATGGACTTCATGCATGTTGCTTTGTTTCAATGTAGATGGTGTATTTATTTATTTTGATTTAAATCTGAAATCACCACTGTTACACCATAACTAATAAGTATATGTTTGAGAACTTGATAAACACAATAATGAGCTGATGCAAGTGATGTTGATATTTGGAAAAAAAAAAGAATTTCAAAAAAAAAAGATAAATATCAAATGCCAGTATCAATTGCAATAGGTCATTATATGAATAAACATTGAAAAGTGAATTGTCTGATTTGGATGCATAATTGTTAAGCTGCATTTCTTGAATATGTTTGATAACTGCATATAACTTTGTGATGGAAGTTTATAAAACAGGTCCCTTAGAGGAAGATAAAATTTCTTATGAATATAACCTGAAGAAAAAAATGGATTATATAATCATTACAGTCAAGTGTGATCTAAGATTGGTTTAGTACAAGGCAGTAAAAGGAGGGAAGTTCTTTTGCTTATGTCTTGTATTTAATAAGGGGATAAGAGTGCAATGGTTTGACCATGTGCTGAGCTCTAGTTGCCTAAGTGTTTCCTATAAAAATATATATATATATATATATACACACATATAAACATCTCTGGTCACATGTTGATTGTAATATAAAATATGAAAAACATAAGAATTTTCTGATATGCAAAATCCCTGTGCTTTACCTGCAAGTTCATATAGCACAATGACATAAGTGAAGACAAAAGGAACACTTATAGCTACTTATGATTAGGTGTATGTTAGTTTTATATGAATGAAAATAAGTTTTGTTAACCACATATGTGTTGGATGAGTTTCTTTGTGGTGATATAATCTATGTGAAATGTTTGGATGCCTTGCTGGTTGTTAGATCTTGTTACTGGAACCCCAGTGATATTTTATCTCCTAAAATATTTGATCTATGTTTTAGTCAAAGGCCTGTCTCTGAACAAAAAAAAAATTGACTTGAAATGATATACAGATGTGATTAATTGATTGTTGAAATGTATGAATGGATGACTGTTTCATGGATGCATGAAAACTGTTTGCATTTACTGGTTATGTACATAAAGATTTTTGAACATGAGACAGTATAGTTGAGACATGCACACATGAAAGGAAAGCTTAGTAATTAAACTAAGGAATTGGGTCACCTCTATCAGGTTGGGTATGAGGGAAGTGGGTATGACATAGTGGTTGGCTTGCATCAAGGGTGGGGTGTGAGTTTGCACATGGCATGTTCATGTCCAAATAGCTTGTAGTGTGCTGGAAATCAAACAGATGTTCCAGGCAGTGTGCACCAGTGCAACCATGAATGTGATATTGGACCTTTAAAAATAAATAAAAAAATAAATAAATAATATGAAATGAACCTACAAGCAGAAGTGATTAGGCTAGGGGTATGGTGAGTTCTGGTATGCAGACTCAGTTTTGATGCCTTAGCTCAATGTTGTGGGTTTTGCTTGTTCATATTTATGAGATGTTTGTGTGATTTGGGTGATGGTTGTTATGAATTCTTGAAATAAGAATTTCTGCTAAGATACTTGTTGGATGATTTCTGATGGCAAGCAATTAGTTGATGTTTTTATAGATGTCTGGTTTTCTTTTTGGAACCAAAAAATATATATATATATACCAGTATTAAGTGGTTGTTTGTTGTTTGTATTGATTGAGTATTATTTGTATAAACTTAATTCATACATATGTTTATGATATTTTACTTTGATTGCCAAGAATGGGGTCTGTTTTGGATTAAAAATTCATTTAAATAAAGACAGATTGTATAAGGGTATTGATCTCTATTTTGATTTGCATATAGATGATATGTTTTGCCTGAAGATGGTGAGTATAGCCATGGATGAATGAGCATTACATTTAAAATGACTTCAATATGAATCATGAGAAGGAATGCATTTGTAAGCAATATATAACTTAATGACAAAACCTATAAACTGTTACTGAATTAATAATTGTTTAATTCTGGTTGAGTAAGCTTGGTGTATAAATATGTTTGAGACATTAGAAATGCTTTGAAAAGCAGAAAGTAAATTCTGTATTGATTCTAAAATGTACTAAACCAATTTGCCAATAGGGTTTAGTTTAAAACTGAATGTGAACACTATTATGATGAATGCAATGGCACTGTTTCCTGCTCTCATTTGTACACTGCCATATGTATGCATATTCACTTCATCCTGTGTGCACCCCTGAGTTACACTGTATGCATAGATTTGGTCCAAACACTGTTGCATCTGAAATCTGCTGTTGCACTTGAGATTTTAGACTTGATTTTGCTGTTTGCATGCAGTGGCAGTTCCATATATATATATATATATATATATATATATATATATATATATATATATATATATATATATATATATGTCCATGTACTTGAAACTACTAGATGCTGCACACTTGCGCTTTGTCTTGATCACTTCTGCTGTTATCATTTTGTGTTGCCTTGCATTTGCCAAGTCTATGTGTAAGTTCCCATACATCCCTCTGAGGTTGCTGTTTTCAGATGCACTGAGTTGTTGAATATGTTGCTCTCTTATTTATGTGTTGTCTGTATGACAGTTGCGGTTACCCTTGTGCTTGTTCATTTGATGATGAAACATGTTGATTGAAATTTGCTAGTGCACTCGAGTTGGCAAGGCAGTGCACACGTGTATATTTATACATGTGTGTATTGCAGCCACTCCGCAAAATTTAATGAATATTTGGGATGCTAAAATGAGTAAGAGTGAATTATGAGGACACAATTCCAAAAAGGTGGGGTATTTGTAATGACCCACAATATTCACACAACTATGATATTGTGATTCAAACAAGTGTAAAGTATTGAAGTATATTTGTGCACACATTTGGACTTGGGGGTAAATTTGTGATTTCCCATCTATCAAAACCCTAGCCGTGAGTGGATTATAAAAAAAAGAAAGAGGTGGCCGCTGTTTTCATTTAACTCTCTCGTTACAAAACAAAAATAAAAATGGCCGAAGCCCTAGAAATCAGATTGGGGGAAAATTATTTTGCCGTATCAAATGGCGTGGGATTCGTGAGAAAAAGGGGGAAAGCTATGGCAATATCTAGGGGATCGACATCTCATATAGCTAAGTGAGTGTTCTTAATCATGATTTGGCAATAAGACCTATCTCAGGCAGCCGTGGTTATATTTTCCGTAAATTAATTTGTGTGTATGGATGCTTTGCGTGTATTGATGCTTGTTAATGATTGTTTGATCTTGGTTGCTTGCGTGTTCATATATTGGTGATGATTAAGTCTGATTATGATCACATCTGTACTGAGATGATATTTATTCACTATTAAGTCACGGTACACTGATTTAACACTTGTATTACTGCCAAATGAATTGCTTAAGCACACTCATACCAGACGTATTATATCTGACCCTGTTGATTGTCTCGACAATCTCCTGGGGTGTCTCATTCAACGAGGCAGTTCGGGATGATGTTTTTACAGGTTGCTATGCACATATTGATGAGATGATGACTTAAGAGATGGAGTTAGAACGATTTATACTGCATATAGATGATATGAAGAAAGTATTTAAGTATTTCCATTGTCACTTCATATGTATTGCTGAACTAAAATATGTATGTAATGCCATGAACAGTGAACCATTATGTGTTAGATTGATTTGTATATAATCTTGAAAACTGTATTGTCTTATGTGTAATTGCAAGTTGAAACTGAAACACTTGGATTATTCAGTTTGTATATATTTCCTGAAATCTGTATTTAGAGAAATACTGGTGTCAAGGCAGTATACACAAGTGTTTACACTTGTGTATATGTGCAGACACATAGATCTGCTGAGTTTTGTGATTTAAAGGATTTTTTTATGGATTTTGTTCAAGTTTCCTTTCAGAAGTTTTGGGAAAAACTTTTATAAACTTAACTTGATGGATTATTTCCATATTTATGCACAAGCATATATGGATCTGGAGTTTGATTCTTGTATGTAATTATCATATCTGAGAATATGTATATTTATATTTATTGTTTTTGGCAAGTTGAATGTCTTGAATGTGAAAAGCAAAGATGAGGTGTACATACATATATATATATATATTTCTCTATGTTATGTTTTTTTTTCGAAATCAAGTTACTTATGGGTTTGGGAGAATATATGGATCTGAATCCCCACTTTTGAAATATGATCTTCCATCTGAGCATCTGAGTTTTTAATAGATATGTGTTTTTTTTTTGATATAAGATGTTTATTCTGGAAAAATGAAGTTTTATGTGGAATTTGGATTTGTACAAGAATTTGAAATAATTTCTGAAATGAGTTTGAGAACTTACAGCCTCATGGCTTTATAAATCTGAAATGTATTTAATGGTTTTAACAGTATGACTTACAAGTCTGAACTATATTCATATGTTTTGGCATATTTGATGCCGTAGACTTTTGAAGGAAAGATGGATTTTTAATGCTTTCAAATGCATAATGTTTTGGGAAATGAAATTTTTATGCTAAGTGGCTATTGCTATTCGAATCTGTATATAGCATATAGCTAATATATGTTCATGTGATAGATTCTTGAATTATACTGAGCACTTGCCATATAAATTAAAATACGTGCATGCCTTCACTTTACATTTCTAAAATGAATAAGCACAGTTTTGGATAAGTTTTGCAAAAGAAAGTAAACTGTTTTATATTCATAAGTATTCTAGAAATGGATTACAAGTCCATGTATTATCTTGAGACTTTTATAAAAGGAACTTGTTAGTTTCTAATTGTTTGTGTTAAAAATATTTGTATGATGCAGAATAGATTTTGTTCTTGCATCAGTGGCATGTTTTTGTTTTAAAGAAAGATAGTTGATGTAAATTCATCTTTTATGTCTGAATATAACTTGCATAAATGAGAAAGAGGAAACTCGATGACCTCATTTTTATATAGTTGGATTGTTAATCCTTTGTTTATACATATAATTATTAATATTTTGTTGGTGCCAAGGCTTCATTGCCTATTCATTAATATCATTGCTTGAGCTTGTGTGTTGGCGAGGCCGTGCACACCTGTATTTATATGTGTGTGTACGTGCAGCCACACCTATAATTGTGCTATAGCAAGAGTTGAATTAAATAAAGAATCTCTATGATTTTTATGATATACTCAGGAATTCTGATGTTTCTTGTCTGCTTGTGCATCTTTTGTGTCATATTGCAAATAATTTTTCATAAGAAGGAAATGGGTTTATCTTTATATTAAAAATGCTATGTGTGAATGCTTTAGCTAATTTTTTTCTTAAACTCTGATTTAATAACTAAAGAGATTGGTATATCTTCATATATACTAATCTATGTTTTAAGAATATACCAATATTTCTATATTGGTAATGGTGGATCCTGGTTTTGGTTTTGAAGATAGATGACCCTGTGTTTTCATTTAGCATATATTTCTTTATGCCAAAAAAAGAAAAAAGAAAACAAATTAACCCATGATTTGGCTACTAAGAAAAGTAGGGTCATCTCAGTACCGGACTCTAGAACCGACTGATGAAATAAAAATTATAATAACGATGAATGAGTAGTAAATCTCCCACCAACACGGGTTAATCATTTACACGTGTACACGACCACGAACGGTCCATAGGCACGCTCTGAATGGCTATTAACCCTATCGTTGTGAGAATTTGCACTTTGACATCCTTTTTTAAGCTCATCGGTTAAATGGATATTCGATTCTGATAATTATGAAATGGCTAAGCTACTTACACATGTACGGGGTCGCGAACGATCCCTAGGCATGCTCTGAGCTGGCGATAAACCACCTGGACAAACGATCCAGGGACCCACTCTGACGTGAACCTGGCATCGATAATGCTAAGCCCCCTCGGGGCACACCTCTCGCCCCGAACGGCGCGATTCACTTCATCTCAAATGCTTCGATCCTGAACGGTCGTTATCTGAAGTCACACTAAAACCGTAAATTCCTTTGCAGGACATCAACAGGATACGAGCATCCAGCCCATGGCGTTACAAAATACGCCTTCCTACTGCAGGGAAACAAAGCGCGACACATGCAAGCACGTGCCCCACTTTGGGGGGGCAAATGTTGGACGAATTCTCACCCAGAAGATCTCGAGACCGAGAAGCGGCAGTTTCACCCGGGTTGGCGACCTCCATTCCATCTAGTAAGGAGTTCGTTCAACACTCATGTCCAAGGGTCCATTCGGCAAGCCCAACTTATAGTTCATTCGGCCATATCCATTCGGCAAGGCACAACCTCCACCCCATTCGGCATAAGCTCCTGCCGAACCAGACTTCACCGGTCCAGGTCCACCGGACCAACCCCTCCAATACCCTACCGACCAGCCATGCCGGTCCACCAGCCTTCACCGGACCAGGTCCACCGATCCATACATCACCCCTCTACCGAACCAACTCCCAAGCTACGACCGGACCACCATCACCGGATCATTCATGGCCGGACCAACACCATCGAGCCAAACACATACCTCACCACCGAATGAAGCCTCGTCGAACCAGATAACTGCCAGTCCAGATTGCTTCAGCCCGGGCCCACCAGCAGCTATATACATCCAGGACCCCTGCCCCCTGCCTCACTCTATAAATAGAGGGGCAGGGGTATAACAATGGCAGACAAGTTTGAGAGCTCAAGCACGGAAGGAACTTTCAAACTACATTCATATACTTGTACACAAAGCATTGTACTTGTAATCTGAAACAAAGAAGATAATAACATATAAAGTGGACGTAGGCACGTTCTGGCCGAACCACTATAAATCTGTGTGTCTTTTACATTTCAGCCCCTGCTTTTTTCATATTCACATAACTCATCTAAATCATTAAGAATCATATAAAACCAATTAAATCTCACGACTTGGAGGTGTTTGTCCACTTTTCGCGCAAACAATTACCAGATCAGTTTTCTGCTATTCATGACGTGTTTCACGTTTTCCAATTACGGAAATGCCTTCGAGATTCCGATTCTATTCTTGAGCCCGGTGTTAATTTGACTTATGAGCAACATCCTATTCGTATTATTGCATCGGAGGTTAAACGCCTTCGAAATAAAGATGTCCCTCTTGTGAAGGTTCAACGGTCCTCAAATCCTAAGGATTGTTCTTGGGAATCTAGAGAATTCATCGAGCGAACACATCCGGGCTTACTTTCTCATGCTCTTTGAGGTGAACTTTTTATTTCAAATTTCTTTTGTGCTGGTATGCTTTTATGGTTGTTACTTTTTATTTTCTTCTTAAATATTGCGAGGACGCAATTTCTTTAAGGAGGGGAGTCTGTAACAACCCGCATATTTTACGATTGTGTATTTAAATATTTTATTTAAATACAGCATCGTTAGTTGAATTATAGTCCGAAATGCTACGATTTGCATATGGTCGAACTAGGGCTCGAGACCACTTCCATTGAGTTCAAAACGCCGTTTGCGACCTTTTTTAGTATAAACTTCGATATGTTTGGAGCTAGCTAAAATTTGACCTATGCACTTTGGACTTTGGGTTTGGGTTAGCCTAAACTATTAACTCTAGCTCCACCCCCACTTCTCTTCATTCACTTTCATTTCCTAATACCTTCAAGCTTTCATTAAAATGGGGGAAGAGAAAGAGAATTAGAATTCCTAAGCCCTAGTTTCGTTGCAAATCCAAGTTCTAACTCCAAATTCAAATTGAAGCTATTCGTAAACATCCACTTCTTCTTCTCTAACTCATCCTACATTCAATTTCAGAAATTCCTAAAGTCTAACTTAGGAAATATTTTTCTTTTAAGCTTAGATTCAAGCTTCTTGGGTTGGAATTGAGGAGTGATTGTTTTTACCTTGCTCTGTAGCTTCTTCCTTGATTTTGTGCAAAAGGTGAGATTTTTATCTCACATATAGGTCTATAACTATCTTTGGTTGTTAGGTATGAATTCCTAACTTCTATTCCGTGTTCATTGGCTTTGGATTGAATTGGTTTTATGAATGTTCCGATTTTTGGTGTTTTGATGTTAAATCTTTAAAAATCATAGCTTTGTTGTTTGAACATGTTTTTGGTGATGCATCGAAGAGCCTATAGGGATGGGTTGTCGATTGACATAAACCCCTAGTGCCCATTGCTCGTCCGATCGTGAATTGGCTTGTGATTGCTATTCGTTTGATAGGCTGAAAAACAGCCCCAGTGCCAGTCAGTCGACTGACCTTTGTAGTCAGTCGACTGGCTGTAGCAAACGAGGGTTCCTGGGACTGTTTACAGAGGCTGGAAGTCTCTGTTTCCTACAATCAGTCGACTGGCCTTTGTAATCAGTCGACTGACTGCAGAAAATGAAACTTCCAAGTTTCTGGATCAGTCGACTGGCCTTTGCAGTCAGTCGACTGACCTGCTTGCTTTTGCCTATTTAGCCTATTTCTTTTGAAATTCCAATTTCTATCGATTCGTGGTTTTCCGATTTGTTGTTATCATTTATTATCGACCTTGATGACTTCTATTTTGGAATTTTTGGGCATATCCATTTTGATGGGTTTGGAATCGATTTCTTTGGATTAATTCACGTCTTTGATCGTGAAATTTTGGTGATTGATTGTTTTTACAATCATCTTTATGGATTGTCACTTCTAAATACAAAGGTTTCTATACTAGTTGTAAATATTCAAACTCTTTCACAAAGATGATTTCAACTCTATTTTCAATATCAAACCCGTTTATAAAACCGTTTTCCAACCTATTAGTATATACAAACCTTTACCTCACTCGTGTGAGAAATCTAGTTAAACGGCTTAGTAAAACAAGTGATATGAAACGCTTGCGTTTATTTTGTCGGTTAATTCTTAGACTCGTTCGATTGAAACTTTTGTGACAACTTTCGAGTGGAGACTTACAGTTTGTTCGTAAATATTTAAGTTAAGCCAGTGGTTATGGGACATGAAGCTAAACTCATTTATTTACTAGCTTAGTGAGATTAACACTTCTTGATGATCGACGAGGATCATTTTTGTGGTTTTGACTAACGATGTGCGATGTCTCTTTGTCTGCGAGGGAGACCAAACCCCTTTTTGTGGAGTTTCGACTCAAATTGGTGGGGTAGCGACCCATGGTCTTCGGGCCGTTTGTGGTGCTTCGGCTCAAACTGATGGTTAGCAACCATGGAATAGCGTTCCGTTTGTGATGCACGTGTTGATGAGTTTCCATGCTCCCGTTTTGTGATAGGCCTCCCTATTTTTGTGATTTCTGGATTTCTTTTGTTGATTTCTAGAATTTGTGTTTCACTAAAATTCGTGGTTTATATTGATAAGCTTTATCAATATTTGTGCATTGGTGAATTTGTGTTTCACTAACTTTTGTGAATTTATGTTTCAACAACTTTTACGATTGACATTGATAAGTTTGTCAATATTTGTGGTTTGGTGAATAAAGTAAAGAATATGACATTCTTTTTTATGTTATGAGATTTCTTGAGATATTGTATGATTTTTGTTGTGGTCAAATGTATACTTTTCATAGTATGGCATTATCGTTATCATACGTTTTGTTATATCTCTTATTCCATCTCATTTTGTCTGATATTTATAGCTAGACTGATCCGTTTATTATTTTCTTATTAAATAATACTCGGGTCAGACCGAGATGTTTCAGGTGCTTCTACTTGACTCCTCATCTGGGAGTATTACCTGACTTTTGGCTAACTACACTATATTGGTAGTTTTTGTTGTTATACATTCGAGATAGAGACTCCTTGATGTATACATATTCTTTTGTCTAGCACTTGTATCTATTCTTTTGTAATACTGTGGATCTTGTTTGACCACTACTCTGATAAACACTTCTTAGTGTTATATTTATATATGTTTCCGCCTTTGTGATATGGATATCTGTGACTGATTGTGTTATGCTTGTTTCTATATTTGTTTTCGAAGATCATATATAGCCACTGTGTAGATACTTTGAGTTTGTATCGGTGTGTCGGATTTTGATATACTATCTGACATACCGTTGCTCGCACAAGGCAATTACATGGACGGTCGCTCCTCAACAGCCTTACTCTTCGTGCTAGTTGACGGCATTACTCCATAATGTCCATGGCTAGCGTGAGTATAGAGGTGGGGGCATCACAATGGCCTTTGGTCGATGTATTTGGTATGAAACAGAAAAGACGTTCTAACATCAGAAAGGAAAGTTCTAACTCAATTTTGTTTTCTATTATATATTTATTTTAACACTGACATGTTCAAACAAAAATGCAAGACATCAAACAACAACCAAATTTAGTGAAGAGAGATTGCAAAGAGTATTCAAAGAAATTGGATAAATAGTACAACTTGAAATTTAAATATAAATCAAAAGGATTCATACAATAAATTAAAAAAGTACTGTTGAAACTTGATCGACATCAACATGCATTTCCAAATTATTGTTTCCATATTAAATCTCATATTTCTCTAAAATCGGTTCACTTATGTGTTTTGGCATATTGTACGGCACATTTATAATTATAGCATTGAAAGTGCATTTTGTATACACCCAAATATGACAGCTCATTAAAAACTTATACAATATTAACAAATAACTTATTAAATGAACAAGTTTATGTAACTATTAAAACTAATTGCAATTGGTTTCAACCAGCGGCTGCAAAAGCAATTTTGAGCCTAATCTATATCTGGATAATAATTGTCACTGTTGTAGTACTTTATTGTTGCAGGCTGTTATATTGCATTATACTTCAAAATTCACAAAAATAATATTATTTTTTCAGTCTAGACCTCGACAACCACATAGAGCATGCTACAAAAAAATCAAGCCCTTGCTCATTCGTAAAGCATTTACCATACGCATCTTAGTCCAAATTGCAAAATTGCATCACTTAGTGAATTAATTATGGTATCAATCATTAATTACAATCAATAACATACACATCTAACTCATAAAAAAGAGGTAACCTTTTTCTAACATCAATTGGGTCTTGCCGAGGAAACAAATCTGGCCAAAATCAATTTCTGAAGTCAAAAAATCACTGCCGTTGTTTCATCTTCATTTACGCTATGCTTCTTGTCCCCTAAATTTTCTCTTCTTGACCGCGTATTCCACCTTCGAAAGTTTCGCTTCAGTTTTCGTCGGTCAATCTTTCCCTTCCGCTTTGCCCTAAACCAAATAAACCAAATATTGTTCGACACGCCCCTCTTCTCGAACGCCCCTCATCTCAAACCTCAATTCACCCCAGATCCGTTTCTAATTCGTCGATATTTTGTTACTTATTCACGTTGCAAGGCGCCTCATCACAAACCTCGATTCACCCTAGATCCGGAGCTGCCTCATTACAAACCTCGATTCGCCCCAAATCCGGAGCCGCCTCATCACAAACCTCGATTCGCCCAGATCCATTTGTTCGTCGCTACTTCTTCACGTTGCGAGCAGCGTCATCCTATATTGCAATCAGGTATTATTGTTATATATATTTTAATACTCAAAATATATTTCGATTTTCACTATAATTGATCTTGATAGCTTGATTTTGTTATAAGATGTTTAGATATATAGTAGTACCTTTGATAGACAATGGTACCGATGTTTAGATAGCTTTGCCAAGCTACATTCATACAAGTACAGTATCTAAAAAAAAAAAATTCATTTGGTCAACTGAAGTGGTATATTTTCATGTCATAACATATAGTTATTTGTTTTGAATACAATGATTTTTTTATGAAATTGACATTATTAATATCTTTATATGCACTATGTGTAACGCCCGAAAATTCCAGATAGTTAGGAAAAAAGAAGAAAAAAAATAGAAGAAGAAGAAGATCAGAAACATCAACATCTCACATTCGCAGCGGATAAAATATAATAATAAATAATAACAGTTTACGAAAGAATATTTTATCTGTCGATTACATTTTAATACACCAGAGTTACACATATACTCAAACACTGGACATATACAAATCAACATGTCTCAAATATACAGTAATATAATACAGCGGAAAAACCCCATACGTTCTCGTCATCCAGCTCGCCTCCTGAGCCCTAGAACGTCCTTACCTGAAAATCTGTAATACTCGGTCTGACCCGAGCATTACATCAAAGTAACACCCGGGTCAGGCTGGAAACCAGTGTGAGTAAACCCACCTAACATGGAATACAAGCATACAACTTATATAAACCCGGGGTACTTGTATCAATTTACAACCCCACAAGTCGTTATAGATATCACTTACACCATACATCAATTTATAAGTACCAAAACCTAGATTAAATGGTCCAATTCACATAAATCATTCCATTACAGCCTATTGATTACACATGTCAATCTATAAAGAATCGAAGTGGTTTCGGGTATTTGCTAATTCCCGACTCCGGACTCTTCGAATCCAATGTCATCTTAACCCAAGTTATTCAAGTGATTAAATTTTAAATACTAGATGTCACTTTCACACAGCAATTCATCATAGATAACCACATTATCCATGTTCAACCCATCATATCATATTACAAAAACATTTCATTCCACAAGCATCACAATCACACATCAGGGATAACAAATAATCCAAGGCATTTAAATATCATTCAATCGTTCATAAGCAAGATAAATTAGTCACCCATGACTAATTAAATCAAATCGATTACTTTAATCATTTTTAATCTTTCTTACTTCACAATAATTAATTAAAAACCATTAATTAATTATCCCCTAATTATCCTCTCTAATTACATTAAGTATTTAGCCTTTAATCAATTTACCACATCAATTAATCAACCTTGATTAATCACATTCAGTAATTAATTATTCTTTAATTACTTACATTGATAAAGATTCCTTTAATTAATCACACTTATCAATTTATTAACCCTTAATAAATTTACTTAATTAATTAATTAATCAACCCTTTAATTAAGTACATTAAGTAATTAGTGCTAATTACTTTATCTTAAGTACTTTACCTTTAATTGCTTTCATCAAGTAATTATCCAATTGGTTAATTATCCTAAATTAATTAACCTTGATCATAAATTAAATTGATCCTTAATCTCTAATTAAATTAATTAACTCTTAACAGATAATCCTTTAATTAATTACATTAAATAATTGTTATTAATTAATTTTATTAAGTAATTATCCATAATAAAATAATCATCTTTTAATCAATAACATAATTAATTAATCATATTAATAAATTAATTCCTTAAATTGGTTACACAACTAATTACCTTAATCCATTAAATAGATTATACTTTATTTACTAATATCATTTAAATCACCTTTAAAAACATATAAGAATTAACCTTCTATAAAAATCTTCTAAACAAACAAATTTTAAACATTCCACTTTGGGAAAAGAAAAGACTTACTTAAAGCTTAACAATACTTTTTAGAACTTTGTTTGTAAGTCTTTAAAAACTCATTCCTTTTGATAATCTTTTTAATACTGGATTAATTTGTCAACTAAGCCTAATACTAGTACAGACCCGAGCCCATAACTACCATTACCTGAGTCCAACTCGTCATCATCCCATGCCAACCAATCTCCAACACCACTCGAATCAAACTCGAGATCGATCTCGAGTACAGCACCATCTACCTCGAAGTAACGAAACACAGAAACACAACTTACACGTGTAGAAACGCGTACATGTGCACAGCTACCTGACCGGCCTCCGATCACTGCCGCCATCACTGGCAAGTCGTCCACGACCCCTACTCTCTATTCGACCAACCTGATTACCAAAAACTTACTCTCAAACAAAAACGAACAATCAGGTTCAAACTGGAATTCAACTTCATCGACAAACTCTCCTTACCGACGACCACCCCGACCTCCATCATCCATACCACCAAGGCCTAGGCTTCGTATGACCGTCTCCTACCTTATCCTCCACGACCGAACACGTCCGATCCCACAACGACACCGCAACAGTTCAATTCCTCAACTCGACTAAAACTTGAGACAAAACCCTACCTCGACGAACCTACGCCGCCACAACATTTGAGAATTCCTCTGACCATTTTTATCGACATCACTTGCCTTCAGACTAACTCCACCCAAGAACTCGCGTCCCAAAATTTCCCCGATCATCAGAAAATGACGAAATCCCAATTCCCGGTCAACTTACAATTTCTTTTGATTTACAAGTCTAAAATCATGATTTCACTTTTAAAATTCCTAGTTTTTGATGACAAATCAAATTATATTCCTGAAACAACAATTTGTTAAGGTCGAGATTTTGATATGTATGAAAATTCTACTGTAATTCCAAATTTCCAGATAACTATTTGTTACTAACACTCAAAAATATTTTTAAAAATATTCTGAAGTTATTACAAACATTATTCCTTTTAAGATCATAACTTGAAATTGAGTATATGAAGAGAATTTGATTTTCATTGGTTTTGAGCTTGAACCTGCAATTTAACAGAGACATATATGTATATTTATATAAACAAATATGCACATATCTTTATCAACATAAGAATTTATCCATGCAAACCTTTATTCACACAATACTACACGAGATTTATGCATCAGATCTAGCATTAAAGGATGTAGGTTTACTCACCTGAAGGTACTGTGAACAGAGAATAATTTGAGGTTTTTGAAACTGCAGTATGAATCTGCCTTGAGTACTTTCTGTTTTTAGTTGAATTGAATGATTTTGAGCTTTGAAAAATGAAGATGTTTATTTTCTTATTCTCTGATTTTGCTATGTTTACTGAATGAACTGGAATGGCTTAGATATATTTATAAAAGAAAACAGTTTGAAATAAGGAAGGTATTATCTGGTTATGCTTCTTTGTTAAGATTTGATCAGATTTTTCTAAATATTTTGAATTGACCTATTTTAGGCTGAGATGATTGCATTTAATGCCTTGGTTTCCAAATATGTTTACACATTATTATTACGTTTTGCTGTATATAGATATTTTTATGTAAGTATTCACTTGCAGGGACATTTGGTCTTTGTGAATGAAGATAATTTGTTTTATTATTTTCTAGCTTTCACCATTCATATACATATTTGTGTCTGGTTTCATTTTATATTTTGTTCTTACAATTTTAAACCTATGTTGTATGCATACCTTAACTACTTAATTCTTACTTTTTTTTTCTATATTTACTATCAATATTTAAATTAGATTCATATGCTTTACTTATATTTTATACTTATATTTTATATTGATAGAATTAAACTTTATTTTAAACATTATCATCCATATATATTTTTATACCAAATGTTAATAGGATAAAGCAATTTAATTCACTTATGTAGGATAGATTTTATTATAAATATTTTAAGAGATTTTATTTTAATTTTCCAAATCAAATTCCCTTTTCAAAATACAAATGTATATAAATAAATGACAAATATTTCCAAAAGTCATATTCATTTTAAAATGATAAGTTTACTTAATATTTAATTGGATTAAATATTTATTAAAATATTATGGCTAAAATCCCGGGTCGTCACACTATGTTTACCATCTTTACTATTAGTTTTTGTCAAGATTAGTAATTAATGAGAATTATTAATCACGTTTCAACTGTAAATGCATATCCGAAACAGTTTTGTTAGTAAAAACATTTTTACAAAGAGGGAGCTTAGCTGCTTCTAAACTACTTTACGAGACACTGTTTGCATAATATTTTCCATATAATAGTGGGCAATATCTTGCTATAGAATTGTATTGGATGTATAACATAGAGGATTACGTTGATTCGTAATTAGCTTTTAGAATTGTATTGGATGTATAATTTGCTTTGCTAATTTCCTTTGTTTGCACTTAACTGCATACAGATATGTGGTATGATATTATTGTTCATGAAAACAAAATTTGTTTTCAATTTCCACTTTTTCGATAATAAATTATTTGTTTAGACCTGATAATATCCATGCAGTTAATGTAAATGCATATTTTTCCAATAAGAATATATCGATAATATCATTGTTACTGAACTAATTATTTCAAATTTGATAATTTTTCTCGAAAAAGCATTTTTTGTTCAAGGTACATATGACTTATTTATTCAGATGCACCTAAAACCACCACATTCTAATATTTGTCTATACAAAGAGTTAATAAAGCTTAAATCAATCAAAGAATCACTAATATTCATTAATTTGGTTAACAAATATAATAAATTTTAAATAATAGATACTTCATTTACACCAACACAAATGACAAATCATTTTTTGTCTAAATTAGAAAAATATTAAATTCACATACCAAAAATATACATATCTAAACAAAAACTAAAAGATATAACTTCAACCCTTTTTACTCAAGATTAAATGTCAAAAGCCATTTTAAATCGATAGTTATATGTGTGATTGATATTATTCGGTAGTGTTTATGAAAATATATTTGTTTTCTTTTTATGAAAATATATCTTTTTTCTTTTTATTTTCTGACTCATTTATCTTTGTTATATTCTCATTATATGTACAATTTGTATTAAATATTCATCGTTCAAAGTAAAAGAGATAATAATAATTTTAGGCCAACTATGTTGGTTAACTGAATGTTTCTGTATTTCTGATTAAACAGATGAGTTTGCTTGATTTTTTTTGATGTCCATAGACCCGAATCTTCTAAATCTTAGGATTGAAATCTGTTTTAGATAAAAAAAAATTATTACTCTTTAAAACTGGAATCCAACCCTTTTTTTTAAAGATTTTTTAGCTGTAACAGTGTTGTTGATCCAAATGAAGTCATATAATAAAAGGTGTAGCAGTAGTAAATCTTGTCTACAATGGTCATGACAACAGTTCTTATCTGGTATTATGTATATGATTCAACATTAAAATATGACTTTGTTTCTAATAATTCATATAACTTCAACCCTTTTTACTCAAGATTAAATGTCAAAAGCCATTTTAAATCATGTAAAATAAATCATGTGTGCTCATAGTAAAAGAAATAGGTAGACGTCAAATAGTATTAAAACGATGTAGCAGCTAGCCGAATTATGTGTTACTGCAACTACGAAGAATAGAATAAAGCAACTAGTTAGTGCTTTATTCTGTTCATTAATCAGACAACACACATTTCTATTCAATTGTTGTATTCTTCCTCTAAATATATATAAAGAAATTTAAGTTATTTCAAACACTTAATAATTTTATTATTTCATACACTTAAGCTATCATTGTTGCATTATCATTTATATAACCTTGTTGAGCTCACTTTGTTTAAATTTGTAGTATGTCTGTTTTCTAGTATTATATTAATCAATGTTAGCACTGCTACTCAAATGGATTTGGGTACAAATGTTCTTCCTCTTGCACTACTGAATCCATACCATCGTAATTGGATCATCAAAGTTCGAGTGACAAATAAAGGCAATTTGGGATCTTATAAAAATATTAAAGGAGAAGGATGCGTGTTTAGTATAGAACTCGTTGATGAAGATGTAATTTTTTTTAATCTTAATGCTTTCAATAATATTTTCTCTATTTGTGCTATCATTAATTATTGTTATAATAATTGTTCTCTTCAAATTCACAGGGTACCCAAATTCAAGCTGCAATGTTTAATAAAGCCGTAGACAAGTACTATTCTATATTTAAATGTGGAAAAGTTTATTATATTTCTAAAGGAACCGTTAAGCCTACGAATAAAGAATTTAGTACTATAAAAAACGAGTACGAGATTATTATAAATGAGTACTCATTAGTCGAATGGATGGATGCTGCGAACTCTAGTATACCCGATATCATATACAACTTTAAAAAGATTAACCAACTTCAAAAATATATTGCAGGAAAAGAAGTTGTAGGTAATGCATCTATATTATTAATTTTGTATAAATCATTGTATGTATGCTTAACATAAGTATATTTTAGATGTAATCGACCTAGTTCAAAGTGTCTCATCAATCAAAGACATGCGAAGAAAAATCAACAATGAGAATATTCCAAAACGTGATATAACCATTGTAGACGATTCGTAAGTACACATATTAAATGAATAAATTTGTTTACTCAAAATATTTATGCTTAGATTTAAAATACAGAAGTAAAACTATTAATGTGACTTTATGCGGAGAACTTGCTATGAAAGTCGGTGCTGAGCTGGTACAAATGGTCGATGAATGTCCTATAGTAGCTATTAAATATGCCAAAATTGAAGATTTTCAAGGTAAAAATTGTTCTGTTTTTTTAGTCCTTGCCAAGCCATCATTTTTAAGATTATTTAATCTTACTGTAGGTTTATCTTTATCAACATTGAGTAAAAGCAGTTTATATATAAATCCAAACATACCAGAAGCTAAAAGGCTTAGAAGTTGGTACAATTGTGAAGGCAACAATACAATAATCTCATCTACCACTTACGATAGAGTTATGCTTTCTCATATAATAAATGATCCAGCATTGGGTCATGACAAGGTTTGTCCATATCATTTCGAACTATACTGTGCACTAATAATTTCATATTAATTATTTATTTTTATTCCATTCATAGTCTGCATTCTTCAACGTGTTTGCTTACATAACTTATATTAAGAGTCAAAAATTATGGTATCAAGCCTTTAAGAGTTGTAAAAAAAGGTAACTGAATCTGCAGGATCGGGTTATTGGTGTGAAGCACGCCAACAGAATGAAAGCTCTTGTGTTTTGAGGTAAAAATTTAAGAGCTAATTATTATTATTATTATTATTTGAAATGATACTTTATATACAACATATCATTGGGATAACATATCGTATGTTAATAAATGTTCGAATCACGCTGCGCAAGTTTCGAACTTGTGACCCCTAGCAGCAAAGTTGAGTTAATTATCTATAGTAATCAGTAATATATGTAATAATATGTTTGTTTAATGCAGATATATTATGGTAATTAAAATTAATGATCCAACCACTGAAGCTTGGATTACTGCTTTTAATGAATCAGCAGATGAAATCATAGGTTGCATTGCTGATGACCTTTATTATAAGATTAAAAACAATGAAGGTGAAGATATATACGAACAAAAACTAAAGGAGTTGTTATGGATCCTTCGTCTTTTCAAAGTTGGTGTTGCCCAAATTGAGTACATGAATGGAAAAAAACAAAAAATCAATGTTATGTCTCAATCAGTTACTGATTATGTGGCGGAATCAAGTTTCTTGTTATAAGAAATATCAACAATGGCAAATCCAAAGTTTAGTTTTTTTTTGTTTCAGTAATTTTATTTTATTTCTTTACTTCAGCAGTGTTAGATTTTCATATAATAATGGTATTTTTAGGTTATTTATTTAAAATAGTTCAATAATATGAGATTTATTTATTAAATCAATTTTTACATTAGCAGTCTTCTTTAATTAGGTATTGAAAAATATGATGATGTATATTAAGGTGACACGTGTTTAATTTTTTTTTTCAAATTCATTAATACGTTAGAGCTACAAATAAGCTCAAAATTAAGTGTATATTGAACCTTCTTGGATGTATATATATATATATATATATATGTCTGTGTGTAGTTTATATCAATACATTTATGACACATCCTTAGTATCAAGTTGACATACATTTTCAATCGTTGATATAATTGAATTTACAGTTTCAATTTTTTTTTTAAAATGCAGTTAATTTTTCATCAAATTAATAATAAAAAAATTTAAACAAAAACGTTTTTCTTTGATATCAAATATCACATCGGTCGGTTTTCTCATCAATATGCGGTTATTCTAGTATAATAAAATTTCCAGCCTTAATTTGACCCATATTTTAAAGCATGTTAATAATAAAACGTTCTTGCTTTTTTGCCGTTCTTGTTCATATAATATAGGTACGGCAACTCTGACCCCTATGCAAGCGACTCTGACCCGTTGCCTTGTAGGAAAATAATCGATCAAACGTTCAATATTTACCACCACTCAAACCTGACAATGTTTCATAATTTGTGTTAGAAGAAAATGGGAGGATTTCTTAGCAGCCGTAAACAATTTACAGAAGAAGAAGTCTCAATGGCTCTCGCTAAAGCTAAGGACACCATCGCTTCAAACCCCGTAGTCGTCTACAGGTACATGAATCCCTTGTATTATTTTGTTTGCTACTGGAATTCAGCTCGTTTTACTTTTAGATCTCGTTTGGATCCATACAATTGAATTTGAATCCTTTCTTTTATTATAAATTTTCAAAATTGAGGTTTGATTTGGGCACTGTTTTTGGAAGAAGAAAGAAAAAGTGGAAAGGGATTTAGTCCCACATCATGGAATACTTTGTTTTGTAGAGTGAATTCTCAAAAGAAGGTTGAGTACTTTGCCCATACAAATGTTTGTCTTGGGTTGAAAAGGGGGCTAGCATGTCAGCATACGCGCACTGCCTCCGACCGGTCCAGATTATATTTTTGGACAGTTTTTACTGGTCTTTCAGCCCGTTTTAGATAACCTTGAGGCTGGACACGACACACCTTTTGGCGATCGGACATTATTCCTCACTTCCTATAATTCGAAAATTAATTTAAAAGTACGAAATCAGTTTACTTCTTCGCTTTTTCTCTCCATTAAATTGCATAATGAGCCTCCGCATCTTAGAGTATTCTTGGTCGAATCAAAGTTGTACAAACTTTGAATCTGATTACATTGTGTTAACCCACCATTTAACCAAGCAGATTTCAAACTAGAATTAAAAGGCAAAAATGAAGACGAGAGGAATTACAAACTTGAAAACACGATGAGAAGGACAAGAGAAAGGAACTCAAGAAAAACCATTGTTTTTGAAGCTAAGGAAACCCGTTGGTAATCTCGGTACCAAGCAGTGTTTTAAAAAACACGAGTGAGGCGCGTCTTAAGGCGAGGCGTCAGGAAAAAAGCACCGAGGCACATCCATCGAGGCGTTTTTCCATAAAAACGTAAGCCTCAACCCTTGAGGCGCAAAAAAGGTTAAAAAAACGTAAAAAAACGTTCGAGGCGTAATTGTTTTTTCCCTCAGTTTTTTTACATCGCAGCTGCATAACTTCCTATTCCACTCTTTTACTAAAACATTCAACTCACACTTAGGGCCAAAAAAAGCGAGGTAATTTTTTTTCTTTTAAAATTTGTAATTCGATTCCGGAATCAATTCCAAAACATGGGTCATTGGGTTGGGTTGGGTTGAATTAAAATTGGGTTGAATTAAAATCGTAATAAAAAAACATACATCATTCCTTTGAATAAAAATTAAATTCATTCATCTGCAGGTAGACATCTTCTGATTAGATCATTGGGTTGAATTAAAAAAATAAAGTTTACTGAGTTTTGAGAAGATTAAATTCATTCATCTTCAGATAAGCATATTTCTACTGCTCAAAGTCGATAAGTCGAGTTACATGTATTTTGATCATGCTCCTGTTAGGCTTATACACATTTTTTTACATTAACTGCAAATTTCCATAACAACGAGCAAGAGAGATATAGCGTGAAAATAGGTGAGAGGATTATCCAATTCACCAAATCCGAAATACTTTCTTTGTGTGTTTTGTGATCATAGATGCACCGGGGGAATTGCTTGATTCAAACAACATTTAGCTTGCACTCACCTTGGACTCATTTCTTGCCCAAAAGTGCCACAAAATGTAAAAGAGGAATGCATTGCGACTTTGGAAAAATTAAAGTTGTCAAGCAAGCAAGAAATCGACATATTTTGTGAGGTTGGTTGAAGTTTCCACTAGAGATCCTACCCCCTCTCCCCTCCCCCTCCCCCTCCCCCAAGAGAGCCCGTTATCACTCTTCCTCCTTTCATTCCATACAAAAGAAGATGCTATAATGGTGATGGTGTTACAAGCAAGTATAACAATAAATTAATATTAAATAATTTTGTTAAATATAAAATCAAACTCATTATTATTTTAAAAAACTTAATAATAGGTAATGATCCAAAAGAGAAATGTGTGAGAGTTGCGTCAATTGAGGACGATGTCGACGAACATGATCCTTTTTTGGAATTACATACGCAAAATGTATTCCATGCTAGTGATGATGATAGCTAGGATGATAACATGCTTATAGATGATGAGGAATACATCATTTGATCTTAGACTACACTTTGAATGTTTTTGGACAGCTATATTTTGTTTGAATTGCATGTAGTAATTTATGTTTTTTATGTACTATTTGACATTTAACGTTATTCTATGTCTATTTTCATTATATGACTTGCGCTTTTTCCCCTAAAGGCTTACGCCTCAACAATTTGAGACTTACGTCTCGCCTCACCGGCATGAAAACGCCTCATGTACGCTTTCGCGTTTTAAAACATTGGTACCAAGAGGTTTTTCTCCTACTTTTGCAAAACCCCATACACTTCATACTCTACTCTAACCTCTCGTGATCAAGTGCTTTTTTAAGAGTTGAGAGGAGTAATTCTTAGGATTGATCAGAAGAAAGCACAAAAAGCAGGATAGTTCAAGTGTTATCGGGAGAATCATCAGAATCAACTCGAAGTCTACGGAAAAGAGCTTGGAAAGCATCGAAATGAAGATAGGAAATGCAAGGCTAGCAAAAGAAGTGGATTTACAACTAAGTAAACCTCTCGGTACCGAAAGGAATTTTTGACCAGTTGGGTCGAGTTGCTCAGTTGTGTCTTCCTGGACTGGTCTTTGGACTTCAATGCAAGCGGACTCCTGAACCTATGCAGATATTCCTCTATAAATATCAGTCGTCCTGCAACTAGAGAAGGACCTCTCCACTCTGATTTAGACTCTACATCTTCTTCACTCTTATCTCCTTCTCCAGATACACTCTAAAAACTTCATGGTAAATCCGAGATACACTAGATTGTGATCAGATCTAATATAACTAGTTGTAATCTCGAGAGAAAATAACTAATAACAAAGATCAAAGTGGACGTAGGTCGAAGATTACGCCAACCGCTTCAAAAATTTCCTATGTGTTCTTGACTTTTCTGTCATTTTCTGTTTTCTTTGCTAGGTCTTTATACTTCATTTGATATTTGGGTATTGATGCCATTTTTGGCGTCAACACACTGTTAAAAGGCTTTATTGAATCTGAAAGTCAATAATTCGATAACTCATTTGTACCTGTTGGGTTGAATTATTGCTTGAAAGAATCTATTTTACAGATCCTTGAAGTCAAAAGTACAGTATCGTTTCATTATCACGCTCGAACCAACAAAGATTTTCAATAATTTTCAGACAATAAATTCAACCATAAAAGGTTTGAACAATATCAGTGCCATGCAAGACATGAATCGACAGTTACTTGATTGTAGTAGAACGCTCTCACTTCTATATCTATGCTGCTCAAGAGTATTACTAAGTAATATGGTCAAGTAATATGGAGAATGAAGTGTTGTATGACACACATGTGAATATTCCCTTGGACCAACACCAATACATATCTCCAATAATGATGTTAGTTACTATATTCGCATTCGGTTTCGGTACAAAGCAATAAACACATATTCCTTCGGGATGAACAATACAGAATCACAGAAAAATAAATATCAATTAGAGAACACAGAGTCAGAACGCAACAGATGAAGTGTATATATGTGTGTGTATATATACATATATGACATACAATACAATACATAGTCCACCAGGGTACTATATATATATATATATATATATATATATATATATATATATATATATATATATATATATGACATACAATTCAATACATAGTCCACCAGGCTACAAAATAATGTTCACTAGCCTAATACATAATACATCACCAAATACATCAACTACTACTAAATACACCGAGGCTACAAAATGAGTAGGGAACGTATCATCCAATCTTTCCTATCAGCCTCCACAAAAGTCCACAACATGCATGCTCCATCATCATCGAGTACCTGCACTAGAAGTCTCTTAGACTGACCTGAGTATTACAGAGAACACACAAGGTCAGAATATGCTTGATTCTAATACCAAATAATTATATTGTGGCAATGATGATAACCAATGTAGTATGAAAATATCATATATGACAAAATATAAAGTGAGAGCATATCGAATTATACTATACAAACCAACATCACACGAATAAATCACAATCCAAATCATAAGTAATAAACATAGGCTATCTTAAAATGTCAAATCAGAAGAGTATGAATATACATGGACTATCTATACTTTAGACTCATCTAGTCTCTAATATAATCAACTCATCATAGAATTAAGTCAAATATGTCAATCCACTACACACATATACTCTGAATCAGATATGAGACTAATGGCTGCCTACTGCATGCCTGCTCCAGGAATTCAGATCTATTCGTCAATCGTAGAGCAACCGATTCCTAGCTTATGCGATACAAGGAGCTACCAAATCCAATCATGTGATGCGCATCAAATATTTTAACAGTGTTGCGGATCTAGGGCGTGACTCTAGGTTAAGACTGCCAAGGTGGATACTGACCAATCTGGTTTACTCCCAAAAATAAGTGAAGCTAGACACCATGTGGACGGTCATATAGTTCTCAACCCATAGCTATACATATCTCTAATTGTAGGTCGACACACGACTCACATAAGTTAACACATGACTATCAAATACTCACCACAGTGAGTATCATCACATACACATGAGTGTAATCTCCGTTTGAGTGACATTTACTTACAACGAATAATCAAACAAATAACATAATGATGTCTCATACCACCGCATGTTATTCGAATGATTATTCAATGCTCATAAACTACACTCGGCGCACACTAGATGTCTCTATATGACAAGTCCAATGAATGATCGAAAAAGTGTTAGTGAAACTCTCATACTAGACGGTATTACTAAATCGTTTATTCAAATTCTTTGTCAAATAGAAATGAGAAATACACAACCAAACTATGTACCATATATATATATAATCAAAATATAATTATTAATAATAAAAATAATTATATAAATTCTAAATCATCATAATAGCTTTCAGAAAGAATATAATATATGATAGAATAAACACCATTAATTAAATATAAATTAATATCTAAAATAATAATCATTTTCAAAAACTCAGAATATTCACTGTTTAGTTGGCTGGGCTTAGTCGATTGAACCCAATATATATAGTCAACTAAAATGGGGTTTGGTCTCTGGAACGGATTTTATACCAATTCAGTCGACTGGATGTTTAATTCAGTCGACTAATTTCTTGAAGTTCTGAAATGAATTCCAGAGCTTTATCACATCGATTCAACTCAATTTCTCTCCTTCATTAGTGTTATTACATCCTATTCCCTCACACTTCTACTACACTATAGTCATTCGTGATCACTACACTATAATCGTATCAATGAAGCACAATTTCTTAGGGGAAGAGGAGTGATCACTACACTATGAAAACTTATATAAACTAATCATCTTCTTATGATGCTATATCGAATCAAACATAGTTGCGAGTAGGGAAAACTCACCTTGCTTTGATAATCACTCAGCTCCTAATCCTTCCTTGCTTCCCTCTTCTTGACTTCTCTACAAATATTCTTCACTTCAACATGATGATTGTTTGTACCAAAATTGGGCACAACACTCTTCGGATGTATTTGAAAAGATAAAATGAAGAAAGTAAATGTAAAATGAGGCAGATCTAACAAACACACCAATCAACAGATAAGAAAATGCACAGAAACACACGAATTTAGAGTGGTTCGGCGTATTGCCTACGTCCACTATGAAATGGCTTATGTTTGTTGAATTTCACTCGTTGTTTACAAGAGATTACAACAGTACAACTGAAGATTAATAATGATTTGGCAGAGTATCGACGTCGAAGAGCCAAATGTCCATTTTTTATAGGTCCAGGGTCACCATTTATAGGCGTAGGCATTAAATATCTCATCCAAATCTCGGAGGACTTCTTCTCTCACGTGGGTGGGCCTGCAGGATCGAGTTTAGGTGGTTTCGGCTCGATCTGAGAGCGATATGAATGGAATTCATATCGATCAAGAATCGATCCTTTTTGGCTGAAATTTATCTGGTACATTCTTGACGTTGTAGGTAAGCTCCTGTGAAAATTTGGTGGCGTTTGGACTTGTAAATTTCAAGTTATGATCGATGCACTTTAAGAAAAACAGCTACAATTCGTATCCATAAATGCGAATAGTGAAGTGATGCGAACAGAAGCGATGCGAATTTGACAGCTTTCAATAAATTCAAACTTGCATCGATCATATCTTGAGCATACGAATTTCGATTGACTTGAAATTTGGAACGTTGGCTTTCATAGCTTTGTTTGTCGTGTCATGTCAATTGTAGCTCGATCTGGACTCGAACAAAATTTGTCAGTATCCATAGCGAATCTGTGCATAACCAATCTTCGAGACGGACCGCCTTTGGTTTCCAGCCAATTCCTTGGTGTCACAGCCTTGCCATAAGGCGGGATAACATTTTCCCCCAAAGTACGTCTTGTGTGAACATGACGTGCTTTGAAAAGTTGTCATCTTCATTCTGAAAAGTTCTATCCGATTTGCTGAGTAGTTGCTATCTTTTCGTCAAAAGATGTAACTTTTGATTAATCTTCAGTGACGTAGATGTCGAACTGTTGATTATCAATGATCATGCGGTGTTTTGTTGTAACTGAGTGTTGAGCGCTAGCGATTTGTTGTTCATCGTTCTGATCGTCACCAGGTAAGCATTCAATTCCTGTTAACTTCGAAAATTGAATTTTAGTTTGACATACATGCACATATGTTAATCCGACTCTTGTTCATTTTTGCACATTTGCGGGTCATTATCAAGTTCTTTTGATCGAGTTTCGTATCCATCCTCTCCTAGATCGATGTGAAATTCGAGTTGCAACAACGGTCGATGATCGTTTTTGATCCATTTCTTTGTATCGATCATCTCCTGGATCGATCTGGGATGCACTAAGGTAGACTTCGTATCAATGACTATCGATAAAAGATGGACTTACATAAGGTGTGCTTCGTATTGGTGGATACATAATATTGGGTCTCGAATCAATGGATACAAAGGTAATGCTTTGTATCGATGGAGTCGAACGATTCAGACATAATCATGCAGTGATGCTTCACGGAGGATATGTCATTTCTCATTTCTCTATTGAAGACGAATTCCCCATAGTAGATAGTCTTTGATAGGAGTCATCCATGTCCCCTTTCTTGGCTCCATTTCTAAGATCCAGTTGATCTTCATCTGTCAATACTTGGAATAATAAGTATTTCAACTGGGACAATGTTTATTTGTCGCGCATCCCCAGAACTGCCTAGCTTGGCCAGTGATTCAACCTATCAGTTTTGTTCTCTGAAGGTGTAGTGGTGTAATAGTCGAAGTCGGCTAGTAGCTTTTGGACTCAGTCGAGCTAAAGAGCAAGACGTTGCCCCTTAGTCAGATAATCTTCCCTGACTTGGCGTACTACTAACCAGTAATCACATAAGACATGTAAAGTTTCCACTCCTAGTTTTCTTGCAAGTTTGAGCGTGGCGACCAAGGCTTCATAATTAGCTTCGTTATTTGTTTCAGGGAAGTTGAGTTTCAGGGCGTAACAGATCGATCGTTCCTAAGGAGTCATCAACGCAACTTCGAGCTAGAAAGCCGATTATTAGAAGTTCCATCTGTGTATGTTCTCCATCGGTTGGACGGTTCTCCACTGTTCTTTGGATAATCCTCTGATGTAGTGAATTCAAATATGAAGTATGTTAATGTTTGACCATGAAGAGCAGGTTGAAGAAGAGAATTCAATTGTAGATGGTCCTAGAGTTGAATCAACTTAGGATGGTAATCTTTCGACTTGGGCTCCGTACTTGCTTGGTTGTCCTCGGTACATGAGTGTCTTTAATTGTCGGAATTTTCTGAAAATTAGCCTTGATTTCATGAGAATTGATGATGAAAACAAAGAATCTTTCTGATGTAATGGTGAAAGAGCATTTCAAAGGATCGAGTTTCATCCTGCATTTTTTAGAGAGCATTGAATATCTCTGCCAAGTCATCGATGTGGTCGTTTGATAGTCATGATCTCACGAGCATATTAGCCACATTTACTTTCCTCGATCGGCCGATCTGATTTTTGAATGATATGTTAATCGTCCTTTGGTAAGTAGCATAAGCTTTCTCAAGTTTGAATCCGGGGGTTGCATCATAGTACTATAGGCCCAGTTCAGTAACGAAACTGTCGTATTTCTGGTCTGGGACATGCTTTAGTATTTGATTGTATCTGGAGTTTTGTGTCCATGAAAGCGAGCAATTCATGTCCGATGGTCGAGTCTACTAGTTGGTTGATCCTTGAAAGTGGAAGGTTGTGTTTTGTCATGCCTTATGCAAATCTGAGAAGTCGGCGTACGTCCACCACTCTCATTTCGTTTTTCTTACAAATAAAAGATTGGATACTCATTTTGGGTAGAGGAACCCATTGGTTTTGAGTAAATTCAGCTTCATTTAAGTGCAGCAGATCTCTCCGGATCCATGTCGTATTGTTTTTGTTCACCGAGACATGCCTCGAGTCGACATTTAACGTAGGGTTCTCAATAGCTGGTGAGAGTCCATATGTATATATGAGGTTGAGTCCAAGCGAACACATCAAGATTCAGCCGGAGCAACACAGTTTACTCTTTCGTCATCATTGCGCTGAGTTATGATCTAATCTTTAGTACTCGTGATGGGTTGTAGGTGCTTTATGTGCTTATTTGCAATGATAAATGATCAGACTCGTAGGGACGTTGAATCAAAGGCTTAGTAGAGTTTAGCCTTGTATCGCGTGCTGCAGCATAGCTGGCTCCGGCTATGAGTTTGAATCTACTTGTGTTTCCGAGCGATGCGCTTTCCATTCAATGTACCCGCGATCCATTGCTCATCGGAAGGGTCAGAATGATGATCAGTTGCCCATAAGTCTAGGCGTCGATCTAATGATTCTATCTTTAAGCATCCTCTCGGTCGTAACTTCAAGTTGTTATAAATACCAGGATGAGCTATAGGATTGACTAGTTGTATCCGGCTCTTGGATGATCAGACTCGTGCCCCCAGTCTTGGGTTGATGGATGTATTGTGCGAATGATCGAACCTAGCTTCTGTTGTGCTTATACTGTAGTCCAAGCTGTAAGAGCCAAAGTTGTTTGAATTCTGGTTGATTCCTTGCATTTTTGATATTTGAAGCGAATGGACTTCTATTTACATCCTTCAGATCCCTGTTCGCTAATCCTCCACGCATGGCTCGCCTTATCATCTCTGCAAACCTATCATTGTCTTCCAGTGGTAGTCTTGTATCATCATGTTCAAGCTGCCCCTCGAGTCTACAAGGGAATTTTGGAACGTATTCCTCCTGATGAGCATCCAAATTTCGATTCACAACAAGCTCCATAGGATCTACTGCAGTCCTCCAGCATCACGATCAACCAGACCCGGGGGCATGCCCCCAGCTTTTGGGGATCCGTACCGATCGATGCCGGTCCTTCTAGGATGGCAGGAGATTGCCCCCGGCTGCTCTGTTCTATTCCTTTGTCTATTGGCTCCATTTTCATGTTCTCGGTTTTGATTTCCAGCGATTTCTGCTACTTCAACTTCTTGATTCTGTGCTCCAGCTTGACTAATCTGTTGGAGTAAATTCCCGAAGCAAATTCTGCATTATCTTCTTCTGTCTTTTCAGCATCCTCTCCTGCATAACATCCATCATCGTTTACATTTCATCTCTGGTGATGTAGATAGATGCTTGATTAGCTCCAGCTTCCGAGGAAGCCTTCTGACTCTCCCATGGTAGCTCCTTTCCGGTAGCACTTTCCTTGTTAATTGTCTAGCCATTACTTTCTAGATCCAAGTATCCAAGCTTCCAAATCAAAGATCCTAGCTTTTAAATCTATGTGTGCAAGTCCTTTCAATGAAAACACCAAAATATTAGCGTCAAAATTGGCCACCAACATCCAGTTATGTGAAAGCACCAATATCAAGTCACAGATTTCAGAGTGTAACTAATGTAGAGAACATAATATGAAGAACAAACAAATTTCAAAAAGAAAGCAAGTAAAAAGAGACAAGATTTATAATGGTTCGGCTAACTTCGACCTACGTCCACTCCAGAATAATTCTTTTTATTATACTGTAGTTTGTTTGCAGTTACAATTTGAAATCCAAGAATCAAATTGACAGAGTTTAGTCTAGGTTCAAAATAAAGAGAAGCAGAAAGAATATTCTTTTTCTGACGCCATGCCTGCTGTATTTATAGGAAAAGGCATGCACGGATCGAGATAAAATTTTGACAGAGGGTTCGAGAGGTCAAGACAAAGCCACCCAAAAAATTTCAGGACCATTTGGGCCACAATAGGGATCGGTACCGTTCTCTATTTTGGTGTCCAAATGGAGTGTGATCCCTCTATGTGGTTCCCCATGGCGTTAGCTACTTGCTCTCCAAATTTCGTGCAATTTCGACGTACGGTTTATGAGATATCGCATTTTCCGTGAAGTAGCATTGCTTGAATTCTGATTTATGCAGATCTCTTTAGAGGGATATGTATCGATCCTTTCAAATTGCTCCAAATATCATGCGATCCCTAGGGGAGCTTCTTCATGTTGTATTATGTATAGCCTTCAAGTTTCATGCTAATTGGATTAGTAGAACTTGAATTATTGACCGATCTTTGTTGCAATATGGTGTTAAGGCTGATTATAGCTGATCCATATGGAGGGAGGTACCGATCACTCCAACTTGCTCCAAACTCTATGTGATCCCTATGGTGTGTTCTACATGTTCTAATTAGCTTGTCCTTCAAGTTTCATGTCAATTGGATATGTAGATTTTGAGATGTTGATCGATCACTAAGTTGGGCTTAGCCGATACCTAAGTAAGATGGGTACCGATCCCTATTGATGGACAGATGCCGATCCCTCTAACTTCTTCAAATGCCATGCGATTCCTAGGGTAGACTCGTTATGGTCCCCTCTTCTTATTTTCAAAGTTTCACTTCAATCCACCTTGTGATTGTTGAGTTATGGAGCGATCATCATTAAGTTGTGCTGTTGAGTTGAATATGATCTGATCCCTCTTATTTTGTCCATAACTCTAGCATACGAAATTCGATTGACTTGAAATTTGAAACGTAGCCTCATGAGGCCTTCCTTATCACTTCATTACCAATTGCACCTTGATTAGGACAAAAATTAAGGATTCGATCCGAATCCGCTTGACCATCATCCATAGTCTCGTTTATAGCGGATCTTGACCATCATCCATAGTCCTTCCTAATAATTATTTAAATACACATCAAGGATTCGATCCACATTGAGGTATGGTGCATACTCCGTAGAGTTTACAAGCAAAACTTTGTTCTTTAGGTATTAAATAATATCAATTGTATAAATAATTATTCAATAAAAAGTAAAATAGCAGTTAATGTTACATAAATATAAAGGGAAAGTCTACTGAGACAAAACACAAACAATAGCACAATTAATTTCAATTGTTAAATCTTCTGATTTCAACTCCAATTGTAAACACAATGAATTCCAACATGAAAAATATATTGTGCCACATATTGTGTCTTTGTTTATGTTACATATAACACAAACAATATTTCAAAATAATTACATCTTGCATTCCAACTTCAAGCAACGTTCAAAGTATCCTTATATGTACGTTTACTAAACCAGTTAACTCAATTGTACGTATGAAAATGTATCTTTCGTCTGTTAATCTGCAAACATGGCGTTTTCAGTGTACATGTTAAGTTTGTTCACATACAAAGAGTTTCCAAATTTCAAATAATAATCAACTTTCATTGCGTATCAAAATATCATGTTCAGATCATGATAATTTACTGTTCTTCTAGATTAAGATATTTGGCCGAGAATCAAAAGCCAAAATTGTGTCAGCTAAACCAACAATGGTACACATTCAATTCATTTTTGGCTTGCAAACTAAGAGTATGCATTAGAAGCACCATGGGGACCTATAATAGGCACAAAAATGGACAAAGAAGCTTTTCACTAAAATTCCTTGTTCTAAAGTTTTAGTATAACCACTCGAATTTTTTTTCGTATCACCATCTCATGTTCACTCTTACTCAACTGGTGTACGACATGTGCACAATTTCTAGTCATTTCAATCTCCAATCACATTTTTAACTCATAATTTCAAATATACAAAAGATCTCTAAATAAATTCTAGAGTAGTGTCCTAATTCAAATTCTAGACAAAATAACAATCTCTTTCTTGTCACAAAAGTTGCAACCTTGTCAAAATCTAAAAAGAAAACCATTATTGGAACTTTGATCTAGAAACAAATTTTACATCTGAGTAGCTTTTCTGGATGGCTCACAAAAAATGTACACTTAGAGGTATACACCTAAAAGAAAGAAAAACAAAAAGAAAATAGTACATAGAAAAACTGAAAAAATTACGTATACACAAGCATATGACCTCGCAGAGAGAAATTCACATTAAAAATCCATGGTACTAATTATGACAACCATAGCTAAAGAGCAGGAGTGTAAGGCTTTGGATATACCTGTAAGAGGCATGCTAAATGTGTATGCGTACACAATGAGTATGAATGTAAATTGGTAATGCGATGTAAGATTGGCGATTTAGTTCGGGACCCCTAAAACGTACTTGAACCACGCTAATTATACCCATTTACGATCCGGACCCAATGTATCCAGCAGGTTTAGGTTTGCAAAATTCATTCTTATCACTCTCTCATGCTCACTCTCAACTACCATATGACATGTGTACAGCTTTAAGCCATTTCAATCCCTAGTAACGTTTGTAACTGATAATTTCAAAAATACCAAAGATCCTTAAATATACTCTTAAGTAGCAGCCTAATTCAATTTCTAAATAAACATATATTCCTTTCTTGTCACAATACTTGACAAGAAAACCTTTGTTGGAAACTTTGATCTAGAAGAAATTGTACACCGAGTGGCTGGCTTACAAAAATTGTACGGGAAGTGTTATAAAGAAAAAGAAGAAGAAGAAAAAAAAGGTGTGAACAACCAGAGAAAAATACTGATGCAGCGCATCATGATAAGCAGGTGGAACAAACTCGACATAGCGAGTTATGTCAATCGTATGTCGCCTGCCTTAAGTCGCATGCCTTAAGTCGTCTGCCATGAGTCGCCGACCTTATAAGATAACGACTCAAGAAATCAAGCCGCATTTCTATAAATCGTTCTCTTATGTCGCTTATGTCGCATGGTTCTTATATCTCTTATATCGCTTATGTCGCATTGTTCTCTTATGTCGCATGAAGCTGTGCTATCTTCTTAAGTCGTATGCGCTTATGTCGCTTAAGTCGTTTCTGAAGCTGTGCTATCTTCTTAAATCGTATGTCGCTTAAGTCGTTCCTGAAGCTGAGTTTGCGCACAACCATGCAGTTAATCGTAGCACTGGGTTCAGTCCATTGCAGATCGTTTACTCAACAATCCCTAAGGGGCCATTAGATTTATCTATAGTATCACGGCAGAAAGGAGCGATCAAACGAGCTAGTGATTTTGTGAATGAATTGCAAGAGTGCCACAAGGTTGTGCAGGAACGATTGCTTAAGGCGAATGAGAAATATAAGCAATCCGCAGATATTAAACGACGAAATGTTGAGTTCAAAGAAGAAGATTTTGATATGCAGTATTGACTAAGGATCGATTTCCTATTGGTACTTACAACAAACTAGCTGCTAGAAAGATTGGCCTTTTAGAAATCGTAAAAAAGATTAATGAGAATGCTTATCAGTTAAAATTGCCGGATCATATCCATATTGCTGACGTTTTCAACGTCAAACACTTGATTCCATATCATGAGAATAAGTATGTCGAAGAAGAGGAAGGTGTAAATTCGGGATCGATTTTGAAATAAATTTGTGTGTGAGCTTTGGCCACCTTTGTTGGAAGTTGAGTGCGATCTCCTTCTTCTTTCCATCTTCGGGTTATACGTGAGCGAATCAACGAATTTGAAGCCAATTCTCGGTATCACTTACGAGTGATCAACGATCGAATTGTAGATCTTTCAACACGGCATCTTGCGAGATCAACGGCTTGGAGATAGCTAGATTCTGGCATCGTCACGGTCAACGGAACTGAGCATTTATCGTTCTATCGGTTTATTTGACACGAAATCATCATTTCGTGTCAAATATCCTGGATAGGTTGTGATAGTTTGGTATCTAAACTGTTTCGAGACTAGTCAAAGCTGCGTCAAATAGACACACATGAAGTATATCAAAAATTCATGAATGCATCGTACTAAATGTAATACAAAATAACTGAAGAGTTGAAGTATAAAAGCTCTGGATATACTCGTAAGACGTATGCTAATAACTGTGTATGTATACATGAGTATGATATGTAAGATGGTAATGCAATGCAGTGTTGGTAATTTGGCCAGAGATCCATAAAACGGACCCAAACCACGTAAAATATACCCGGATCTGATCCGGGCCTGACGTGTCCAGGTCGGATTCCGTTTTTAAAAAACAACACCAATAACCAGACCTATACCCACATTTTGAATTCGAACAGTTGCTAGCAAACAGAACCAAGATGGAAACAAAGCCTGCTGTGCCCTAAGGAGCTTGCTAGGTGGTTGCACATTATTTGAATGTTGTATTGTTATTTAAATAGAATACATTCATTAAATTCTGTGATATTGGACTAAATGAAATCTCAAAGTGGGATTTTATTAGTTCCATGTCGCCGGATATAGCAGAATGAAATTTCCGCTTATAAATAGAGGGGCAGTCATGCTCTAGGACATTGGGCCTTTATGATTCAAACTTCTTCAGGTCGATTTAATTTATTTACTTACTATTATTTCTGCTTTTGGACCCAACCATACCCGACTAGATTACCCAAGAACAGGCAAACTGTGCCATGCCAGCCATTGTGTGATGCGAACTAGTTCTGCAGACAAAAATATATTCTGCTAACCAGTTAAAAATATATCTATGAAAATGGGGAAAAAGGTTATTGTGCTGGTTACTGAAATTGAATTATCGGCTTGTTGTTTAGATGGACAATGCACTACCCATTGGAGTAAAGTATCATTGTTTTAATATTACTCACATGTCATTTATATTCAACTAATGGCATTGGCGTATTGCCCTGACCTTGGCGTATTGCCCAAGCACCTGAGATCTATGGGCTCTCTCAGGGCCAGGCCTACTACTATGACATAATCATATGTGTGTGTATTTATTCGTATTCTTCATATGGGCTTTGGAACATTGTTAAAATTAGTGGAGGAGCCTATTAGCTAAAATAATTATCATTCCAGTAAGAATAAGTATACATGCTGTCTTCTGAATAAGAAAGAGAGTGTGTGTGCGTGTGTCCTCAACTCAAATTGTTTTGTGTCACACAACTTCATGCAACGCTGAGTGGGAAGAATTCTCTAACTACCGGGAAATCTTAGTTACAAACATATGTTAGATCTTGTTTAATAGATGTATACAAGAAATATGACATCAAGCAAGCAGAAATTTCATTATTTTTTAGATGCTATCCCCAAGCAAATTATCACCATTCCATACTACTATTTATATGCAATGAAATATTTTCTGTGTAATCAAATGAGTAGAACCTGGCAACAAAAATAGCCTTTTCTTAACCTGCTGACCTCCTTAACCCACATGTATGTAAAATTTGAAAACAACTTGATACACATGAATTAGGTATTGATAGTAATTACAATAAAATTTTGCTTAAGACAACTTCTCTGCTCTTGATTATGTTTAACATTTGTGCATTGTATATGTAAAATTTATGTGTTGTTCACTAATATAGTGTCTCTTATGTTATTCGCAGCAAAAGCTACTGCCCATATTGTGTTCGTGCTAAAAATTTGCTGAAAGAGCTCAAGGCTAAGTTTGTGGCAATTGAGTTGGATCATGAAAGTAAGAAGTTTTTTGATTGTAATATTGTTGATTGATGCTCTTTTCTTATTTTTAAGCCACCACAAGGTGAAGGTTTGCGCTAAGCAATTAACATCAGAATACGACGGTCAATGTTTAGCATTTTAGACTTTGAATATATGTTCCTCTCTTACAATATCAGTTAAAAATCATGGTCGTCAATATATTGGCTAATAGTTGCAGATATAACAGACCGTCCAATGCATTAATTAGTAAGAATGTCCAAATATTTGGCAATTTGAAAAAGTCTCTTAAATATTCAATTCTTAAAATAAAAACCTTTTGTACTTAATATTGTTTAAATGAGAACCTTTTCTATTTATATGTTTGTTTATTACAAATATCTCTACCAATGTTTTCGAAACGGGATTTGATTGCTAAATCGTAAAGTTCATATTTTAAATCAAAATTGGATTTATATCGTAAATCGTAGTATGTAAAATCATCGATTATTATTCCAAAGTAGTAATTAGTATATTTAAAATTGATTTTAATGCTTGAATTTCTAGAGTAAACCTAAAACTAAAGGACGTGTTTGACTTGAATACACGTTTGTGCTTTGGGTTTTAGAAAAATGTCCAAAAATTTGGCAAATTGAAAAAGTCTCTTGTATATTCAATTCTTAAAATAAAAAAAAATTGTACTTAAATATTGTTTAAATGAGTACCTTTTCTGTTTATATGGGAGAAGGGAAAGAGAAGATCAATTTTGATATTTTCCAAAAGGATAAAAAAAAATTTGTACTTAAATATTGTTTAAATGAGTACCTTTTCTGTTTATACGGGAGAAAGGAAAGAGAAGATCAATTTTGATATTTTCCAAAAGCGGAAAAACATTTTCCTAATCGACAGTTTTCCACTCTCATCTCATGTGCATTTTGATATAAATGTTGAAAAGGCAAAATACAAAACTGATTTTCAAGCCAAATGGGTCCTAATCTTCTCCCTTGTTTCATTTTCCTTTTCTATAGAAATACACCAAAATTTGAATTGTAGAGTTGAGTAAACAATTTGATATATTCTGTTTCCACATGGAGTAAATGATTTGTAACAATTGTGGTTTTAATTTAATTTCGAATTGAAATGTGAGAATTGAATCATTACTAGAATGATTCGATTACAATGGGATCCAAACCGTAAGATTTTAGGATTTTTGAAAATAATGATCTCTATTAACTTTTTTTATGTAGTTAAGATTGGTACTATATTCAAGCGTGCACTCATTGTGATGTCTCGAGATTCGAACCCACAACCTTTAGAACTTGAATCTAGAGCGCCATACGACGAACCAATTAAGCTAGTGGTCAGACTCGATCTCTTTTAACTTAAGAATTCAAATATAAAGAAAATTCCATGAACCAAGGATTTTAATTTACATCTGAGTGCTTTCGATTATCAAACCATCATTAGCTTTCAAGTATTTTGAAAATTCCATTGTATGCATATCAAAGGCGACGGTGCAGAAACAGCACTGCTAGAAATAACTGGGCAAAGGACTGTCCCCAATATCTTTATTGGTGGAAAGCATATTGGTGGCTGTGATGGTAATATTTCACACCCTATTCTCACATTAATTTTTAATATAATTCAAACAAGAGTTGAAACTTAGATATGAATATGATGTTAACAGATCTTATGGCAACAAACCGTGCAAACAAGCTGGTTCCACTTCTCACAGAAGCTGGAGCACTGTAAGCATGGAGATTATTATAGCATTGGTGAAGGCGGTTCCAATAGTATTAATGGTTTATATAAATTACGAGCTACAGTTTTTCTCTAGTTGATCGTGTAATTCTGTGTGTTTCTTAAGAATATGTTGCTGTGAATGTGTTAATAGGCGACTTTTATTTTATCAAATACAAAGCAGATGACTGCCATGATTCATTTGGAAATTTATATATTCTATAGCTATGAATATGAAAATTTAATCCTTGGATGAAGGGTTAACAGAATACTCGGTTAATAATAATATTCTGTTTGTTTTTCCTTCTCTTTTATTATTCAGTCTGTTCTGCAGGCTTAACCATGATTGAATATGGTTCAGGTTTTATTATGTACCTGCAGTCTTAAACTTGACAAGATGTTCAATTATTAAGTATGGCTATGTAATTTCCTATTTAATCCTTTTCTTTTCTATAACTAATTGTGGTGAAATTATGAACTCAATTATCCTATACTATAATTTGTTAACAACATAATTTAGCTTGCACGGACAAGAAAGTTTTTAATTTGAAGTCCTTTCATTTCAAATGATAGGTACTGCACAGTTAGATACTTGGATCATGTATGACTAGCCACAAAATGTGTGGAACATAATATTCCTATTATCCTCTCCTCTCCACTTAATTGCACTAAATTTTTTTGTTGAAAAAAGCATATCTTAAGTGTTTAAAAAAGTTTCAAATGATATATAAGTTATCGTAATTATAAATTTGCAGATGACTATCATGGCTGCTTCGTTTCTAGTCAACCCACAAAACATGACTTCGTATGTTTGTTCAATCAAAGCTAAAAGTAACAGAGTCTCTGCATCAAAATTCGGCGGATTCTCCTTCAATCCGGTAAGCATCATTCCATTTACATTTACATCATACTATGCTGTAGTCATGCTTGTCTTGGATTTCAAGCTTATCTTACAAGAACTTATCATAATGTTTGTTCAAAATTAGGGATATAAACTTATTAACATTAATTGCAGGTTTCTAGTGGTTGCAAAACATGTAGAGGGAAAGGTGCAATAGAATGCCCTGGATGCAAGGTTTCATATACTTCTTGTGGCTAATACATTTATATAAACCAGTCTTTATTAAACTACAATTGTGTTGCTAAAATGAAATAATCTTACACCATCATTATTGACCATATCAATCATACGGTGTCAATGTAACTCTTAAATCGGTGTTTATTTTGGATCTCATATATAGGAAATAATGTAGGGAACTGGAAAGAACAAGAAGAACGGAAACATATTCGAAAGATGGAAGTAAGTTGTGTTATAGCTTTAACTAGTGTCTAGAAATATTTATTAACAATATCGTACTTATTTTAAAGTTTTAGAATATTGTTGTACTTGTACATGACATTGAATAAGTATGTGTATACATAGGTGTTTTGATTGCCAAGGTTTTGGTATGAAAGGGTGCCCCAACTGCGGCAAAGGAGGGCTCACTCCCGAGCAAAGAGGTGAGAGATAGCTTTGAGACTTGAGGAAGCAGAGAATTACCCTTCTGTATTACATTTTACTGAATATATATTGTAATTTTGACGTTGTCTTCTGCATTTTTGCAGAGGATCATATACATACTCTTTTTTTATGCTTTAAGTTTTTGTTTAATGAACCGTACAGAAATGTTTTCTTTATCACCGTGTAGTAACTTAACGTTCAATATACTTAAACACTAATGCAGTGGTGAATAAATATCATCAATTTGCCCGCGGAAAGAAAACAAGCTGATGGCATACAGATGCATTTCTTAAAGAATATGCAAACACCAGACATTTCTCATATTATTTTCGGATTCAATCTTATGTATCAGATTCCAAGTTTTAAATCAACATACCATGTTTTTACTAAATACATTTATAATGATAAATCAAACCAGGAAGAAATTGAGAAGACAAATAAAAAAACAATGAAATTTATTTCTAATACATAAAAGTCGTTGCATAGTATTTTTTATAATAGTAATTTTAGTATTATTAGCAACAAAAAGTCTAATATTTGTTGGGTCTTAGTATCAAACCTTCTAACTTATTTTCAAACTCAATAAATGTTGTTTGATCCTAGATTTTATTATAGTCATGTCCGATTCAGAGTATCATTTCTATTTATACTCAGCAGCATGAAACCTCACTAAACTGGAGTTTAATTCTAAGAACTTGTGATAGAGTTTTCACCTTCTCAATTTGACACTATCCAAAAGTATATAATTTGCAAACCGTTGCGTTTTACATCAATTAAGTCCGATCATAATAAAGTAATTGAACAATTCATCTAAATATGGAAAAACGAAAATCCACCATAAGCAAAAAAGTCATCATCGTGAGTTTAACAATGTTTGCGCCGAAATCGGTCACAAATACCCAATTGCCAAATTGCCGATGAAAGCACCAATTCACAATCACAGATTACAGATAACAAGTATGTAGAGAACAAAAAATGAAAATCACTCAAAAAATTAGTAGAAAAACAGTAAAGAATACATAATTTATAGTGGTTCGGCATTCCGGCCTAACGTCCACTTTGAAGTTGATCACTTTATTGATGTTTTCTTACTGATTACAATTGATTACAGCGGATCACAGTGATGAATTTCGAATACAACAGTAGTCTTGAAGTGCAAAAACAAATTCGGCAGAGTCTGGACGTAGAAATCAAAAGTCCCTTTTCCGTAGACCATGTGATGCTATTTATAGGCGTAGGATGCAAATATCTCGCTCAAATCTCGGGAGACCTCTTCCGGCACGTGTGTGGGCCAACGCGATCAATCCCATGTGATTTGCACTCGGTTTGTGATCGATAAGAACCAATTTCGTATCGATCAAGATTTTGCTCAATCGAGTCGAAACTTGGCACGAACATTACTTAGGTCGTATGTGAGTTCCTGTGAAAATTTAGGTTTTAGGTAGGTTGTACAATTCGTATCCATCCCCTTCGCGTCGCTCTTGTTCGTATCGATCAGGACACGTGTCTGTGAGTTGATGTGGCACTTTTTTTAAGATCGATCCACTCTCGACGTCGAATCGACCGAGTCCTTCCAATGTTTACGCCTCGTTCGTATCGACCCAATGAACTCCATCCTTCGTACGATCCTAGGATGCTTATTCGTATCGATGATTCAATAGCCTTCTCGTATCGATCGAAAAGAGGTGACATTTGAATCGATGCATTATGTGCTCTTCATATCGATCAATGGCCAACCGATACGAAATACGTGGATGGGTGGATCGATACGAAGTATACGAAATGATCGACACAAAGCGACAATCGCACATGGATACGAATTAGCCGGTGGTGATGGATGCGAAGTGGGATGAGCTCGGACCGATACGAAGCGGGCCATGCTTGATGGATACAAACATTGTATGCTTTGTGGATATGAACAAGGCCCGCGAATCAATGGATACGAAGTGCACTAAACCCGATGAATACGAACGAGAACGATGTTCAATTTTCCATCGATCATATCTTGGGCATACGAACTCGAATTGACTTGAAATTTGAAACGTTGGCTTTCATGGCTTTGTTTGTCTCGTCATATTAATTGTAGCCCAATCCAGACTCGGTTAAAATTTACCGAAATCTATAACCGACCTGTACATAACTGGCAATCGAGGAGAACTGTTTTTGGTTTCCAGTCAATATTTTGGTGTCACGTTCTTTCCATAAGGCGGGATAAAACTTTCCCCCTCAAAGCATGCCTTGCGGTAGAAATGTGTGTTTTGGAATACCATAAGCTGGATGTTCATATCCTGTTGATGACCTGTAAAAGAGGTTGATAGTCTTACCTGACAATGAATGACGATCGTTCGAGATTGTATGTCATTTGAGCTAGTATGTGACCGTTCGAGGTCGGATGCCGTTCACGGCGAATGATGATCGCTCACAGTCGGGGTGCCGTTCGAGACGATTTGTGATCGTTCATGATCGAGTGTCGTTCGTGGCGAAATGTGACTGTTCGCGGGTCAGATGACGTTCGAGGCGGATTGTGACCGTTCGCGGTCGGGTGCCGTTCGTGGAGAATTGTGACCGTTCACGGTCGGGTGCCGTTTGCGGCGAAATGTGACCGTGCGCATTCGGGTGCTATTCGAGGCGAATTGTGATCATTTGTGATTGGGTGGCGTTCGCGGTGAAATTTAACTGTTCGCGGTCGGATGCCATTCGAGGCGAATTGTGACCGTTTGCGGTCGGGTGCCTTTCGAGGCGAATTGTGACCGTTCGTGGTCGGGTGCCGTTTGCCGTTCAAGGCGAGTTATGTGTGCCCGAGGGGGGGGGGGAGAGGACTTACTATCATTAATGTCAGATTTCATGTTCGAGTGAATTTCTGATTTGTTTGTTATGGCGGTTTATCGCCATCTCAAAGCATGTCTGAGTACCATTCGCAATCCCGTACTGATAAGTGGTTTAGCCGTTATAAAATCACAAATAGCAGATTTACATTCAAAATGAGTCTTTCAAGTCCAACAAAACCAAATCCAAACATGAGAAATAGAAAACAAAAGCAACACAGAGCTGCCAAAGTGCCAACACCTACACCGATGCGATTAGTAGTCGTATCAGAGCGCCCGAGGATCGTTCGCGGTCCTGTACATGTGTAAATGAATTAATCGCATTGGTGTGGTGTTTGCCACTTATTCGAAATTATTTCAATCAGTTGATGACAAGCTGACGCCTCGATCCTGAGCCGTTCCCAGTTGACGCAGGTGGTGGCTGCTCTTGTTCCACCGTTGTTGTTCCCCTTTTCACATACTGCGATAGCAGACCATTTTGATTATGCCCCTCAACCTCATCCTTCAAGTGCCTGCAGTCATTCGTGCTATGACCATTTAGCTCGTGGAATAAGCAATACTTGTCGGATCTTCTTTCATTGCTGGTCGGATCCCTTCTCATTGGCTTTCGATAAGGAATCTACCCCTTGGTATCATGGTAGATTCGCTCCAAAGTCTTATTCAACTCCGTATAAGAGGTGAATCTTGGTTCCTTGCGTCGTCACGTTGGTCCATCACCGTTATCCTTAGCCTTCCGTTTTCCTTTATCAGTTCCTAAATCTTTTTCAGGAGGATTTTCGCCCTTGACTGCATAAATGTCAACTCCTTCTTCTTCTCTTTCAGCGTTTGCATCCTCTAATCATCAAAATCCTTCAGCCTCATGATAAAATTCTCCTAGATCCATAGGGGGATACCTTGTCAATGAATTCTTAAATTTTGTGCCATCAGTTATGCCAGATACAGCTGCCATCAAAACCATGGATGCATCTGGTCGATCTACCGATGCTTCTTCCGCATTGAATCGCGTCAGAAAGCTCCTCAAAGATTCCCCGGTTCTTTGCTTTAGTGTTGCCAAACTAATCACATTCTTGGGTCTCGAAATATGAGCTTTGAATTGCCTCATAAACTTCTCAGTCAAATCGGTCCATGTTCCAATGGAGCCGCTCTTCAGTTGTCTGAACCATAAGGCTGCAATGTCTGTCAAATACAATGGGAAGCACCAGGCCACGACCTCATCCGATGCCTCCAACACCTCCATATGCTTCATGTATCATGTCAGATGAACTACATGTTCCGTCCTTCCATCATACATTTTCAGTATTGGTAGCTTGAATTCTGATGGGTTCCTAACCTGTCTAATTGCAAGAGAGAAGAGGCTCATGTTCACGTCTTCCAGATCTCTATTCACTAATCTGCATGTCATGGCTCGTCTAACCATCGCCGCCAATCTGTCGCTGTTGCCTAGCAGTGTTCCTTGTCCGTTGCCTCTGATCTGTCCTCCGAGTCGACGAAGGAATTTCGGAATCTGTTCTCCTGGACGAGCATCCATCATGTCGAATAGTTCTGTCTGGTATCCTTCCTGAAGATGGATCAACATACTCCGTGGGAATGCCCCTAGCTCTTGGGCTGCTCCTGATGGTCCCGCTCCGTTCTGAATTCTGGTTGCTCCGGGATCCCGATCCCTATCTCTAACATCTCTTGCGGTTGCATTCCCTTGATTTTGTGCCTCAAGTTGCCCAACCCATCGGAACAAATGCTGGATCATCTCCTCTTGTCTTTTCAACATCGTCTCCATCTCATCTCTGGTGATGAAGACCGAGGCTTGGTTCGCTCCTGAGAAAACCTCCTGACTCCCTTCGTGCTGACTCCTTTCGGTTCTTTGTCTTCTTGTTGATTGTATGGCCATGATTGCTTCTAGATCCAATCCTCTACTTTCCAAATCCGAACTCCAACTTTTAGAATCCCTGAACGCTAGCCTTCTCAGTGAAATCACCAAAATGTTTGCACCAAATTGGTCACAAACACCCAATTGCCGATGAAAGCACCAATTCACAATCACAGATTACAAATGACAAGTATGTAGAGAATCAAAAATGAAGATCACTCAGAAAATTGGTAGAAAAGCAGTAAAGAACATGGAATTTATAGTGGTTCGGCAATCCAACCTGCGTCCACTTTGAAGTTGATTACTTTATTGATGTTTTCTTGCTGATTACAATTGATTACAATGGATTACAGTGATGAATTTCGAGTACAATAGTAGTCTTGAAGTGCAAAAACGAATTCGGTAGAGTCTGGACGCAGAAGAATCAAAAGTCTCTTTTCTGTAGACCCTGGGATGCTATTTATAGGCGTAGCATGCAAATATTTTGCTCAGATCTCGAAAGACCTCTTCTGGCACGTGTGTGCGCCCACGCGGTCGATCCCATGTGATTTGCACTTGGTCCGTGATCGATACCAAACAATTTCATATCGATCAAGATTTTTCCCAATCGAGTCGAAACTTGACATGAACATTTCTTGGATTGTACGTGAACTCCTGTGAAAATTTGATAGCATTCGGACTTGTAGATTGCGAGTTATGATCGATGAAATTTAGGGTTTTCGGTAGGGTGTACAATTCGTATCCATCCCCTTCGTGTCGCTCTTGTTTGTATCGATTAGGGCACGTGTCTGTGAGTTGACGTGGCACTGGTTTTTAGGATCGATCCACTCTCGATGCCGAATCGACTGAGTCCTTCCAATGTTTATGCCTCGTTCTTATCGACCTAATGGACTCCATCCTTCGTATCGATCCTACGATGCTTCTTTCGTATCGATGATTCAATAGCCTTCTCGTATCGATTGAAAAGAGGTGACATTTGTATCGATCCATTATGTGCTCCTCGTATCGATCAATGGCCGACCGATACGAAATACGTGGATGGGTGGATCGATACGAAGTATACAGAATGATCGACACAAAGCGACAATTGCCCATGGATACGAATTAGCCGGTGGTGATGGATGCGAAGTTAGGATGAGCTTGGATCGATACGAAGTGGGGCATGCTTGATGGATACGAACAGTGTATGCTTTGTGGATACGAACAAGGCCCGCGAATCGATGGATACGAAGTTCACTAAACCCGATGGATACGAACGAGAACAATGTTCAATTTTGCATTGATCGTATCTTGAGCATACGAACTCGGATTGACTTGAAATTTGAAACGTTGTCTTTTATGGCTTTGCTTGTCTCGTCCCGATCCGGACTCGGTTAAAATTTACCGACATCCATGACCGACTTGTACATAACTGACAATCGAGGAGACCTATTTTTTGTTTTCATTCAATCTTTTGGTGTTACGTCCTTGCCATAAGGCGGGATAACAAACAATAAGTTGCTCATTGAACAGTCGAACATGATAATAACGCAACTATTTATAAAATAAGAGCAGTAAATAATGTCTCACTTTACTGTTGGATAAGCTTGAACTGGGGAGTGCAACGTGTATATGGTGACGCCTCCTTTAAGAATCATTTTATCGCGCATGGTATTTTGAAGAATTTTAATCTATAATATATAAAGTCATAGAGAAATGTAATATTAGGTGCGGCTTTTTGGTAGGCCTTCGATAATAAGCTGGTTTTCCATGTTACTCGTAAAACTATTTCACCTGCTGATTCACTGTATTGTGAATTTATTAAACAGCTCTGGTATCCACGTCAAATCGAAGATTCAAAACGGTATACTGAATTACATTGAAGTGGTTTGTAACAATGTATTAGTTAATATAACCGTCTGTGCATCAGTGTACAGCACTTTAAACATATGATTTTTTTTTAATCAAATATTTTACAAACAATTAAATCTACCGGATGAGTCAAACAGCAGGTAAGAATATTGATCTTTATTTTACAAGAAAACCAAGAATCCATTGAGGGTATTAAGTATTTAAAACGATGGAGGAAACAATCAAGAAGATATATTGTTTTTGTTGCTTTTGCAAATTTTCAAACCACGAAAAACAAAATAAATTCGTTTTTCTATTTTGTATGTTAACTTTATTTTTTAAATTGTTGGCCTTTCAAAAATATACGGTCAGAAATAAGAAATACATATTTGCAAAAATAATGTGCTACTCCTATTATAAAGCCACTAGTAATGTAAATCAATTCAATTGTAGTTTTTGATTGCAATTACTTCTATTTATAGTTTCCTGGTAACATGAATTTGATGCGTTAGTCAGTTCATAGTTTTAATTTCAGTATACAATGCAATTTCACGACTTTTGTCTATTATAAACTTTTATCTATTATATTCATTACTAAATAAATTTGAGCTGCATATTAAATAGACTATTATTATATTGCATAGCAAGGAACCTTATGTTGAAGTTCCTATTCATTGGCTTCAAAATAAGTAGTTAAAAGTATACATGTAGTTTGATGAGTTGGACACTAACTTAAAACACTTGAGCAGCACAATGTTATAAATTATAGAAGTTTAAAAAAGACTTTTATATTATCATTTGACAATTAGACCTTCAAGGTAACTATCCAAACACTATATTGTTTTTATTTTTTATTACAACTAATTATAGTTGGACCCAGTTGCTTTTATCAAACTACTAAAATAGTTGTTTTAGGTTAATTGATTATAAGAACAATCAAATATTATTAGTGTAATGATCCGACTTTTCAATCCTCAATTTTCGATACTAATGCATCCACACTATTCATGTATCAAATATCTAAGTGTCGAAAAGACAGATTGCCAGGGTGAAAGAAAAGAAAAGATAAAACAGAATCTCACATAACGACGAGTAATATATAATATCTAAGTAATCTTTGCAAAGAAAGATTTTAATATTCATACAACAATTCAGAGTAACTAACATATCATTAATCTGGATTATTATAACATGTCCTTACAATTGCTGATAGATACAAAACAAGAAATGCAACGGAAAAAATTACTTCAAGCCTTAGAAGCATCCAGCTCGTCTCCTAAAGCTCCAAGCGTTCATCGCTAAATATGGAAATATACTCGAGTCTGGCCCAAACATTATAAGAAAATAACATTTGGGATTGGTCTCGTAAACCAGCGTGAGAAACTCAAATCATATTGATAGTTATATTTATAAAACCCTTTTAAAAAACAAAGGTATCTCGTAAGACCACGTCGCACGTAAACACAAATGAGTTTTTTACCTTACAACAATCAAACCATTTAAAATAGAAAATACAGTGATATTATAATAATGTCTAGGGTTTAAAATAAATATAAAAAAACTGAAATGCTTGCATCTCACATTCCAGCATATCTGGTATACAACTAAGTTCGTAAAGGCACATATTGAAAAATGGATTGCATACAATAACAATGCTACCGAAGTATCGTCTATCATTGTACGCCTCTTAAAAATGTACTGATGGATTCATATGGACCCCCTACCAATATTGAACCGGCATACCCCTTCCTATATAGTACGGAACATTTCATTACTCTGTTTTCTTTACAATCTTTTCCTCGAGAGCTCTCATACACATACCAAATCCATAATAATGATCTAAAAAGGTGATGATCATACCCTAATGGTGTAACCTATAAAGCCCTGTTGCAAATCCCATGTTTTTATTCATTACTGGATGTGAGGCTCGAGACTACGTTTTACCATTTTAGAAAATCTCACTTGGAATGTTAACACTGCTCTCCAAGCAACAATGCAATACCCACATTCATTTATACAAGTTATTCAGGATATGAAGAAGGCGAAGGAACTACTTCTACTACATCCTTTTTGGAATCACCCTTAGGATTAGTACAAGTTGCACTTCAAAGAACTCCATTTTAGATTTCGATCATCTTCAAGATGTCCTAGTTCGAACGCTTAATCCTGTTCGAAGTGATTTTTGGATAACTCATGCTTATATGATTCCAGTCTCTCCGAACCAACAAGTGATACTTTTCGGTTAACTCAATCTTGGTTCTTTCAGAAGTAAGCAGACGATATAAGAGTCCAAAGAGGATCTCGAATATCCGCCCTTAAAGCGAGAGGCATTTTACCGAAATGAGTTCTCCCAAGAGAATCTCAATCCATATTAAATCGCGAAGCTTTCATATGCTTCCTAAGTCAAAATATGTCAAGTTACCGATAACAGATAAACCACTATCTGGTGTAAGTATATAGTTTGCAGATGAAAAATCGAACATTATATACTTATCAACACTTCTCGATTTCAGCCCCGTACTATTCCTCGATCAACAAAGAAGTAGGACAAATTAAAGAACTACCCCTGCCTCGATGTACATATAAAAATGGGTTTCCATACTTCGAAATTTAGTGTCAAGTATAAGATGAAGTACATTCCATATACTTAATTAATCATGAACTATTTATAAAAATTTACTCTCTTATACATATCACACTACCAAAATTTCAACTCTCTTATATAAATTAATTCTCTTAATCATGACCTATTTATAGGGTCAAGTATAAGATCGAAGCCAGGTAAGTCAAGGCACTAGTTGCTTCTAGCATTGCCTAGACACTCCGGTGCTAGGTCTCACAGATAAAATAAAGTCCACTCTTCGGTTTAGTGCTAAATATAAAATGATTTATTTTTCATAAACGTATCAACATTTTAGCACTACATATCATATATTTTTTACGTTACTTAATGGCATCGACAAGAAAATACCTTGCATAAAATAAAGTATTTTTTAAAACAATGTGAAACCAAATTCATAAACTTATTTCTAGTCTTTGATTTGAAATTAGTACTTTTCATCGACTAGAAATGAAGCCATTCAACTTGGAGTATTATTGCCTTTCAAACCTTGACTCTTCACTTTCTTCTAACTTTCAAAATAGAAACAAGATTTCATACCTCGAAGTCTAGAAATTAAAATAATATCCAAGGGTTCCAATTACTTGTTATTTAAAATATTCTCCAAATCACTTATTAAACCAAAATTTGATTTAAAAGACAGCATGTTTCCTTTTTATAAAGTAAACAACTTATTTAATAATAACCAAGTGTTATAAATCGAATTTCTTTTCCAATTTCTCAAAACCATTTACTATAGTAAGAGTATTATGGTCCATAATCTCTTTCCATTTTCTTGGAAATTTTTATTACAACAATAGTGTTGTAATCCATGCTTCCTTCCTCTTTTAAAATTACTTTTAAACTCTTTAAAATATATTTTGAAACTTGTATTTAAAACATCCTGTTAAAGATGGTCGCTTTTAACAAAAAATGCCCGTTGAAACAAAGGTTACCTCTTGTTTAAATAATTAAATAAATTCTTAAACATATACTTAAATCTTCTAACTCCTTTTAATATACTCATACAACTATTATAAAACACATTCAAAAAGAATTTACAAAATATCTAAAGTAGATAACTTTTTTTTACTTTACTAAAAACATAGATTTTCAAACTACATCCATATCGATTCTCGCTATATGGATCATAACTTTTAAAAAGCTTCATTTTTGTAAATCAAATAACCTTTAAACCACATTTCTTTCTATATTTTTAAACCTCTTCATATCTTTGCAAAAAGGTTTAAAAAAATCGCTCGAAGGCCATTTTGAAATACTTTTGGAGAACAAAGCAGTACACCATTAAAAAGAAAGCATAGGATTTCAATGTCGCATAAAAAAATCGACTACAACAACACCCACTTCATTATATCATATAAAGCAATGATAATGTAAAGTAAAATCAATATCTACGAGAGGTCCCATTGGATCCCTCCATAAATCTTCCAAAGTGTATCCATCGTGGCCTTCCCGCTACAAACCACTTCGACTCCTTTCTGTAGTCCCCTGCAAAATACAAGTCATCTGCCTCTGCTAAATGAGAGGCAATACATCTACAAACCAAACACATATACTTCGACATACAATCAAATAAATAAGAAAAGCACAATAAATATTACAACAACGAATCACAGACTCTAATTCACTTAAAGTGAACATAACTTACTTTAAATCATGACCAAACATTACCAAAAGCAACTACTTCCTCCCTACTACCAACTACACACCACTCACCACATACCACAAGCCGCCTTCTACTTGCATTGGCTCGACCTAGAGCCTCCCTACCTTGCTAGATGCGCATGACCATAGACCTCCTCCCTCCTATTGCTCATGGCCAAAGGCCAAATTGGAGTGCTCGGCTTCAAAGCTTCAAGCTTTGGGGTGGTGGTGTAGTTGCTATGCTATTTTAAAGCTATGGAAGAAGTTTGAGGAGAAAAGAGTGTCTTTAATGTGGTTTTGAGTTATGAATTAAGGAGGAAGACGTGGAAATGAAGATGAAGAAAGAAAGCAAAAGGTGGAAACGAAATGATATGGGGAAAAAAAGAAGTAAAAAGGTTCTATTTATAAATTTGAACAAAAAAGCACAAATTACTTACATACACTTAAGCTACATTACACAATAACCCTCCCTTAGCCTTCCATGCTAAGCTACCCCCATATGACAAAGTACAAGAAGCTATGTGCACATCTTTTCCATATACTAACTAGTACTAATGCACTTAAGGATTCTTAACTTTAACTAATCCATTTTTGTACATTTTAACTTTTTATTAAATATATATGTATGTTACAAAAGTGTGCATATGAGTGTAATAATGTTGCGGCAACTTCCGTTCGATAAAAAGTCGAAAATACAAAACACGATTTTCGATCACATTTTCTATTTTTTAGTGGACCGTCTATTATTTTACACGAACTTTCAAAACAAGTTTACTATCATTATTTATTAATTAAAAAGGGTTATTTGACCATTAAAAACCATTAATTGAGTATTTAAATTTTATCAAATATTCACAAACCAAAACGATAAAATTCCAGATCGTTACATCCTTTCTCCCTTAAAAGAATTTTGACCCTAAAATTTCATCACAAACAAACAACCAAACCATACCAATTCTTAATATTCTTGAAAATTTTAAATGACTAACAAAAAAACTTAGAGATTATCTAGGTTTACAACTTCTCATCACACAAGAATGATAAACAATAAACCGAGCATACCTCATGCTCAACAACTACAGGTTATTGCTCAATCAATTATTCACATTACCTTATGAAAAATCAAAGAGTCATCTATCCAACTCTTCATAAACCATAAAACATTAAAGACAAATATACTTAAGCCTGTACAATATGCATGAATAATCCATATGTATTATCCAACCCAATCATTTGCTCGGGTACATAAATCCTTCATTCAAACTAGTATAGATCATTTAATATCTCCATTGCAAAAATCTGATCTATTCTTTGATCTAATACTTATGTTTTCCTTACATAGTTCTAAACTATGATAAAAAATCACCAACATTATCCCAAGAATCCATCTCAAGTACTCGCATTCAAGAATCGAGTGAAAATGCCTAGTACGGACAAATGTATAACACCCGAAAATCATGTTCCCGAACTCTGGATGTAGAATTGTCATGCGAATAAAATGATCCAGGTCCAATTTACGGTTTTATCCCTCTAGGATAACTTTATACTACTCCAATTCTTTTTCACATCCAAAAATTATTTATGAAAACATTTCATAAAACATAACTTAAATTTAAACTTGTATGATACCCTACTATATCCTGTGAGTATATACAGCTATGTGACTTAATCTTTTATTTTTTCATAAATTCAGACGCAGGTCCAAAATAAATCATGGTCTTAAAACCGAGTCGACTTCTTCGGCCTCTTTACCCATATGGTCTGGTATGTAGCTAAGAAGAGTAGGATGCTGGTATCTAAACTCAGTCCTAGAATCTACTTTTCCTTAGACATCTTTAAGGTAAAAATGTTTATTAGCCAGTCCAATAACATCAAATAATTTATACAACTTAGATGTTAAAATAAAAGACATGGTTTTATAAAACAAAATTCATTAAAACCTTATTATTAAATTTAACCTATTAAAACTTGTTTTAATTTCTCTATTCAAGAGTGATATAAACCCATATTAACAATTTTATTTATCTACACACTCCTTTATCAAAAATACCTTTTTATTTTAAATCCATTTTCTTTGGAAACCTAAAAAATAAATACTCGATTTTTATTTCAAAATATTTTTGAAATGATACAATATATTTTAATCCATAGAAAATATACATATAGATCGAGTAACACCAAAATGATACCAAAGAACTATGTCCTACCAAATAATATCATACACTCCCTTACCAAGAAAGGTAATACTTAAAAGAAGTTCTTAACGTCCAAACACATCTTTTGACCATTTGTAGTCATCTTCGAGCCACTCGAACTAGTTAACATAAAATACTGCTTCTTTTTTGAATTCTATTTTAAAAGAACACTATATATATTTGTTATATATAAATAAAATAACTTTTGTGCTTTAATAACTAAAACTTGATTTTGGTTCATTTGGATTCGAACTTGTTTCGATCGTACAACGACAAAAGGAATAATTTACCAAGTGCACTACGATGTTCGTCTAAGTAAACATCTGATTCTCGCTTAAAAGATTATTCAGATTACCACAAAACTAATCGAGATGTTTTTCTCGAACTATCCAAACAAAATGTATCTTACTTTAAAATTCTCTTTAAAAATATTTATACTTATAAATTCCTTCAAGAAATACTGCTATTACTTTTTTCAAAATATCCTTTTCAAAGACACCAGAATTTAAATTATTAAAATCCTCCTTATTCACAAAACACATTTTATAAACTCAATTTATAAAGTCCTCTTTATATAATCATTCATTCTTTATCATAAACATTTTAACAAGTAAACTTGTTAAACCTAATTTATTAACAAACATCTAATAGTCAAATCGTGAAACTAAATTCATAAAATGTTCTTATTTAATTCAATCAAACCATAAATGCTCAAAAACTGATCAAGCATAAATAATCAGTCAATAAATGGTGGTGAATAAATATCATCATTTCGTAACAGACATTAATAAAAATAAATACTCCAATTTTGAAAATTATTATTTTATATGTAAAATATAAAATCTAGTTAAAAGTAATCCATTTACCAATTTCAACATAGTAGAAAATATTTTTATAGCACTAACAAATACGCGCTCTCATAAACAATAATGCACTCAAACTCATTCTTTGGTATCGCTTACCCTATCTCTAATGAGTTTTCCCCACTAAAGCCAAGGTTCTCGCTTAACCTCTAGCTCTAATGCCAACTATAATGAACCGTCTTTTCGACCCTTAAAAGTCGACACTAATACATCGGTGGTATTCACGTGCTGAACATCCAAGTATCAGAAAGACAGATTGTTGGAGTGAAAGAAAAGATTGAACTGAATCTCACATCATGACAAATAATATATAATATCCAAATGATATTTGCAAGGAAAAACTTCAATATTAACAAATCATAGTAATTAACCTATCATCAACATGAATTTTTTTAACAGTCTGTCCTTACAATTGCTAATAAATATGTAACAAGTAATACAACGAAAAATAAAACACGCCTTCTCTTGGAAGCATCCGGCTCGTCTCCTAAAGCTCCAAGTGTCCATCACTAAATTTAGAAATATACTCGAGTCTGATCCAAGTATTATATGAAAGTAACATCTGGATCAGTCTAGTAAACTAGCATGAGAAACTCAAATCATATGGATTGTTATATTTATAAAATCCTTTCAAAAATAAAGGTATCTCGTAAGAACACACCATACATATATACATACGAGTTTTCTCCATACGATAACCAAACCATTTCAAATAGAAAGTCCAGTGAAATTATAATAATGTCTAGGGTTTAAAATAAATATATAACATAGCGGAAATGTTTGCATCTCATGTTCCAGTATATTTGGTGTACAACTAAGTCCGTAAAGGCACGTATTGGAAAATAAATCCCATACAATGATAAGGCTACTGGAGTACCGCCTACCTTAGTACTCCTCTAGGAAAATATACCAGGGGCGTCGCAAGGATTCCTTGCGAATATAAACCGACCTACCCCTTCCTAAATAGTACCAAATATGTCATCACCCCGGTTGCTCTACAACCGTTTCCTCGAAAGCTCTCATGCACATACCAAATCCGTAAATAGTGATCTAGAAATGTGATGGCCATACCCTAATGGGTGCGACCCATATAGCACTGTTGCATCATACGTTTTAGTCCTTACCGGGTGTGAGGCTTGAGGCTACGTTTTACCTTTTTAGTAAATCTCACTTGGAATGCTGACACTGCTCTCCAAGAAATAATGCAATACTAGTATTCATCTATACTAGTTGTTCAGGATATGAACAAGCCAAATGCAATGCTCTACTACATTATTTTTAGGATACTCTCAGGATTAGTAGCAAATAGCCTTTGCACTTCAACGAACTTTGTCTTCGATTTCCACCAACTTCAAGATGTTCCAATTTGAACGCTTATGTCGGCTCGAAGTGATTTTCGGATAAATCTTGCTTACCTAATCCCGGTTTCTTCGAATTAATAATCGATAGTTTTCGGTTGACTCAATCCCAGTTGTTTTAGAAGTAAGAAAACAGTATAAGAGTCCCAAGAAGATCTCAAATATCTGGCCGTAAAGCCAGAGATGTTTCGTCGAAATGAGTTCTTCCAAGGGAATCTCAATCTATATGAAATCACGAAGCTTTCATATACTTCCTAAGTCAAAATAGGCCAATTTATCGATTGTAGACAAACCTCTATCTATATTAAGTATACTGTTTGCATATGAAAAATCAGACATCATATACTTACCACTACTTTTCTATTTCAACCCCATGTTATCCCTCATTAACAATGAAGTAAGACAAATTAGAGAACAATCCTGGCCTCAACGTATATTTTTAAACTCTCACAGATAGAAACCGACTTCCATACCCCGAAATTTAGTGTCAAGTGTAACAATCGAGAATTTCAACCCTTGAAAATTGACACCAATACATCCACTGTATTGTTCGCCTAGCAATCGAATGTTGGAAATTCTGATTGTTAGGGGAAAGGAAGAAGGAGAGAAAGGAAACTAAAAAAGAAAGAATTTCACAATCACAACAGAACAATATATAATAATATAATATAATATAATATAATATTAGTGATCTCTACAAAGTAGAACTATTAATACATACATCGGGGTACAACCAACAAACCACAATCATCAGCTTGGGTAGTTATAACAACATGTCCTTATAATTACTGACGATTTTAACAACAAAGCAGCGAAAAATAAACATATACGTGAATACGAATTGAAGACCTCCAACTCATCTCATGAGCTTCAACGCACCCAAAGCAATCTGTAAATATGCTCAATTTGACCCGAGCATTGTAATAAAATAACATCCAAATCGGTCTGGAAAACCAGCATGGAAAAACACACCCAACTAGATTTTTAAATTATAGAAAACCTTTGAAAATTAGAAGTATCTCGTAAGATCATGCCGCACATAAACATGGACGAGTTTTTACCTTACGACAACCAAAACAATTTCTACAGAAATTCACTTATATTACAATAATGTCTACGGATTAAAGTAAAATATGAATACAGTTAAATGCTATTTCAGCATAGTTGGGCACAACTAAGTCCGTACAAAACGTATCGGATAATGGATTCTATACAATGACTGGGCTAGTAGGGTACCACCCTTCATGGTGCATCTCTAGATAAAATAACAACGAGGACCTCGCCTAGATCCCCTGCCAACATAGAACTGGCCCACCCCTTACTAGATAGTACCGAATATGACCAATCCTCCATTCGTGGGCCTCGAAGCATACAAATGAGAGATAATATCGACTCTAGATAGGGATGATCATACCCTACTTGGGAGCGACTCACTTAGCCTTGCTACATCTCCCATGTTTTAGTCATTCCTTGTTGATAAGGCTTGTGGTTACATTATACAACATTTCCTACTTGGAATGTTATCATTGCCCTTTAAGCATCAATGCAATGCTAGCATTCATCAATACAAGTTCGTTTTGGGACTGAGTGAAGCTCCATCTTCGATTCCATCATCTTCAAGATGTCTTCATTTTGAAAAGCTTAAGTTGGATTGAAGTACTTTTCGAATAACATATCTAATCCCGGTCTCTTTGATACAACATTTGATAATTCTTGGTTTATTCAACCCCGATTCTTTAGGAAATAAAAAGTCAAAGATAAGTATGGAGATCACCTCCTAACCGTTAGCAGACGGATTTTCTTATCATTGTCCTAGGTGAACGAAACAAGATTTATACGCACGATACACATCATCAGAGATGACTGTGCCAAATAACTCTTGTATTTCTCCTAGATATTTCTAAAGTTATGTTTTGGGTCAAATTTTGATCGTCGTTTATTTAACTATCAAATAACAAACACACATCCAAATTAGGGATTTATTCAATAGGGAAAACCAACATTGGTTAAGCACATAATTAACTGCTGGCCTCCTTAATCAATCTTTTATTAATTAAATTCAATTTGTAAATATTTGTCTCAAAATCCTTTTTACAAATATATACATATATATCCACAAATCTCTATTTTTCAATACTTGAATATATATATATATATATATATATATATATATATATATATATATATATCAGCAATATAAGTATATTCGCCAACATTTAGGAATTCCCCTTTTTATTCAATTTTGAAATCATTTGTAAATTCCATTTTAAATCCACAAAACCATTTATAAAACTTCTTTTATAAATCTATGAACCCATTTCTTAAGTTCTTTTATAAATATCTAAAACCATTTATGAAACTCTTTTATCTTTCTAACCAATCTTCTTTTATGCTTGTAAGTCCGCGAGATGACGATTTTGATGACAACAACCTTAGATTGATTATAAAATATTAAATACTAACATTATAAGTTTATATATATATATATATATATATATATATGTATATGCAAGATTTAACCATGCAGGTACTAAGAATGAAGATTGTACGGTATAGAGATTCAAGATATCAAGATTGAAGACTCATGAGTATCAAGATTATCAAGAGTTCAAGAATTCAAGTAATTTATTCTTTAATTAGAAAATTTTGTTAAAACTCCTAGAAAAGCACTGGCATCTTAAAATCCAATTTATTCGTAGAATGGAATCCACTTCGAACCTACTAAAGGGATGGAACCCTAAGTAGGATGGAACCTACGAAAAATCTAGTGGAACATTGTTTTGTATCCGCTAACCTTTTATTCAAAATGATTTTTCAAAATTATATCTTGTTTTCAAAATGATTTCAAAACCTTCCTTTTAAAAGCATCAAAAACATCTATCCTGATTTTAAATAAGTTTAGCCTCAAAATCATCTTTAATTTCAAAGTCAAATTACTCCTGATTTTAAACTATATTTTAATATAATATATTTAACTTTTAAGTATTTATACTTAGATTTAAATATAAAATTATAGTTAAATTATATATATATATATATATATATATATATATATTATTTTCTACATTTACTTATGAATTTTAACTATAGTCAAGTATATTTATAAAGTTTAGAATAGTTTTAATATAAGATAAATGTTATTTTCAAAGAAAATCAAATCATCAAAAATGCTTTGGGATGTCGACATACTCATGGTGACCATGTCGATATGGTGTCAGTTGAGTTCAAAATTTCAATTTCGAAAGAAGTGTCTATTCGCCATAACTCTTCACGAATGGACGTGGCCGTTGTTCTACTATAAATAGGGGTCGGTTTCAACGAATTTAACATTAGATTTTTTGGTTTTTCACTCCTCTTCTTCTTCCACTTTTCTTAATAAAAATTCTTTTCATTACTCTGCCGAAATCTACATTGAATTGAACTCGATCATTCATAGTTTGATTCTCTATCACTATCTCAACAAGATCCTCGATGTTATTCAGAGTTATAGGCTTTTTGTAATCAAACTAGCGAGAAAAGGTGTGATTGTAGCCTTGAAAATCAATCAAGCGCGATAAGGTGTGATTGTAGCCTTGGAAAATCAATTGGGTGAACTTGTTGCCCGTAAAATCAAGTGGGTGAACTTGTAGCTCGGAAAATCAAGTATCTTTACCCAGAGGATTGTGATTCTGGAGGGTGTACCTCATAGTCTTGAAATCGAGGGAGTAATTGTACAATTGCTTTTGAAAGGAAATCCGTACTTGTGTTGTGGGACTAGATGTAGGATAACTCCGAACCAGTATAAAATCTAGTGTGTTCTTTCCTTTACGGCTTTTTATTTTATTTCTGCATCTGTGTTTTTTTCTGTGATCATATCTGTGTCTGTATATTGCACACATCTGTGTTTAAATTAACATAAACTCAAAAATATTTAGTAATTCTTTATAAACACTATTTATCCCCCCTCTAGTGTTAATCCTAGCCTTAAGATCCGTAATCTGCATTTCTCACAATTGGTATCAGAGCAAGGTTTTCAAAGTTTCATAATCTAATTTTTGAAAAGAATTTTTTTTAAAATGGCTATATTTGTTAATACTAGTTTAGAAATATTCAAATCATCATTGTTTCATGGGTCTGCATATAATCAATATTCAAATTCAAGTTATCTACCAAAATTGTTTGATGTGCAGGAATCGTGCTTTATGGCTGTTGAGGAATCAATCCACAACGGAGAAATTGTGCAGATCAGAAAGAACAAATGGATACTTGATAGTGGATGTTCTAGACATATGACCGGCAATCCAGATATACTAAATGATATTATATACAAAGACGGAGGACTGGTTAACTTTGGAGGCAATTCAAAAGGATATGTGATTGGCATCAGCAAAGTCGGTAATTCTGAAACTCCTACTATTACTAATGTTTTCCTAGTTAAGATCTGAAATATAATCTGCTAAGTATAAGTCAACTCTGCGATAAAAGATATAAAATTAAATTTGAAAAACATAAATGTCAGATTGAAGATAATAATTCAACCATAATTTTTGAGGAAGTCAGAAAAAAGAATATTTATATTCTTAGTATGAAAATTTCAAACGATAACCTATGTCTGTTGGAAAATACAAGTGACCCTTGGATTTGGCATAAGAGATTCGGGCATTTGAATTTCAAACTCTTATCTAGACTGTCAAAACATGATCTAGTAAGAGGTCTCCCTAAAATGAATTTTAAAGTAGATAGTTTATGTGATGCATGGCAATTAGGAAAACTTAGAAAAAGTTCCTTTAAATTAAAAGATATGATTTCAACTTCAAAACCTCTTGAATTACTTCATCTTGATTTATTTGGTCCATCTCAAATTCTGTCAATAAATCATAGTAAATATGTTTTTGTAATTGTAGATGATTGTTCTAGATTTACATGGACAATATTTTTGAAACATAAAAGTGATACTTTTGAATGTTTTAAGACCTTTTCAAAAAGAATTCAAAATCATTTTTCTCTAAAAATTATAACTATTCGAAGTGATTGTTGAATATGCGCTTTGCGCTTATATGATTTTTGTTTGATGATAATAAACATATATACATTCGTTTAAATGTATTTGTTAATGTACTATTTTATTTTTCATAGAATAAATAAATATTTGCTGAATAAAATTAACTGACACAGAATTTGAATTCAAACAGAAATTTTATTCAAACAAATATTTATTACAATTTTGAATAGTACAATTTCAATCTCTCACTATAACTATACAACTTTGATTACAATCACATCACATTTCACATTTACAGTTAACCTCACTACATATCACTCACACTCGTATTTTTATCTTCAACTTCCTTCTAGTTTGAATCCAGCATCTGAGCAATCTGCAAAAATATAAACTAACGCAGTAAAATTGAAAATAAAATATTTTTGCAATTCAAAAATAAAAGATAATTTTTGAAAATATGATTTGCCTCAGTTATTTGGGTTGTTCGTCATAATTTGAATTTGAATTCATCATACACGAACAACTTGTGACATACACAGTGTATTACTGTATATGCCACAAGGCCGTGCATGCCGATATATACACTTGATTGATTTACAGGGACAGGCGAGCACAGGTCAAACCCAAATGAAAAACCGGGTTCAACTCACGTGCAATAACATTGAAAATCGCAACACGAGCACAAGGTCAAACCCGAGTTTTAAAACTGGATTCAACACAAGGCAACATGACATGAATGAAACGAAGACCAACATCAAAACGGACTGCAACAATCATGTATGCAGATCATGTCAGACCAGGCAGCAACATGCTTGAAGACCACAGCAAAACCAACAGTGGCAAACTACACAACTACAAGTACAGAGAGACTACAATATCAAGGGCAAGTGCACAACTAGATCAAAGTACAACATACACTACAATGAATACAGGCAGTGCAACAGAGCTATTCCAGACCAGGGCATTTAGAAGCAATAGGCCGTGACAGTAGCAAATCAAACCATACCAGTAAACCAATGAACCAACACAAGCATACACACACATACATATGCATGTGTATACATGAGGAAGGTTACAGATTCAAGTCCAAATACACAGTTCAAACTACAACGGACAGTGAAGTTCAAGTTACAGGTTGAAATGCAGCAATAAAGGAAAATGCACATGTCACCAGTATATGAAGACAACTGAAACAAGCCAGGATGCATCAGCCTCAACATCAGGTGAAGTGCAACAGTGAACTCGAGACTACAATGTCAAAGCACATACAACCAAGTTGTCAACAATGACCATGACTCGAGTGCATGTTAAGGCACAGTGCTATCAGAAAAACCAGAGAACATCAAAGCCAAGGAATTCAAGTCATAGCAAAATTAACCATATTCCAATTTATAGTTTTTAAAATGATCAAGGCTAAAAATGTGCAAACTCAAGCATATATATGAACAAATCAGGGTATAACCAAAGTCAGTTAACATCAACACAGTTTTATGCATCAAGGAAACAATTCTAGCCGTGTAACCAAGTCAAAGCCAGAAACAATGCAAGTAGACCAAATGAAGAATGCAGTGGACACAAACGATGAAGCAAAGCAATATGAACTGTCCAGTTACAACCACAAAGGCACAATGCATCAACATAACAGCAAAGACCACATGCCACAATATCAAGTACATGAAGCAGTTCAAATCCAAATCCAAGAATATATACAATGCAAATGTACAGGCCAGTGAACATAAAAAATGGCCAGAGTCGAAGCACAAAGAACAAAACAGGTCAAGTATGCTACAGCATTAAATTCAATCAAAAAAAATGGCCGAAGTCAATATTGAACGAGTCAATAATCAAAACCGTGTCAACCAAGCCGTGGGAAGCAAGTATCAAGAATATACGCATATGAATTAGTCAAATAAATCATCAGCATCAAAGTGTAACCGAACGGCAAAGCAAGAAATTTTGAAGCAATCAGACGAACGCAAATTTAGGGTTACAAACCCTATATAAATCATCATCATCGGCAATCTCTGATCTATCGAGTTCAAACATCAACCAGTAAAGCAAAAGGGATAAAATACGTACCGAAATCACAAAATAAACTCGATCCAAATTGAAGAGCCATGAGCAAATAAAAAGCATCGAAGCCTACTATCAAACGAGAACGAGCGGCGCTTCAATTTGTACAATCCTAGTTTGAATCGCAAGGATCAAAAGCACCTAATTTGCAGAAGCCCTAATTGAGCTGAAAAGAGGAACGACGACCATTTTTTTTCACAGGCCAAAAGAAGAAGAAAGCATCGGGTTAGAAAATAAAAGGGCCGGCCGTGTTTAAAAAAAAAAAAGGGCTTTAGCTTTTTAAATAGGGTTTAAGTTTTATTAATTGTTGTTTTTCGAATCAAAACTTTGTAAATCACCACCTAGGGTTTAGGTAGTGTCAGATTGTCTAGTTAGAATTAGTTCAGTGAGCAGGGTGTGCGAGTTTGCAAAGCTGTATAGGCGGGAGCAGAGTTTGCGAGTAAGCGAAGCTCTATAGGAGGGAAGCAAAGTTTGCGAGTAAGCGAAACTCTATAGGCGGAGCAGGGTGTGCGAGTCTAGTAGAGTGTTTGTGAGCGGGAGCAAATGTTTGCGAGCAGGGTGTGCGAGTCTAGTAGAGTGTTTGTGAGCGGGAGCAAATGTCTGCGAGTCTAGTAGAGTGTTTGTAAGCGTGATACTGTTTAATTCTAATAGAAATCTGTGAATGCAGCAGTAGGCAGGGGTTGCCGAAGCTGGGTAAACTTTGTGTGTGATTTACTTTTCAGCATATTTATTTCTGCAGTTTATTTCTGTATTTAAATCGAGAAAATTTGCTATAACCCTATTCACCCCCCCTCTAGGGTTAATCTAGATCCTACAGTGATCACGATGGTGAATTTGAAAATGAAAAGTATGAGGAATTCTGCAATAAAAAGGGAATAACTCACAAATTTTCATTTCCAAGAGCTCCACAACAAAACGGAGTAGTAGAATGTAAAAATAGGACGATTCAAGAGTGTGCGAGAACTATGCTTTCAGATAGTAATTTACCAAAGAATTTTTGGGCAGAAGCAGTTGCTACCGCCTGTTATATTTTAAATAGAATTTTAGTTAGACCTTTAACTGATAAGACATCTTATGAACTTCTTTATTCAAAGAAACCTAAGGTATCTTATTTCATAATTTTTGGAAGTAAATGCTTTATTTTAAATACAAAAGATAATTTAGATAAATTTGATCCTAAATCTGCCAAAGGAATCTTTATCGGATACTCTAATAGAAGTAAAGCATACAGAGTGTTTAATTTAAAAACTAACACCATTGAAGAAACCTTGCATGTTTCATTTAATGAAAATTTCAAAAATTTTGAAGATACAAATGATGAAGAGGAATTAATCACTCAAAATCAAGAATCAATTGAAACTATTAATGAAATTAATCATCCTAATAAAAGGACTAAACTTTTAAAAGATCATCCTATAGAAAATATACTTGGAGATATGCAATCTGTTGTTAAAACTAGAAATCAACTAAGTCAAATGAGTAATGTAGCTTTTATATCAACTATTGAACCCAAAAATCCAAAAGAAGCATCAGCTGATGATTCATGGATTTTGGCTATGCAGGAAGAATTAAATCAATTTACTAGAAATGATGTTTGGGAACTTATTCCTAGACCTGAAAATAAAACTATAATTGGAACTAAATGGGTTTATAAAAATAAAATGAATGAACAAGGAGAGGTAGTTAGAAATAATTCTCGATTACTCGCTCAAGGTTATTGTCAAGAAGAATGAATAGATTTTGATGAACCTTTGCTACCGTAGCAAGATTAGAAGCCATTAGGATTCTACTTGCTTTCGCAAATCATAATAATTTCAAACTATTTCAAATGGATGTTAAAAGTGCCTTTTTAAACGGATTTGTAAAAGAAGAAGTATATGTTGAACAACCACCACTTTTTGAAAATGATAACTTACCAAATCATGTTTACAAACTTAAGAAAGCTTTATATGGTCTAAAACAAGCTCCTAGAGCCTGGTACGATAGACTAAGATCTTATTTATTACAATCAAATTTTGAAATTGGTAAAGTACATAATACTCTTTTTATTAAAAGAAATAAAAATGATATTCAACTAGTACTAGTTTACGTAGATGATATCATTTTTGGATGAACTAATTTTGAAATGAATAAAGAATTTTCTGAAATAATTACAAAAGAGTTTGAGATGAGTCATATGGGTGAATTAAATTTCTTTTTAGGATTACAAATAAAACAATTAGATAATGTATCTTTATTAGTCAAGAAAAACATGATAAAAACCTAACTAGTAAATTTGGTTTGACCACTGCAAGTGGAAAACCCACTCCCATGGCAACCAATGTGCACCTTAGTAAAGAAAATCGCTCGAAAGATGTAGATCAAAAATTATATAGAGGAATGATTGGATCACTGCTCTATATTACTGCTAGTAGACCTGATATCATGCATAGTGTTTGTCTCTATGCCAGATATCAATCCCAACCTAAAGAGACCCACTTAAATGCCGTAAAACGAATCATAAGATATGTTAAACACACATCCGATGATGGTTTATTTTACCCTAAAAATGATTTTTTTGACTTAATATCTTACTGTGATGCTGATTATGCTGGTTGTATATTAGACCGAAAAAGTACAGGTAGGACTTGTCACTTTTTGGGGCATTCTCTGGTTTTCTGGTTTAGTAAAAAGCAAAACACAGTTTCTTTACCAACAACTGAAGCAGAGTATATTTCTGCTGCTTTGGCTTGTTCTCAAGTAATATATATGCAACAAACTTTAAAAGATTATGGTTCAAATATCTCGAAATGACCAATTTATTGTGATAATACTAGTGCAATAAATTTATCCAAAAATACTACTCAACATGCTCGAACTAAACATATTGATATAAGACATCATTTTCTTAGAGATAATATAAGTAAGGAAGTAGTTACTCTCGATTATATCAATTCTGAGAATCAAATTGCTGATATTTTAATAATACCCTTAAATGAATCAATATTAACTAAATTAAGAAGAGAATTAGGTATTTGTTTAATAACTGAAATATAAAATATAAATATCCATTATAATAAATAATTAATACTAAAATAAATCAAATAGTAGAAATATAAAGGAGCATGTCGACATCCCCCATATACCCATGTCGGCATACAACGTTTTTATTTTTTAAAATTTTTCCCACCAAAATTCAAAAAATTGGTTATATATTCTTCTTATTTTCGAATTTTTGACCATTCTCTCTGTTCTCTTTCTATTCTATCTTCTGAAACAAATAAAATCATGGCATCATCATCCAAATCAAATATAAAATCAACATTTTCGTTCTCCTCTCCTACTTCTGGTCCATTTCAACGTACCACTCTCGCTCGTGTAACAAAAATGGAGGGTCTCTGAAGGATGCACTTCAGATGATGACTGAAATTCAAGCGATTCAACTCCGTATGGTAAAGGAACAAGAGAAGCAAGGCAAGATCCTAAGGGATTTGCAAAAATTTCTAATGGATAATCAAGCCAACCCTATCTTGATTGATGAAGATTCTTCATACAATCAAGAACAAGAAGCCAACGAAGAAGAAGAAGAAGAACCCCATGGAACAAGCGCATGCGGAAGATGATGACAAAGTTGTGTGCGTTGGAGAAGTGTGTTTTGACAAAGATGGGAATCTTGTTGAACAACGTGGAAATTTCTGTTTCCATTATCCAAACTGTTCGGTCCATAGATCTCCTATGTTAAAAAACACACATAAGTTTCTTCTCTTTATTTACCTTTGTTGTTTATTCCTTCTTACGTTTACAACGAAAATGTAATATAACTATATGATTAATAAATAAATTTTGTTCTTATTGTTAGTCCGTGAGATGATGTTTTTGATGACAACAACCTTAGAATAGATTATAAAATATAAATACTAACATTATAAGTTTAGATATATATGTATATGCAGGATTTAACCATGCAGGTACCAAGAATGAAGACTGTACAATATAGAGATTCAAGATATCGATATAGAAGACTCATGAGTATCAAGATTATCAAGAGTTCAAGATTTCAAGGTTAAGTATTTTTAGTAGGAATTTTGTTAAAACTCATAGAAAAGCACTGGCATCTTACAGTCCAATTTATTCGTGGAATGGAATCCACTTCGAGCCTGTTAAAGGGATGGAACTCAAAGTAGGATGGAAACTATGAAAAGACTAGTGGAACATTGTTTTGTATCCGCTAACTTTTTATTCAAAATGATTTTCCAAAATTATATCCTATTTTCAAAATGTTTTTCAGAACTTTCCTTTTAAAAGATTCAAAACCCTCTATCCTAATTTTAAATAATTTTAGCCTCAAAATTATCTTTAATTTCAAAGTCAAATTACTCCTGATTTTAAACTATCTTTTACTATAATATATTTAACTTTTAAATATTTATATTTAGATTTAAATATAAAATTATAGTTAAATTCTATATATATTATTCTCTATATTTACTTATGAATTTTAACTATAGTCAAGTATATTTATAATGTTTAAAATAGTTTTAGTATAAAATAAAAGTTATTTTCAAAGAAAATCAAAACACCAAAAAATCCTTTGGGATGTCGACATGCCCAAGTACCCCATGTCGACATGGTGTCAGTTGAATTCAAAATTTTAAATTTCAAAAGAAGTGTCTATTCGCCATAACTCTTCATGAATGGACATGCTTGTTGTTCTTCTATAAATAAGGGTTAGTTTCAACGAATTTTGCATCATATTTTCAGGTTTTTCACTCCTCTTCTTCTTCCACATTTCTTAATACATATTCTTACCATTACTCTGCCGAAATCAACATTGAATCAAACGATTACTTCTAGTTTGATTCTCTATCACTATCTCTACAAGGATCTCAGTGCTATTCAGAGTTATAGACTTCTTTGTAATCTATTAAGCGAGAAAAGGTGTGATTGTAGCCTTGGAAATCAATCAAGAGAGAAAATGTGTGATTGTAGCCTTGGTAAATCAATTGGGTAAACTTGTGGCCAGGAAATCAAGTATCTCTACCCAGAGGATAGGAATTCTGGAGGGTATACCTCATAGCCATGAAATCAAGGGTGTAATTGTACAATTGCTTTTGAAAGGAAATCTGTACTTGTGTTGCGGGATTTAACCATGCAGGTACTAAGAATGAAGACTGTACAGTATAGAGATTCAAGATATCAAGATTGAAGACTCATGAGTATCAAGATTATCAAAAGCTCAAGAATTCAAGTAATTTATTATTTAATTAGAAAATTTTGTTAAAACTCCTAGAAAAGCACTGGCATCTTAAATTCCAATTTATTCTTGGAATGGAATCCACTTCGAGCCTGTTAAAGGGATGGAACCCTAAGTAGGATGGAACCGGCGAAAACTCTAGTGGAACATTCTTTTGTATCCACTAACCTTTTATTCAAAATGATTTTTCAAAATTATATCTTGTTTTCAAAATGATTTCAAAGCCTTCCTTTTAAAAGCATCAAAAACATCTAACCTGATTTTAAATAATTTTAGCCTCAAAATCTTCTTTAATTCCAAAGTCAAATTACTCCTGATTTTAAACTATCTTTCAATATAATATATTTAACTTTTAAATATTTATACTTAGATTTAAATATAAAATTATAGTTAAATTCTATATATATTATTCTCTATATTTACTTATGAATTTTAACTATAATCAAGTATATTTATAAAGTTTAAAATAGTTTTAATATAAGATAAAGGTTATTTTCAAACAAAATCAAATCATCAAAAAATGCTTTGGGATGTCGACATACTCATGGTGGCCATATCGACGTGGTGTCAGTTGAGTTCAAAATTTCAATTTCAAAAGAAGTGTCTATTCGCCATAGCTCTTCACGAATGGACATGACTGTTGTTCTACTATAAATAGGGGTCAGTTTCAATGAATTTAACATCAGATTTTCTGGTTTTTCACTCCTCTTCTTCTTCCACTTTTCTTAATAAAAATTCTGATCATTACTCTGCCGAAATCTACATTGAATCGAACTCGATCATTCGTAGTTTGATTCTCTATCACTATCTCAACCAGATCCTCAGTGCTATTCAGAGTTATAGGCTTTTTGTAATCAACTTAGCGAGAAAAGGTGTGATTGTAGTCTTGAAAATCAATCAAGCATGATAAGGTGTGATTGTAGCCTTGGGAAATCAATTGGGTGAACTTGTTGCCCATAAAATCAAGTGGGTGAACTTGTAGCCTGGAAAATCAAGTATCTCTACCCAGAGGATTGTGATTCTGGAGGGTGTGCCTCGTAGCCCTGAAGTCGAGGGTGTAATTGTACAATTGCTTTTGAAAGGAAATCTGTACTTGTGTTGCGGGACCGGATGTAGGATAACTTCGAACCAGTATAAAATCTGGTGTGTTCTTTCCTTTACCGCTTTTTATTTTATTTCTGCATCTGTGTTTGTTTCTGTGATCATATCTCTGTCTGTATATTACACACATTTGTGTTTAAATTAACATAAACTCAAAAAGATTTAGTAATTCTTTATAAACACTATTCACCCCCCTCTAGTGTTAATCCTAGCCTTAAGATCCGTAATCCGCATTTCTCACAATGCTTTCCAAAACGTATTATAAAATTCCTCTTATAATCCACATCTGTTTATAAAACCCTATTTATAAATCTCAAAAATATTTATAAATGAATTTTAATCATTTACTTAAAACAATATTATATAATAGTAAACATTATAAATAAATAGTAGCTTTAAAATATTTTAAAGTAATAATTAATAAATTCCAAAACATCCTAAATAAAACAATAATAATTTATCTTCAACACTTTTATAAATAGTTATAATTAATTTTCAAAACTTTATTGATAAATAATTAAAACTAGTTTCAAACCATAATAATAATTTAAATAATTTACTTTTCAAAATATTAAAATATTAATAAACCACTTTGAAACCATATTAGTATAAATAAACAATTTTTAAAACATAATTATATTTCCTTGATAAAAGTCCATACTTAATTTCCAACATGGTCATTTCCACATTTATTAAACCGTATTTATAAACCTTCTTCTCTTTTATGTCCTTTCATAAATTTCCATTATTTATTTACTCCATTTATTACTCTATTTCCTTTATAAATCTCACTTATTTATAAATTCAATTAAAAAACATCAATAACCATCTATTTTTAACGCTGCCCTTTTATGGATAAGTTCTTTTTATAAGTTCCTTTTTATTTATAAAATATCATTTAACATTCCCAATTTACACTAACCTTCGATTTCTAAAATAGAGTCAACTATTTTCTAAAATATCATTCCACATCTTATAATAAATCCACCGTTTGATTTATTTCACCAGTTTATTAAATGATGATAGTTTGCTTTAATTTATAAACAACATTAATAATTCGTACTTTTATCAACAAAAATACAATTTTACAAATCTTTCGTTCATTCGTAAAATATCACTTTAATAAATTATCACATTTATAAATTGCACATTTGTAAATAAATTTTAATATATCACCTGTATATAAAATGGTCAACAAATATTTATATCAATTTTTTTTAAAACCATATTCCTTTATTTTGAAAGATGGACTTACTTTCAGATTTTAAAAATCTTTGTTTTACAATTCAAAGATCTCTATTTAAAATATTTCATAAAACTGTTAATTTATAATCTCCAAAAATGATACTTTTAATTTTGTTTAAATTAAATTCATTCCCCTAGTAATTCAAGATTTTTTTTTAAAAACATGCATATATTTTTGAAATCACTCAAATCCCTTTTCAAAACTAAATCTTCATTTTATAATATTACAGAATATTAAAAATACGGGCTAGTGTTACTACATCACTAATTAGAGAAAATTATCCATGTCATCAATTATGACATCCAATAGATCATATGTCAATTTATATGAAAAATAAAATCAACCGTATGTGGAATCATATTGGATTCCTCCAACTTGTCCCCTTACATCACGCACAATATATAATTAAATAACATAAATCAACCGCTTTGAGACGGGATCCTATACAAATGATCATCTGCTCTTACATATGAACGTAATAGGGTTTCATCCGCTCCAAGGGCCGGAACATACCAAAACAACAATATAAATAGTAAATCATCCAAACAGCTGGTGACAATTGACAGTAAAATATCCACACGTCCAATAAATAATTTTATTGACCATATAATATTTTTCGATTAACCAAAAAGTTAAGATTAACTTACACTAATTTCAGTTTCATTAAAACGCTTCTGTTTTGAACAGGTGTTAATTTTAACCAAAATTCTTACTAGTTCCGGACTCAATCAATCCAATTTCGTAGCGTAGCTTTCATTAATATGATCGTAATGCAACTCATCGCGCTCGATTTGGACCTCGTACAAATTCATATGGATCAACGAACTTTTTATTAAATTATAGTTAACTTAATTAATTAAATTTTAAATTTTAAAACTTAAACTTCCATCCTTTATCACGCTCGTTCCCCAGGCAATCGAAAATATGCAACCTTTTGCCCTTGACGTTCGCCGCACCACTCATCGCCGCCTATTGCTGTTCGAGCGTGCACCTACGACATGCCACTGCCACTCCCCTCGCCATCACTCGGCGTTCCACATCACCTCATGCGTCGTCGAACCCATAAAGACTACTGCCAATCACATCCAGTTTTAGGCCAACTCCGATATGTTAGTCGATCTCCACCGTTCACAACCTTCATCTTGTCGTCGCCATCATCTTTGCTTTTGGGGTCGAGGCCTGAAAATGGACATGGTTGCGCTTGGGATTTTGAAAATTTTCGAACCAAATTTCTTTCCTATACGCGGTTTTATAAAAGTAGAGGGTATGAGCACGACGTGCTTGGGTATGGGCTAAACATGGCAGCATAGTGAATATATATTATTTATATTTTAATATTCAAAAACATCCACTCGACGCATTCAAAAATATCGAACTCTAAACGAATCTTGCTGCCCAGCGTTCTATATGTGATACCCTATTCCGAATGAAATGAAACTAGTCTCGATGCCTAATTTGATCATATACAGAAGATAGCTTTTCAAATACAATTATATTAATTTAAATTCCTTTAATTAATCTCTACGTGTTTCGACCTCGCACAACCAAACGATACGTCCGATCACCACAAAATTTGACCTCATACTATAATCCACTATTAGAGATCTAATGAAACTGGCTTCATCAAAATCCGAGACAGTGCTCTAGATGGCTATTTTTACATGTTAATTAAAATGAATTATTATAAAAACAAAATTAATCATTTTTAAATATAATTTAAAATTTTACTATCTTCATTCTTATTCAAATAAAATTTAAATCAACTTCAAAATCATTTTTATTTACGTTGAATTCAGGATTTACTTATTTAAGCAATTCTAAATATTAAATTCAACAATTTAATTACCAAATAAATCGTATATTTGAAATACAAATTATTTAACTTATAGAATTAACTTTTCAATATTTATAACCAATTAAATATTTCAAATTCAAATGACTGAATTTCTGGGTCATTACATTCTTCCCCATTAAAAGAATTTCATCCACGAAATTTAGCAAGTAAGATAAATGCCCAAACCCATTAACTTTTCACAACCAATTAGTTAAAATAGATTTCCAAATTCTTTTAAGCCTTTAACTTTATTTACCAATACCAACTAATATCATTCCAAGTTATAACATAAACATCAAATTTTAGTAATTAAAATTCTTTCAAAATTCTCAAAAAATTTCTAACTCCTTAAATTTACGAAAAGTTTCACCATCGTCTTCTTTGCTCGGCTCGATCGAATTTTTTTACAATATATATATATATATATATATATATATATAATTACAAATATACACCTCATCTTCGAGGATGAGGCATCCCATGGGGAAATATACAAAAATATGATATGTAATCCGAGATGTACACCTTATTTTAGCAATAGCGAAGCATATACAATGAATTTAATGCGAAAGCGAGGTCCAAATTCGAAGCATACGCCATCCGCACCTACTAATCACTCAACAAACAATGGGAACAAGTTTATGGGAATTAGTATCAATATATAATATACAATAACCATATGCAAATGTAGGAAAGGGAATAAGAGAAACCATCGAACATATAATATCCATCCCATTTATTATTAACATTCTTATTCACATCCAGTTTATTCTTATCCAATTTATTCATTCATGCCCAATTAATTTCATCCTATTTATTCACATTCAATTAATCCACTATTCAACAACTTTTCATATATAATTTATTTATGGATCATTTTATAAAATCATTTCATTTTTACACTTCCTAAGGTAAATTTTATTTTATTATTACTTAGTATATTTCTTCAATACCAATATTATTTACGAACCATTCCACCATTTTTTTTACATAATAAACATTTTATGCAATACTTCTTATATTTATTTTCACTTCAAAAAGTTCATATTCAATTCTATCAAACAACACTCCAAACATATTAATTCACTTTATAACTCAACTCCATATCCTTCTCATTAATTCATTTCATTAATTCACTTAATTTATTCCGTTATTCAATTTATTCAACTTTATTTAAGTTAACTTTTTAATTCCATATCTCAATTCCAAACTTTCTTTTCTTATCCATTCCATTTTCAATGTTCAAGAATTTATTATCTTTTGTTTTCTCAAAACATCTAAATACAAATTGTTAGGATTTTTAAACACTCGATTTTATTTCAAATCATTTTGAAATCATATATATACATAACTCCTTTATTTATCAAATTAAACTTCTGGAATCTAAAACAAATTTGTTTCACCAAAATAAAACCTCAATGAAGCAATCCCTCACTTAGAACTCGAAAATGAATGTCGATGTTACTGTAGCCATCACTAAATTATTTTCCAATGACTGAAGGGAGTTTAGTGCTTTCTATTTCCATTAAATTCTTTTAAAGTATTTCTAATCAAAATACTTACAAAACAATGCTATTACTTTTTCCCAAGCCTTGTAAAAACAAATTTTCAAAATCAAGGGGATTTAAATTCTCAAATTCTCATCCTTTAAATCCTTTTTTTATTTACAATTTATATTTATAAATTTACTTATATAATTTCATTCATAAATATTGATTATTTTAATATTAATCAATACTCTATAATTCATACTTGTAAATTCACTTTCTTATATAACTCAATTTACAATTTTTCATCTTTGTTTACATTATAGTAGTCATAACTTTTATCTGAGCATCAAATAACCAATGATAATAATAAAATGTTATCATTCCCTAACAACCAAACACACGATACATAACTATAATAATCTTTGAAAAATTAGTCCTTTTATATGCAAACTATAATTTGGTAAAAAAATTTCATTTACCAATTCTCAAAACAATACTGTGTCGGTTTTCCTTGTTTTAAGTGTTTAGAAACCCCTATCAATATCATGGCATCCCACGTACCGACCAGAATTCATAAGCCACTCAATAGATAAATTAATACCATATAAAACATTTTTATAATCACTAACAAATATGCTCTCATATATATAATAGACTCAAAGCTCGTAATAGGCATTTCGTTACCTTATCTGTTAATGAGTTACCCCACAAAAGCCATGGTTCTCACTTAACCTTGCGCTCTGATACCAATTGTAACAATCGAAAATTTCAACCCATGGAAATCGACACTAATATGTCCACTGTATTATGCGTCAAGCAATCGAATGCCCGAAAACCCGATAAAGAAGAAGAAGGAGAGAAAAGAAACTAAAAAATAGAATCTCACAATCGCAGCAGAACGACCAACAAACCACAATCATCAGACTGGACAGTTATAACAACTTGTCTCCATAATTATTGATGATTTCAATAACAAAGCAGCGGGAAAAAACATATATGTGAATACAACTTGAAGACCTCGAACTCGTCTCCTGAGCTTCAATACATCCAAAGCAATCTATAAGTATGCTCGATACGGCCCGATCATTATAATAAAATAACACCCGAGTTAGTCTAGAAAACCAGCATGAGAAAACACACCCACCTAGATTTTTTTGTTTTAGAAAACCTTTTACTATCAAAAGTATCTCGTAAGAACACAAAGCACATAAACACGGACATGTGTTTACCTTATAATAAACAAAACAATTTCAATAGAAATCCATTTATATTATAATAAGTCTAAGAATCAAAGTAAAATATGAATATAACTGAAATGTTTGCATCTCATGTTTCAGCATAGTTAGGCACAACTAAGTCCGTACGACGCTTATTGGAGAATGGATTTCATATAATGTCTGGGCTACTGGGGTACCACCTGTCACGGTGCATCTTTAGATAATATAACACCGAGACCTCGCCTGAATCCCCTACCAACAAAGAATCGGCCTACCCTTTACTGGATAGTACGAATATGATCACCCTTTGTTTATGGTCCTCGAAGCATACAAATGCGAGATAATATCGACCAAAGATAGGGATGATCATACCCAACTTATGAGCGACCTAATTAGCCCTGCGGCATCTCTGCCGTTTTAGTCATTCCTGGTTGATGGGGCTTGAGGCTGTGTTTTACCTTTTATACTACACTTCCTACTTGGAATGTTATAAGTGCCCTCTAGGAATCAATGTAACGCCAGAATTCATCCATACAAGTTCATTCGAGGACTGAACGAAATACTTGAGAGCTCCATCTTCAACTCCATCATCTTTGTAACAGCCCGCAAATTCGTACCCCTTTACGCCGACCATATTCTCGATCAGACCAACTCAAAGTAGACGAAATGCAAACCATTAAGGTAAAAGAAGAAGGAGGTAGAAGAAGAGAAAACAAAACAACATCAGAATCTCACAATCGCAGCGGAACAATATATAATAGATAAATGACTGATCTTTGTACAAAAAGAACTATATCTGTTTCAAACATCACATCATCAAAGTACATACAACAGTAGCCAAATACTGGATAGTCGTAACAACTTGTCCTCACCAGAAGCAGACTATACAGCTTACACTGCACAGCGGAAAATACATCAAGTACGTGTGATACATCTCGCCATCCAGCTCGTCTCCTGAGCTCCATAGCATCCTATCCTGTACTTTATAATACTCGGTCTGACCTGAGCATTATAATAAAATAACACCCAAGTCAGTCTGGAAAACCAGCGTGATAAAACACACTCAATTGGATTATTAAAGTTTTCAAAATCCTTTAAAAATCAAAAAGTATCTCGTAAGGCCACGCCACAATAAACATGTCGGGTTTTTACCTTACGATAACCAAAACATTTCTTATCGAATCCTATGATATTATAGTAGTGTCTATATACAAATACTTATTCAAATAGTCGAAATTGTTACATTTTTTAAATTCCATCATAATAGGTATACAGAAAAGTCTGAAGGCACTTATTGGAGATTGGGTTTCCATCAATGGCAGGGTTACTAGGGTACCACCCTTCACAGTATGTGGTCTAGATAAACGTACCGAGGACCACTCCCGATCTCCTGTGACACAAGACCGAAGCTACCCCTTACTGGATAGTCCGAATAAGATCACCCTGTGGTTGGGATCAGCAACCTCCCACATAGCCGAATAAAAAGGGATATCTAGACAGGGATGACCTTATCCTAATTGGTTGCTAGCCACTTAGCCTTGCTGCACCTCCCCTGTTTTAGCCATTCCTGGTTAATGAGACTTGAGATTATTACCTTTTTAGAACACATTCACATAGAATGCTCATTGTCCACCTAATGATGTTCTGATAGCATTCATCCTTACAAGTTGCCCTGGGTCTAGACAAACCGAATCACCGTCTTCATCATCTTCACGGTATTCATTCGCAAACATTCAAACTGGATCGAAGTAGTTTTCAGATAATTAAATCCGATCCCGGCCTATTCGAAACGATTAGCGCATTAGCCAATATTGACAGTCGGTTATTTAACTATCAAATAACATCCACAATCCACCATCATGCCATAATAATTTTCCAAATTATTTATTTCAAAATATCTTCGCAAGATATTTTTCTACACTGCAACCCTTTGAAAATAGTTTCAAATCATTTTTTCTCTCACGGAATAAATTTCCAACCAATTATTATTTTTCCACTGAAAACACCAAATCTTATTGAATTAAGATTTTTAAAACAAATTAAATCACTTTACCCAAAAATATACACCTAAAACATTTGAAATAAAACTACTTATATCACTTTATTCAAAATATTAGTCATAAAGTTCTATAATAATTTTTCAAGTAAAAACTTTAGCTAAAAACTATTTTTTAAATAAAACTATTGTATAAAGTGTAATTCTTATAATTATCCTTTAAATTGTAATACTAATTTAACCTTCAAAAATAATTACTACTACATTTAATTCAATAAATATTTACTTTAATTTTTTTTATAACAATTTGAAATAAATAAATTGCTCTAATAACACTCTTTTAAAACAACTTTAAATCCTTTAAGTTATACTTAGAAATCTTCCTTCGAAAATATACTTAGTTTTTCAGGAAGTACACCTTCCATCCCAACATATCCCGCCTAACCATTTATAAATCCTTCTCGATTTATTTTGGTTTAATTTATGTCCCAAACCCGTAAATTTCTTTTCCACACTTTTAAAAATTAACCACCTTTTCTTATAAATTCCCAACATGAATTTATACTTCCAACTTATCCACTGATAAATATTTCACTTTACTTGTAAACCCCGTTTATAAATCCCATAATCTCATTTTCCTTTCAATCGCCATTTTCAAACACTTAGTCGGTCTTTCAAATCGATTCTCTGAATTAAATTCCCTTTAAATTTGCTTCTTGATTTACCCAAATCAATTTCCAAAATCCATTAACTCCATATTCACACTTTTATCATGATTTAAACCCTTATATAAATCTGAAATATCCATTTCATACTATATTTCAAAATTCCCCTTCTTATTTCTTCCCAACATTCTAAATTTTGAATTAAAAAATCCTTTATTTCTTTAAACAGTATCACTTAATTTTCAAAATTCATTTATTCCCATTTATTCAAATTTTTTTTCCCATACTTAGAATTTATTTGATAGTATTTTAAATCAAACTCTTTATCATTTTCCAAATTTATTCTTTTAATTTATCCAATTTCTCTATATTTATTTTACTTAGAATTCCCTCTTTTATTCTCCTTTAATAATCCAATCTTTATATTGATATCTCAATATACCAAAAATATATTCTATCAAACCATAGCATTCCATATTTTCAATTCCCGACATAATCAATATAATTTATCATAGATTATCGAATAAAACATATCACCGAATATGAAAATAAATTCCAATATTTTGAGGAATCCAGTTGGATCCCTCCAACCTGTTCCTTGCATCCGCAGATGCTAGCACAGTATAAAAATACCAATCCCACTTCGAGGGGGATATCGTGATATAAATGGTCATCCGCTACTATGCGGGGTGCATAGGGTCTCATCCGCTATATAATGCAGGAATATCAATCACTCCAATATATATGTACTACTATATATAGTATCACGTCCAGACTTACAATAACGATCACAATCAATCAACCAATAATTTAAATTTTAACTATTTAAATTAACCGACAGTCTAGATATGAGCGAGATTAACTCAACTTTGATTTTTTTTTTTTTGCAATCCAACCCAAACCAGCTTGTTTTCTTCACGATTTCAAACCTTGAATAAACATTATATGGTGTATTAACATTTGAAATAATCGGACAATTATTTATCATTCAACAAATTTAATTAATTAACAATTTGACTTAAACTAGTAACTTAGTTTTTAAACAAATAATTTGATTTTTAACTAATTTTCCTTTTAATAAATTATTTTTAGTAACTAAATAGCTAAATAAGTTTATTAAATAAATTAATCAACCTAAATACATATATACATATACATATACATATACATATACATATACATATATATATATATATATATATATATGTATGTATGTATGTATGTATATATATTTCAAACTTTATCAATATAACTAATTTTCTGTTTTTCATATATACATTAAAATAGGGGTGTGTGTATACAAATGTGTATTTTATTTAAAAATTATTTTTCTTTTCCCGCAAATAACACAGTAAGATTACTGTATATACACATATACATATATAAATCTATAGTTTGAAGAAAATAAATTGTTTTATAAAACTTATTGTCATTACATATTTTTTCTGTACAAATATCTTTCTCTGACTAAAAAGGGTTTCTATTTTAAACCTTATATTAAATTTCTTTTATATATATACATTAAATCAAAAATTGAAAAATTGCAGAATCAAATAAACTGCAGAATGTTTGATACCATACTGTTAAATAACCTATATAAATGTTAATTAAAAGTAAATTATCAAATACCTAACAGAAGAAGAAAAATGCGAAACCAAGCTAAACACGATTTCGCCTTGCTCCCCACGGCCACGACGACATCGCCATCGCGATTGACTACCTGCCGCTTCCTCACCCAGTCACGACTGCCCGACGAACACGCCTGAGCCGTCCACCACCACAAGGCTGAACCCCTCAAAAGCAGTCGCGAGATGCTTCAAGCCTCCATCACCACATCGACTTCCAATTCGACATCAAACACCCTACGTTGCTTCGCAGCGGCTATAGCCATCACGATTCCCCCTTGCGACCTCGTCGATTTAAATCGTCTGCTCCATTTTTTATATACACGAATTCGAAGGATTGGGGAAAGCAGCATCGAACTGGAAGCGGAGAAAACTGCGATCCCCTTTTTATTCGAATGTTGATTTAGCAGATGTTCGGCCATTATAAATTTTTATTTTGAATGAGGGGAAGAAGTTGTTCGGCATGTAAAAATGATTTTTCCTTTCTCCTTTAATTTTGAGTTCGCTGTGTAAATTTAAAAAGGAACCGAGGAACAAGATGTGATGTTGAACAGCAGGTGGCATGCAAAAGAAGGCTATATGATCTTTGAAAAGTGTTGATACGATTTGTTTTTGGACTGGTCACAATATACAAGTATAATTTAAATTTGATTTCAAACGTCTCGAAATCAAGCTAAAAATATCAATCTCCTATCGAGGCGTGCCGCTAGACGTTTATAATGTTATACCCCTATTTCAATCGCAATGGAAAATGTTTCGAGGCTTAACTCGATCGTATGAAGAAGATAGCTTTTTGAACCCAGTTATTATATTAAATTCTCGATATAGATTTACAGCGCGTTTACCTACCATATGATTACACGGCAGCTCCAAACACTACGAAATTTGAAATCTGATAATAATACATTATTGTTGATCCAATGGAACTGGTTTCGTCGCATTCCGAGACTGTGCCTCGAAAGGTTATTTTTAAATATCGATTTAAAGGATATATTTTCAAAACCGAACAAATCAGCTTTATATTCAATTTTAAAACTTTTATTATCTTCAGTATTATCAATATAAATTTTATAAGCCATTGAAATATTTTTAACAAGCTTTAAATTCCAGATTCCCTATTTTACCCAAGTCCTAATTATTAAATTCAACATTTAAATTATCCAATAAATAGCGATATTTGAAATTCAAGTTAAAAATTAACTCTTAAATATTTAAATTCAACTAAATATTCCAATATCAAATATCCATAGTTCTGGGTCGTCACATATCTCCCTCCTTAAAAGAATTTTGTCCCCGAAATTGTTAGTTAAAAAGAATGGTCCATAACCCGTTCATCATTTTTCCAAAACCAAATAGTTTGAAACAACCTCTCAAAACAATATTTTTTATTAAAGACACACTATCCCTCTTACTAACTTTCCAAACCCATCCATAGGTTTCAAACAAAATTATTTACTAAGCCATTCAAATTATAATTTAAAATCAAATTTAAATTATCAATATTTTCTCAAAATTTTTCTAACTCTCTAAATTTTCGAAAAATTTCGGCAGCGTCTCATTTGCTCGGCTAGATCGGTACAACTACAAAATGCCTCGATGGGCACCCAAATTTCAAAAGAAAACAAAATGCCAAGTGGCTAGATCAGAAAACCATCAAATTTCATATGACAATTAAATACATACCTTTTAATCGGGCAATTCATATTTATCTTCTGAGATCAAAAACCCCAGTTTTCTTTTGCTTTTAAATACCTGTACCCTACTCGGTAACAATACTCAATTACAGAATTCAAAAATCATTCTATTCACTTCTTTTACAAAATCTCAATATTTGTTTCACTTAAGCCGTACGATGTATACATATCATCCGTACGCAATATCAATTCCGATCGCTCACTCGACCATACAATTTCACTTCCGAACTAGTATCATCTAGCCGACTTCCTAGTGCGGACTCAGATTTTGTTCCTTGATCAGAAACCGTCATTCTCCTTGCATAGTCATATACTACGATAGGGAATTTTCAGAATCAATCAAAAATCCATATCCAGGGTTCGCCATCGAAAATCATATGAAAAATCCTAACTCGGATCGATATAACTATCTCGAAATTCTGTGCTTGAATCTGGATCAAATCGCTATGCTAATAAATAATATACGTACATCATACGTATTTATCTTAATAGATTATAAACTATATCAAATTTCTTTTATTCTTGTTTATCTTGATTTTCATCTCATTTATCCACATTTCCCTTTTAACCCACTTTTATTAAATCTTCCTCCAAACATTGACTTAGTATATTTCTCAATTTCAAATTTTTTACTTAAGAATTTCACCGTTCATTTCTTAAGTTCAATATAAATATTTTATATACTTTTTTTTTTCACTTCACCAATTTGGTTTATATCTATTTCTATTCAAATTGGATCTCCAATTTCTATATGAATTCAATTTATCTTTAATTTTAGAATGCTAAATTCTATTCACCTTATCCCAAACCATATTTAATTAACCATTTCTCTAATTAGTTTCATTTACTAATTTATTCGTATCTCAAACACTTTTTATTTCCAAACCTTTATTATTGTTATTTTTAGTCCACTTCGAATTAATTCTACAACTTCACTTTACTTTACACAATTTAAATTAAATATCATCCCAATATTCAACTTCAATTCGTTTGCTTACTTACTTAAATAAATTGGTTTACTTAAAAATTTTATTTCAATTCTTTGTCTTGTTTAGTCCAACTTGACTAATTTTCCATCTCACTTTATTTAACACAATACAAATTTAATTCCAATATTCAGTTTCTGTTCAATTTACTTACAAACGTAAATTCATTTGTTCATTCACAAATTTATTTCCAACTTAATAAATTTTATTTCAATGGCCATTTCATTTTGTCGACTTAGACTTACTTCTCAAATTCACTTTTATTTATCTTGATTCAGTTACATTCCAATTTAATCCAAATTTTAAACTTCTGTAAGTTTCCAACTTATTTAAATTCCATTTGCTAACTTCTTTTAATTTACTTCATTTAATTGACTTACTTTTCTAACTTATTACATTTTCCCCTTATTCTAATATAACTCTCCTTCAAGTTAAATTTTTATTCCAACGAATTTCAAATTTTATAAGTTATCAAACCCACTTTTACTTCACATACATTTTTAAATAAGATTCCAGAGTTTAAGCCATTGCTTAAACATTCAAAATCAATTTTTAAAACACACACACACACACACACACATATATATCCAAGTCAATTTACTTCAAAATCAAACCGAATTTAGCAAACAAATCCCAATTCAAAACATCTAGGCAGCAATTCCTCTCTTATAAACTAGAAATTGAACACAATGATGCCGCCGTCATCACCAAAGTTATTTTCCAGCGATCGAAAAGAGTTCAATGCTTTTACTCTTTTAAAAGCCTTTTCAAATACTTTTGATTCCAAATCCCACCAAATTTCATTCTCAATTCAAAAATATTTCTGAAATAATATCACTATTATTTCTCCAAACCTTTGAAAACCATTTTCAAACCTAAAGGAATTTAAGCTTTTTCCAAAATTCAAATCCTTCCAATCTATATTCAAACATTACTCTGGAATTTTAGCTCATTTCAATTATAAATCATATTTATAATTCACATTTACAAATCTCATTATGTTATTTAAATTATTCCTTAATTTTGGTTATAACATTATTTTCTTATTTTCAATTTCCACACAACAACGATAATATTTTAATATTATCGCTTCCTAACAACCAAGCAACCATATACTATAATAATTTACAAAAATTATTTCTTTTACGCACAAAAATAATTTGGGCAAAATTATTTCATTTACCCACTTTTAAAAAAAATATTGTGTTTGTTTGCCTAATTTAAGAATTTAGAAATCCATATCGATACAGTTGTCCAGACTGCACCGACCAGAATTTATAAACACTCAACCGATAAGTCGACACAATATAAGACAATTTATATTCATTGACAAATACACTCTCATATCTATTGAAACACTCAAATTCATTCTAGGGCACAATCGACCCTATCTTTAATGAGTAATCCCCACCAGAGCCAAGGTTCTCGCTTAACCTTTAGCTCTGATACCAACTGTAACAGCTCGCAAATCCGTACCCCTTTGAGCCGATCATATTCTCTATCAGACCAACTCAAAGTAGACGGAATGCAAACCATTAGGGTTAAAGAAGAAGGAGGTAGAAGAAGAGAAAACAAAGCAACATCAGAATCTCACAATCGCAGTGGAACAGTATATAATAGATAATGACCGATCTTCATACAAAAAGAACTATATCTGTTTTATACATCACATCATCAGAGTACATACAACAATAGCCAAATACTGGGCAGTTGTAAAAACTTGTCCTCACCAGAAGCAGACTATACAACTTACCCTACGCAGCGGAAAATACATCAAGTACGTGTGATATGTCTCGCCATCCAACTCGTCTCCTGAGCTCCATAGCATCCTATTTTGTATTTTATAATACTTAGTCCGACCCGAGCATTATAATAAAATAACACTCGATTCAGTCTGGAAAACCAACTTGATAAAACACACTTAATTGGATTATTAAAATTTTCAAAATCCTTTAAAAATCAAAGGTATCTCGTAAGACCACGCCACAAACAAACATGTTGGGTTTTACGTTACGATAACCAAAACATTTCTTATCAAATCCTCTAATATTGTAGTAGTGTCTATATACAAATACTTATTCAAATTGCTGAAATTGTTACATTCATTAAATTCCAGCATAATAGGTATACAAACAAGTCCGAAGGCACTAATTAGAGATTGGGTTTCCATCAATGGCAGTGCTATTGGGGTACTGCCCGTCACAGTATGTGGTCTAGATCAATGTACCAAGGATCACTCCCGATCCCCTGCAACACAAGATCGGAGCTATCCCTTACTGGATAGTTCGAATAAGATCACCCCACGGTTGGAATCAGCAACCGCCCACATAACCGAATAAAAAGAGACATGTAGACATGGATGACCTTACCCTAATTGGTTGCTAACCACTTAGCCTTGCTGCACCTCCCCTGTTTTTGTCATTCCTGGTTGATGAGGCTTAAGGCTATGCGTTACATTTTTAGCACACATTCACTTAGAATGCTCATCGTCCACCTGACGATGTTCTAACAACATTAATCCATACAAGTCGCCATGGGTCTGGACAAATCGAATCACCGTCTTCATCATCTTCACGGTATTCATTCGCAAACGTTCTAACCGGAACGAAGTGGTTTTCGGATAATTAAATCAGATCTCAGCCTCTTCGAAACGATCAGCGCATTGGCCAATATTGATGTTCGGTTATTTAAGTATCAAATAATATCCACAATTCACCATCAGGCCTTAATAATTTCCAAAATTACACATTTCAAATATCTTCGCAAGATATTTTTCTACACTTCAACCCTTTGAAAATAGTATCAAATCACTTTTTCTCTCGTGGAATAAATTTCCAACCAATTTTTTTTATTTCCAATGAAAACGCCAAATCTTATTAAATTAAGATTTTTAAAATTACCCAAAAATATACACTTAAAACGTTTGAAATGAAACTACTTACATCACTTTATTCAAAATATTTGTCATAAAGTTATAAATAATTTTCCAAGTGAAAACTTTAGCCAAAAACTATTTTTAAATAAAAATATTGTATAAAGTGTAATACTTATAATTATCCTTTAAATCATGATACTAATTTAACATTTAAAAATAATTACTACTATAATTAGTTTGATAAATATTTACTTTAATTTTTTTTAAACAATTTAAAATAAATAAATTTCTCTAAAAACACTCTTTTAAAACAACTATAGACCCTTTAAGTTACACTTAGAAATCTTCCTTCGAAAATATACTTACTTTTTATGGAATTACACCTTCCATTCCAACATATCCCGTCAAACCATTTATAAATCCTTCCCGATTTATTTTTGTTTAATTTACGTCCCAAACCCGTAAATTTCTTTTCCACACTTTAAAAATAAACCACTATGTATTTTTAAAACAAATATCCCTTTCCTTTTAAATTCCTACCATGAATTTATACTTCCAAATTATCCACTGATAAATATTTTACTTTATTTTTAAACCCCGTTTATAAATTTCATAATCTCATTTCCCTTTCAATCACCATTTTCCAACACTTAATCGATCTTTCAAATTGATTCTCTGAATTAAATTCCCTTTAAATTTGCTTCTTGATTTACCCAAATCAATTTCCAAAATCCATTAACTCTAGATTTACCCTTTTATTATGATTTAAACCCTTATTTAAATTTGAAATATCCATTTTATACTTTATTTAAAAATTCCCCTTATTTTTTCTTCCCAACATTTTAAATTTTGAATTAAAAAAATAAATACTTTATTTCTTAAAACAGTATCACTTAAGTTTTAAAATTAATTTATTCCCATTTATTCAAAAATCTTTTTCCCTTACTTGGAATTTATTTGATAGGATTTTAAATCAAACTGTTTATCCTTTCCCAAATTCATTCTTTTTATTTATCCAATTTCACTATACCTATTTTACTTAGAATTCTCTCTTTTATTTTCCTTTAAAAATCCAATATTTATATTTTTGATATCTCAATATACCCAAAATATATTCAGTCAAACCATAGCATTCCATATTTTTAATTCCTAATATAATCGGTATAATCTATCACAGATTATCAAATAAAACATATCACCGAATATGAAAATAAACTCCAATATTTTGAGGAATCCAGTTGGATCCCTCCAACCCATTTCCCTACATCCACAGATGTTAGCACAATATAAAAATCCAATCCCACTTCGAGGGTGATATCTCGATATAAAGGGTCATCCGTTATTATGCAGGGCGCATAGGATCTCATCCGCTATATAATACGGGAATATCAATCACTCCAATATATATATATATATATATACACACACATACATATACACACACTACTATATATAATATCACATCCAAACTGATAATAATAATCACATTCAATCAATCAACCAATAATTTAAATTTTAACTATTTAAATTAATCGATAGTCCAGATGTGAGTGAGATTAACTCAAATTTGATTTTTGTTTTGCAACCCGACCCAAACCAACTTGTTTTCTTCACGATTTCACACCTTGAAAAAACATTATATGGTGTATTAACATTTGAAATAATCGGACAATTAATTATCATTCAACAAATTTAATTAACTAACAATTTAATTTAAACTGATAATTTGGTTTTTAAACAAATAATTCGATTTTAAACTAATTTTCCTTTTAATAAATTATTTTTAGTAACTAAATAGCTAGATAAGTTTATTAAATAAATTAATCACCCTAAATAGATACATATATTTTTCCAAACTTTATCAATATAACTAATTTTTTGTTTTTCCTATATATATTAAAACAGATGTGTATATTTATATATATATATATACACACACATATGTGTATTTTTATTTAGAAATTAGTTTTCTTTTCTTGCAAATAACATAGAAAGATTACTGTATATATACATACACATATATAAATCTATAACTTCGAAGAAAATAAATTATTTTATAAAACTTACTGCCATTTGTTATCCCATTTTTTGGACAAAACTGGAATATCAAGATTGTATGCATTTCCACCACGACCGGAACCAGGAAGAAGCAAGCAAGCGGGGATTTCACTCAAAGTTCAAGCATAAAAATCCATCCGGCATTAAAGGTTGAAGGATCCATTCAGTAATCATCACCAGAGTCATCCGGCGTTCTCAGATACTAAGGCTCATTCGGCGTTCGGCATTTGTGAAGGCTCATTCGGCAAAGCCTCCATTCGGCCCCTTCCATTCGGCAAAGCCTCCATTCGGCTCCTTCCATTCGGCTCCTTCCATTCGGTCCCCACGTATTCGGCCACCGGTCCAAGCCACCACCGGACCGGCCTCCTTTCCACCACCGAACCAACAAACCGAACCAGCATTCCTCCCTACTGCCGAACCAGGAGTAGGACAACCCATGCCGAACCAACCCAACAACAAGGCCATCACCGAATCCACTCCATCACAGGTCCAACACCACCCATTCCAAACCGAACCAAGCTTCGCCGAACCAGAATTGCCAGTCCAGATTGCATCAGCCCAGGCCCACCAGTAGCTATAAACTCCAAGACCCCTGCCCCCAGCCTCACTCTATAAATAGAGGGGCAGGGGTACAACAATGGAAGGGAATTTTTAGAGACAAGTTTGAGAGCTCAAGCCTGGAAGGAACTCTCAAACAACTTTAGATACTTGTAATCAAAGCTTTGTACTTGTAATCTGAAGGAAAAAAAGGAGAATAACATATAAAGTGGACGTAGGCATGTTCTTGCCGAACCACTATAAATCTGTGTGTCTTTTACAATTTAGTCCCTGCTTTTCATACATTTGCATAAATCACCCAAATCACTAAGAACAACATAAAATCAACCAACTCATACGACTTTGGGTGTTTGCGGCCATTTTTCACGCAAACATTTTGGTGCTTTCATTGAGAGGAACCAGCTTCCGCTACACGGACAGAAGTTGAATTTGAAAATCTAAGAGTTCAGATCTAAGAGTTATGACGAGACAAACAAGTAGAAGGCAAAGGCCAGAGAGAAGTGAACACCAAGGAAGTCAAGAGGCTTCCTCAGGAGGGAATCAAGCATCGATCTTCATCACTAGGGATGAGATGGAGGCCATGATGAGAAGACAAGAAGAGATGATCCAGAACTTACTTCAACAAATTGGGCAAATTGGAGCACAAATCCAAGGAGCAACTGGAATTCAGAACGGAGCAGGACCATCTGGCGCAGCACCAGAACTAGGGGGCACTCACGCAGAGCATGTTGATCCAACCCCGGGAAGTGAGATGGGGGCATCCGAGCCACCTGGTAGCAATAGAGGAACGAACGTTCAGCCAGGGAGGCATACACATGGAAACTCCCGTGGACTCGGGGGGCAGGTCGAAGGCAGTGAACGAGAACTACAGCTTGGAGACAATGACAGATTAGCAGAGATGGTTAGAAGAGCTATGAGAGGCGGTTTAGTAAACAGAGACTTGGAAGATGTAAACAGGAGTCCTTTTTCTTCTACGATTAGGATGGCTAGGAACCCACCAGAATTCAAGCTACCATCATTAGACATGTACAACGGGAAAACGGACCCCACGGTCCATCTAACGAAGTATATGAGACATATGGAAGTGCTGGGGGCATCAGAGGAGGTTATGGCCCGGTGCTTTCCACTGTATTTGACGGACATTGCAGCGTTATGGTTTAGACAACTGGAGAGCGGCTCCATAGGAACGTGGGCAGATTTAACTGAGAAATTCATGAGACAATTCAGGGTTCATATTGCGAGACCCAAGAATGTGATGACCTTGGCAACCTTGAAACAGAAAACTGGAGAGACTTTGAGGAGCTTTCTAACGCGATTTAATGCGGCGGCAGCATCAGTGGATCGACCAGATCCATCTATGGTCATGATGGCGGCTGTATCTGGAATAGCTGGCAATACAGAGTTCAAGAATTCATTAACCAAGGACCCGCCTATGAATCTGGGAGAATTCTATCATGAGGCTGAAAATTTTCTGCGTTTGGAAGATGCTAGTGCAGAAAGAGAGGAAGAAGATGACGTTTACACAATCAAGAGCGGAAACCTACCTGGAAAGGGTGCGGAGACTAGCAAAGGAAAAAGAAAGGCTGAGGATAATGATGACAGGACAAAGTGGCTACGAAGAGAGCCACGATTCACCACCTATTCAGAGCTTAATGAGAGTCTTGAACGGATTTATCAGGATACCAAGGGGCAGGTTCCATACCGTAGACCAATGCGAAGGGATCCAACCTCTGACGAAAGAAAATCAGATAAGTTTTGTGTATTTCATGAATTGAATGGTCATAACACTAATGATTGTAGGCATTTGAAGGACGAGGTGGAAGGGCTTATCAGGAACGGTATGCTCCTCCAATATGTGAGGAGGCGAACTCCAGCGGTGGAGCCAGAGCGACCACCCTCTGCATCAGCTAGAGGTGACCCTGGATCAGGGCACCATTTGATTATCCATTGATTGCTTGATTAAAATAACGATGAACAAGTCGTAAGCTTCCACTAAAGCAATTAAATCATTTACACATGTACGAGATCGCGAACGATCTCCAGGCATGCTCTGAATGATCATTGACTGCTTCGGGGTGGGAACTTACACTTTGACATCCTTGCTTTGCTTTTGTTTCAATTTGAACATTTGAATTCCTCCTGTTTGGACATTTCTGCTGTAAGGTACTATTGCTTTAACATTTACAATTCTATGAAAAAATTATTTACTTGTATGCCCGTTGGATCGCGAACGGTCCACGAGCACCTATTGCATGGCAACGAACTGCCGAAGTCTTTGATTCGAAAAATTCCCCCAAACAATGACTCCAACACTGATAATATTAAGTCCCCCCCGGGCACACTCATTCGCCTCGAACGGCACCCGACTTCGAACAGTCACAACTCGCCTCGAACGGCACCCGACTTCGAACAGTCACAACTCGCCTCGAACGGCACCCGATCGCGAACGATCACAACTCGCCTCGAACGGCACAACTCGCCTCGAACGGCACAACTCACCTTACCTCAAATGACTCGATCGCGAACGGTCGTCATTTGAGGTCCGCCACCTGATCACTGACTGTTACACCTTACCTCAAATGGCTTGATCGCGAACGGTCGTCATTTGAGGACCGCCACTTGACCGCACACTGTCGCACCTTACCTCGAATGACTTGATCACGAACGATCGTCATTTGAAGTTAGGCGCTTGACCTTGAACGGTCACATTTCATCACAAATGGCTCGGTCTCGAACGATCGACGCGTGGACTTACAGACTTGACCGCGCACTGTCGCACTTTACCTCGAATGACTCGATCACGAACGATCGTCATTTGAAGTTAAGCGCTTGACCTTGAACGGTCCCCACTCGACCGCGCACTGTCGCACTTTACCGCGAATGACTCGATCCCGAACGATCGTCATTTGAAGTAAAGCGCTTGACCTTGAACGGTCACATTTCACTGCAGATGACGCGATCCCGAACGATCGACGCACGGATTTATGCGCTTGACCGCGCACGGTCGCACTTCACCGCAAGTGACTTGATCACGAATGATCGTCATTTGAAGTTAGGCGCTTGACCATGAACGGCCGCGCTTCATCCCAAATAGCTCGATCCCGAACGGTCGTCATTTGGGGCTATATAAAATATCAAGTTCTTTGCAGGTTGATGACAGGATATGAACATCCAGCTCATGGCATTACAAAACACGCCTTCCTACCGCAAGGCATATTTTGGGGGGCAAAGTGTTATCCCATTTTTTGGACAAAACTGGAATATCAAGATTGTATGCATTTCCACCACGACCGGAACCAGGAAGAAGCAAGCAAGCGGGGATTTCACTCAAAGTTCAAGCATAAAAATCCATCCGGCATTAAAGGTTGAAGGATCCATTCAGTAATCATCACCAGAGTCATCCGGCGTTCTCAGATACTAAGGCTCATTCGGCGTTCGGCATTTGTGAAGGCTCATTCGGCAAAGCCTCCATTCGGCCCCTTCCATTCGGCAAAGCCTCCATTCGGCTCCTTCCATTCGGCTCCTTCCATTCGGTCCCCACGTATTCGGCCACCGGTCCAAGCCACCACCGGACCGGCCTCCTTTCCACCACCGAACCAACAAACCGAACCAGCATTCCTCCCTACTGCCGAACCAGGAGTAGGACAACCCATGCCGAACCAACCCAACAACAAGGCCATCACCGAATCCACTCCATCACAGGTCCAACACCACCCATTCCAAACCGAACCAAGCTTCGCCGAACCAGAATTGCCAGTCCAGATTGCATCAGCCCAGGCCCACCAGTAGCTATAAACTCCAAGACCCCTGCCCCCAGCCTCACTCTATAAATAGAGGGGCAGGGGTACAACAATGGAAGGGAATTTTTAGAGACAAGTTTGAGAGCTCAAGCCTGGAAGGAACTCTCAAACAACTTTAGATACTTGTAATCAAAGCTTTGTACTTGTAATCTGAAGGAAAAAAAGGAGAATAACATATAAAGTGGACGTAGGCATGTTCTTGCCGAACCACTATAAATCTGTGTGTCTTTTACAATTTAGTCCCTGCTTTTCATACATTTGCATAAATCACCCAAATCACTAAGAACAACATAAAATCAACCAACTCATACGACTTTGGGTGTTTGCGGCCATTTTTCACGCAAACACCATTATATATTTTTTTCTATATAAATATTTTTCTCTAACTAGAAAGGGTTTTTGTTTTAAACCTTATATTAAATTTCTTTTATCTGAATACATTAAATCAAAAATTGAAAAATTGCATAATCAAATAAACCGTAGAATGTTTATTATGTTACTGCTAAAATTTTTTTTTTCTAACCTATACAAATGTTAATGAAAAGTAAATTATCAAATACCTCACAGAAGAAAAAAAAATGCAAACCCAGGCTAAACACGAGTTCGCCTTCCTCGCCGTGGCCACCATGACAACGCCATCACGACCGATTACCGGTCGCTTTCTTACCCAGTCACGACTGCCCGACGAACACGCCTGAGCCGTCCACCACCACAAGGCCGAACCCTTCAAAAGCAGTCGCGAGATGCTTCAAGCCTCCATCACCACGTCGATTTCCAATTCGACGTCGAACACCCCAAGTTTCTTCGCCATGGCTGTAGCCATCGCGATTCCCCCTTGCGACCTTGTCGATTTAAATGGCCTGCTCCCTTTCTTTTTTTGTATACGAATTCGAAGGATCGGGGAAAGCAGCTTCAAACTGAAAGCGGAGAAAACTGCGATCCCCTTTAAATTCGAATGTTAATTTTGCATATGTTCGGCCATTATAAATTTTTATTTTGACCAAGGGGAAGAAGTTGTTCGGCGTGCAAAAATGATTTTTCATTTCTCCTTTAATTTTGAGTTCGCTGTGTAAATTTAAATAGGAACCGAGGAACAAGATGTGATGTTGAACAGCAGGTGGCGTGCAAAAGAAGGCTACAGTGATTTTTGAAAAAGTGTTGATATGATTTGTTTTTGACTGGTCACAATATACAATTATAATTTAAATTTGAATTCAAACGTCTCGAAATCGAGCTAAAAATCTCGATCTCCTATCGAGCCATGCAGCTAGGCGTTTAAAATATTATACCCTTATTTCGAACGCAATGGAAAAAGTTTCGAGGCCTGACTCAATCATATTAAAAAGATAGCTTTTTGAACCCAGTTATTATATTAAATTCTCGATATAGATTTTCAACGCGTTTACCTGTCGTACGATTACATGACAACTCCAAATACTATGAAATTTGAAATCTGACAATAATACATTATTACGGGTCCTACGGAACTGGTTTCATTGAATTCCGAAACTGTGCCTCGGAAGGCTATTTTTAAATATCGATTTAAATGATATATTTTCAAAACCGAACAAGTTTGCTTGTGTGTGTGCGGGAGGCCTTATGGTAGACTCATTTTTAAAAGCATTGCGAATTGAATTTAAAAATATTCCTCTATTTTGATTTTAAAGATAAATAAACTGTTTTGAGTTCTCACACCAGTCACATGACTAACTTGGAGTTTATTGTTTTCCTTCCTAAACTCTGGGTGCCTACCAATTTTCCACACGGGCAGTCAAGAGTTAAGGTTTATCAGGATATTCTGGATATTCAGGAGTTGCTGGAGGCAAGCTGGATGGCATGGCGTATTACTAGTTTATATAGTATTTCTTTTTCCGCTGCACTGTTGTTGTTGTTGTACACTCTGATGATGATATGATGTAAAGTATATAATGTAATAACTGATATAGTTCTTTGTTTAAAGATTATTCATTTATTATTATATGTTGTTCCGCTGCGAATTGTGAGATTCTGATGTGATTCTGTTGTTTTCTATTCCGTTCTATTCTCCAATTTTCTATTTTCTATGTTCTCTATTCTCTTTTTCTTCTATTTTAAAAATTTCTATTTTCTCTCCTCCCTATTTTTCTATCTTCTTCTCTCTTCTTCTTTCTTTTTCTTTTCTTAAATTCTTTTTAAAACCCATAACTATCCGTGTTTTCGGCCTTCGATTTCTCGGCAGTCGATAAAGTGAGTATCGATGTTGAATTTTCGAAAGTCGAAAATCGCCGGGACGTTACATTTGGTATCAGAGCTTATGGTTAAGCGACAACCATGGTTCTGTTGGGTATTTCTCATTAGAGATAGAGTCAGTAGTACTCTAGAATGAATTTGAGTGTAATAATAGCTATGAGAGCGTATTTGTTAGTGAATATAAAATTGTTTTATATTGTGATGATTGGTTTATTGAGTGGCATATGAACCTTCGTCAGCACGGTCTGTCAAACTATGCCGAAGGGGTTTCTAAACACTTGAATAGAACAATTCGCACAGTATTGTTTTAAATGGGGTAAATGAAATAATTCTACCTTGATTATATTTTATATATAAAAGGAATAATTTTTCAAAATTATTAAAGTGTATATAAGTTGATTGTTTAGTTGTTTGAATAATCTAAATAAAGAAATAATTGTATAAGTATAAAGAATTATAAGAATTGAATTATAATTAAAGTGATTTACAATTGTGAAATAAACTTATATATATATAAGAAGTGAAATTATTTGAATATATTTATGAATATGAGTTGTAAATGAAAGTGAATTCAAAGATAAATGAAATTCAACTTTTGAAATTGAATTGAATTAATGAAATGAATGTTAATCAATTGAATGTAAATAAAATTGATATGAAATAATGAATGAAAGTGTTAATTCATTAAAATCTAATGTTATTGAAAGATTGAATAAATTGGAATGGAAATCCAATTTGAAGTTAAGTAAATTTTGAATAGAAGTGAATTTGATTTGGAAGTGAACCAACTTGAATATGAATTAGTGAATATAAACTAATTGAAAATGAATGTTAGTAAAAACATCCACTGTTAATAAATTAAATATGATTTAAATTGAAAACCCAATTCATTGAATATTAATAAGAATATGAATGAATATTTATTGGTTATGGATGTTAGTTGGTTGATGGTTGAATATATATTGCAATTGTTGTTTAGTTGCATTTGCTATGTGACATATATAGTTGTTATGGAGATATATGTTGTATATCGATACTATTATCCATATGCATGGTTCTCATGTTGTTTGTTGAGTGATTAGTAGGTGCGGATTGCGTTTGCTTCGCATTTGGAGCTCGCTTTCGCGCTATATTAGCCGTATATGCTCGCTAATAAAATATAAGGTACATATCTCGGATTACATACCGTACTTTTACACTTTTTTCCCTTCGGGATGCCTCATTACTTGATGAGATGTATATTTGTGATATATATACTGTCATTTTTTTTTCGGATCGAGCCGCGCAAAGGAGACTATGGCGAATTTTTCCGAAAATTTAAGGCGTCAGAAAATTTTTGAGAAAATTGGGAAAATTTTGAAAACTTTAACTTTGATTTTGGAATTGAAAGTTAAACGATAGTAGTTGTTTTTGAAAAGATAACTAAGTATGATTTGAAAACTTAGTAAAGATTTGTAAGAAGTTTAACTATGAACTTTGGAAAGTTAATAGATTCTGTAACTTTTCTTACTTGTAATTTCGAGGACGAAATTCTTTTAAGTGGGGAAGATTGTAACGACCCAGAATTTTTATTAATTGAAATTTTAATATTTAATTAATTTTAAATATTAATAAGTGAATTTATAAGTCAATTAAATTTTTATTTGAATTTTTGGATTTAATTGAATAATTAAATCGATAATTTAATATGTTAAATTATGGAAATAATTGAAAATTGGGTTAAATATGATTGAAAATGATTTGTAAAATTTTATTTTATCATATGGGAGTTAGAACGATATTTTAGAACTTTTAATATCGATTTAAAAGTTAATTTGTGAAAATTGAATATTTTAATATTTAATAATCGACTGTAAAATAGTCAATTTTTGAGCAGTCTTAGAATTGAACGAAACTAGTTCCATTGGATCCGTAATAGTTAGTTATTACCGGATTTCAATTTTCGTGTCAATCGGAGTTATCGTTTGAGCGTGGCAGCTCGAAACGCATCGAATTATTTTTAATTTAATTTGGCGAGTTAAAATAGCCATTTTTCAAAAAGTCTCGGATTTCGACGAAACCAGTTTCATCGGATCCGTAATGTGATATTATTGTAAGGTTTCAAATTTCAAGTCAATTGGATTTACCGTTTGTCCTGTACAAATTAAAACGCCTAGAAATCGACTTAAATCGGTTTAATTCAAATTGAACGTTTGTTGCCATAACTCGCACAGATGTCCGAATTAGCTTCCGAAACCTGTTCCATTGTGTCCGGAACGCGGGATAAACCCTAGGTACGTCAGTTTCGGCGCCTAAATCGGAGTTCGGAATTTCCGGATGAATAGTGTCGTTCGATTCTCTATAAATAGACCACACCCTCCCTCACAAAATAAAAAAAAAATAACTAAACCCTAAATCTATACGTAGCCGCCGCCTCCTATGGTGTGAACGGCCGAAAAGCTCCAACATTCTCCTTCATTTATCTTTCAATCCTTCAAACGATACAACAAACTCTCAACTAGTAAATCGATGAGCTTCGTGAGTTCTACGATATCAACGGTGATGATCGGAATCGGGGTGGTGGATCGACTGCAGCACGCGTTAAAAGGCCGTGCGTTCGAGCACGAATTACGAGGCATATACAGGGCCGAGCTCGAAGCTACTTGGACCGAAGGTGGAGGGAGGAGAGGCGCTTCATATGGTGTAGCTTGATCGTCGCCTAGCCAAGCGTAGAGGTCGCGACCTTGAAGGGATGAACGCAAGTAATGGGTTAGGTTGCTGTAAAAAGAACGTGAGGGAGATGGAGGATAATCACGGCCTAGATTTGTTGACTTGGATGGACGGCAGGATGTGAGTTGAAGGTTATAAAATATGGATTTAAGTTGTAAATTTATATTATAAATTTTGTTGTAATTTGTATATAAATTAATTCGTTAAACTTTAAACCGTGATATCTTTTTCATACGAGGTCGAAAACGCACGAAACCAGTTGCGTTGGAATCGTATGGATGAGCACTACGCGATGGAGTTAGTTTGGAGTTGTTTGGAGTTAGTGAGAATTTTGGGTAAAATTAAACGTCCGTTTAATTTTATTCGAAATAAATCGCTAAAACGGAATTTAAAATCAAGGTGAGAACTTCTCACTCAATCGAATCGGTTTCGATTTTATTTTAAATAGTTAGATTTAAAATATTTGAATGCATGTTTGAATGATGACTGATATCTATTGATTGTTAAAATAGACATTATGCGCCGTTAGTAAGCGGATGTTATTTATTAAAAACATATACCACGAATATTTCATAAACGGTGAAATTGGTATTATATATAATATCAATATATATATATATATTGGCATATGTATATATTGCAGTTGTTGATTTCCCGCATTTTTTGTTTAGCGGATGAGACCCTATTACGCCGTTATTAAACGGATAATATTTATTAAAAACATATACCGCGATAATTTCGTACTGGAGCGAAATTGGTATTGTGCTAATGTTTTTGGATGCAGGAAAACAGGTTGGAGGGATCCAACTGGATTCCTCAACAGTATTTATTTGATTATGGATATTTTGATATTCGTTGATTATCATATACGATATGTGATATCGTTGTAGTCGTGATTGACTATTTGGTGTGTAGCATCATTGGACCCAAATTTTGGGATTTTAAAATGATTTTTAAAGTGATCTTTGAAAATATAAAATATTTTTGGAATTGATCCATTTTAAATAAATAAACGTTATAATTTTTTTAGTTATAAAAATTATGATTTTGTGAAATATAGTTAAAAGTTGATTTTTGAGAAATAGGGGATTTATGATTTTATAAAATAGTTTAAATTGGATTTTTGAATTTATTATAAAGAGTTTAAATATAGGATTTATGAAATTTGATTATTTTATAAATCAAGAGAATGATGAAATTATAAAGGGATTTAAAGACGTTTTAAAAGAATAATATAAATTGATTTATATTAAGAGATTTATAAATGGATATTTATAAATTGAAATATGGACGTTACAAAACGAGTTTTTATAAGTGTTTGAATGAAGTGAAAATGAATTTCATTAAATTATGAAATTTATAGAATTATAAACTGTGAAGTTATAAATGAAATTTATAAATAGTAAGATTTATAAATTTGGTGAAATTATTTGAAGAATAGTTAGGTAAAATAAATGGATCTTATAAGTTATAAGATTCATAAATTGGAAAGTCTTTAAAAGAACGATTTTGTAAAATAATCGTTTTATAAGTATTTAAATTATAATATGAATGTTTAGTTTATAATTTAGTTATAAACTGGAATAGGTTAATAAAAGAATTTATAAAAAAGAAGTTTTTATAAATAAATAGAAATGGAATTTATAAACATTGTTTTATAAATTCGCAAACGACTTATTTTGATAAGAAAATTGTTGAAACCTATTAATGGAGTTATACTCACATTTTTGAATAGTGAATAATCCTTTGAATTAAAACGAATAAAAGGATGAGATTTCTTAATGAAGTTTATTCACATTTTTAAATAGTGAATAACACGTTAAAGAAAATGGTTTGAATGTGAATGTTTTAAATAGAATTAAAACGATCTAACGATGTTTTAAATGTGTTGAGATTCGAAACCATAGATTTCAACATTTATTGTTGAAATAGATGTTTCGAGAAATAGAAGGAAATGGTGGACTATAACACTGTTGTTATAGTAAATGATTTCCGAAAGGAAATGTTTTGTATAGTATTGGGATTTATGTATCTATTTTAATTTCGAATCCCTATACTAGTGATTTTGGGTGGTCGTAACGATGTTTTACGCAACATTCGTTTAGACCCAAATAAATATGTTGAAGAGAATGATTTCCTTAATAGAATGAAATATATACTTAATTTCGATTGAAGTATATTGAATATTTTCCAAGTGTTGAAAATAAATAAAAATTGTGAATTACTTATGAATAAATAAGTATGTGAATGTTTTCCAATATAAAGTGAATATTTTGAGAATTTATCTTTTTGAAGATAAATTGAAAAGAAAATCAAAATGAATAATTGAAATCGAATATTCATAGATATTTTGGAATTATAAATTCACTAAGGAATTTATAAAGGAAGTGGAATTTGTTTAAAAATAAATATTGATTTATTTTTGAAGTATTGAAATTATATATCTAGTGAAGATATTTTGGAAAATAAATAATTTGAAAAATTATTTGGAATCTGGTGATGTGTGCATATCCATTGATAGTTCAATAACCGACTATCAATATTTCCCTTTGAATGGGTAATTGATGTGATTTGTTTGAATTTGAATGTCACACTTATTTTTTTGAATAAGCGCTCACTATTCAGGTTAACCGGGAAAGGACCATGGGGTCGTATAACCCATTCCGAATATGTGATACGTCGTTGTGAATTGCATTGAAGATCGGTGTTGAAGACCGAGTATTTGTGAAAACGATAGGATGACCTATCGATTGTCTCTGCACTGGGTAGCTCCTGGTATAGAGATTCCTTAAGTGATGGGAAATTCGATCGGGATTGTGAATACCTGGATTGCAAGGGCTTCGTAAGAAGTGCCTTCGGTTTTGTTCGAGCCCGGAACAGACTTGTATGGATTGTATGTCTGACGTTACAAATTGAGATATAAAGCAGATTTCTTTCAAATATATTTCTGTTGGTGGCGGAGAATTTATTCTTTTAGCTTAACACCCTTCTCTGAGACGTACGTGCTCAGAGGTTATGTAGTTGAATGTTATCAGCGATATATTCCCAATTTGGTAATGTGACATGCTGAGTGATGCTGAAATGATCATTGTGTTGATTATTTGTGATAGGATCGTTTATTTGATCGTCTATCCTGGTGATCATTGTGTTGATCATTTGTTGACCCAAAGCATGGCTTTTGTATAAAGTATGTTTTTGTGGACGAAACTTCGTCGAGCCTCACATCCCGGAATGGTCAAAACAGGAAAGATGCGGCAAGGTTATGAGGGGTAGCTCCCTTTAGGGTATGTGTATTTCCTTCTGGAAAGGGTGGTATCATGGTATGGAGCCCAGATACTTACCCATGTTGATACACTATATTTATTACTGTGTGGTGTTGTTGGTGACGAGCGCTCGGTTAAAAGGTCCAATGGGACCGGGGGATGCCATACTCGTGTAGTAGTTACCTAGTGATAAAGGTAACCCGGCCTTGTGTTGGCAGAGAGCTGGTTAAGTTCTCGGGAACGTCCAGCCAGAGGCGTTTCCATGTGGCAATGGGAAGTTCCTTGGCCTGACCATTTGTTGGAAATCCAAAGAAACAATACGAAACTTGTACGGTTTTAGTTGTATAACCTGTTATGGAATGTGGCGGTAACCTGCTATTGAACATAGTAGCTATAGTAGGCATAAGTGCGGAATGTCTATGCTGGCTAAGATTTATATCTTTATTTTTGAAATGATTTTCCTATACTATGCACTAGTAATAATATCAAATGTTATTTTAAATGCGTATCAAGCATCTTTGACTATCATAAGGAGAAATCTCCTCCGATTCTGCGTTTGCATGTGTGTGTGTGCGGGAGGCCTTATGGTAGTCTCATTTTTAAAAGCATTGCGAATTGAATTTAAAAATATTCCTCTATTTTGATTTTAAAGATAAATAAACTGTTTTGAGTTCTCACACCAGTCACATGACTGACTTGGAGTTTATTGTTTTCCTTCCTAAACTCTGGGTGCCCACCAATTTTCCACACGGGCAGTCAAGAGTTAAGGTTTATCAGGATATTCTGGATATTCAGGAGTTGCTGGAGGTAAGCTGGATGACATGGCGTATTACTAGTTTATATAGTATTTCTTTTTCCGCTGCACTGTTGTTGTTGTTGTACACTCTGATGATGATATGATGTAAAGTATATAATGTAATAACTGATATAGTTCTTTGTTTAAAGATTATTCATTTATTATTATATGTTGTTCCGCTGCGAATTGTGAGATTCTGATGTGATTCTGTTGTTTTCTATTCCGTTCTATTCTCCAATTTTCTATTTTCTATGTTCTCTATTCTCTTTTTCTTCTATTTTAAAAATTTCTATTTTCTCTCCTCCCTATTTTTCTATCTTCTTCTCTCTTCTTCTTTCTTTTTCTTTTCTTAAATTCTTTTTAAAACCCATAACTATCCGTATTTTCGGCCTTCGATTTCTCGGCAGTCGATAAAGTGAGTATCGATGTTGAATTTTCGAAAGTCGAAAATCGCCGGGACGTTACAGAACAAATCACCTTTAAATTCATTTTTAAAACTTTTATTATCTTCATTATTATCAATATAAATTTTATAATCCATTGAAATATTTTTAACAAGCTTTAAATTCCAGATTCCCTAATTTACCCAATTCACAGTTGTTAAATTTAATATTTAAATTATCCAATAAATAGCAATATTCGAAACTCAAGTTAAAAATTAACTCTTAAATATTTAAAATCAATCAAATATTCCAATTTCAAATATCAAAAATTTTGGGTCGTTACAATCTTCAAGACGTCTCACTTCGAAATGCTTAAGTTGGATCGACGTAGTTTTCAGATAACATACCCAATCTTGGTCTCTTCGAAACAACATTCGATAATTCTGGTAAACTCAATTCTGGTTCTTTAGGAAATAAACAGTCAAAGATAAGAGCGAAGCTTAGTGGATGGATTTCCTTGTCATTGTCCTAGGAGAATGGAAGAAGTTTATACGCATACTACAACATCATCAGAGATGACTGTGCCAAATAACTAACGTGATTCTCCTAGAAATTTCCAAAGTTACGTTTTGGGTCCAATTTTGATAATCGATTATTTAACTATCAAATAAAAAAAAACATATAAATTAGGGATTTATTCAATAGGGAAACCAGCATTGGTTATGCACATTAACATTCACTTTGTAAACATTTGTCTCAAAATACTTTTTACAAAGAAATCTATACACACACACACACACACAAAAATCTCTATTTTTCAATACTTGGAAAAATATCCATTTACTTATCTCAACGTATAAGTATATTCACTTTGGGAAGATTCCCCTTTTTATTGAATTCTAAAATCATTATAATCTCCACTTTAAATCCACAAAACCATATATAAAACTCCTTTTATAAATCTATAAACCCATTTATAAATCCTTTTATTAATATCTAAAACTATTTATAAAACTCTTTATCTTTCCAAAACATGTTACAAGATTCCACTTATAATCCACATCTATTTATAAAACCCTATTCATAAATCTCAAAAACAATTGTAAATGAATTCTAATCATTTACTTAAAACACTATTGTACTATAGTAAATATTATAAATGAATAAATACCGTTTTGCCAATGAATAAATATTAACATTAAAACATTTTAAAATAATAATTAATAAATTCCAAAACATCCTAAATAAAAAAATAATAATTTATCTTCAACGCTTTTGTAAATACTAATAATTAAATTTCAAAACTTTATTAATAAATAATTAAAATTAATTTCAAACCATATTAATAATTTAAATAATTAACTTTTCAAAATATTAAAATATTGATAAACCACTTTAAAACAATATTAATATAAATAAACAACTTTTAAAACATAATTATATTTCTTCATAAAAATCCATATTAAATTTCCAACATGATCATTGCCATCTTTATATAACCATATTTATAAATCTCCTTCTCTTTTAAAACTTCCTTTCATAAATTTCTTAATTTACGAACTCCATTTATAACCTATTTCCTTTATAAATCTCACTTATTTATAAATCCCATTTAAAAACATCAATCACCACCTGTTTTTAACGTTGCCCCACATGGATAAATTCCTTTATATTTAAAAAATATCGTTTAACATTCCCAATTTACCCTCACCTTCCATTTCTAAAATAGAGTCAACTATTTTCTAAAATATAATTCCGCATCATATAATAAATCCACCGTTTGATTTATTTCACCAGTTTATTTAATAATGGTAGTTTCCTTTAATTTATAAACACTGTTTATAATCCATATTTTAATTAATAATAATATCATTTCATTTTTAAAATATCACTTTTATAAATTATCACATTTGTAAATTTCACGTTTGTAAATAAAGTTTAATATATCTTATCTATATAAAATGGTTAATAAATATTTATATCAAAATATTTTTATTTTCTTTTTAAAACCATATCCCTTTATTTTGAAATACGAACTTATTTTAAGATTTAAAATCTTTATTTTATTGTTCAAAAATCTCTATTTAAAATATTTCATAAAACTATTAATTTATGATCTCTAGAATTTGTACTTTTAATTTTTTTTAAATTAAATTCCTTCTCTTTGTAACTCAAGAATTTTTTATAAAACTTTTTTTTTTTGAAATCACTCAAACCCCTTTTTAAAACTACATCTTCTTTTTATCATAGTTCAAAATATTAAAGATATAGGCCAGTGTTACTGGAGCACTAATCAGGGAAAATTATCCCTATCATCAATTATGGCATCCAATAGATCATTATCAATTTACATGAAAAATAAATTCAATAGTGTGAGGAATCCTGTTGGATCTCTCTAACCTGTCCCCCTGAATCACACATAATACATAAATAAATAATATAAATTAACCACTTCGAGGAGGGATCGTATATAAAAGATCATCTGTTCTTACACGGTAACGTAATAGGGTCTTATCCGCTCTAGGGGCGGGAATATATCCAAACAACAATATAGAATAGTAAATCACCCAAACAGTTAGTGACAATCAATAAGAAAAAATCCACACATCCAATAAATAATTTTATTGACTATATAAAATTTTCCAATTTACCAAAAAGGTGATATTAACTAACATTGGTTTCAGTTTCGTCAAATGTTCCAGTTTGAATTAAAATTGAACAGGTTAACCAAAATTCCTACTAGCTCTAGATTCATCTAATCTACTTCTATAGCGTAGCCTTCGTCGAGATGATCGGAGCACAACTCATTGCGTTTGATTTGGACCTCGTATGAATTCGATATGGATTAACGAACTTTAATATTAATTAAATTATAATTAACTTAAATAATTAAATTTTAAAACTTAAACTTACTTCCCTCGTTTATCACGCTTCCCAAGCAATCAAAAAAACACGACTTTTTTCTCGACATTCGCCATGCCGCACACCACTGCCCATCGTCGTTCGCGCGCGCGCCTGCGCCATGCCGCCACCGCTCCCCTCGCTGCCGCACGCTGTTCCGCCTCACCTCGCGTGCCACCGAACCCATACAAAATGCTCCCAATCGCGGCCAGTTTTTTGCCAACTTCGGTCATGTTAGTCAATCTTCACCATTCACAACCTTCATCTAGTCATCACTTGCATCTTTTCTTTTGTGGTCGACGCGTGGAAGTGGACATGGTGGCGCTTGTGGAGGATGGCCATTGGATGGGAGAAGAGGGAATTTGTAAATTTTCGAACCAAATTTCTTACCTATACGAGATTTTATAAAAGCAGAGGGTATGGGGACGACATGCTTGGGTATGGGCTAAGCATGGCTGCATGGTGAATATATATTATTTAGACATTAATATTCAAAAATATCCACTCAATGCACTCAAAAATCTCGAACTCCAAACGAGGCGTGCTGCCTAGTGTTCTATATATCCCTATTCTGAACAAAATAGAACTGGCCTTGAGGGCTAATCCGAGAATATATAGAAGATAGCTTTTCAAACCCAATTATATTAATTTAAATTTCTTTAATGAATCTTTGCGCGTTTCTAGCTCGCACAACCAAACAATACGTCCGACTGCCACAAAATTCGATGGTATACTATAATCCAGTATAACGGATCCAATAAAATTATTTTGTCGAAATACAAGATAGTGCCCCGAAAGGCTATTTTATATGTTAATTAATACGAATTACTATAAAAACCAAACTAATCACTATAAATCTAATTTAAAAGTTTTCTATCTTCGTCATTATTCAAATAGAATTTAAATCAACTTCAAAGTCGTATTTATTCACGTTGAATTCAGGATTTTCTTATTTAAGCAATTCCAAATATTAAATTCAACAATTTAATTGCCAAATAAATTGTTGTATTTGAAATCCAAGTTATTTAACTTATAAAATTGATTTTTCAATATTTAAAATCAACTAAATATTTCAAATTCAAATGGTTAAATTTCTAGGTCGTTACATCAAGTATTAGATGAAGTACCTTCCGTATACTTAATTAATCATGACCTATTTGTAGAACTTAACTCTTATATTTGTCATACTTTAGACATTTCTACTTCTCAATCTCTCGTTCAAAATCGAATTTAGGTAAGTCGGGGGACTGGTTGCTTCTAGCCTTGCCTAGACGCTCTAATTCTAGATCTCAAAGCTAGAGTAAAGTCCACTCATTAGTTTCGTGCTAAATATAAGATGACTTACTTAAACGTGTCAACAATTTAGTACTAATCATATTTTTTATGTTACTTAATGATACCGACAAGGTAAACCCTTGTATAAAACAAAATCTTTTTAAAACAATCCGAAAACCAACTCCATAAACTTATGTTTAGTCTTCGATTTTAAACTAGTACTTTTCAATGGTTAGAAATGAATCCATTCAAGTTGGAGTATTATTACCTCTCAAATCTTTACTTGACATTCACTTCTAACTATCAAAATAGAAACAAGTTTCTATACCTTGAAGTCTAGAAATTGAAATAGGATCCGAGAGTTCCAATATACTTGTTATTTAAAATATTTTCCAAAATCACTTATTAAACCAAAGTTTGATTTAAAAGGAAATATATTGATTTAAAAGGAAATATAATCCCTTTTTATATAGTAAACAACTTATCTAAAATAACCAAGTGTTATAAATCAAACTTCTTTTTCAATTTTTCGAAACCATTTACTATGACAAGAATGTTATAGTCCATAATCTCTTTTCTTTCTTAAAAACTTTTATTACAACAAAAGTGTTGTAATTCATTCTTCCATACTCTTTTAAAATTAATTTTAAACTCTTTAAAACATATTTTGAAATGTGTATTTAAAACTTTCCCTTAAATATGTTCACTTTTAACATAACTTGACCTTAGAAACATAGGGTAAAATTTTAACATCTTGTTTAAATAATGAAACAAATTCTTAAAAATAATGAAATAAATTCTTAATACTCTTCTAACTCCTTTTAAAATACTCGTAAAACTTTTAAAAAAACACATTTGAAAAGAATTATAAAATATATAAAGTAGATAATTTTTTTACTATACCAAAAACATAGATTTCCATACTACATCCATAGCGACTATAACTATATTGATCTTAACTTTTAAAACTTCTTTTTTGTAAATCAAATAACCTTTAAACCACATTTATTTCTATATTTTTAAATCACTTCGTACCTTTGTCAAAGTTGTTTTAAAAAATCGTTTGAAAATACTTTTGAAAAATAAAGTGGTACGCCATTAAAAAGAAAGCATGGTATTTCAATATCGCATAAAAACAAATCAATCATCAATAACTTTCACATCATTGTATCATACATAGCAAGTAATAACGTAAAGTAAAATCAACATCTGTGGGGGGACTTGTTGGATCCCTCCATAAATCTTCCAAAGTGTATTCATCGTGGTCTTTCAGCAAAGAATCACTTCGCTCCTTTCTGAGTCCTCTACAAAATACATGTCATTTGCCTCTGCTAAATGAGTGGGAATACATCTACAAACTAAATACATATACTTTGACATATAATCAAACACATAAGCGTAGCAAAACAATTATTACAACAACAAATCACATTCTCTGTCACTTAAAAGTGAGCTTAACTCCTTTTAAATCACGATCAAACATTACCAAAAGCAACCACTTCCTTCCTACTACCAACCACACACCACAAGCCACCTTCTCTTTGCATTGGCTTGATCTCTCCCCATCTTGCTAGATGCACACACTAATAAGCCTCCTCCCTCCTAATGCTCACGGCCTAAGGCTAAAGTGGAGCGTTCGACTTCAAATCTTCAAACTTCGGGGTGCTGGCGGTAATTGCTATGCTATTTTAAGGCTATGGAAGAAGTTTGAGAAGAAAATAAGTATTTTTAATGTGGTTTTGAGTTATGAATTAAGGATGAATACCTGGAAAAGAAGATTAAGGAAGAAAGCAAAAGATGAAAATGAAATGAGGTGGAAAATAAAAAGAACTAAAGAGGTTCTACTTATAAAATAAAAAAAAAAGACAAATTACGTCACATACCCTTAAGCCAAATTACAAATTACCCTCCCTTACCTTTCCATGCTAAGCGACCTCCACATGACAAAGTACAAGAAACCATGTGCATGTCCTTTCCGTGTACTAATTAGTGCTAATGCACTTGAAAGAAGAAGGAAAAGCCACTATTTACTTTGTTAACTTTTAATTTTTAGTTAAAAGCACTTCATGATTCTTAACTTTAATTAATCCATTTTATTACTTCTTAACTTTTTGTTAAATGTAAATGTATGTTATAAAAGTGTGCAAATGTTTTCAACAATGTTGCAAAAACTTCCGTTCGATAAAAAGTCGAAAATTCAAAAAAACGCTTTTCAGTCACATTTTCAATTTTTAATCGAACTACCTATTTTTCGAAATAAACTTCCAAAAAAAGTTTACTATCATTATTATTAATTAAAATAGGTTTATTTGACCATTAAAACCATTAATTGAATATTTTTAATTAATCAAATATTCATAAATCAAAGCGAGAAAATTCTAAGTTATTACAATCAGTATGTTATTATGGCTAGCACCAAGATTGAAAATGTTTTGCATGACATTGTTATGCTATATCTGAAGCATAATACAATTAAGGCAAATTCTATTATCTCATCGATTTTTCCCTTTCTCACCCTGATATTTCCAAAGAAAAAGCACATCCACTTTCTAACGTTCTCACCAATTTTTTCCCAAAATACCCTTTATTGTTTTCAATGTCTCCATCCTTTTTTTCTTCTTATCTTATGTAGTAAAAGAAATTACTTATCAGTAATGGAATGAGAACATAGATTCAAACAATGACTAGTTAATTTCTACCTAATTTTGTTTTGTTTCATTTAATTTTTTCGTTCATATCTCATCTCTATATTAACAGAATGAAAGGAAAAAACCCTAATTTTTAATTACTACATGGAACGAAAAAACAATTTACCTAGGTATCAACGTTGTTTCTTAGATAACAATGCTATGACCAAGTGTTGGTATGACAACCACGTCAGTGAGTAGCATGTATTGTGCCTTAACCTCGCCACTCCTTGATGTGGTTATTGTTAATATTGTTATTTTATTTCTACCAATTTTCTTTCAATATTTTTGAGGTTGATTTATTCTTTATCATAGATTTATGTAGCCCCTAATGGCTTTCTAAAGAAATCGACATGTGAAAGCGAGAAAATAAAAAATAAAAGTCAAATGGAGGAATTTTTTTGGAATGAGCATAATATTCAAGAGCAAAATATTGAAGAAAACATAGAGAAGCAAAATGTTGAGCAACATATCAAAGATTAAATTGTTGAAAAGCAACCTACACATGTAGGTATCGATGCTTCTAGTGGCATACATAACATATAAAAAATTCTATGTACCAAAAATTACCTATATGATAAGTAATTATGAAACCCATTTTGCTTCATTGATATGGAATGACATGGTATATCTTACTAAATTCTATTAAATAAATTATTTTATCAAAATAGTATAATAAAATGTAAAGATATTTTTTAGGAACCGATACTCTTTTATGTGTAAATCATGGTACGAAGTTTTTATATTAGGAAATTTGTACTGCAATAATTTTTAAAGCACGTTTGGAATCTTTAGGATTATTTCCTCTAGTGGAGACTTATTATAGCTCGATTCATGTCTTCTTTGTTGAATATTGGCATCCTGAATCAAATATATTTCACCTACCATTTAGTGAAATAACTATGATATAGATGATGTTGCTTCTCTAGTACATATTCCAGTTGAAGGATTGCTGATACAAACATTTGATTAGTCCTGAAGTGATATAATTAGCTTGGTTGTTAGTAATTTATGGATAAGTCCCACCAAATCAAAAAATATCACGAGGGACAATGTTGATATAAATTGAATTATAATAAATTATATGAAATTTTTGATGGAGCTTGAGATGATTGGGAAGAAGAAAAAAAATCAAACAAGCGCCTCATGCATATCTTTTGTCGTAGGCAATACATTGTTCGTGGATAAAAGTAAATCATATGTTTCTATGCAATACTTAAATTAAATTAGTAATTTGAATGAAGTTCGTAGTTATTCTTGGGTTTAACAACTCTGATTGGCAATATAAATAATTTGGCCTGGTGAATAGAGCAAAAATGAAATAGTTATAGGTTTTCTCATGTTGTTGGAATCATGGACATACGAGCACTTTCTTTATTTGATCTATCAATTAAAATTTTCAATAAAAGTTCATCAAGAGCATCTCATTGGGATCTAGCGAACGACCATCGTGCATCATTTAAGGAACTAATGCTTTACCTTTATAGTACTTAAGAACACTAGGTATGTTATTATGTTTGATCCATCACACTGTGTTTGTTTTTTTATTTTTAGCGAGGTCGCCATTTTTTTAATGATATTATTTTAGGTAATCTTTGGTCTTTATATTCATGCAATAGAATTTCATCCATTTTCAAAAATAATTTAGTATTCGAGTTGTTTATTGTGCCTAAGTTTAGTAGAACCTATCATCCTGCTTGTGTTTTGTGGCAATTTTGTAGGGTTTAAAATATTAAACGTCCTATTATTTAATCAACAACAAAAAGACTCATCGTGAAGCTACTACTTCAATATATAAAGTACTATGTGAATTTGTAGAAAGTACATGGAATGAGTGGCTAAATCATGTTGTTAGTGCACAATATCATTCTAGTCCTCTACGTTAATATAATGGAACAGTAACAAGTGGTTATTTGATTAGTATTTTCTTCGTATCTTGTTAAGAGTCTATCCGGTTAATAAACAAATTATTCAACATAGCACTCGACTATCCTATAATCATTTATACACGGTGGCAATCAATATAATTTGGTTTATATTGTTGCATTTTCTTTTTGTGGTGCTAAAATATTTTCAATTCACATTGTAGAGTTATGAAGAATTCAATGATGTGCACCTTTGTTACATCACAACCAGAGATTTCATTTTTGACCCATCTTAATAGAATCTACCAAGCCCTATGTAAAGAAAAAAAGGATTTGTGCTCATTTGATTAAAAAGGATGTTTTTTGAACAAATAGTTTTAAGTTGATGTATGTGTTTTGGTTGTGGAACTTCACGTTGTTTTAGTATTTTGTTTGTGTAACACTTGTTGTTGTAGCATTTTGGTTGTAGAACTTCTTGTTGTTGAAGTATTTTGTTCATGAAATTTCTTATATTATGTTATGAAACATATTTTTACGAAAATTACTGTGTTGATTAGCTTTGAGTATAATTTGAACTAGTGGGTTCAGGTTGATGTATTATTGACTGTTGTTTATCTTGTTTCTCTTGTCAATTCATTTATTTGCAGTACAAAGTTTGTAGTTAGATTATTATTATAGATTGCATGCCAAGCTTCAACAATAGGGATGCATAAACCACGGCAAACCCTAGTGTGGATATTGATACCGCCACATTCAAATCTAGTGTGGTTTTGATCTTATCATCTTCTTGACCCCTTCTACGGCTAAGAAAAACTCTCAGGATGGAACAACCCTGTAAACATTTATCTAAATGCTAACATCATTTGAAGACCACGTCAAAACCTAGTGTGGCCTAGTATGTTGACTATGTCTTTCCCTAGCATGCTTTAATTGTGGGCCATGCTAGTTTGTTGCATGGTTTCGACCTTGTCCTCATCCCTTACCCGAATATGAACATGGAAGATTCTCGAGTTTGAACAACCCTATAAACAACACAAAATTAATAATATTCATGACAAATGCAAGCAAAGTCGTTGTTGCAAACAACGTGGTTCATTGGTGTGGTATTAAATCATATCGCGTTAGGTTAGGACTACATTTCTTCACAAGCTATGTTGGTGATGATGTCATTTCATATGTATTTCTGAAGCAATTACACACCATTATATATCATAGTAAAATCCAATTAAATTCAAAATTAAATTAAATATCTAGCTACAAATAACAACCCCTATAACAAAAATTAAAACAGATATCTCAACCAAATACATGTTTAATTAGATTTTACGAAGTAAATTAAATTTCATTTTTTTAGTTCTTTCCATGCCAGTCTTTTGTTCATTAATATATATTCTCATTATTCCGCTTCCTTAGAGCATCAAACCATTTTGAATAGATTGGGGGTACTGGATGATTTGGTCTTAAGACAACCTGTATAATAGTAAAAATATAATTAAATTTTAAGTCTAATAATTTAAAAATAATTAAACAACATATGTTTACCTGTGCAAAATGACTGTTTTCTACATATTAAACACCAATTTCCACTTCTTGCATCAACAATGGCATTTAACCTTGCAATGAAGGTATAGCCAAACTCATTAGTTTACTAATACTAAAAAAATAACATTGAATCGAGTTGCTAAAGCATATCTAATACTAGGCATAATCATGCATTCACCCTCATGTTTAAGTAAATTAAGCAACTTATTGCTTCTGTCGCTTTCATATAACACTTAGTTATAAAGATCTTGATCTTCATGGAGTTCTTGAAATAATTTTCTATGAATTTGTAACCAATTATTTTCTCTCATTCCTAACGAGTAGCTACACATCTAAAACTGCAATTACCATCCATTTCCACATCTATAATTTATTTGGCAAAAGGTATCCAATCTTGTGGTATATTATTGTCATATAATATTGTTGACTTTGTCACCACTTCCACCTGCAAAAACAATGTTTTTAAAAGAAGTAACGCGTAATTATGTATTAATATATTAGACCTAAGCAATGATGTCACTGTTTAACAACAATGCTTTGTTACCACGTGACCTTTCTAACCATATCACGTCTTTGTACGACGCAACAACTGGCCATCATCTTAGGTACTGACTCCTTATGGCCTCCTAGCTGGCCCGTATACGGACCTACGGCTTCATTAGCAGCTATGAGTACTTCCAAGGCTCAATGTGCTAATTTAAGCAGTTCAAAATGAATTTCAACTGCTATAAATATAACTTTGCATGTATTTGTACAAGGATTGAATTTTTATTTCTTGCACACAATATTGTCTCTTGTAATCAAGCTCTCATAACCGAATTAAAGAAGTAAAACTTAAATACAATACTGGACTAGATCATCATGATCGAACCACTCTAATTCTTAAGTCTCTTTATTGTACGTGCATTATTACTCATTATATCTTAATTTTGCATTTATTACGCATGGTATTTGCAAGTTACCTTTGTTAATATCTATTTCAACCTATAATTCCAATGTTGGCGAAGAATTTAGTCAGCATTACCCTATCGAGGTTCAAACCTGCATTTCTATAAGCGAATGGTTACCAAGTGTATCAGTCGAATGGTTAAGGTAGAATAATACATAATTTTTAGTCAAGAGGAAATATGCCATTTTAGGGCCTAAACAATTGACTGTTAGATTCAACCAAGCGATCATCAAGGAGGTCAGTCGATTGGTAGAACCTAATCAGTCGACTATTTTGCTATATCCATTTTCGACTTTAGTGGATTAGTTTAATGACTTGGAGGGACCGGTCAATTGATCGATTGTTAACTGGGATATGAGGTTTTTTTTTGGGATTTTGACATTCGGGCATGATTTTGAGGTTTAGATAAGGCTTGTAGGGTCCTATGTGACTACGAAGCGATGTTTTGGAATTCTTCAGCGTATGAGCATACATGGCTCGGGGTTGGTGGCATGTATTACCATGCATGTTGATTGTTTAGTGATTGGAAGTACGATTAGGATGTGACTCATAGGAAGAAATAATCAAATGACCTATGCAGGAGACGACTAAGTGATTGTGCTCTATGTGACTTCTATGTGATTTCAACGTCAGGTATGACTTTGCACTACAAAACAGGCTTCGTTTAGCGACCGGTACTAGCGACGGCTAAAAAAGGCGGTCGTCGCTTGCCGTCGCTTTACGCGTATATACAGACATCTCAGACAATCGAAAACACACTTCTTCTTTCCCCCAAATCACTTCAGCAACTCCCTTCCCCACTGCCGACGCCGCCACCAACGCGAGCTGCCGATCTTCCCGTCGCAAAAGCCACAATGCTCCAAAACTCGAAGGTATGCTATTGCTTCTAATTTCAGCTTAATCTAGGTTTAATCAAAACCCTAATTTTGAAAATTGGTTGATTATATGTGATAGATATTGATGACTATGCGTTAATAGTTGTTCATAGTAGCGTATTGATTGATTTGGGGATATGTTAAGAATCCTAATTCGGCAAATTAGTTAATTATGGGTTTGTTATTATGTAGTAGTTAATGATAATATTGTATTTGTTGAGTTGGTGATATTAATTAGTGGTTTGATTGTTTAATTCGTAACTAAAAATTAGGGTTTATTTATAATCCAAAAATTAGTGTAGATTACCGATTGATGTGGATATATAATTAAGTTTACGCGAATATTGTTATAGTTAATTAGAATAATGTTTATTATAGTTTGCGCAAACATTGGTGTACTTTGTTGATTAATATGCTGCTAGATTGGTATAGTTAAATAGAAGTAATATTTTTATTTAATTAGCGTGTGTGCATTCTAAGTACTAGTTGTTAGTATAAAATTAAATTATTATAGTTTATTACAAGTGCTAACATCTAATTTTCGTTTACAAAATCGATAAAAAAAATTAAATTGTTAGCTGAATTTTAAAATACGTTTTGAAATTTCAAATGTATTAAATAAAATATTTAAATGGTTAAATGAATTATATAATTTTGGAATGAGCATAACAACAACAAATATTATATTGAAATCAATTTTTGTAGAAAATTAAGTAATGAAAATAACAACAATAAATATTCTTCTAAAATCGATTTTGTAAAGAATGAAGAAATGAATATAACAACATTAAATAGTTTATAAAATAGTTTTTGTACTTTTGTAGCTGTAGTTTTTGTAGTTTATAAAATAACATTAAATCGATTTTATAAAATAGTTTTTGAAGTTGTTAAAATAGTAACTCATAATTCCCTTTTATGAGATAAGGCATATTTTTGGAGTAACTGATAGTTCCCATGGATTTTGATTCATAATTAAACAAATTCTATTTGGCCACATTACTAAAAAAAATTAAGATCATTATTTCACTACAGACCACTAACACTTCAATATTAATATTTTTTTAATTTTTCTTTATTTATGTGAACCCCTTAGAGAATTTTTGGCCCCGTCTGACAAGTGTTGTATATAATCGTTATATGAATATTCGTTTTTCCACAGAACAGACATCTATATTCATCTGATACAATATTTGTTGGATTTATCCTAGTATTTGGACAAGTTACATACACAATAAAGTAATCATATTTTATAAATCATTTTATTTTAGACGGTTCAGAATATTTAGATGGCACTTTCTTTTTTCCCTGTGTACACGCATTTGTGTACGATACAGGGAAAAAAAGGAAGTGCTGCCGAAATTTTGTAGAATCGTTTAACCTGAAATGATTTATAAAATATGATTACGTTATTGTATTTGTAATAGGAAGTAGGATAACCGGCCGTCAAAGTAAAAAAACAATAAACTTAAGAATTGAAAATTTTAACGCGGTATTTATTTGGATTTGTTAAAATAGTATAGGGTTATATGAATTTTTACAAGACTTTAATATGAAGTGTTTTATTCAATCTTCTAACCTACATTTTTCAAATCAAGAAATATGTTCGATTATTTTGTCAATCGTAGTTGGATGTATGAACCTCGAAAAGGTATGAAACGATCAATAAAAGAATGTTTATGTAATGGTGTACACGTATTTATTAGTTTGCTCAATCTAATAATCGAAATAACGTAGACATTCGTTGTCCGTGTAGTAAGTGCAAACATCTGAAGCATTGGAAACCAGATGTAGTAGAAGTACATTTGTACAAATTTGGTTTTGTGTCGAATTATTACTTATTGGATCGTCATGGAGAACTTGTTCAACCTCCATCTAATCCTGTAGTGTTAGAGGACGATAATACTATGACCAATCCTATAGAAAGCATGGCGCAAGATGCTGCACGATCAATGTTTCCTACCTTTGACCAAGGTGATGATGGGAACAAAAATGTTGATGAAGAGCCGACTGTGGAAGCTAATTTTTTTATGATTTATTGGATTATGCTAATAGGCCATTGTGAGATGGATGTACAAGCGGAATCAAATTATCTGTAACTATCGAATACATCACTATGAAATCAAAATTTAATCTTATAGAAGCTGCATTTACAGCAGTTGTACAATCTGCAAAATGACACATGCCACCTAATAATTTGATGTGTGATAGTCATTATAAAGTAAAAAAACTTATGTCTGCTTTTGGATTGCCGTACCAGAAGATAGATACATGTGTAAAAGGTTGCATGCTGTTTGGAAAGAAGACGCTCATCTTACTAAATGCAGAATATGTAACGAGGAAAGATACAAACCAAGAAAAAAGAAAGGAAAAGAAGTTCCATAGCATTATTTACCCATCACTCTCCGACTTCAAAGGTTATATGCATCTTCTGCTACAGCATGTCATATGCGATGGCACGCTGTGAGAACACCAGAAGAAGGAACTTTGATACATCCATCTGATGGAGAAGCATGGAAACATTTCGATAGGACTTATCCTGAATTTGTGGAAGAGAGCCGTAATGTTAGGCTAGGTTTATGTACGGAGGGATTTTCGTCATTTTCTCAGTTTGGTAGTAAATATTCATCATGACCTATTATTATTACTCCTTATAATTTACCTCCATGGATGTGTATGAAAACTTCATATATGTTTCTAACGATTGTCGTTCCCGGTCCCGATGATCCGACTCAAGGAATTGATTTTTATCTACAACCACTAATCGACGAGTTGAAAACACTGTGGCATGAAGGAGTTGAAACGTACGACATTTCGAGAAAAAGGAATTTTCGTATGTTTGCTTCTTTATTATGGACTATTAGTGATTTTCCAGCATATGACATGCTTTCAGGTTGGAGCACATCTGGACGTCTAGCTTGTCCTTATTGTATGGATGAAACACGAGCATTTTCATTAAAGTATGGAAAGAAAATTTCTTGGTTTGACTGTCATCGGTGTTTCTACATGTCAATCATAAATTTAGAACGGATAAAAAGAGCTTTAAAGCTAACAGAGTAGAGAGTATGCTACCACCTAAGGTTTGGACAAGTGAAGAGGTATATGAAATTGTAAAAGACTACCCAAAGATACATGAAACTCGGGTACAGGTTGAGATTCCAAGTAAATCGGACATTCATAACTGGTGCAAGCAAAGTATATTCTAGGAATTACCGTACTGGAAAAATCTCCTGCTCCGACAGAACATTGACGTCATGCACAACGAAAAAAATGTGTTTGACAGCATGTTTAATACAATTTTGAATGTGAAGGGGAAAACCAAGGACGATGCGAATTCAAGACGTGATATATTAAACTTTTGTAAGCGGCCCGAACTTCAATTATACGACGGTAATAAGAAACCCAAAGCATGCTATGAGCTAGACAATAAGCAAGTAAAACTCGTTCTAAAGTGGGTGGAAGGACTTAGATGTCCTGATGGGATTTCTTCTAACCTCCGTAGATGTGTCGACTTTAAAAACAGCAAATTGAGTGGGATGAAAAGTCACGATTGCCACATTATGATGGAATACCCGTGATTTTCAAAGAACTGCTGCCTGCAAAAATATGGAGTGTTATAGCAGAATTGAGTATGTTTTACAGACAGCTTTGTTCCACGACGTTAAAGGTAGTTCGTATACGTAAACTTCAAGCAGAAATCCCTGTACTTCTATGCAAACTGGAGAAAATATTTCCGCCTGGTTTTTTCAATGTAATGGAGCATTTACCTATTCATCTTCCATCTGAAGCACTCCTTCGTGGTCCTGTGCAATATGGATGGATGTATCCATTTGAGAGGTAATTTAATTAATTTCGGTTTTTGTGCCACTATATGAATTTAATTAATTTTGTTTTAGGTACCTGAATCATTTGAAGAAAAAATTAGACAAAAAGCATGAGTAGAAGGTTCGGTTTGCAAATCGTACCTTGAAGAAGAAGCTTCATTTTTTCCCCAAATTACTTCAGTAACGATGTGAACTTATCATTTTTAAGTGTTTCCTGTGATGAAGACACTATTCAGCAGGATTCTTCTCAAACAATTTATCTATTTTTAGACAACATGGAAGACCTGCTGGAAAATGTGTGGAAATATGGTTAGATGATAGAGATTACCATGTGGCACACACATATATTCTTTTAAATTGTGCTGAAGTTGCACCATTTGTCATGTAATTATGAATTCATATATAATTCAATTATACATGTATATATATTAATTATAAAGGAATATAATACATATTTGCAGCATATACGAATCACAACATCCATCTGGCGATCTTAGTAAACAATTTGCTGGATGGTTTTCAAACTACGTTCATGATACAGAAAACTGTGTTGTCGATGAAGGATTACGACATCTTGCTATCGGACCAAAACGAAATGTCAAGACTTATCCAATATTCTTCGTCAATGGATTTAAATTCAACACCAAAGATTACGGGGCTGAAAAATTAACATATAACAGTGGTGTATTTGTCAAAGGAAGTGATGATCCAGAGGAGCATATAAAAGATTTTTACGGCGTCTTAACACAAGTTTTAGAGTTGACATATTATATACAACCTGCAAAGAAAGTTTTTTTTATTTAAATGCAACTGGTTTAGCAATGTTCCTGGCTCTGGAATTAACGTGCATAAAGATTATAAGCTAATTGAAATAAGGCATATGTCGCATTACTATAAGTATGATCCTTTTGTATTAGCGAAGCAAGCTTTACAAGTTTATTTTGCTCCATATCCGTCCTTAAAAAAAAGATAAAGAAGACTGGTGGGCTGTTTTTAAAACGAAGGAAAGATATACGTTTGGTGGAAATAATATTCCAGATGAAGCAGCATATCAAGCGGACCTCGAGCCAAATACTGAAATAGTGATAACCGATGACATTGATGTAATGTCATTGACTGATGAATCGAATGTTCTAATAGATGCATTTGTAGGTACCAAAGAAAATGATATAGAGTACGAGACCGAGTCTGAATCAGAATATGACGAAGACTGATCATAGATGGCATCGCTTATTGTATAAGTGTGAGCTATGTATTAACAATAATGACTATGTTCTGTAATATTCTAAGCTATGTAATAATAATGATGACTATATATGATCTATATCATTCTGAGTTATGCATTATTCTTTTCATGTACGCTTTTGTCGATGATTATGTGCAGAGTATGTTTATGTGATGATTATCACTTGATTAATAATTATGTGATGATTATGCGATGATTAACGATTATGTGACATTGATTGATGATTATGTGATGATTATTGATGATTATGTGATGCTTATGATATTGATTGATGATATTGATTAACGATTATGTGATATTGTATATATGTTTGTCAGTTATGTCTAATAGACGACGTGATCGACGTAGTACATCTCGGTCACCTTCACTTGGAGCAGGTCCGAGTACCTCTGAGCCGATCTCCGTCGAGTTGCGGAGATAGTTCCAAAAAGTGCTGGGTATGTATCAAACTTATTTGAATTATATTATATGAAATATATTGAATGTATACATCAACATTTCTACAGAGGGTTCGAGGTGGAGCCATCCGATTTCATTTTGCAAGTATCGAAGGAGGCATGCAAGAGTAGGATGTCCAGGTGTTGGCCTCAATGGGATAACATTCCAACACATATCAAAAACGCAATATGGGTTGATCTTATGGTAAATACAATTTTGTAATATATAATTATGCCTTGTATGAAACCAAAAAGAATATGCCATCATGCCTTATGATATCAGTTTTACGTATTCTGTTCTGCTGATTGTTTTTTAATTATACAATCTCTTTTACATAACACGTATGATAATTCAATATGCAGGCAGCTGTACGTGTGGATCCGCATGATATGGATGTTTTTGTAAATCATTGGAATAAAAAGATGCGGAAAAATTACAGAGAGACTTTGTCGTGGGCTAAGAGTTCAGAGAAAAATCCAAGTTGGATGGGGGATGATGTATGGGCTGGATTCCAACAATATTGAGAATCTGAAGCATTCAGAGTAAGTTATATTGTCACTATATTTTTACATTTAAATGTGCTGAATTATTTTACTTAATAGTGTGTATAAATTAATAGGAATTATCGGAAAGAAACAAGGCTAATAGGAACAAAAATCCCACTTTACATCATAGTGGCTCGAAATCCTTCCAACAACATAGGAGGGAATTGGTATATAAATTAACCAATATTTATGTTATGCATGTATATATTTACTAGTTTCTCTTTACCATATATTCTATTCTTGTAAATAATCTATTCTTGTATATACTCATGCAAATTATCAATATAACCTATTCTTGTATATATTCAATGGGCAAAGTATGGTAGGGAGCCCACAACGGCTGAGGTTTTCAGAGTCACACATGCCGTGGAGCATACAGATGAGGATGGGAATGTTTCATATGATTGATCGGATAACAAGGCTGCTTCTGTAATGGTAAATATGTTTATTTCTGTAATGAAAATATTTCATATTCGTTTATTTCGTAGTAAATAAGTAAATTCTATAACAATTGTGTCAAATATCTGTTCGTAATTGTAAGAGAGATATAACTCAGAGTATGCACGAGCGATACAAGCGAGTGGACAGGAGTCACTTACGGTTGATGAGTGTAATCGAATATGGGATTCAATCATTGAACCAGCAAGTCGAAACAGGCGTTACAGTTTCGGCAATATGGTATGTACTCAACATTTACACAGTAGAAACCTGTATGCCATGAACTTCTTATTCACTTGAGTTTATTACCAATAACTTGAGTTATCGTATTGTTATTGTATGCCATGAACTTCTTATTCACTTGAATTATTTCACAGGCTCTTAATTTCCAAAGGTCATACAAGAGATCCATAGATGAGGAAGAGATTGCTCGGATGCAAACTCAATTGGATGAGCTCAATGATTGGCGAAAGAGTAAGTTGGCGACGCAGACAGATGAGCGTATTGCTGCTTTCTATCAGGAGCATGGGTCAACGCCCGAGGAAGGAGGTGCAGGTGATGATGATGCTTAGCTGGTTTGATTTGGACATGGGTATGACTTATATATATTTGTGTACATATTATGATATGTATATATATGGATGTTGTGATTGATACTTTGTGTTTTGGTGGGTTTGATATTTTGGTTGTTGTGATTGATATTTAAACAATGTGGTTTGGTTTGGTGGATTTTCGTATTCGGTTAAGTTGATTTTCTTATATGATTTTGTAAATATATGTTAGAATATGCAATATTTGATGATTTGGTTGTGTTGATATTGATTATATGGTACGATGGAATGGTATTATATGTGTGAAATGATGGAATTATATTATTTGGATTGATTGAGATTGAGGGTTGAAGGTGCTGCAATTTGGCTGGAAATTTTTTTCCAGGTTTGCAACGGCTAGCGACGGCCATTTGGTCAAAATAAGCGACGGCTAGCGACGGCTATATTGCAACGATTTGCAACGGTTTGTATCGACAACCCGGGAAACCAACAACCCACAGGTTGCTTCCACGTGGACACTTAGCCGTTACGAGCCGTTGCAAAATGAGTAACGGAGCCGTCGCTAAGGCCGTCGCTTTTTTTTAGTTGCACGAGGTATTTTGCAATGGCCATTAGCGACGGCTAGCGACGGATAGCGACGACCGCCAACGGCCTTTTGCCGTCGTTAAACAGTGTGTATTTTGTAGTGTTGGTATCCGATCATTAGAATATTGAATGCATGTGGATCAAGGTTGTGTATGATATGATGCTACCCATGCTTGAGGCTCATAGGTATGACTTAGCATTATTATTTTTCCAGTGAGACTATTGTGGATTAGCTACGACTTTCACTGGGTATGATGGTTGGAGGACGCTCGTCTATATTGGTAACCGCCTTGACGTGGCTGTAACCACATCATATTCTCCAACATATGGTGGTTTGATGGAAAGGAATTATGATGTGTTTGTATTGATTTTAGATACATTTATAGGTACATTACGAAAATACCTTGGAGCTTTGGCTTATTACCGTATGCATGTAGGCTTGCATATATTCTTATACGATACTTACAGTAGTTATGTTAGCACTACTGTTGATTGTGCTAGCTTGTTGGATGTAGGAGCAGTGTTGGGTTATGTATGATAGACATTACTCTAAGGATTCTGCTCATTTATCATACGTACTTGAGCATACATATGTCATTTATCATGGGGTACCATTTAGTATACTACTCATATTATATCATTGTATCAGATATCATGTTTAGTAGTGATATTTTCTTTTCATAAGTCATTTTGTCTGACCATCTCTATATTTTTCCTTTTTATCTATTTTTTGAGTAATTATGGCTTAGCGATTGATAAGACAATGCTAGTTGGAGCAGGTTATATGGCCATGGTTATCTATTGCTATGATTACCTATCCAATATTTTTGCATATGGATATGTCAAAGTTTACCTTGTGTATAAGACATATTATTTGGGATGTTATATCATTTAAACTCCATATGTTCGGAGTGTTGCATAGTAGGATGATGGATCCTATCATCTTTATATTACTATGATATTGATACTCTCGCACATACATATGTTATTATTATATTTTATACTTTTACTTTGAGTATTTCATGAATTTATGATGGATATGCTCTATCTTTTCTTTTTACAACCTTTAGAGTCGTTTTTTTATAATTAGGGATTCGAGTGTCGTTGTTCATGAAATTTCGATACTACGAATGGCGGATCTTTTCAAACAAATAAAGAAGATTGACATGGAAAGTGAGATAAATTGTCCTTCAATTTTTCTAATGTCTAAGAGCTATTTTATAAAACTAAAAAGAAAGAAAAAATATAAAGTTGAGGTTAAAATTTTAAAAAAGAAGAAAGATTTTTTGAGGGTGTTAAATTATGTTGGAATATTTCAATAATAAGGGAAAGATATGTAAAATAAAATATTTTGTGCTATTTTAGTATAAACCCTAATTAAAGTGATAAAATTTTAAAATAAAACTAAGAGGCTTAAATATATAATTGTCAAGGTATTAATATGTAGATACGAGAGAAATTCTAATTTATTGAATGACCAAATTAGAAAATGCCAATATTATAAATAAGAGGTTATGGTCCCCAAATTATACAAGCTCTAATTATTATCCTAAATAATTTAGATCTAAGGTTTGTATCAATTTGAAAGATCAAACCAATTCCTTTACTTTTTCAGTCAGCAAATATGAATTCGGTTATGACTTCTGCTAATTAATTTACCTTCCCTGATTTCTTCTCAACTAAACCATTAAGGATCACATATTCAGCTCTAGGGTATCATGATTAATCAATCCTAAAGTATATTGAAACCATAACAAGTGCTATCAGAGCCATCCATCATTGATTTCATTGGGAAAATCGTTATGTTTCTATTATGAGTAAGTTTTGAGTTGAACTTCATTTAGAAGTCATTAGATTTTACTTAAATTTCAGATATGCTTGATCTATGTATGAAGGATTTTTTGGATGATGATTTTGGATTTGGTATAGTATTAATTTTTTATATATTATAAATTGAAAAGCTGATTTGTGAAACTATTTTGGTGTAGAAAGATAGATAGATCCAAATGGTCGATACGTTATTTGCGAAACAAGTTAGAAGTTTAAAATCATCAAATTATGGAAAATAATCTAAATTCATCTAAATTTTAGAAATAACTAAAGTTGGTTAAAACATACATATGTTTATCATTGTATGTTTTGTAAATAAATTATGAATTTTAATGTGAGAAATAATTTGGCTCTATCATATACAGTTATTTTCTTTTAATGGTTATTAATGGTATAGATAAATGTATATAATTTAGAATCATTTATGCAAGAAAATTTAAATTTAGTTTTATGATTATTTTAACTTTAATTTTGATTAAGTTATTTGGATATATATAAGGTATCTAGGTTGTTTCAGAAATACTGATTGACTAAAAATAAAGTATGCTCCTTTAAGGTGTTAATGTTGATTTTATATTTGAGTAATACCATACCTACAAATAAAATTTAGTATGACATTAGTTTACATTTTAGACCATATAACATTTAATTGCATTTATTTTTATCATAAATTCATTAAATGGGGTTGTTATCATAATAAATTAATAAATCTATTATCATAAATGCACTAAATGTATCAGCTGTGACGAATTAAATGATGCAGCTTATTTGTATTTAAAATAAAAAAGGTATATGGTTTATTATTTGATGCATTTAAGGTTGATAATTACAGATATTTTGTATATATAACAATGTTCGTTGAAAATATGTTTCACTTTCATCGAGCAACACTTAAATAAGATATGTACTTTTTTGAAGTCAATATTTACTGCAAATATTCTATATTTCTATATTTTAGTTAATGTCAATTTTTTCGGTTATGAAAATCATATTTTGGTATATGTTTTCCTTCATGTACACGTGTTCGAATTGGACATTAATTTTTCTAGCAAATATATAAATGAATAAATTAAGGTAATATGCAAATGATAAATTAAAGAAAAAGTTATATAGTAGCATTCTAGATAGCTGCATTGTGGTTCAGACATACATCATAACTTCCACATTCATTCATGTTATTTAGTATGATATTTACTACATTATTTGCATATCATTTTATATGGATTTAATTCTTATGTTCATCTATGATATTCATTAGGTGATTTATTTATGATGCCTTATACCCTATTTATTTAAAGAATGTCATGAATATAATCACAATATTAAAGCAAAATATTATGATAGTTATGATTAAATGATGTTATGCACGGTTATAATTTTGATATTTTCAAATGTCATATCGGCCCGAAGCATTTTTTCCGACTGTTTTAAAACACTCGAAATATATTATAGATATATTAAGAAATAAATTCAAATATTTTATTTATCTCTTTGCAAACTAATTGTAACTATCTTACTTTCCAACCGAGCTAACTGAAATAATATATTACCAAAGTGACCTCTCTTATTTTAGTCGTTCAAGAAAATGTTTGATATTTGTGTTTTTTTAATGCGGATGTTATTCGGCCTGAAGAAAGGTTAATATTTTGTTGAATTACTTACATGTATATGATGATAAATATGTGATGATTATAAAAAAAATTTAAGTGAATAACAATCTTCCAACGGAAGATTGTTATTTGACTTGAATTTATTGTTAGTGGTTGATATTAATGTTGTACTCGGTATCTACATAAGAGACTTGCCAATTTTTTAAATTTATTGCGGCTAATTTTTGGATATGAGCATATATGGTATGTCTTTATTTTTGTTCAATTTTTAACTAATTTTACTAAAGTATCTGACAGTTTTAATAATATTCTCTACTTGTTCGGGAATAACTCTAATAGTAAGAGAACATGTCGTTTATTGTTGACTGTGTGGATCTAGCTCTTGCATTTAGGAAGATCATGCTCACACTTATTATGGTTGAATGCTTTTATAATTTTACGAAGATATTGAGAGATGGGATAATCCAAATTGCAAGAGTCAAATGATCATAAGGTAGAATATTCGAAATTTTTCAAGGGTGTGATATGCATAGAGATGATCAATTTTAAAGAGTTCGTTACAAACTGAAAATTATTTTTCCAAAAATGATAAGTGGAACAAGCACGTTTTTATATTGCTTGATTCCATAAAGTCACGGTAAGGGAAATATAAATAAGTACTATATGAAAAAATGTGTTTCAGAAGTTAAAGGCACTCAAGTTATTGTTTTTTTTTTCTACACTCTTTATTCATGATATAAAATTTTAAGATTGTTATTAATTTTTTTAAAATAATAAAACGACTTCTATTGAGCTCATTTCACATTGTGTGTATGAAGAAGAGAGACTGAAAAGTACCCTTTGACGTACATTATAAATAAATATATAAATGAGGATAAAGTAGTCGCTAAGGATCTAGAAGTGAAGAAATAACATATAGATATATTTATAATTATTTTTTTATGAAATCTATAGACATATAATTTTTTTTTACTATATATCACACATGTCGTGTCTAAAAAGATATGCATATTGCTTGAATTTGTTTGATATTTTTTGTTATACTATCAGTTGGACATATTTCGGTTTCTAATTTGATATGAACAAATTTGCTTATTATTGTTCCTTCATACATAAAAAGATTAATGCATAAATAAATTCATACATTATTGGAATTGAATATCTTAAAATTCATGAGAAATACCTCTTGTAATGAAACCTTTAATTTGAATATGGTGATTAATGTAATTATTTATTCCTTTGTACTAAATAATTCTAGACGAGGCACTAAAGATAACAAATACTTTATTGATATCATAAGCGACTTAAAAGCCATAAGTTTCATAAACCCACATTAAGGAAACAATTTAAGGAAAACGCAATAATTTTTGAGGATGTTGAGTTTGAGCGAGAAATAAAGTATGGAAATCCATCTGAAAAAGAAGAAATACTATTCCGAATGACAGTGTAATATTTCTCTGTAAAGATAAATAATGGATTAGTGAAGATGTTTCTGCTGCCTTATATCAATTCATATAGGATATTAATTTGAAATGTGGATCTACCATATATGAATATACAGTGCAAATTATACAAAGGGCAATAAAGTTTGAGATTTTTTTTCCGTACGTTAAGCTAGCAAGATAATTGGTTATGAATAACTACTCAAAACTAAAAGAGATTAAGTGGGTAATGTGAAAAGATATAATGCTTGTTATAGAAAAGATTATACTTAAAAGGAAAACGTTCTTTTAAAGAGACTTTTTCTTTGGTTTTACTGAAAAACTCTATAGAATCATTTTGGAACTTGTTGTAGATTATAATTTTGAGCAATATCAAAAGGATATTAAAATCTTGTTTCTCAATGGAGAAATGATGAAACAACTTAAGAAACCCTCTTATGGATTACTCTTTTATATTGAGAATTAAAATACACCATTATATTATTGGATGATATTTGAATTATCATAAAAGAGCTGGGCATGTAAGTGCTTAAAAAGGTTTGGCATTCAAACCGCGAGTCATTTGATTCTGTTTTACAAAAAGAGATAAATTAATGCTGTTTTATATAGTGATGCAAGGACATCCATGAAGCTAAAGAAATGTGAAAGATTTATCATGCATTTGCGGTGTAGAGCCTAACACATGCTAAGGTATACACACATACTGTGTGCATTATTTGACAGATATCTTACTGACATTGAAAGTGGATCACTGTTTATTAACTAAAATGATTACGAGATATCTTTAATAAACAAAATATTATAGCTCGTAGAAGAAAGATTAGATCATTGAGGATAATAAAGCGTTCTGATCCGAATATTTTAGATGCCAAAAAGCTAAGGATCTACTTCATGACTATAATATTTTTATTGTGAGACTATACTAGAAAGTTGTCATATAGACACTTATGGCCTCTCCTCTATACTATAAATGTTTATTTATTATTATAAGGCATTCAATAATGGAAAATGATTACATAATTTTGTTACAAAGTTGCAAACTATTGAAAAGAAATTAAAAGACCATTAAAGTAATATTGTGACAATAGACAATTGTACTACTTTCCCATTAGGGGAAAGCGTAAAATAGATTGTAATTTATAAGGCATATTATGACAAGCTCCATTATGCCAGATCTGCTTAGAAAAGAATTATCATGTAAGGTCTTTCATGATGACCATTAATTTTTTTTTAAGTTTGTCATTGTGCCAATTTTCCTGGATATATAAATGTCATTGTATTAATATGCACACACCAGAGCAATTTTAATTTGTTGACGAGTTAAACTAGAAAATGCCAATATTATAAATAAGTGGGTATGATATCCAAATTATACAAATTCTATTTACAGTTCTAATCTTTTTTATGGAAATAATTCAGATATAACGTATGTGTCAATTTGAAAGATTAAATCAATTCCTTTTCTCTTTCACCCTGCAATTGTGGATTTAGTTCGGCTGCCGTTAATTTATTTACTTTCTTTGATTTTTTTCTCCGTAAAATCAATATGAATCACATATTCAGATCTAGAATTTCATAATTACTCAATCCTAAAGTAAATTGAAATCCTAACAAATTAATACGTTAATACGAGAATATACAAATTATAGAAAAGATGGATCAGTAACTGCTATTTTTTGTCTAATTGGATAATCAGTGATTTGTTTCTTCCGTTGATAAAAGAAGTTATTTGAATAAAGAATAGAGGTGCGGGTTTGCGTGAAATTCAGGGAAAACATTGATGCTGAAAGCTTGATGGAAGCCAAACCAACAAATCATTTTCTACAAAACAGTTTCCCTTTATTAACCATTAACAAATCAAAACCTTAACAACAAATCTCTTACCTCTGCACCTTTCCCCGGTTCTGTTTGAATGTGGTAAACACTGTGTTTTTTCAACATTTTTCCATTTCTCAACAAACACATCCTACGTATTCCAACACTTGCTTAAAATTGACAAGTACAACTTGTGCGTATTTGTCAGTCATCTGCCAATGCCCATTACAACAACAGAGCCAATTTAATAATTTTTTGAAAACAATGGGACCAGATAGAACCACTTTTGGTCCATCCCCGCTACCAAGCAAACGAGAAAGTCATATAACTGGCCACTAGGCGACGACATTTGATGGGGTTTCTGACTTTTGCGTTTGTGACACAGTCCATACCCAATCAAAGGCACACACCACTATATCTGTGCCATGTGGCCAGAAGCAAGCCATTAATACTCATTGCGTACGCAAGCACCATACCAATTTCCCAGAAACAAAGCCATGAAAAACAGCTTGATGCCGCATAAAGGAAATCGCCTTTTCTCAAAGCCAACGAATAACGTCCCACGAGGGGTTAGTGCAACGAGAAGATCGATGCCTGGTTCGGGCGACTATGCAACTTTAGGACTTCCTCCATTTGCTTCCAAAAACGACGTAAAGTCAGCATATAAGCGTCTTGCTCTTAGGGTACGTACGTACGTACGTATGCATCATCATTATAATTCATAAGTTTACGCAAGTTTTACCGAATTCATACATGAAATTATTGCATGCATTTACTCTGCAGTATCATCCTGATGTTGTAAGAGATGTTAATGGGCATGAGAATGCCCAAACGTTTAAAGAGATCAAATCTGCATATGAGGTTAGTACTATGAATGATATTCATGGCTCCCTTTTCTATTTTAGCAATTAAGAGATCTATTGCCTGATACGGTTTGAGTGTTGTTGTGAACAGAGTTTGATGGCCAAGTTTGAAAAAGAAAAGGAAGAGGAAGTAATGGGAACTGTGTTTGAAGATGAATGGGAGGAGTGGGACGAATGGATGGGATTTGAGGGTGGCACACCAGTAATTTTTAATCCTTAGATTTTAGTGAAAAAAAGGGAAATAAACGTATTACACTACCGGTCTTTGAACAGCTGGCCAGTGCATTTTCTGCCGATTTATGTATCGGTAGATTTCTCAAAAGTGAAGTGTAATTATGTAGAAACGCGCATGAACTATGTTAATATCGGTGTAATAACGGGAGTCGCATCGTCCACAGTTTGTTCAAAGCAGTGCATTTTACATTTTTAGCAACTTAGTCTTTGCCAAAATTAATTGACATTTTGGATGCATAAATTTATCTTAACGACAAATTCAATAGTTTAAAATTTGATTAGTACATCCCTTTTTTGAACAAAATTCTAAGTAGAGAAATAAATTCCAAGATTAATAGGATAAAATGTATTTGTATTCTACTTCATCATCTTTTGTATCCATACATATGTATAAAACAGAAGTATCTGTAAGTTCTTACCATCGGTGATATCAGCCATGTATCCAAATCATTGCTACCAATTTATCCAAATTTTAGCCACATAGCACTAAATATCGTTAAAATATAGAGTTTATATTTTCTTAATTCCTTTTATGAACTCTCTAATAAGGATTTGCATGTGTGGGTATAGAAAGAAATAATTAATTACTCGATTGTTGTATAAACTCAAAACTGTATTAAATAGTTCAACCAAAATTACTTACTTTGTGATGCATGATAAAAACAAGGACAATTTTTGCTAGTAGGCTTCAGGAAATATCATTTTATGCTTCCAGGCTTCAGAAAAAACTAATTAGCAAACTAGGTCTCGTTTCAGTTTGATTATACTTGCGCAAATATGGAGTGCGCAAGTGTAAATTTTTATAACTATAACTTGCGCATTCCATAAATGCACAAGCTTTATTTTAAAGCTTGCGCATTTATGGAATGCGCAAGCTCATTTTTGAGCACCAAAAAAACAGCAGATATGAGATTCATTTATCAACATTTCTACTTTCTTTCCCAAACCCTCCCCATTTCTCAATCCAAACCCATTTTTCTTTCATATCCAAATCCACAATTACCTTATTAATCAAATAGTTGCCAAGCTATATATGGTATCATCTTCTTCATCATTACAAAACAAAGATAATAATTAATGTTATTAAAAATTAAGATATAATTTTGCTATTATTGATGTTGTTGAAAATAAAGAGTTATTGATGGTAGTTGTGTTAATTATTGGAGAATGATGTTGTTGTAGAAGTAGTTGTTAGTGTTTAACGAACTAAGAAACCCAATTTAAGTATTAGTAAACTGAAATCCCTAATTTACACCTTAATTGTTTATTAGGACGGTAGACATTAATGATTGCGAGATAGACGATGAAACATTTTGATGAGGTTGAAGGGAAAATCGGAGTTGTAAGTTCAAGTCACATTGACTTTGATGTCGATCAAGTTTTGAAAACACAGTTCGAACCAGTACCGTGTAAATTCCATTCAAAATCATCAACCTTACACGCTCGTTTACGTAAAGTTGTTTCTGCGGAAATGCCCGGTCATCAATATACAGTTGACAGAAATATGCTGACGCGTATACATCCTGTTAGTCCATCCATGCCAAGGGGACAACGACCATTTCCAAACTGTTATTGCGGAGATATGTGTGTAGTGGTTGTTTGCAGAAAAGAAAAGAATGCTGGACGAAGATTTTTCGGGTGTAGTTCGTACAACGAACATGGATTGAATTCTCGTGAATATGATTGTTGCAATTATTTTAAATGGATTGATCAACCCCTGTACGAAAAGGGGACTTGAGTATGCCCACGTACTGCAAGCTGAAATAAGTCGTTTGAAAAGTGTGAATGAAGAACTAAGGACAAACAGCGGAAGGCCTAGAATGTGGTAAATGTTTGGGAGTTGGTTAAGTTGTCATATTTGGATTTTATGTTGAACCATTGTATTTGTAATATGTTGTTGCGAAAATGCTTCTATCTGTTGTAACCCGTAACGTGTGTAAGGCATATAGTTTATTATGTTGTTGAAATACATTTGATATTGTTGATTTTATTGATAAAATACATTGGTTACGTTATTATATTGATTTGCTTGTTTGGGTTTTTTTAAAGATTGAGTTGACTGCTTTCGGTTGAAGATTGCCTGGGGAAGCAAAATCTACCTAGAAAAATAGGTAATAATTCATCAAATTGATGTTTATAGTTATGTCAGTGAACAAAAACTATGATTGTGGTATTGGAACTTATTTTGCAGATAATGTCAAAAGTTCCGACTATATTTTACTTTGATGGCGAATTGTTGGTTGACGATGAAGGTAACCTAGATATGTGGGCGGAAAGCGAAAAAGAATCGACAATAAAAAATCATTGTAGTTTCGAAGAGCTAAAACAAAGGGCATATGAAGTGACAAAAGCAAATCCTGTGATATATGATTTAAAATTAGCGGTCAAATGGGTTCGGAATGATGGTGCATCCGCTATTGATTTGGAGGATGGCGATGATTTGAACTCCACCTTTTCAGTTGGGATGAGAGTTATAGAAATCTACGTTGTGAGAGTGGAACATGAAAATGTGGTTGAAACACAAGCGCCAGTAATCTCTGGGGTGAGCATATGCATACCACACAGTTACAAGAAACACAATGGTCGACGTATCCATCGTATCTTTCAAGCCATCAAGGTGGAGAGTTTACAAACTTACTTTACAGGTACAGCGGAATTGGCTGGAGTCTCTTCTAGTTAGGAACAAAATATGATACAGAATGCTATAAATCCAAATCAGTCGCAAGCATTTGAAAAGTGAGTACTATTATACGTTGGCACTTGTATTTTGACTTTTTGTATTCCTAGTGGCGTAGATGCATTTACTGGTTGTGACGACGATAATGCCGATTATCACGTTGATACTCCACAAGAGATTTGTGGGCAATTGGATAACATGGAAGTTGCTTGTGCGGATGATGAGGATAGAACTTGGATATATCAAATGGAAGTTAACAATGATGCAATCATATATGCAGACATTGAGGAGGCTGATGATGTAAATGCAGAAGAAGAACGAATCACATACGAAGAGGCTCTAGGCGATGATTTATGCACGACATCAATGATGGCGAAATCAATAATGGAAAATTGTCAACTAGACGTGAAAGTTTTTGGAAGAGAATGTGTGGAGAAAGGTCCACGAGTTGGGTTGATTTTTGAAAGTAAGCAGAAGCTTGTTGAACAGTTATGTGAATGGACGATTAAATGTTCAGTTTCGTTTCAAGTTCTGAAATCGCGTGCAAATCAATACACGGTCCGCTGTGATGTAGAAGAAACATGCCTTTGGCGTGTTCATGCAAGCCTTTCGGTAAGAAAAAATTCAAATTGGTGGAAGATAACTACATATGGCGGTGACCACACTTGTTTAAATGCAACCATCAACTCAAACCATCGACACGCAACTGCTAAGTTTATATGCAGCAAAATACTTCCGTTGATTAAAACTGAAACAAATATGTCTGCCAGAACTGTTCAAGAGACAATGTCCAACATGTTTCATATTAAAGTGAGTTATTTTCGAGCCTGGCATAGACTGCATAAAGCTGTTGCAATGATTTATGGCGATTGAGAATCGTCGTACGCGGAATTGCCGAAATATCTTAGAGCCCTACAACATACCAACCCCGGAACCGTATATGATGTTATTTATGGCCGTGGTGTTTTTGATGGTGCTTTTTGGGCTTTCAGACCTTCTATTCAAGGCTTCAACCACTGTCGACCCATATTGTCTATTGATGGCACTCATTTATACAGAAAGTATCTGGATACATTACCAGTAACAACTGGGGTGGATGCAAATCAAGGGCTATATCCTTTAGCTTTTGCTATTGTACATACAAAGTCGTGGCAAACGTGCAGTTGGTTTATTCGTTGCATATAGAATTATATTCCATCCGTACATACTAGATGTATCACATTTATCTCGGATTGTATGAAAGAAATTCCACGTGTGTTTAGAGAAGCTTGGCCAATTGAACATCATCATCGCTTTTGTATCCGTCATATTAAAGCAAATTTCAAGAAAGCGAGGTTTAGTACGAATGAGCTACAAAATTTATAACACGCATGTGCCACGGCATTAGAGGTCGTAAAATATAATGATCTTCGAAAACAGTTGAAGGATGTAAATTGAGATGCCGATGCGTGGATTGAAAGAAGTTTGAAAGACCAGGAATCAAGCTGGGCTGTTTGTCATGACGGCAGAGTAAGGTTCAATATGATGACGACCAATGTTTCCAAAAGCTTTAACGGTGTGCTCAAAGGAACTAGGAATTTACCCGTTAGATCATTGGTTGCACGAACGTTTCATCGACTGAACCATTACTTCGTCGAACAACGAACTTAAGGGGAAGAGTGGACGTCGCAACTCGCACCTAGGTGGGAAGCACTAGCACGGAGAAGAATGGAAGAATCGAGGCTCATGTCTATAGACAGATATAGCTTCATTGAATGACAGGTGAAAGATGTGCATATGTTTGACTATACGGTGAATATCGAAGATAATGTTGTCAAATGTTCGTGCAACATGCCGACATTAGATCATTTTCCGTGCTCCCATGTATTAGCGGCTTGTTCATGTGGTTCGGTGGTGCTAATAAAGCGTATTTTGACTTAATCTCCACGTGGTATATGAAGGCTATGTATTCCGCAGCTTATGCTCCTTTATTCCACCCTGTACCACATGGTCGACATTGGAACGTCTACGATGGTCCAATTATACAAGCACCGCCTGTACGCAGAAATTCAGGTCGTCCTCAATCTACTCAATTAAAAGGTTTCATGGATCTGCCATCTTCATCCGGCCATAACAGATGTAGCAAATGTGGTCCTATTGGCCACAAGAAGAAAACTTGTTCACGATGAATTGTAATAGAAGTAAAACGTCTATGTTACTGTATAAGTTGTTGACTTTGTTATGTAATGATGTTGTCATCCGAATGGTGTTTGCGTGGTATGTAGAATGTTGTTAAGACTTTTGTGTGAAAGCGTGTAATTTACGGTATTGAAATAGTCTCTGTCTTGGACAGGGTCAAAAACACGCTTGCACATATATGGATTGCGCATGCTATGTTGTCAATATAGCTTGCGCAATCCAAATATGCGCAAGCGTGTTTTTAAAATAATCAGGAAACAGCTTGCGCAAATGTGCAATGCGCAAGCTGTATTGACAATAAAGCTTGCGCATTTCACATTTGCGCAAGCTGTTTTTTGGGTCAGTTCAAAACAGTGAGCTGCTCTGCCACACTACTAAACCAAAATTTGCAAACTCTCAAATTTCCAAAGCGTGCACACAACATTCCATTAACAATACCATCTCCAAACAAAACAAATAACATGATTCAACTGACAAAATAAATAGATTAAATAATTCGTACAATAACATAGAAACGTACAAGTCTTATAGTAAATAGATTGAACAAGTCATACAAAAACCTCTTAACCAACCAAAAAAAACAACAACAATAAGACCAACACTGTCAACCACGAATCTGTCTAACCTCAAGTGATGGTGTCTCTCTTCTTCTTCTTCCGTTTGTACACAATGTGAGTCGATCCTTGGCCTTCTTCGAATGTAGGAGCGGGTGTCGGAAATGGAATTTCTTGTTGTTGGCTTGGCCCAAAAATGAGTTTTTCTTGTTGAATTTCCCATTGCGGCGCCTCTTGCGCATGCTCGTATGTCGACTGTCCAACATATCCAAATTGTTGTTCTCCTTAATGCCAAACGGATCAGTCAGCATGAGTTTCTCCACTGGTGCATTGCTGCTCTACCTCGGGCCAAGCGGGCCATCCAGCTGTGGTTTCGCTACCGGAATGTTGTGAAGTCTCCTCCTCCACGTGTGCCTCCTCCCATTGGGCTTGTCCATCCGCTACTGTGGTATGTGTCTCCTCTGTACAACGTGGTGGCTCTTCTACAATGCGCAGCGGCTTGACCGGCCTTTTTAGCTTGTTTCGACCCAAAATCGTGTCAAGTATTCGTCGTAGGTCAATGCACTTGCTTTTGACCTTGTCCGGCTCCATATGACTTTCTTCTATTTCGTTCACGACATCCAAAGCGCTGTATATTCCGCTTAGCTAAACCATAAGTCATAACAATGCATCAATATGATATAAAAATTGAACTATAAAATTTTTGAAATGACAATACTTACCATATCACGTTCTAGAGGAGCACAGAGAGTGTACGCAACCAACTTCCTTGCTGATTTTTTAAGAATATAACGACGAGTAATTCACCAATACCAATACTCGTACTCCTCAAAGGTGTCGGAGGCTCGCGTGCTCGTTCGACACGATCAATTCTTGATTGCCAAATAGCAATACTTTCCTCCAAAAATGTCATCCAGCTAGTGGGTTTTGGATCAAGGGGGACGATAGGATCGGGAATGTGCTGATAATCAAAGGAAAACTGTCTCATAATCCGATCGGATGCATACAACTCAAAGTCTAAAAATAGAATCAGTCGGCTCTTAGCAATTCAACCGGCGAACGCATACTCAATTTCCGGATGTCCAAACTTATACACTAATGAATATGGTTCCCATGTAACAGCATCATACGCCAACAAATCCAACTCATTACGGTAAAACTGTATATTTCTTGGTGTCTCACGCCAACTCTTAGCACAATTCCACCTAGCCCCGAATGGAAGATACATATGTAAGTGTTATTATAAGTATATCAAAACCAGTAAAGCAAAACGAATGCAAACAACAATTACTATCGGAATGTCTGCAATTCAGTATTGTATAAAGTACCACACGAGGAGTGAGAAAGAAGGTAGGCAGTACCGTTCAATCACAGTCCGTGCGCGTGCAATTTGTCCGAGTCCAGTAGCCGATACTGTTCCCTTAAAGCAATATTGCTCTCCCACTGGCGCAGAGGAGATGATGAGCAATTCGCCTCCCAAGGTTAAACGGACCGTACTCTGCGATGTTGCGCTACAACCGCAGAGCGACGACGAACTCAAGGTAGGATTTTGTTTTTACAGAACAGAGCAGTGGACGACGGAGAAGAAGAGTAAGAAAACTGATACATTGTTACTTTGATTTTCGCAGGCCTTTATATAGGCTGTGAAGAGGCATCTGTTCAGGAATGGGTACTTCCGTTTGAATTGCAACGGCTGTGACTGTTGGAAAGGTTGCGACCCTTTACCAACAGATACTTCCGTTGGCGTTTGCGCGGCCGAATTCAAAAAATAACCGTTTTGCTGGGCAGCGAGCCCATTCGCATTTGGAGGCCCAATCGATCACGAGACCCCAAGAGCCCCAAGGCCCAAGGCCCTTATCTTTGACCTTTTTAATTTAATATGAAATATATGCATGCTTTGTTCATGCCATTGCCTCTTTCCTTCATCTCTTCTTTCTTTTGTAATAACATCTCATGCCTTAATATAAGTAGTGGCATAGGTGCTAGTTTTCCCCGATGTGGGACTAAATGATTTTGCCAAATTTTTTTTTTGCTTTAACCATTTATTCATTTTTCCAACAATCCCCCACATGAATGAGTGGTTATATGATCTGTTCTTAAAATTGCGAAACATTTATCATATGGGTAAAAGTAGCACAAAGGCCTTGAACTTTTCCTAGTGTTTATCGTTATAACTAACTAGCGAATCAGTGGACTAGACTGTCTTTGAACTGTAAGCCGTTTGTGTAAGTCTATAAAGATAACACGTGATAAATGTTCTTTAACTCCTTGGTTCTCTGTTTGTGTTCGTTTTTGCCATGAACACCGCCTTGGTTTCATGAGTGCTTAAAGAATTCGACCTTACAATCCTTCTTGAAGCGGCGCCTTCGCACTCACATAGGTGATTCTATAAAGAGTATCCCGTAATACCCCACTTGGTTCTTTATAATACCACAGTATAGACATCATTAAAAGCAAAGCTTATCCTATTCTCCGACGGGTTGTGCACTGACTTATCATAGGAATGGTTTTTAATTGAGTAGTGCCGTCAAGTTTATCTCAAACTTAGTTGTCCCTTTGAACCTAGATCTTGGGATCTCCAGTCAACTAGGTGGGGTTTCCGTTTTAGAAAACTTTTCAATTAATAGGTCTTAAGCCCATTCCCATCGATAAGGTTTGAACTTTCTCTCTTGGCAAGCCTTTTGTTAGTGGATCCGCTATGTTATCCTTTGACCTTACATAGTCTATGGTGATAACTCCATTAGAGAGAAGTTGTCTTATGGTTTTATGTCTACGACGAATATGTCGAGATTTACCATTATACAGTGTACTGTTAGCCCTTCCTATAGCAGATTGACTATCGCAATGTATACATATTGGAGGTACTGGTTTTTCCCAATTTGGAATATCTTCCAGAAAACTCCTAATCCAATCTGCTTCTTCTGCGGCTTTATCCAGAGCAATGAATTCTGATTCCATTGTTGACCTTGCTATGCAAGTTTGTTTGGATGATTTCCACGAGATTGCTCCATTTCCTAATGTGAATACGTATCCACTTGTGGATTTAGTATCATGTGATCCGGTTATCCAATTTGCGTCGCTGTAACCTTCCACTACTGAAGGATAATTCGAATAATGCAAACCAAAGTTCTGTGTATATTTCAGATATCCAAGAACTCTTATTATCGCTTTCCAATGATGTTTACCAGGATTGCTGGTAAATCTACTGAGTTTACTTATAGCATATGCGATATCTGGTCTTGTGCAGTTCATTACATACATGATACTTCCTAATACACGAGAGTATTCCAGTTGATATATACTGTCACCGGTGTTCTTAACCCAATTTTGGTTCATATCTACTGGTGATTTTGCAATAGTTATATTGTATTGCTTGAATTTTTCAAGTATCTTGGCTATGTAATGTGATTGAGATAATGCATATCCTTGTGGTGTTCTCACAATTTTTACACCCAATATTACATCAGCCAGTCCTAGGTCTTTCATATCGAATCTAGAAGATAACATATCTTTTGTTGATGTTATTATGGCCTTATTATTGCCTAGGATCAATAAATCATCAACATAGAGACATACAATGACATATCCAATATGTGTGTATTTCACGTAAACACATTTATCTGATTCGTTTATAGCGAATCCATTTGATAACATAGTTTCATCAAATTTCTCATGCCATTGTTTTGGTGCTTGTTTAAGACCATAAAGTGATTTCACCAACTTACATACTTTGTTTTCATTTCCTGGGCTAACAAACCCTTCAGGTTGTAGCATATATATTTCTTCCTCCAACTCACCATTCAAAAAAGCCGTTTTTACATCCATTTGATGTATTTCCAAATTTAGTATAGAGGCGATTGCAATAAGCATCCTAATGGATGTTATTCTAGTTACTGGTGAGTAAGTGTCAAAATAATCCAGATCTTCTTTCTGTCTGAATCCTTTGACTACTATACGAGCTTTATACTTATCTATTGAGCCATCAGCCTTGAGTTTTTTCTTAAATATCCATTTATATCCTAGTGGTTTTGATCCTTTAGGGAGATCCACTAGTTCCCATGTATGGTTTCGCAAAATAGATTCTATTTCATTATTGACAGCTTCCTTCCAATAAGGAGCATCTGGAGATGACATTGCTTGTTGATAGGTTAGAGGTTCATTTTCTATCATGTATGCATAGAAATCGGGTCCAAAGGTTTTAGAAGTCCTTTGACGTTTGCTCCTTCTGGGTTCCTCTACCTCTGTTTCAACATCCCTTTCATTCAAATTTTGATTAACATCATCCTCGGGAATATCTGTATCTCTTGATCTCTTTTGAATAATAGTTTCAATGGATGTTTTAAGAGGATAAATGTGTTCAAAGAATCTAGCATTTCTAGATTCGATAATGGTGTTTTCATGAATGTCATCAATTTTAGATTTATACACCAAAAATCGATAAGCAGCACTATTATGAGCATATCCTATAAATATGCAATCTACAGTCTTTGGTCCAATTTTGACCTTCTTTGGTTTCGGTATTTCTACTTTGGCAAGACACCCCCACACTCTCAAGTATTTGTAGGATGGTGGTCTGCCTTTCCACAGTTCATGCGGTGATTTCAAAGTCTTCTTTCGAGGCACTTTATTTAGAATGTGATTCGCAGAAAGTATAGCTTCTCCCCATAGGTTATCTGGTAGACCAGAACTAATGAGTAGAGCATTCATCATTTCTTTTAGCGTACGATTTTTACGTTCTGCTATGCCATTTGATTGAGGGGAATATGGTGCCGTTGTCTGGTGTATAATACCATGTTCGGCGCAGTATTCTTCAAATGGAGATTCATATTCTCCTCCTCTATCACTTCTTAAGGCTTTTATCTTCTTATTAAGTTGATTTTCAACTTCCGCTTTGTATTGTTTAAACATGTCAAATGCCTCATCCTTGCTTCTAAGAAGATACACATAACAGTATCTCGTACAATCATCAATAAATGTGATGAAATACCGTTTTCCACCTCTAGTTTGACACATTTTCAAGTCACACACATCTGTGTGTATTAAGTCTAGAGGTTCCGTATTCCTTTCAACTTGATGAAAGGATGTTCTAGTTAGTTTAGATTCGGCACATGTTTCACATTTGTAATTGGAATTTATTGTAAACTTAGGTATAAATTCTAAGTTTATCAATTTTCGCAATGTATCAAAGTTAACATGACCTAATCTCGCATGCCATATATTAAATGACTCAGTGATATAAACAGAAGAATTAATTTTATTATCACTATCTTTTGGTACAACGGTCATTGCATTCATTTTGAACAGACCATCACTCACATACCCTTTGCCAACATACACTCCATTTTTAGACAATACAAAATTATCAGAAACAAAGACCAATTTGAAGCCATTTTTACTTAGCAATGATCCTGAAACCAAGTTCTTGCGGATATCTGGAACGTGTAGAACATCGTTTAGAGTAAGTTCTTTCCCAGAAGTCATTTTAAGAACCACTTTTCCTTTGCCTTCAACCTTTGACGTAGACGAGTTTCCCATAAAGAGTTGCTCTTCCTGTGTCGCAGATTTATAGTCGGAAAACATCCACTTGTTGGCGCAAATGTGTCTTGTGGCACCAGTGTCCACAAACCATTCTTTCGGGTTGCCAACCAAGTTGCATTCTGAGATCACTGCGGATAAATTCATTTCAGAGACATTCTCGGAAAGCGTTTCGAATTCTGTAACATTGGCTTGGTCTTTCTTCTTGTTCTGATTCTTTGGACCTCGACATTCGATTGCCTTATGTCCTTTCTTCCCGCAATTATGGCAGTTTCCTTTGAACTTCTTAGCCTTCTTTGCGTTTGGGTTGTTTTCCCTCTTTCTTTTGTTGTTCTTTTCTGTTTCAACCACATTTGCCTTTGCCACCATAGTATTAGTTGCTTTCTTTTCAGATTTTCGGTTGTCTTCTTCAATTCTGAGTCGAACAACCAAATCTTCCATTGTCATTTCTTTACGTTTGTGCTTCAAATAATTCTTGAAATCTTTCCACAATGGAGGCAATTTCTCTATAGCGGCAGCCACTTGAAACGACTCACTTAGAGACATTCCTTCGTCATGTATCTCATGTATAATGACTTGCAACTCTTGAATTTGGCTAATCACTGTTTTAGAGTCTATCATTTTAAAATCCAGAAATTTACCGACGATGAATTTCTTCATGCCAGCATCTTCTGTCTTGTATTTCTTATCGAGAGACATCCAAAGTTCCTTTGACGTCTTCATAGTACAATACACACTGTATAGACTGTTATCAAGGCCGTTCAATATGTAATTTTTACATATGAAGTCGGAATTTTTCCAAGCAGTGAGCGCCTCGACTTTGGTAGCGTCAGGCTCCAATTCGTCTACTTTAGGAGGATCCTCTGTAAGGAAATTCGCGAGTCCTAAAGTGGTAAGGTAGAACAACATCTTCTGCTGCCATCTTTTGAAGTCAACACCAGTAAATTTTTCTGGTCGTTCTCCATGCGAGAAGGCGACAGTCGGAGCAACTAATGCAGCAGTTTGAGATGCGGGCACAACAGGTTTGGTTGCCGAAGTATTACCGTCCTTTGCCATCGTCTGGATGCAAAGAGAATACTTAGAAAACAGAACGTTATTGCTTTAAGATTGTTATTATAAGTATATCAAAACCAGTAAAGCAAAACGAATGCAAACAACAATTACTATCGGAATGTCTGCAATTCAGTATAGTATAAAGTACCACACGAGGAGTGAGAAAGAAGGTAGGCAGTACCGTTCAATCACAGTCCGTGCGCGTGCAATTTGTCCGAGTCCAGTAGCCGATACTGTTCCCTTAAAGCAATATTGCTCTCCCACTGGCGCAGAGGAGATGATGAGCAATTCGCCTCCCAAGGTTAAACGGACCGTACTCTGCGATGTTGCGCTACAACCGCAGAGCGACGACGAACTCAAGGTAGGATTTTGTTTTTACAGAACAGAGCAGTGGACGACGGAGAAGAAGAGTAAGAAAACTGATACATTGTTACTTTGATTTTCGCAGGCCTTTATATAGGCTGTGAAGAGGCATCTGTTCAGGAACGGGTACTTCCGTTTGAATTGCAACGGCTGTGACTGTTGGAAAGGTTGCGACCCTTTACCAACAGATACTTCCGTTGGCGTTTGCGCGGCCGAATTCAAAAAATAACCGTTTTGCTGGGCAGCGAGCCCATTCGCATTTGGAGGCCCAATCGATCACGAGACCCCAAGAGCCCCAAGGCCCAAGGCCCTTATCTTTGACCTTTTTAATTTAATATGAAATATATGCATGCTTTGTTCATGCCATTGCCTCTTTCCTTCATCTCTTCTTTCTTTTGTAATAACATCTCATGCCTTAATATAAGTAGTGGCATAGGTGCTAGTTTTCCCCGATGTGGGACTAAATGATTTTGCCAAATTTTTTTTTTTGCTTTAACCATTTATTCATTTTCCAACAGTAAGTCGGTAGGAATTCTATTAGACGGTCGTCCAATAGCAATATGCGACCATGACCATAGTTGCAACAACGTTGCAGAACCCCCCAAAACTTTTCGACGTTGCAAGGCAACCTGTGACAACTCACTATACAAATAGTATAAACAGCACTACCCCAAGAATGATATCCACAGTTAGCCAAATCGTTCAAAAAAGTACAAATTTCAAACTTAATCTCCCTTCCGAATGATCGGGAAATAATCGGCAGCTCAAAAAATACAATATCACGGCATGAGTGCGGCGAAGTACATCTAAATCGGTCGCCCTTTCGGGTAGTGGTTCGGAAAATTCACTTTTAAACCAAGTCATTGATAACTCACTTTTAGACTAACTGCCTCTCTAGGTGGAAAAATACCAAGCAAGTCATGAACCAATTCGATGTAATCGATATCCAAATTTTGCAAACATACCGGACGACCGTCTGCTTTAAAACCGAAAAGAAAATGCATATCCGCTAAAGTCACTGTCATCTCCCCGACTCTCACATGAAACATATTTGTTTTCGGCCTCCATCTATCGCATAAAGAGGTAATAAGGTGATGAGACGAATGTAGTCGATTTGCATAGCTTGCCAAAATCTGGAGATTCGTAAATTCGCCTCCAATCTTGGATATTTATAATCGATCTCATTGAGCTTGCTTGAATGATCGCATATCTTCACAGTTTCAACACCCTTAAATGTATAAAAAAATTAAAATCGGTGCTTCATATTTGCACTTCCCCGATTTACCAATATCAAACATTTACCTCCATTAATGTGTCGTTTTGGCTTCTATGGTATTCTTGAAAATAGAGAACACTTCTATCTTCGGGCCCGGAAGACAATTCTGCAAACAACAACAACCGTTTATCACTATAAAAACTTTGTACAAAGTTAGGGTTTTGGCTATATGAAGATTTCATATCCTTTTGCATTTTCAACAAATAAACCAACAATTAGAGCACGTTGACATCGACATCATCATGACTACCAATTCCATTAACAACAACAATCATTTTTAATATAGTAATCAATTTACAATCAAAATATAATTACCTCTAATCAAAGAAGAAGAAGAGCTTGCTTCCATTTTATGCTTAATCTAGTGGTTGATTGAAGAAATAGATCAAAAGCAATGTTTTAGAGTTAATAGATTTAGATTTGGAATGAGTTGGAGGTTGGGAATGGAGAGGGTTTTGCTAAAAATTAAGATAGGGGATGAAATGAATCTCAGATCCGCTCTGTCTTTTTGGTGTCCAAAAATTTGCTTGTGCATTCCATTAGTGCGCAAGTTTTAAAATAAAGCTTGCACATTTATGGAATGCGCAATGTATAGTTAAAAAAATTTACACTTGCGCACTCCATATTTGCGTAAGTATAAACCGAAACGAGACCTAGTTTGCTAATTAGTTTTTTCTGAAGCCTAAAAGTATAATATGAAATTTTCTGAAGCCTACGCTCAAAAATTGTCCTAAAAACAACTATAGATTAATCTAAATTGGGAACTGAACATCTTATATTCGGATATCCTTAGCTGAATTCTAGGATGACTTGAGTTCCCATTACATCCACGTCCTTGTCTAAGAGAATGACATACATGGAACCTTGGAATTTTTGAAATCTGGGATATATCAAATGCGTGCGTAGTTTGGAAAGTTAATAAAACAGGAAATGAATGATCATTAAAAAAAATAAATAAATAAATAAATAAATAAATAAATCTTGAAGCAATAAAGATAGAACGACCATTTGAACAATAAATTAAAGATATATAATACATTCATTTAATAAAGAACGAGTAAATTTAAGAGATGATAAATATCAACTTCAATTTTATACTAAATTTTGATAAACACTAGAAAATCTTGTATACATTAGCGAAATTTCATCATGTAGTTTCCATTTTACCTCAAAAAAAATCTATGAGCGTAAACTAAACAGAAATGCATGGATAATGAGTTCTCAAGGAGCAGTAAACTCACAGGGGAATTATAAAGATGTTTAAATCATTGCCTTCCTTCTACATGCCTCTGCGTCCACGTAAATACTTCCTACTATGATCGTTGAAATTTCATCCAAATCAATGTCAACTAGTCAACATCAATAACAGTATCACTGAGTTCTTAATCCCAATTGCAGGTAATATCCACTTCTCAAATTCATTTTCTTCGTTTTTTGATGGAATATCAATGAGTCAGCAGAAGAGCATCCTGCTCATCTTCATATTGCCTTGGAAAGCTATTACATCTGAACACGGTAAACTCATTTCTAAAACATATGTTCTCATGCATATTGAATATGTGGTCCAAACTTCATAGCTTTAACCTATACTTCAATTCACAGTGTTTATTTGCTATTTGTTAAGTCTCTTTAATGCAACTAGAAGGTCAGGAATCGGTGATAAATCAAAAATAAAATACCCCTAGAAATGACATTTTGTCACTTGTGGCATGTAGTTCTTAGATTTAAAAGGGCGGATGTAGCCAAGTGGATCAAACCAGTAGAATGTTAATATTGTTCGAGGTCCTTTATAGTGAATGAGATATTGTCTCACATCGCCGAAAATAAGTTAATATTCATGCTTTCTATTGTTTAAATTCAAACAGAAGCGACTGTTGGTTGTTAAACGATCATATTTGAGTGGACACAGATTTCCCAACTAATACGACTGTTGGTTGTTAGACAGTCATATCTGAATGGACGCGCATTTCCCAACTGAAACGACTGTTGCAACTAATTGAATGGACGTTGCTTTTTTCAAACAGAAATAGGCGTTGCGAATTCGAAAAGTGTTGCAAACAAAGAGATGTGACATTACAGTTGTGAATTGCTCTTGCAGATTTGAACAGACATGAAACGAAGAGACGTGACTTTTACCAACGGATATAGCCTTGTAGAATTCGCCTATAAAAGGAGCAGAAAACCCGATCATTTACTAACTCCGTTTTTTCTCTTCTTCCTCTTCGTTTCGGCTAACTCCGTTTTTCTTTTCTTCCTCTTCGTTTCGGAAACCTCTAAAATCCAAACGATGCTGCGTATCACACAGAAGATTATACACACCACAATCTCGAGCAGATCACGTCTGTTGTATCTTCGGAGAATTTGAATAAAGTCTTAAGGAAATTATTACGGCAAGTCTCAAACTAGGGGTGGGCACGGTCGGTTAACTAAACCGATCGATTAATTAACCGATTTAACCGACCAAAACCTACGGTTCGGTTAACCGAACCCATTATGAAACTGAATAGTTTATACCGACCGAACCGTTGATTTTTAACCATGGTTAACCGTTTATATTGATCAGTTAACCGATAAAGTTCCATCGGTTAACCTATAAATGACTAATTAACCGTAATTAGTAGTTAAAATTAACTAAAACCAGTACTAACATACAAGGCAGTAATACTTTTAGGCAGTAACCAGAGCAAAAATCAAAGTCTCTGCATATTTCATAGTAATATAACACTCAGCACCACTAACCAGATCAGAGGAAAAATTTCAGTAGGCATATTTCATGATACATAGACTAGTTTATCAACATACTAGCATAGTCTAACGACAAATCCAACACAGCAGTACAAATTACATGATACATATTAACCAAGATGAATAACCAAAGACATAAACTACATGCATTACCAAATACTACAAAGTAACTACAACAAGCAACTCAGCACAACTCGGCAAGAAAACTGATGATGGAACATTGAAACGCGGCAAGAAGCCAACAACTCAGCATTTCAGAAGCCAAGAAAACTCCAAGCTCCAAACAGATCATGAAACTGATGATTAAACACCGATGAGAATAGTAAACCGATGATTAAACACCGATGAGAATAGTAAACTGATGATAAAACACCTCAATTTCTTTTGATTTGATTCGGGCATTTCTATGCTTGTTGTAAGCATAGAGGCAGTGGTGCTTTAATATAGTAGTATTACTATAAAACTAGTTTTTTCTCATAATGATACACTAAATATACTCGAGCTCAATGTAATTTTCTCTATTGCAATTGTTTGAACTGTATATCATGGTATTTCTATCTCATTTGAATTTTTACTTTATCATTGCACATAAATCCTAGTGTATTTCAGTAAAACCTTCTTACTCAATAGTAGCAGTATTATTTTACTTATATTCCTAGTATAGTTGCACTTGCAAGTTATACTAGTGCAGATTTTTACTCAAATTACTCTCCCTTTGGCCGCATTAATGATGACTGGCACCTGTTTAACTTTCAAAATATATGAAAGGAATAGGTATATAAATTATTGAGTATACATCTATTCAATAACTGCATATGTATGTAATCATACATTATATACTGACCGCAAATTTAACTTTACGAATTGAACAAATATTTATATACTCATGTTAAGTATTAACCATATACTCATATTTAATTATTTATACTCAATAATGTATGTAACCATAACTTTAGAGATATATGTCAACTAAGTCTATAATTATATTATGTAAAACTTGTTGTAGTTGACTTAGTAAGACAGAAAATTAGTTAAACAACCTAAAGACCATTACCCGATGATACAGATTCAAATATTCATTTGCTTATACCGGTGTTTTTATGGAATAGATAGATCACTATGAACATGTGTGTCCACCTTGTTAAGAGACATATGTTAATAAACTAAAATAAATTTGGAGCAGTTACCATTATTGCTGTTTATATTAGAAAAGCCATTTATGTAGAAACCTTGATCTCTCCGTCTGACTCTAATAGGTTTCAAAATCGAATGCTCTCGGTACGTACTTCTTGAGATATTTTCCTGCACATAAATTCCTAACATTCACCATAACTTCAATAATATATGTAATTTAAATTACTGAATATAAATGCATTTCATTTCAGGACTATAAATACACATTTCATATATGTATAATACCATTATTGCTTTTTATGCTTTCCACAACATGTTTCCTGACGCCCATTTTTTTACCGTAACTATTTGCGCATTGGTGCAACGAATCGGATGCACTTATACAATGAGAATCAATATTTGCAGTCCCCCATTAACATCTGCAGCCACTATTAGAAAACTAAACCTTTAAGAGACATATACTTTCAAAACATTTATTACAAAACATATAACACAAGTGCACCCATAATTTTTTCTCTCTCTTGCATTAAGTCTCTACCATCCATCTCGAAAATCTCATTTAAGCTTTATACCTTTCCTGATATTTATACTTTGGCTATTTATATATAATAGAAATTATGAATCGAGGATTCGTGAATTTTAGGATGGATCTATTAGCACCCCTTAATTTACCTTTCCTACCCCATTATTTACTTTCTTTCCATCTTGCTTTAATTTCAACCTAGATCTACCATAGTGGAATGTTACGAGATCACAAGATCATACTTAGTATCAACAATGATATTGTAGAATGTCTATATTTATTATTTAACATGAGTCCTATATTTTATCCTACATGAGACACAGAATTAGACTTGTGGTAGTCATATCTAAGAATAAATTCAAACCAATAAAATAAGTTGAAGTTTTTGCAAACAACAGATAATCACAAACATCAAAAAAGGCACTTGGATAACAACCAACTGTATGAGTTGTAAGCATATAACTTTCTACTTTCTTACACCAAAGCCGCAGCAATGCCTACTCAAGCAGAAAAGAAGATTTCACGAAATCAAGTCTATTACCAAAATTCTCAACTCCCTCTCTACCTAAGTATGTTATTTTATATATGGCAGTTCAACATATTCATCACTGTATACATTACAACCACACTATTAATGCAAATGGCACACAAAAATCATTTCAATTTAAACTACATTAAAAACGTCCAACTCAGTTAGACAAACTCAAAGTTGCCAATCATAGTAACGGACATGATCGAAGACCAACAATAATATAATACATGTATCTTGTTTAAGCATATACGAATTAAACATAATAAATTTTATTAAACAGATGAAGCCTACTAATAAACAAGATAAATCATACTCATGTTCTTCCTATTCTTGCTCGCATTCACCATTGCTCAAATCATCATTCTAGATAGCAAGGAATGAAGAAAAATGTGGAGGAGGATCGATTTGTATTTGGATTCGAATTTTCAGCCAAGGCAACAAATTTTGAAGATTCGTTTATTTATTTTGGGAACGAACGAGTTGATTATTTTGCGGAATGTGAATAACGGTTGGCAAAGGAGGAAGGCATGTTTAGGGTTAGGGAATAAGTGGGTCGGGTTGCGAATAGTATCGGGCGGATTTGATTTTGGACTGTTAAATAATTTCGGTTAACCGGTTAATCGTGGTTTAAACTCTGGTTAACTGTTAACCGAACCGATCATCATTGGTTAACATCGGTCGGTTAACCGAATTTTTGGGTTAAAGCAGTTCAGTTAAGATCGGTGGTTAACTCGATTAATGCCCACCCCTACCTCAGACGAAATTTCCTTCTTCATCCTGTTGGATTTCTTGTTTATTTATATATATATACACATCATTCTGTAATCTTTCCGTTTCGAAGTTGTACTGTTTTTACAAAGTAGTGCAATGATTGTTCATCTCTATAGTTTAACACAACACTTCGTTGTTGCTATTGCTATTGTTTGTTGTAAATTCATTACAACAATAGTAATTGCTCAAAATTACTGATATACAATTCCAAAGTAGTGGAAGTCTGATTTATAAACTTGTGTGACGAGTTTGTAAGTGATTCATCTCTGTTTTTTTATACTAGTCGATATAATAAATACACCATGTGGGTTTAGTTCCCTAGGATTTGTTATAGACAAAGAACAATTAAAAGGTATAAGATGATTAAACATGGTAAAAATCTCAAAACGACCAAAAATAAAAAAGGAAAATGTACTAAGTAAGTGTGATTATTATATCAAGGTTCACTAACGAAAAAGATTCAACAAAGTCAAGTTTCCATAAACTAAAGCAAAATTTTCAAATAATTCAAATGCTATTGTACATACAAAACACTGAAACTCCAAAATATTCAATATAATAACTTTTATCGCCTTTTAAAAACATTACTTTTAAGTAGTTTAGATTCAGAGTGATGCTAAATGCATTACGTTATAAACTACCTTTTAAAAAGAACGATGCTTTCATTTTACCCATTGTGGACCGTATACAGTCAAATTGTTGTATATCGTCGAACAGTTATCAATAACCATATGTATCGGTAAAATGAAGGCATTGTTAAAAATAAACATAATTTTTTATTTTATTAGTCTAGAACTTTCCATATAGAAAATATCTAGAATATATGTTTAGATTTATGAAATATGTATTTAAAAACATATTCGAGAGAGTTTAAGAGAAATATACAGAATAAGTCAATATTCTAGAGAATGGTTCTAAATCATTAGACTAATTGAATCTATATCATTTTAAAATGTGAGTTAATATAAATACGGATGAAGTCACTCATTTTTGTTTGCAAAGAAAAAGTATGAACATTTATAATTAAAATCTGCAATAAAGTCTTATTCACTACTCAATTGTTTCCCTCCAATCTCTCATCTATCTTCATTACCTTTTTTAAAATCAAATGTACACCATCAAAAAACATCCCACTAATAGTACCAAAAATAGCTTGATATCAAGGAAGAATGACAAGTGTATCATACTTGGCGGTAGATAAATGGAACGGGGATAATGATTCCCTTGACACCGAGAAGTTGGCCATTGATATTTCAACTGTGGAGAAGGATGTGATGGAAGAGTTGGTTACTATACTCTCCAGTTTTCTATGGAAGAGAACGTTATATTAGAGATTAGGAGTGAAACAACCGCTAGAAGAATTTGGACCAAGCTGGAGAATCTCTTTTTGAAGAAATCACTCACAAATCGTCTGATTTTGCTGAAGGCATTTTTCACCATGAAGGTGAGAGAGGGTACTTCAGTGAAGGCGCATCTTAGTTTCTTCGATGTTCTTTTAATGAATATGAAGACTTTTTATTTGAAGGTTGATGAAGAGCAGAAGACGATGGCTCTTTTGTATTTCTTTTCGAAGCGTTACATAGGTTCCGCTAATAGTCTGATATATAGGAGAGACACTTTGACAATAGTGGATGTGAAGTTCGGTTTTCTATCTGAAAACTCGAGAGACTAGATGAAGGAGATGAGTGAAGGTAAAGAAGGGAGTAGTAGTCGTGGTGTATTTATTGAGAGAGGAAGAGAGGAGAAGAAGAGTTGGAATCGTAAGGGGCGTTACAAGTCTAGGGAGCCGGGAATGGTCGAAGAAGAAAGTTTAGAGATGGGAAGTGTCACCACAATAAGAAACCATACCATTATAAGAGAGATTTTCCAAAATTTAAGAGGAAGAATAAGGATGAATCTTCATCGATTATGGTGGAGGAGGATATCTAACGTTGTGTTTACTGTAGTAGCATCAGATATCTTAGACCATTGGAGCTTAATTCAGGGGTATCATTCCACATGATGCTAAATAGGGATTACTTCAGCTCTTTTGTTGGAAAAAGGGAAGTGCAATTCTTATGAGAAACGATGCTTACTGCAGAGCCATGAGAGAGGGTATAGTATGAATTTACATGTTTAATAGAGCAATTCACACTTTGAAACTTGTCTACTATATTCCAGATCTTCAAAAGTCATTGATCTCTTTAGGCCAGTTGGCATCCATGGGATGTAATATGACTATAGAGAATGATAGTTTGAAGGTTTCTAGGGGTGCATTAATTTTTTGAAGGGCGATGTGTTTCAGAATCTGTATCTACTGTGAATAGAACCATCGTGCTTGGAGAGTCTTATGTTGAAGTAGATATTTCTCGTGCTTTGTGTACAAACAAACTTTGGAATTTTAGATTGGGTCATATTTCGAAGAAGGACTTGAAGTTACTTCATGTACGTTATATGATTAAAGGAGAAAGCTTTGACAAGTTAGATTTCTACCAAGAGGATATGTTGGCTAAGCAGAAAAAGGTAGCTTTTGGAGTTGGACTTCATAGACCAAAGAGAGTACTTGATTATGTACATATAGATGTAGGGGGCTAGTAGCTCCCACTTCCATTAGGGGTGCAAAATATTTTATTTCCTTCATTAATGACTTCTCTCAGAAAGTTTGGATGTATGTGATAAAGGCCAAATCAGAAGGTTTTGAAAAATTTAAAGCTTGGAAGGCACTAGTTGAGAACTAGTTTGGTTGCAAGTTGAATGTGCTTAGATCTGATAATGACACTAATCAATAACTCTTATCGGGTAGAACCATATAATTAAGTGTTGGACTTCACAATTAACCGTGGATATTTGACTATTAACTAAGATATAAATATCTAAGTGATATATTGACAAAGAAGAGAAAACATACATAATATATGATGTTGCTTAAGGGTGTCGTTTTGAAAGGAAAAAAAGACTTCACCTGGATAATCCATAAGCAACTGAACTTGTGTCCACTACCGTGATATAGAAATATCTATATAAGTTTAAATTTTAAACTGTTAAAATGTTATCGAGGTTTGAGTTCACACAACTCGACTCTCGGTTTTTAATTGAAAATAATTTTATTGAAATAATTTATAAAAAGTTCCTTTAGGTGTATTTGTCCACGTGCATAGCTCAGTTGGTCAGGTCTGCCTAGCGATCATGGAACAAAGTTCCATGAGGTCGTGGATTCGAGTCCTAACCAGCTGCATAGTGTAACCCTTAAGACGTAGAGATGCTATCCTTCAAAAAAAGAGAATGCTCAGTGTTGAGCTGGCTTAAAAAGAAGGGCGGTTGTGGCGGACCTTCTGAATCCTCTAGCTCTACTCCCTGAAGTAGTTTTTTTTAAAAGTATAAATTATTATTATGGATAAATTAATATAATGGCTATATTTATTATTGTTCTTATTTATTATTAAAGGGCCTAAAGTTAATTGATAAAATATATAATTGTTTTACATTTATTTAATTACTTTTAAGCCAATATAAGAAATTTAATATAATAAATAATATACATGTATTTATGTGCTTGTGTTACTTTGATAGCTGAAATTTTCTAACATTATTTAAAAATTAGGTGGGGCAAAATATATGTGGATATAAATTAATTAAATGGGTATAATTAATTAAGTGAGATAAGAGCTCACTCATAATGTACAATTAGTGTTGCTATAAATCTACCTAGATGCCTCATTCTACACACACATAAATTTATTCTCTCTCCATAAAAATGAATTACCTCTTACTGATGAACTTTGCAACTCCATCATTGAGTTGGAGAAGGGATCTCTGAACGTCAAAACTGATGGTTCAAGGTGTATTCCACTAGTAGGATTATCATGAAAAATTTTCAAATTGTTTTCAACCAAAAATGGATTTTAAATTGTTTCTAAATAAATTTATTTAGAATTTTGCGCTTAATTTTTTTTCCTTCTGTACTTGCACAAGCCATCTGCCATGCATATCAGTAATCCATACCATCACCATTCTACATCATCGTGATGCACACCTTCACTATCGACTAAAGTGATCAGGGACGACGTCATTGATCTTGAATTCAACAATGCTACGCGATGAAGATAATGTGGTGGGCGAATTTGACGGTGCGATGCTAATATGGAGGTTGATGATTGAATTAGGGTTTTGGGCATAAAGTGCCAGAGTCGAACCAGCATGGATGAATTCATCTCGACACTTGGAAGGTGATGGTGGTGACAACGACACAATATGCTATGTTTGGCGGCGGCACAAATTAAGTATAGGTCAGAAGTAGCAGCCAAGCCCGGCCAGAGACCAAGGCAAGCAAGACTACTGTTTAGGGCAATACAAGGAATATGAGCAACAAAAAAATATCCTACTTTTCAATCCTTGATGTCGCACAGCCTTTTTCCACCTTAGCTGTAACGACCCATAATTTTATCACTTTGAATAGGAATATTTAATTAATTTCAAGTATTCAATTGATTGTTTAAATGATAAATAATCCATTTTAATTATCATATAATGACAATAAGTGATTCATAATGGTTTTATAAATATTTAAAGTTGTTTTATAAAGATATATAAATTCTGTCGCATTATGGTAGTTCGACATCGTTTTTTTATCGAGGGATTTTAATATGGTTTTATAACTTAAATAATCTTTTTTTAATTATTTAAAGATGATAGGAAATTTATTTTCATGTTTTATTTACATAAATAAATTGTTTGATTAAAAACCGAAAATGTGACGAGGATTCAGCTTTCGGATTTCGACCTTTCGTCAGATGGAAGTTGTTTCAAATTGTTGCAACGTTAATTATTACATATACACACATGCATGTACTTACACACATGCATGTACATACACACATGCATGTACATACACAAACACACACACACACAAATATGTATACACAATTAGTCACATCAAGGGTTTGTCAATATCTAAATTTGTACATACATAAGCTTCCTTATATGTATACAAATGAAAGCTTCATCCTTAAAAGCCAAAAAGAAAACTTATAATCAACTACACATCACCTTACACATCTACAACATGAAGTAATGGAAGGCACATGGAGGGGGTTGGGTTCAGCCGTGAGTAAAGGATGGGAGGGGGTATTTTGGTAATTTCAGGTACACGGATTTCTACCCTATAAATACGCGTGCGTATCCTCTTCCTTCCTTCACAATTCATTTACTCATTCACTCTCAATATTTCCAAGTTTATCTTCTTCTTCCAAGGCACAAAAATGGCCTCCGTCTCCTCTTAATAATATTCCAAAATTAAGTCGAAGTTCTACCAAATAATCATAAGATATAAAGAGATATGCCACTTTAAATTCAAGATCAAGTTAGTGATCTCCTCTTCTTTCTTCTTGCTTGGCCGAGCTCATCAAGAGCCACCACCACCTCTCCACCCACTCAAGTACAAGACCGAGAATACCCAAGGGTCCTATAGCGGGATTCATAAGCTTCAGTATGGCAATAGCGGAGCTATAGTCGATTTCGTAGCACTAAAAGTTTGATTGGGATAACATGAAAGCGAGAACACACTTTTAACTTGGTTTATTTTAATTGTACTATATATATATATGATTGATGATATGATTTCTTATATGGTTTTTTAATATGTTTGGATGATGATTGGTTGAATTTTGGTTGCTTATATCAAGTATGTAATAGCTTGCTTGTGATAAAGTAGGAATAAAATGATTTATGATTTGAATATCATATATGTTGAGAAGTGATGGCTATTTTAATTAGCCATAAATATCTTGTGAAAAATTACTTATGTTATGACCAAAATAATATATGTATAAGATAGGTTGAGCCTCTCTTTAAATCTTAAACCAAAAAGATGTTTTTGGAAAGATTTGGAATTGGTTTTTAAAAGAAGAAGGAAAAATGGAATTTTAGAATTATTTGAAAAAAGTAAAATCTATGGTTTGATTTTTGAAAAATAATAGTTTTAAATGTGGAAAATGATATAGAAATATCGGTTTAATATAAAAGAATTTTGAATTAAAAAGATGGAATTGAATATAATAATAATATAATAGTAAAGATATAGAATAAAGTGAAAATGAGATTTTAATAAAGTAAAATTGTGTAAAATTGGTTTAATATAATTTATCGTGTCGTTAAAATGATTTAAGATGTTTCAGACATGTTTTATAAAATTTGAAAAATGGGTGAAAAATAAACCATCGTGTTTCGACAGTTCATGATTTCACGACCTGAAAAGTAAAAAAGATGTGTACGATAAAATATCAATCGGAATTTGTTAAAATAAGAATTTTTGAACCCTTATAAATATAGTTTTCAAAATAAAATGAAAAATTGAGATTCCATTTCGTAAGGTTAGAAATATGTCCAAATCAACTTATTAAAATCATTGCGTTTTGGCAGTTCGAAAAATATTGTTTTCAACTGTTTAAAATAGATGTTTTTAAAAATTTATAAATATGAAATAAATTCTATAAATTTGTTAAAATAATTTAAAAGGAATTTGAATTATAAAATGGACATATATATAACGGAATAAGTGTTTTGATCCACAAAGCTTTAAAATCACTATTCACCGATAATTTAGCAATGTAATTTGGTAACTGTTGAATAAATGATTTGAACTTCACTTTTTTTCTAAAATATTTTTGAAATATTTTCAATGATAAATCAAATACTTTTAAAGGTATAAAGTCGATCAAATAACTTGACCGCCTTATGGGTGACAGAGAGGTAGTCTAGATTGAATTTTGAGAAACTAGTTGCCTACTCCCACTAACTATCCGGACTGGCCTGACGGAGGGGATAGTTAATTTAATTTACTTGGATCACATTTTCTTAAGATAAAAGAAAAGATATTTGGAGTTTTCCAAAAATAGTAAGATTTAAAAAAGGATTTTGACGGTAAAGAGTACATTCTACTTAATCTCTATATTAAATTCCGAGGAGGGAACTTGTATTATCTTCGTGAATTTAAAAGACGATTTCACCGTTATTCAATAAATAGTAGAGGTTGAATGTGGAAAGTAGTGTTGAGTATAATTAATCTAAAATCTATGAATCCTTTTTACTCAGTGCTAATTGGTTTGGGTATACGGTAAATGATGTATTAAATAACATTGTTTATTACCCGTTAACAGATATTTTTGGAAATAAGTAATCTCCATTAAGATTGGAATTATATTAATAATAGAATATGAAAATGTTTTCCTAAGTAATTAAAAGGAAATTATTTTTCAAAGTTAAAAAGTGGTTTGATAATTCTGCATATCCGGAAACTGAAATGGTTTAAAGATATATATATCTCTAAAAGATATTTTATTGGATAAAAAGATATCTTCAAAGTTCAATGATATTTTGAGTAAAAGAAGAAAAGTGGATTTAACGAAAGAGGCTTAACATTTCTGTATACACACATGCACATCTTTTATCAGTAATTGGTTCGGAGAGATCGAGATTGGATTTGGGTAATTTCTATCCAAAAATCACTTCAGACCAATATACGCATTCGAAAATGAAGACGTAGAAGACAATGATTTTAAAGATGGAAATCTTCATAATGTAGGGCTGCTTACCACTAACTTTGTGATTCCCATGTTATATACATATGGTGGCAGTAGTACATTCATTTTGAAATCTTCAATGCAAGGCCTGCTCGCTACTAATCCTAGGGGTGATAACAAACAGGATGATTAGGAGTACCTTTGGTTTAACCTGCTCCTGAACAATTTGTATGGACGAATGTCTGACATTGCATTTCTAAGACCACGTACATTGGTTTTACAAACGTACATCTGTTTGGTGGTGTAGGAGGTAACCCCTCTTATGCTTAACACCTTTTCTTGAGGCGTATGCACTCGGGGGTTGTACTTTAATGGAAACCAATTTATGTGTCCTTTGAAATGACAATGTGGCATTCAAAGTAGGATTTGTCATGTGAAAGGTAAAATGTTACCGCCAGCCTCACACACATCGGTAATGGCAAAAACATGGTAGATGCGGCAGGGCTAAGTGGGTCGCTCCAATCAGGAGTTGCTCATCACCATTCTAGATTACTATCTATATTTTAGGTTTGTTGTATATGTTGTGGCCACAGATAGGTCCGGAAGGACTGTGGTGATGACATAGTTGGTACTATCTATGGTAGTAGGCCGATTCTATGTTAGTAGAGGGCAACAGGGCTGTGCCTCGATACATTCCTCTAGAGATGTACTATACGGAAGGTAGTCCCTTACATTTTCATTGTTGGAAATCCATTCTCTAATACGTGCCTTTACAGTTTTGAATGCAGATCCTAGTATGCTGAAATTTAATTAATGTAACAATTTCAACTATGATTAATACGTTATTTGAAAGGGTTTTCAAAGAATGTCATTAGAAATAATATCTATGATTCGATAAAAATGTTTTAGTCATCATAAGATAGAAAACATATCCGTTTTATGTGTGGCATGTTCTTATGAAATGCTCTTCTTTTCAAAGATTTTGTTTGATATCAAAGTTGATCTATGACATTTTCACATATATTTATGATTTGCGTTTCTCGCGGTGGTTTGCCAGACTGATCCTGATATTTTCAATACTCAGGTCAGATCAAAGTAGTTTCAAGATTAGCTGAAGACGCATTGAGTTTCTAGAGGAGAGATGGAGATCTGAACGTATGGACTTAGTTTACTTTTCCACTGTGTTTGTTGTTTTTCAGCATTTGTAAGGGCATCTATTTATAATTGTCGAGGACGAGCTTAGGATAGACTCTGATATATGTTTTAAAGGTGTTTGCGCTATTGTTTATTATATTTCCCATTTCTCATACTGCAAGTTTCCTATAGAATAGAATTACTATGGGTTGAAATGATAGATACCTGAACGGACATTAGAATAAGGAAAAATCGTTATGAGCTGAAATGATAGGCTCAAGGGATTTTTATTTTATTTTGTCTGACTTGGGATTGCGGGTTTGAAATGATAGAAATCGGATTTTTATTTTTAATTACGGATTGAAATGATACATATATGTATCACTTGATCTAAGTTAAAAAATATTATACAGACCCATGGTCAATTTTTAATATAATATTTTCCTAAAATTTTATTGAGTATTTTGAAATTTTTTATATATGAAATTTTAGCTTAAAGATTTGATTTAATGATTTAAAATATAAAGAGTATTGGTTTCCTATAATTTAAAATTTTTATAAGTCAATAATTGGTTTTAAATTGTAATTTGAAGACCTTTATTGATGATAAATAACTTAATAATTAAATTTGATTTAATATGGAATTTTAAATCTAACCTAGTGATTGTAATAGATTTTATTTTATGAAATGGATATGTTTTGTAAAATAAATAATCATGATTTAGATGGTAAAATGTATCTTAAATTTTGACTTAACCTGATAACTGAAAATTTATTTTTTCAAATGGAAATGTTGAGTTTAACGTTGAAAAGAATATATTGTTTATGAAATGGGTATTTTAAAATAAAGTGTTAAGTTATTTGTTAAAATAAAAGTTAAGTAAAATAGTGTACTTTGGACTCAATAAATGAATTATAGTTAATTTGGATATTTTATTTATAAAATTTTATTCTATTTAATAATAAGTTAAATGATATGCAAATGAATATTTTCAAAAGCGTAAGATAGTTTTATAAGTTAAAAATGGCTAAAATTGAGATTTTATTGTTTCTGAAATGTTATAATAAATCTGGAATTTGTATTGGATGCATTTCCAAAATGTTGTGGTTTTAAGGTAACATTTGCTAAGTGCTACCATTTCTGAAATATAACTGTTTTCTGAAACACTAATTTTATCTACTGTAGCACTTTATAAGTGCGACTGTTTCTGAAATTGAACTGTTTTGAAACACTAATTTTATCTACTGTAGCACTTTATAAGTGCTGCCTTTTCTGAAATTGAACTATTTTTGAAATACTAAAATATCTACCGTAGCACTTTATAAGTGCTGCTATTTTTGAGATTGAACTGTTTTTGAAATACTAAAATATCTACTGTAATACTTTATAAGTGCTGCTATTTCTGGAATTGAACTATTTTGAAATACTAAAATACCTGCCGCAACACTTTATAAGTGCTGCTGTTTCTGAAATTGAACTATTTTTGAAATATTATAATATCTACTGTAACACTTTCTAAGTGCTGTTGTTTCTGAAATCGAACTGTTTTGAAATACTAAAATATCTACTGTAACACTTTATAAGTGCTGCTGTTTCTGAAAATGAAAATATTTTGAAATATTACTATATCTACAGTAAATTTTTCTAAGTGCTTGTGTTTCTGAAAATACGATGTTTTTGAAATTGTTATAACTGAACCAATAAACTTAGAAAATGCTACAACTTTAGTAATGAATATTGTTTTAAAGGTGTTAGGATTTTCTATGTATTATGATTTTCAAATGATAACATTCAAAGTGTTATGATTTCCAAGTATTATGGTTTCAAAGTATTTGATTTCGGAATTGTTATAGCTTTGAAAGTACTATGATTTTGGAAATGAATCTATTTGAAATTGTATTAAATTAAGAATTGATTTTTAATATGTTGATTTGAAACTTATTAAAATTGAAGATTGAAGGGTATGACTTTATATCGTGGTTTTGGTTTAAGATGATTTTAAAGAGTACTTCAAGATTAAATAAATTGAAGGAAATATTCAATGATTTGAAAATTTGGGTTTTATTTAAAAAGGATATCATATTGATCTGGTTTTAAATGGAAACAATATCGTATTGACATAGTTTGAAATGGATATGATATTTTGGTTTTTGAAGTATAAATGATTTTGAAATAAATGTCCATAGGTAATAATAACGTTGGGTTGTTAAAGAGACCTGGATCAGAAGTTGTTATCTCTCTGCCAACTCCGAAAACCACTTTAAAACCGCGTGCGCGGTGGAGATTGCAGAATGAAGTAGGATGGTGGCGACGTCCTTTGAGGTATGAACGTGGACCTGACTCCCGTGAGTTGGCATAAGGTGGTAAAACATGAGTGATTCCAGACCAATGAGGTAGCTCCTCTTATCGGACACATTCCTTCGATACCATTCTATTACTTTGTGATTGATTGGGGTACCCTTTGATTTTTAGGAGTGTGGCTCGAGGTGGGCAGTAGTGCTGCTACGCGTTACCACCAGTCCAGATGCATAATTGGTATATCTACCTGGCATTGCCTCGTTGTGCCATTTCACCTACCCTAACGTGTCTTGTCCAAATTTGATTTGTGTCGAACCTATGGAGTATTTGTTGTAGCCTCCCGATCTGGAGGTACGAAGATGCTGCATAGACTATTGGCACTATAAAATGTGTTAAGGGGGATATGGTTAACGCCTTACGATATTTTTAGATATATTATACTTTACTCTAGACATTATTATAATAGCGTATATTAATATATAGTAGATAGTTTAACGGATCCTTAAAAGATGGATGGTAGCAAGCATCCTTTAAGTTACTTGTGCATTTTATTACAGTTCACTTGAGTTGTTTACATTGTATAAGTATGTATGTCCTGACTCGAGTGTTTGTGTTTATTTTCTTTACGCTCGGGCCAGCCTGAGTATTTCAGCTTTGGTTTCACCTTCTGGAGCTAGGATTGCTGGAGATCATCTATCTATCTAGTTGTTATCTATTTCCATTTAGTATTTTCTATTCAGCTTATGTATTAGTAGACATTTATGTATTGGGATTTCTGTTGTATTTACTTTCAAACTGTGGTATTTGTACTTGTTTTGAGACTGTGTTGTAGTAGCTTCATGAACTACTAATGTTATTTCTATTTCCGCTGTAAGTTATTTTGATTTATCTGTGTCTGTGATTCTATGATTGGTCTTATTTGCTTCAAATTATATAACAATCTTCTATTTTAAATTATTCAAGTCAGACATGTGTGGCTTTACTGTCGATTTGAATGGTTCAAAATAGTGGGTCGTTATAGAATACCAACTTAGGATTTACATTCTTGCCAACAGGTTTTGTAAGTGAAGGTGGAGAAACTCCATCTTTAAGCCTGTGTGAACATGGTCCATAGAGTACTTAGGGGGTCATCAGTTTCGTATACTTCATTAGGTTCATGGACAAGCATCTCTACATAAACTTTTTCTTTTTGAAGTCGTAACTCTTCTACTATATTTTCCTTTTTTAAGGTTCGTGGGTTGTGGTTACTACAAGAAACTTTCCCACCAAACCAGCACATTCAAAGGCCAGACTCCTCATCCTCACCCACCTCATCGTTATGAAACTGATGAGGAGAGATGATGAAGGAAATACCACGAGGCTGATGAGACTCACAATGCTGATAGAGAGAAAGACAGGGAGAGAGAGAGAAGGAAAGAAAGAAAAGGGAGGCTAGGACCAAGCTAATTCGGGTCGCAGCCAAACATGAAAGAGGTTCCTCTAACAATCGAGGGCTTCCTATTGATCTTCCATTGCATACACAGGCTCCATCTTCCTTGGTTCAACATGTTTCGGCCTCCTCAGCTCTAGCCATTACTACCTCACCTGCCACCAAGGGAGTCATCGCTCCTTCATTCGCTCTCCCACCCGGTCCTCCACAATTGAAGGCTGCTTGTCCACACCTCTTCTTACACGGTGTCAAGTTTGATCATCGCATCTTAGATACGCCAAAAGAGGTGGTGATTAGAGATTTAAAGAGTAACAACCAGCATGTCGACGAAGGATTTAAGTGGAAGAAACTATGTGCAGTTGTTTCTAAAGTAAACATGATTAACTATGCCAGAGAGAGAGCTCGCACAAAAGCAAAAGGCCAACACTGACAATTTGATGGAATAGTTAAACCATACTTAAGCCACCGCTAAAGTCATGACGAGGAATGAGTTGAAAGCTGCTTTGGTCGAGGGTGTTGAGTTCAAAAAGCTACCATACGAGATAGCCTGGTGCTTAACCAAAAAGATGAGATTATTCAGGCCCAGGACCAAACTATCTCAAAACAAGCTGCAAAATGCATTAGACTCCTAGAGAAGAACCTAAAGCTTAGCAAATATAAAGAAACACTTGCCGATAAAATGGAGCAGCTGTCTAATGAAAAGTTTTCCAATGACCTTAAACTTGCATTTTCTTGGCTAGAGCTCAAAGAGCTTTAGGAAGAGAGGGCTAGAAGTAGCGAAGAACTCGATGCCAACATGTTCTACTTTTGCACAAACGTTGTAATGAGCAAAAAAATGAGATGGCTAGGGGAAGACTATCCCAAGAACCTCACTGGCTTTTGAGAGGAAATGTTGCGCAGGGCTGCATAAGACGGAGACAATTGCTCTGAGGAAGAGCCGATGGCCAAGTACCTTGATGTCAAGGACAAAGAATTCCTCTCTATTGGAAAACCCTCTTGCTAAAGAGGTTGTCAATGTTGCTGTTGCTAATTCTTTCGCTGGCCTAAGCTCTTCGAGTCTTCATGAAGTGCCCACCTTTTGAGTCTATAGAGATAACTGCGACTATTCTTGAATTCATAGAGATTAGCTTGGAAACTACTCAGGCGATCCCTAATTCAGCAGTAGTTGCATCTATTACATTACCCTTCCTACTGGCTAGACTGAGGAGCATATAGCAGAGAAAAGGAAATTTGAAGTTGATGTCTGGGAAAAGAGCTGCGACTTAGGAATTTCTCTTATTTCGCCTATTTTCCAAAAGCTCCAGTTCACTCCCGAGTCTTTGACTAAACTATACTTCTATGTTTGTCAACTTATAGATCAACTTCATCTTCCACCTCCACCTTCGGTTACGCACAAGTCAGGAATTGCCGTTATATTTACTGCATCAACCACCGTATCCACAAGGTTAGGCACAACTGCTCCTATCTCCAGTTCCGGCCGATGTCCTAATTCTGAGAGGATTGCTGCTATAGATTACTTGGACAATACTTCTGTTTCTGAAGAGGAAGAGTTGATGATTTTGGGTGCTTCTGACTTAACTAACCAGGAGGCTATGGCAGAGGGGTTGAAGAAGGAAACGAGATAAATCAAAGTGAAGAAAGATCCCAGGGTTATCGAGCCCACTATTTCTAAACAATAAGTCCAAGACTCAAGTTTACCGCCTTGAAGATCCGACCACCTAGACAAAACCCACTGAGACCTCAACTGGACAATTTGAAGAGCAACATATCACAATCGATGAAGAGTCCACTCATTCCGAAGGCAAGACTCCCCTAAGCGGGGTACTTAAGGATGAAAAGAAAAGGTACAAGAGCCGTCCCACCGGTGCTAAAGGTGGAAAAATGGGGAAAAAGTGAAGAGTGTTTTAAGACACTGGCATGATAGCCTGATTTCATTTTTGAAGTTGCATCATTATCAAGTCTGTAGTTTTTTTTTTTGTTTTTAATTAGACAAGATTATGCGAATATGACCCTTGCTATTTAATTGTACACGAAAACTATTAGTAATAAAAGATTCACCTTTGTTTTGTAATCTCTCTTCATTTTATGTACTATTCCTGTTTGTGTATGACTGCTTGCATACATAATATTATAACTGGTTATACTATAATTTTTCATATATTATATGCTTGTGTTTCCACGCAATATGTTTATTTACCATAACACCATGCATGTAAAAAGTACCCCTATATTGCATTGGTTAATCTTTTTACTCGGCTTTGTTTGTAGATACCAAACCGTTCTACCTGGCTGAATGCAACTGTCATTTAATCGGCTCTGCGGTTATGCCTGTTTGACCTTAGTCAAGATTCTTTTCAATGGTTGTTCGCATATGTATCTCTATTTACAGGATGTATTATTCCATGTACCAGATTCCGGGTATTTACAAGAGATCACACATGGTAGGCAATTTGTTTGATTCCCTCATCTCGGTTCTCAATCCTACTCTGGGATCGAGTAAGTTCGATAATTCGACCTTTTGAGTCTCTATGACTACACTCACCTATCCTCGATCAAGCATGTCCCTCTTAGTTGCTAGCGTCATTGTAGAAATTTTGCTTGCACAATACTTACTATCTTCAAAAACTAGTGATTTTCCCGATTGATTCCAAGCATTGTGTGTTCGATGCCACCAATCTCTGGGCTACAATTGAATTTTTCTAGGTTGACATCCACCGCTAATGTTATTCTAGATGTATGTATCGTAAAGTTGTGTCATTGTCATCTTCCGTATAACAAATTCTTCCATGTTAGGTGTTGGGAATCCGATTGTGCACTAGTTTCGATCTTTGGAAGCAAGAATACCAATGGTTACACTTCGGGGATTTCCCCCAGAAGTTGCCTATCTCTTAGCAAGGGTTGAAATCTGCAAGTTTGAGTTGAACAATCCGTTCAACCTGAGAACAATTTCACCCTCCCGTTGTCCCCTGTCTTTGAGTAAAGACAAGTTCCTGATGGTTTTAGAGTTCAATTGGGCGTCAGATTCTACTCCGGAGGCAAGCACTTCGATAGTTAGAATCCGAAGATTCTTTCTCGGCATCGCCAATCTCTGGGCTACATTGAATATCGGTAGGTTGGGGTCGATTTTCACTATTGACTCGGTGGTTTTGACCATCCCAGATTGCCTATCTCAAGGCAACGTTGGTTCTCAGAAGGTTAAGGTCGATTTTTTTCATCGACCCGATGGTTTGGACCTCAGGCGTTGCCTATCTCCAGGCAACACCGGTTATCAGAAGGTTATGGGTTGATTTTCCCCATCAACCCAATGAGTTTGACCTTCTTGGTGTCACCTATCTTCGAGCAACACCTGTTCTTATAAAATTATGGGCCGATTTTCCTGATCTACCTAGTGGTTTTGACCTTCTCGGTGTCACCTATCTCTGGGCAACATCAGTTCTCAGAAGGTTATAGTTCGATTTTCCCCTTTGACCCGGTGGTTTTGACCTTCCCGTTGCCGCCTATCTCCGGGCAACACCAGTTCCCAGAAGGTTTTGAGTCAATTTTCCCCGTTGACCCATTGGTTTTTAACATCCCATTGTTGCCTATCCCGAGCAACATAAGTTCTCAGAAAGTTATGGATTGATTTTTTCCCCATTGATCCAACAATTTTGACCTTCGCAATGTCGCCTATCTCCAGGCAATACCGTTGCTCAGAAGGCTATGGGTTGATTTTCCCATTGACCTTGCAATTTTGACCTTCCCGGTGTCCCTTATCTCTGGGAAACATCGGTTCTCAGTAGGTTATGGGTCGATTCTCCTCATCAACCTAGTAATTTTGACTTTCCCGGTGTCGCTTGTCTCTGGACAACATCGGTTCTCAAAAGGTTGGTGATGCTAGTTACGTGCCATAGAAGTACTGCTTACAAGAACATGGTTCCATTAGTTTATGAAGCTAACTTTATTGATAACTATAAGATATGGCAATTCCTGCCAAACTACAATGCCTCTAGAATTTTCGGATGGCTTATTTGTAAGAAACAAAATAAGGAAAGCTAGATGTAATAGTGCCAGAGCAGGTAGCTGTTCCATGCAGTAGGATTAGGACTTTGTCAACCATCACTAGCTTGAGAGTACTATCTCCAAGCTTCTAATCAATTGCATAGGGTCCTTCCTAGTTCAAATCAAGTGAACCCATACTCAGGAGAACTTGATTCAGAATGAGATCTCGTACCTCAAAAGTACGGTTGCAAACCTTGGTGTTGAAATGTCATGCTGCTCTTTTCTAGTGAGCAACAACACCTAATTCCACTTCTTTCTGCTTTTCGTCGATGTGATCAAGAGACTTGAGCAGTAATTCCTCGTTTTCTTTCTAGTTAAAGTGTCTCCTACGATGAGATGGAACCTCTAGTTCCACTAGGATCATAGCTTCTGAACTATAGGCCAAAGCAAACGTTGAGTGTTCTGTTGCTGAATTATGTGTTATTCTGTTATCCCACAGTGCTAGAGAAAGCTCTTCAACCCATTTTCCTTTTGCTCTAGTCAGTCGCTTCTTCATGGTGGATTTGATAATTTTGTTCACTGCTTCCATTTATCCATTCGCTTGAGGATGTGCCAATGCGGAAAAGCTCTTTTCGATTCGATATCGTTTGCAAAAGTCTTTGAACTCAGCACTTTCCAACCAAATTCCATTATCTGTGATGATCCTCTGAGGTACTCTAAATCTGTAAATAATAATCTTCATTACAAAATTAATTACCTTTTAAGTTGAAATTGTGGTAAGTAGTTCCGCTTCAGCCCATTTCGTGAAATAATCCACTACAAAGATATCATATTTTCTCCTTCTTTTGCTATTGGTAGCACGCCGATTAGATCAATTCCTCAGACCACAAACGACCATGGGCTGATCATCTGCGTAAGAAGATGGGGCTATCGAAACCTTTGTAAATATTTAACATCGGTCGCATCATTTGGTGTTGATGGAAACATCTCGATTTACTGTCGGCTAGAAATATGCATATCGAAGCACTTTCTTTGCTAGAGTTTGCCCCTAAGTGTGATCACCACAGCTGCCTTCATGGACTTCCATGAAGATACTCCTAGCTTTATCCTAGGTTACACACCAGAGTAAGGGCATAGAGAATCCTCTCTTGTACAGTGTTCCAACTTGCATTACAAATCATGGCGCTTTTCAAAGGAGTTTCTTCCACTTGTTCCTGTTTATGGGAAGTATTCTCTTGAGCAAATAGTCCTTGGTAGGAGTCATCAATGATTCTGCTTACTATATTGTCTCCAAAATCTAATCGACATTTGTTTGATCGATACCCTAAGCTGTCAGAATCTCCATGGGAACTAGTCCCATGAGTTGGGTTTCTCCAGAACTAGCTAGCTTAGCGAGTGAATTAGCCTTTGTGTTCTTTCCTATAGGAATGTGAGTTATCGTGTAATGCTTCAGATCTTTATCCAGTTCTAGTGCCTTCGATCGGTATGGGACAGTCTTGCGCCTTTGGCCTAATATTCCTAACTGGTTTGGTAGACAAATAGTTGTGAGTCGCTGAATATGTATAGCATCTTTATCGCCAGTTCCTTTGATATTTTCAATACTTTTACTGACGCCTCATTATATGCTTCCTTGTTTGCAGTAGGGAATTCTAGTTTTAGTGCTTACCAAATTGACTGTCCTTTCGGTGTTTTAAATAGTACTCCTGCTTTAAGCTAAATTCATTTAAAGCATCGTCGACAAACAATTTAAAGCAAGGAGTTACAACCACAACATCCTCTTTTTTCTTCATCGTTGCGTGGTAAACTCAGCAATGAAGTCTTCAAAAGCCCGACCATTTATCACTCTTTTCGAATGCTAAGTGATGTCGTACTAGCTCAACTCGATATTCCACTTTATCAACCTTCCCGAAGTCTCGAGTCGATGTGAAACCTACTTCAGAGACTAATAGTACTTTGATTGGATGAGCCTGAAAATACGGTCGCAACTTCCTTAGTGCAATTAGAAACCAGTATGCAAGTTTCTCCAACTTCGGGTAGTTCTTTTTCTACTCTTGTAAACCACTTGCTAATGTAGTACACTAGTCTCTGAATCCTTGCATCCTCGAGCACTAATGCTGGACTTAGTGCTTAAGCAGACACTCTAGGTAGACAAATAAATCCTCCTCGTCCAGTGGTTTAGATAAAACCAATGGCGTTTCTATGTGCCTTAGGGACTCCTCAAAGGCATTCTAATAATCCTGGTTCCATTTAAAATTCTTTTTACCTTTCTTGAGGACGTCGAAGAAAAGTATGCACTTATCTATTTCCCTTGAGATGAATCGACTCAAAGCAGCGATCTTTCTATTTAAGCTCTAAATTTGTTTCTTCATAGCCGGGGCTCTGACATTTTAAAAGGCATCAATCTGTTTTTGATTGGCTTCCATACCCCTTGCACTCGTTATAAAACCAAGAAACTTTCCTTAAGCAGCACCAAAGAACACTTCAGCGGGTTTAACTTCATTTTGTACTTCCATAAAATTTCGAACATCTTCGATAGATCATCCAAATGATTTCGAGACATCCGTGACTTCATAAGCACCGCGTATACCTCCAAGGTCCATTTGATTTAGCTCCTGAACATTTATTCACCAATCGTTGGTACATAGCCCCAGCGTTCTTCAAACCAAACGGTGTTCTCGATAGCAATATAATCCAAAAACCATGATAAAGCTAGTACTCTCCTGATCTAGTTCATGCATTATGATCCGATCGAATCTAGAGTAACTATCCATAAACGAGAGCAATTCATGCCCCGCTATTCCATCAATGAGCTGGTCAATTCTGGGCAAAGGAAAGCTATCTTTTGGGCAAGATTTGTTTGGACCAAAGTAATCTATACATGTTCGCCACTTTCCATTAGACTTCTTGACCAATATGGGGTTAGGTACCCATTGAGGGAATAAAGCATCGCAGATAAAGCCGTTTGCTAATAGTTTATCTATTTTTTCCTATAACGTAGCAAATCACTACGGACCCAGGCTGCAACTTTTTTGTTTTACCAGTGTAACTTAGAATCGATGTTTGGTGCATGACACGCTATCTTCGACGATGTCCCATACATATCGGCATGCGTCCAAGCAAATACATCAAGATTTCCTTGAAGGAAATTAATCAGTTACTTATCTAATCCAATTACGAGATATGAGCCAATCTTCAATACTCAAGTCATGTCATCCATATCAACAGGGACATTCATTGTAAGCTCCGCCGATGCTTCCTTTTCTTCCTCTGACTTCATTTGAGGACTAGACTTGTCAAATTAGCTATGGTCGCCGAGTCAGGGGCCGTTTTGTAATTACTATGCTTGCAGTTCTTGATTAAGGAGAGCCTTCCCCACATTCTTTCCTTTCTCCCAACATTTAGTTTCTTGTGGTTCTGCAATATAGCATTCCCTTATTGTGCTTTGGTCCCCACACACCACTCCCATTCTAGTTTTCATTAGGAACTTCATCGTTAAGCACCATGGAGCTAAAGAAATCCTAAAATTGCTAGGGCCGGTTGGCCCAAGAAAGCATTATATGCAGAGTAGTTATCGATAATAACAAATTTTTGAATATGCACCACCCTACATTCTCCTTCACCAAGCTCTACAAGTAAGTCAATCGTCCTGACCAGCTATTTAGCTTCTCCCGTAAATCCCTGGATCTTTGTCTTGTAGGCAGTCACATCCTTCATACTAATTTTCATTTGGTCGAAAGTATTTCTGAACAGAATGTTATTTGAGCTCTTGTTATCAACCAAAACTTGACTCACAACTATTGGCCTAATTCCGACTGTTATCACTATCGGATCAAGGGTTGCCTCGACCTCGTCAGAGTCTCGATTTCTAAACACAAAATCATATGTTATCATCTTCTGTTGCTTAACCGAAGCTCCGACTTCGATGACATAGCAACTTTCTTGTGGTGCATGTTTCAGCAAACTCGCATATCTTTTTATCTCACCCTAGCTTCTCTCTATTGGGTGAGGTTCTCTAGTTATAGTATTAATCACTAGTCTTCCATCTGTACTCTTGGGCCCTTCTTCACTGGGTCCAGGTGGCTTTCCTTGAGCTGATGAGCCTAGGGTCTGACCGCTTGGCCAGAATTTTTCTGTTGCTTCATGTACTTCAAGTGATGGAATTCGTTGGTGTTATACCTATGCATTTCATAGAAATGGCAGTGCTTCCCAAATCATTTTTGTTGCTCCATCGCTTTCCACTTGACTGGTTTCTTATACTGGTTAGTTCGATGAGTAGCAAGATAGACATTTTCTAGTGTGTCATTCAGAGATGTATAATCTTCTGGTCGCATGTTCATGGGATGCTTCCTGTTCTTATTATGCTAGCCACTAGGGTTTTGGTTCCTCTTTTTCTTGCTCCTAAAGTTTTCGGAATTTCCAACAATTCTACCAAAGTTTTCTCTATCCTGTTTAACCCCCATGCTGCTTTAAATTTACCTCATTCGATTGGTCGTGACAGACCTTTCCTTCAAGCAAGCTTTCTTCCTCTAATTATAGAAACTGGTTTGTCTTTCGATGGAATTCTTCCATAGTAGTTGGTTGTTTCATCTTCAGCCATTTACTATGTTCATGTCTAGGTTAATGCCTTAAACAAGTGCCATAAATATGAGATCTTCCTTCGAAATGCTAACCTCCGTAACAACGATGTTGAATTGATTCAAGAAAGCCATTAGCGACTCCTTAAGCTCTTGTGACAAGCTAGATATGGACATTACGTCCTTCGATGTAGAAGCATGGAGCCTAAACTGCTCAAGAATTTTTTTAGCTAACTCATCTAAAGAAGATATGGACTTCAGCGCGAGTCTAGTGAGCCACATAAAAGCGACTCCTTCCAAAAAGATAAGGAAATATCTAAAACGAACAACATCTGTAGCTCTAGCTCCATCCATATGCCATTCTAACTTGAGTAAGTGTTTTCTGGGGTCGGTAGTTCCATTGTAGAATGGCATCACTGGCATAGTGAACTTTTTGGGGTATACTTCTCATAAGACACTTTTAGTAAATGAAGTTTGGCTCGGTGCGAAAATCCAATCCTCATTCTTCCTACCCCTACTATCTTCCACCAATCGTTTGACTATGTCAATGATGTAACCCTTATTGGCACTATAATCCAAAGTTCGACTGTTAGGGGCTACGCTGAGTGTTTGGCTCCAAAAAAGGTCTATGCTCGTCGGTTAGCGCCTAGGTTCTCCTATCTTTAGGAGAACCTCTCCTTAGATATTCTATTGACGTACAATTAGTTGAGCTATGGTTTCCTCGTACCTAAGAATTGCTCTTCCTAGAGGCAAAACCCTAGTGGCATATTCTATCACCATCGATCCTCTTCCTCATAAAAAACCACCATGGCATCCACTTCCAATGCATCATCCAACCTTGGATTCCTGTCGGTCCGAAAGGATTCCTATCAGTATCGATTGGTTTTCTTATGGGGGAAGACTTCTACTTCCTCCTACAATAATTTCTATATTTCCAGCAACTGCTTCTTTCTATTAACTCTTTCCATCCTTTCTGTTTTTGCCCAGAAACCTAAGAGTTCTCCTGTTTTATTGCAGGAGAAGTTTCCCTTTCTAACTCTCCTTATCCTTGGTGGTTATAGATTTAGCAAAATTTCCATCTTATCCATCAGAGCTCTTTGGCTATCCACCATCTTCTGGTTAAGCTCTTGCATCATCTTTCAAGCTCTCCTCTAGTAAATACTTCATTTTGAGAAGAAGAGTCTAGTGATGTGTGTTCATTGTTAACTTTGGTTTGGGAAGGGTTTGCTTCATCACACCAGCTACCGATCCTGCTGATCTTTCGGATATAAACATTCCTTTTCTAAGTTCTATAAATTTATGATAGCAAACCCTTAAGTTCCTCAAGCAAGTTTTCTAGATCTAGCTTCTGGATCCTTCCAATCCGAAGTAAAGAGCTAAATCTAAGCCTTCTGTTTTGAAAGTGCCAAAATATTGATGCGAAAATGGATCAACACCCAAAGATAGTTTGTAAGGAACCTGTAAGACATAGATCTAGCAGATGACTGTAAAAGAACATAAAAAAGCAAGATATAAGATTTTTATAGTGGTTGGACATCTCTGGCATCCGTCCACTTTATAGTTTTATTGATTAATGATTACAGAGAGTTTGAGAATACAAGTCACTAGTACAAGGGTTTGACAGGTTTTATGGCTTAGAACTACGAACAGTAGCTGCGTAGATGACTATTGTGAGGGAGGTAGGAGACGAAGAAAAGAAGCAGAGTGAAGATCAGTTAAGATCCTTTTCTATTTGTAGTAAGGTTGGTATTCATAGAGAAACTGGTGCATATGGTCAGAAATCCACTTGATTCAAAGCTTAGAAAAAAGTCAGAAGATGTACTCACGAGCACGTTGGCCCACATAGAGAAAAGTCCACTCGAGAGAAAAGCACTCAATACCAATAGGAATTGATTTGTGGAAAGTTCATCTTTTCACTTCCTTTATTCTTCTACCACCTTTTCGATGTGTTTTGAGCTCTTTTCCATAAATTTTGGGTTGATTCTAATGATTCTTTTATTAACATTTGAACTATCATACTTTCTTAGCTTTCTTCTCATCAGGCCTAAGAATTTCTCATCCAAACTCTAAGAAAAGTACTTGATCATGAGACGTTGAGGTTGAACATGAATCATATGGGGTTGTGAACTTAAGTTGGAAAGGAAATCTGTATCGATACTGAGAGAAAACCTCTCGGTACCAAATCCTCTACTTTTTTCAAAATTGGATGAATTTTGTTGAATTCCATTTTTTCATCCTTCTGATCATATTCACAATTTCTTGAGTCGTTTCATCATTAACTTGGCCTTCTACTTCTAGTTGAATTCTGTTTGTTTAAAAACTCGGTTAACAATAATTGACCCTAAGTGCAGAGTAGGAGATTGATAGAATTAGGGGTATGTTCGAGGGGCAATTATGTAATTCGTTACATATATCTAACTCGTTGACCAATCTTGTCTGAAATAAAAGTGTTCTTTTCTTTTATATACTTGATATAATATGTTACATTAGTTAATCAGTTTAACTAAAAGTATATTTAGTCGAAAACCGATAAATGGTATGTTTTGTGGTAGTAGTTACAAATTGTTGTAACTGTGAGTAATTTATCATAATGAAAACTAATATACCATTTCAAATGTTCCTAGTCAAAATGCATCAGGCTAGATATCAATGTATCCATTGAGGCAAGAGTACATAACGCTCTTCAAATGTTGGATAGTATAATACTCATGACTTCTGGGGGGCACATAGTGGTAATGTACTGATGGTTATTAGATAACTATGAAATGACTCACTCGATAGTTTTTTGTTGGTTAATACAACTAACGTCAAACATAAAATATCAATGTGACTGAATTACGTAGTCCTTTTGAGTTGATAATACTATGGATCTTCGATATGAAATCTCTGCTTTGATTATAGTCAAATCATGATGCGGCGTCCATTGAGTGACTATAGTTAGGTCGAGTGGAAGTATTGGAGGTGAAGCACTATTCAAGAGAGGATTCATCTTATCAGTTATATAGGGTTAGTCACGATCAACTCAAAGTAAAAGTCTCTAGCCAGAGCATTTCGGTTAATAATTATTACTATTGTTGTACCAAGGACTTTGTGTTTGGACTATAGAGTTGAATATGGACAATATTGGAATTTTGACCATTATAAATATTCCATAAGTGTAAAGTGATATAGTTTTGATGATAAGAATTGGTGTAAATAAATGTCACAACCGAATAACGCTTAATAAAGTGAAATTGGAGTTTACCAACACTAAGTAAGCGATAAATTTGGCCAAAATGTCACGCCATGTGCTAAGTAACGTGTAAACATTGACATTCGAATTATTCGATGTTAATCGCTGACTAAATTTACACCCGACGAGCCAGACAAGCTTAATGATGAATTCTCTTTACACCAATGATTTTATTAGTTTATAGTTGTTATAAATTAATTAAGTTAACTAAAATATCTATGAAATATTAAGAGATATTAATTATAAAATTTTGAATATGATTTGAGGAATAAATATTATTAAATATATTTATAATAGTTATAAATATATCGATTGATATTGTAACACTCGATAATTTAGCGTTTGTTATTTAATTAGTTGGTTAATTAATTAGGCTCCGAAAATGGAATTTGTGCAAACAATGAAATTTGACCGGGAAACTTGCACCATTGTATTCATGGAAAAATTCGAGCAACTTTCATATTTGGAGTTTTGCGATCGGAGTTCAAACAAAGATGTTACGAGCAGAAAACGAATTCGAAACAATAGTAATTAAATAATAAATAATTAATGTTTTTATATTAATTACCCAGGCCCACAAACCGACCCATCAGTGGGGAGCGGTTACCCAAGGGAGGTCGACTGATGGCGACCTGGCGGCTCCAGTAAACCTAGGATGCAATGACCTGGATTTAATATATATTTCAATCTTCTAGTAGATTCTAACGCCTATAAATTCAGGCCTAGCTCTCTCTTCTCTTTTCATATTTTTCTGGAAGTAGTAGTGAAGCTCTGTCATTTCTTCTTCTCCACTTTCTTTCTAAATTATTGAGATAAGATATTTGTATCTACATTCATACAAATCGGAGAGGGGTAGGAATCTAATAAAAAAGAGAAGAGAAGAGAATCAACCATACGCATATTTAGGGTAATTTAAATATTTATCCATTTGTATCCATTTTTTCTCCCAATCATAGATCTCTTTAAGATCTATAATTTTAATGTATGTATATACTCTTTTATACATATTTATTGGATTAAAAAGGATCTGGGGATGAATCAAAGATTATACGTCAGATCTGGAGATTTGGATCGCTTTTAAAAGATGAGTGGGAATTTTTATAGATTGTTATAATATGGAAATTATCTCGTTGGTGTTTATTTGATTTTTATGCCTAATTCGATAATTGTATATGGGTTGTAGGCAATGAATTGAATACAATCTAAATATAATAAATATCGCCTACATATTGTATATAAATTAATTTATCATTGTATATAATCTGATTTGGAAATCAGTCCCAAAAGAATGAATTTAGAATATTAATTTTAAGTAAAATATATTTCAAATGAAATAGGTTGTATAAGAATGTTAAAAATTTGGATTACTACCCCAATCTAATAAGAATATAAACTTTTCTATAATTGTAATTATTGTAATTTAGACCCGTTTAATATTTGTAAATTAGTTTGATTTCTTTCCTTTTTAGAAAGATACAATGTTTGATCTAACAAAAAATAGATGTAAATAGAAAAAGAAAGGATGTGTAAAGTACAAATTCATTATATTTTGCACTGTCTATTTCAGTAATAAAAAAAGAAATAATTATTTCTTGTAATTTCAAATGATGCAATCTTTTATATTTTAAAGTTAAATATTTTATTTTGAACTGATTTATGGAAATTATAGTGGATAAGGTTTTAGATATAATTCCAACAATTTAACATGGAAAAGTATATTCTAGTAGAGGTATATAATTAGAACATAATTAATAGAAATAAATATTTATACATAAATACTACGCTTATAATAATTAAATAAAAAATTAATAATGACGTTTGCACGTAATATTCGCATTTAGGATAATTAACTAATAAGAAAAGAATTTAAAAGGTTGTAACTTTAATAAATGGTAATAAATATGGGAGTTGCAATAAATAAATAGGGTAAATGGATTAATGGGACTGATAAAAGTGGAATTGATATAAAAGGTTGCTAATTTGAAATCAGTAATCATGCATAAATGTCTTAGGAAATGTGTGTTAGGATTTTATGGACAAATTGACAATTATAAGCATTAAACCGGGATTATGAATAGATAAATAGTTAAGGTAAATCTTATTGCCTTAAATAAAAGGGGAATCAATAATCTAAGTCTAATGTCTATCTAAGCTAATATAAATAAAGATTTAGGATGAATAATTGGACTTAGTGGATTAGTGATGCGAGGTCATTAGGTCACTCGATAGAAGACTACACTTCACTTTGAGGCTACCAGCGGTCGGGTGTACTTACTACTGATGTGAGATATCACTAATTCAATAAGCCATGACGATGTGAGAGATTGGGCATACTTTCTTAATTGGAAAGTATTAAATGGTCCAAATATGGGATTATGAGTAGTGAGGGATATCTCCATAGGGGTTCGCTTTTGGTTTGAGGTCTTAAGTGGCCGAAGGGTCTGCCTCTCTCCTAAATGGAAGTATTAAGTAACCGTAACACCCCATATTTTTAGTAACATTATTTAGGATATTTAATTGACAAAATTAAATTGAATAATGTGATGATTAAGGGATTGAGATTTGTGATTAACATAAAGGGGGTAGCTGTGCCACGTAAACAATGAACTAAAGATGAGTCAAAATGAAATAGAGAAAGGGTAAAATATGAAAGAGACATAACCATATACCCTAAACCCTCATGTATTTCATACCATGCATTCATTTCATAATCCAAAAATTAAAATTGAGGCCGACCACCATTAGCAAGAACAAGATGAAGAAAAGCTAAAGGAAAGAAGATTAATCGACTTAACTATTCAAATGTCAAACTCCTTTATCTCAAATCTAAGGTGAATAATGACTACATCTCATTTTTTAATTTTTTTTGGTTTTAAGATGAATCCGAAGTATTTTGCATGAATGTCATGTTTTTGAATGATAAAATGTTTATATATGCTTGTTGATGGTACATGCTTATTCATATAGGTTTTATGATATGTTTTAATGCAAAAACCCTATTTAATGACATCTAATTGCCTTGAGAATTTAAACTTTGATCAAAAATGATAATTTAGAAACGGGTTTCAATTTTCATAGTTTTCTGAATTTATGGGGATTTTACATGAATTTTCTAGTGACGAAAATGCTATTTTGGATTTAAAATTAATTACGCTCAAATTATATTGGCTTATGGTCTGAAATTTATATATGTTGGGAGACATATTGAAATGATCTATACAAATATTAGTAGAATTTTCCTAATTTTTTTAATGGATATATAAAATTATTTAAGGTATGGGACTTAAATGTTTTATATATCTATAAAAAGGAGAAGAGGTATTTTATAAATAATTCAAATTATTATTTCTGAAAATTGGCAGTACTTTTAGAAAATAAAATTTGCAACTAAACATAATTTGACAAACAAGGCAGGCTAGGTAAAAAGAATTAGTTTAAAATGTCAAATCACTTGATACATAATTTTTCTTGTTTTAATGCTTTCGGTACCAGGCTTCTGACCCCTTACCTCCGCCTTCGACTCCATCGAAACCAATGCACACAGTATCAAATACCTTGTACATAGTGAATTGGATATAGGCGGAAGGTATTGGGTCGAAACCGAAGGTTCCGAAGGGATCGAAGAATGCTTTGATTTCAAATGAAAATGCGCTTGTGTTGCTTTCGAAAGGAATGCTTTTTACTTGTTGGCTTTCGGCCAGGTCAAATGGTTTTAAAGGAATTGTTTAGAATGGGTTGCACCTTTGGTTGTAAAAGAATGCTTTCGATGGGGTCGAAACCTAGACTGTCGCTTTTTACCTTCCGAAGCAGATGGTTTCAAAAGGATGCTTTGTTTTTAAAAACCAAGCCGCTTTTCCAATGCTTTGGAAGAGATTGTTTCAACACCATCACTTCTGTACTTAGGAACTGCTTTTGAAAGAGTGCTTACGACTTAAACTGCTTTAATGACCCTTTTGTTCCATTGAAGGTAGAATTCAAATGGTTTCGAAAGAGATAGTTTTCAAAGGTTTTGATGGAGTTAATCTTGAATGGTTTCGAAAGGTATTTCCACATTTATAAATTGAGCCCAAATGCTTTCAAAAGGTCTGTTGTCTATAAAGGTTTTGATGCTTTCGAAAGGTTTTTAATGAAGCTTTCAAAGGGGTGGTTCCAAATTGTTTTGAAAGGTTTAAAAGGAAAGGTTTTCCAACTATTTTGAAAGGTTTAAAAGGAAATTTTTCCAACTATTTCAAAAGATTTGAAAGGAAAGGCCAATAGTTTCGAAACGCAATGTTCAAAGGTTTTAAAGATATGATGTCTAAGGTTTTAAAGCTTTCGAAGGAATGGTTTGTCCAAATGGTTACGAAAAAAATATTTTGGCTTTTGGTCTAGGTTATAGATAAGGGTTTTAGTTGGTTTCGAAAGGGGTACTTTCAATGGATTTGAACGGGGTACTGTCAATGGATTTGAACGGGGTACTTTCAAAGGTTTAAATGTTTTCATTAATAAATGTTTGAGTAAAGAGTGTGTGTGTGTATATATACATGCATACATATACATATACATACATACATATATATATATATATAACATGGCAAGGTGATTTTGAGTAAAGCATAGAGAATATATTTTCCTTGTATAAGTATGATTTAAAGGTTTAAGTCATTTTTTAAAAGGCATTTAAGGAAAATTTTAAAGGGTAGTTAACCCTAAGAAAAATGACTCAGATATAGAAGACCAAATAGGATTGGTGTAAGGTCATGCCGTATACATTAGCTTTAGCCCCAAGCTAATTTTAGCCCAAATTCTAGTGTGTAGGGCTTAGTCATAGGTAGACTTAAATGATGGTACACACAGAAAGGAATACATGTACAGAGAAGTAAGTTAGGGACAGACTGTCCAGAAGACTTATCTAATAAACGTTAGATCATATTTATTATTTTATCCGGTAGGCCCGAGTTAGCCAAGGGTTAGTAGTCAGCCAAACAAAATTACAGTGCTTGGACAGATAGTCCATTTGGTATACATCTCTACTATTAATAAAGAAAATTCATTGAACCAATTTATTTCATGTCTTTTTGAAATTCCAAAAATGTCCTTGCTTCCGTTTACGATAATTTAACAGCCCGTGTGCAAAGCTTGGGCCTATACTAGTAACATGATATTGCTTTACAGATTTAACCAGTTTTGGTTACAGGAGTATAATTTGCAAAAATATGTTTCAAAAAGATATTAGCGAGGGAAACTCGTTTGGCTAAGCGGCGTGGTCTCACTTAGAACCAGATAACTGAGATATATAATATTATTCTCACCAGGCTTTTTGTCTGACTCAAAGTTTCTGCTTTCCCCTTAAACTCTCAAGTGCTCAAATTTGATTTGAGTAGGCTGAGGGTTGAGGATTTTTAGGCTCAGTAGGTTGACGAACAAAGCTTCCGAAGACATGCAGGAGGCAGATTTCTAGTTGTATAAAGAGATTTTGTTTTAAAATTCCATTGTGTGTATTAAGACAGTTAGTCTAGTATTCTTTGATCTTCCAAGGAGACATCTTCATTGTTATCCCGCTTTTTGGCAAAGCCGTGATACCAAAAGATTGATCGAAAACAAAAGACAGTTCGTCTCAGAGATTGGTTATACTTCACTTTGCTATGGATATCGATGAATTTTGTCCGAGTCCGGAACGGGCCAAAATTGATAGGACATGACAAGAAAGGTCGAAGGAGTCGTCATTTCAAATTTCAAGTCAATCCGAGTTCGTATGCTCAAGATATGATGGATTCAATTTGAGAGAGGTAGTCATTGTCTGGTTCGAAACCATCACCTTCGAACCCATCCAATACCCCTACCTCGAAACCATCCAGTTCGAACCCATCCACTGTCTTTGCTTCGAACCCATCTAGTTCGAACCCATCTGGTTCGAAACCATCCCAAAGCCTTCCTTCGTACCCGCCGGTCCTTCGAATCCATGACGTCACCCAGCTTCGCATCCATCTAACTAAAGCCCCTTCGTATCCTTGCTTCGAATCCATGCAAGCCCTTACTTCGGATCCATCCTCACCAGTATGTCCGAGTCCATAGAAAACCCTCTAGCTTTGAGTCCATGTCACTTCGAACCGACCCTGTTCGAATCGATCGAGTTCGAACCCATAGGGACTCCCTGATTCGAATCGGTCGCATTCGAAGCCAGGGATACTCCTTTGTTCGAATCCACCGAGTCAGCTGGTTTGAATGACGTGTCATTCCATCGATACGAAGTCGCCATGGTTCACGGAGTCGAAGCGGTCCATTCAGAGATAAATTAGGATCGATTCGAGAGATACGCGCCACGTCACTGCAGACCCACGTGCACTCATGGATTCGAACTCAAGGGTTCGAAACTATCGGTTCGAACCACACAGCCAACCGAGAATCCTCATTTCGAACCGATCATATCTCCTAAACCACTGATCCAAATGCAACCAAATTTTCACAGTAGCTTCCATACAAGATAAAGATTGTTCCTGCCAAGTTTCAGCTCGATTGGACCATTTCTTGATGGGTTCGAAATGACTTCGAATCGATGTCAGATCGAGACGAAACTTGGTGGGGTCGGTCGCGTGGGCCCACTCACGTGTCAGAAGAGGTCTCCCGAAGTTTCAGCAAGATCTGGGCCTCCAATGCCTATAAATAGCACCCTGAAGCCTTCAGAAAAGGGGATCTTCCGAGAACTTCTGCCATTGAACACCAAGACTCTGCCGGATTCAAATCTATTCATCAGAATCACTGTTGTATTCAGATTTCAAAGCTATTATCAACTGTAATCCGTTGTAATCGATTTAATCAAGCAAAGCAATAAAGAGAAAACCTTCAAAGTGGACGTAGGCACGAACGCCGAACCACTATAAATCCTGTGTTTGTGATTGTTGTTTGTGAATTACTGTGATTTGTTACTTAGAGCTGAATTCTATATTGATTATTGCTGAGTTCTGTGTTGATTATTATCGAGTTGAGTACGTAAACGGGTGCTTTCGTGATATTGGGTGTTTGTGGCCAATTTTGGCGCAAACATTTTGGTGCTTTCACTGAGAACGTGAACTCAGGAGTTCTACCAGTTGATAATTGATTCAGAGAAAGTTTGAAAGTTTAAATTTGAGAAATTATGACGAGACAATCGAGTAGAAGGCCAAGGCCAGAGAGAAGCGAACAACAAGGAAGTCAAGAGGCTTCCTCAGGAGCGAACCAAACATCGGTCTTCATCACTAGGGACGAGATGGAGACTATGATGAAGAAGCAAGAGGAGTAGATTCAGAGTTTATTTCAACAGATAGGACAGCTTGGAGCATAGAATAGAGGAGCCAGTGGAGTCCAGAACGAAGCAGGACCATCCGGCGTCGCACCCGGATTAGGGGGCACACCCATGGAAAACGTTGATCCAGTTTCGGAGAGAGAAAGAGGAGCATCTGCGCAACCCGGTAGTAGTAGAGGAGTGAATGCTCAGTCAAGGGGGCAAATCCCAGAGTTACCTCGTGAGCTCGGGGGGCAGGTTGAAAGTAGTGAACGAGGATTACACCTTGGAGACAATGACAGGTTGGCAGAGATGGTTAGGCGAGCTTTGAGAGGCGGTTTGGTGAACAAAGATTTGGAGGATGTTAATAGAAGTCCTTTTACTTCAGCAATTAGGCAAGCTAGGAACCCACCGGATTTCAAATTACCATCGCTGGATATGTATGACGGGAGAACGGACCCCACGGTCCATCTGACAAAATATATGAGGCATATGGAAGTGCTGGGGGCATCATAGGAGGTTATGGCCCGGTGCTTTCCACTGTACTTGGCGGATATTGCGGCGTTATGGTTCAGGCAATTAGATAGTGGATCCATTGGAACATGGAATGACTTAACTGAGAGATTTATGAGGCAATTCAGGGTTCACATTACAAGACCCAAGAATGTGATGACGTTGGCGACTTTAAAACAGAAGGCTGGAGAAACATTGAGAAGTTTCCTGACACGGTTCAATGCGGCGGCAGCTTCGGTGGATAGACCGGATCCATCCATGGTTATAATGGCGGCTGTGTCTGGAATAGCAGACGGAACGGAGTTCAAAAATTCATTAACTAAGGATCCACCCGTAGATCTGGGAGAATTCTATCATGAGGCAGAAAAGCATTTACGATTAGAGGATGCAAATGCGGAAAGAGAAGAAGGAGATGGGATAGAAGTTTATGCACTCAAAGACGAAAAGCCCCCTAGAAGGGACTCGGACAAGGATAAAGTAAAAGAAGGATTGAGAATAACGGAGACAGATCAAAGCGGCAACGGAGGGAGCCGCGATTCACCACCTACACTGAGCTGAATGAGAGCCTGGAACGAATTTATCAGGATACCAAAGAACAGATTCCGTATCGTAGACCAATGCGAAGGGATCCAACCTCTGACGAAAGGAAATCAGATAAGTTCTGTGTATTCCATGAATTAAATGGTCATAACACTAATGATTGTAGGCACCTGAAGGACGAGGTGGAAGGGCATATCAGGAACGGTATGCTCCTTCAATATGTAAGGAGGCGAGCTTCTGTGGCGGAACCAGAACAGCCACCGTCCACATCAGCTAGAGGCGACCCTGAATCAAGGCACCGTTTGGTTATCAATTGAGTGAAATAACGATGAACAAGTTGTAAGCTTCCACTAACACAATTAAATCATTTACACATGTGCGAGATTGCGAACGATCTCTAGGCATGCTCTGAGTGATCATTAACCGTTTCGTAGTGGGAACTTACACTTTGACATCCATGCTTTGCTTTCGTTTCATTTAATTTGAACATTTAGACTTTGCTTGTTTGGACATTTCTGTTTTAAAAACTCATCCGTGTAATAGATATTTGATTCTGATAACTCTGGAATGGCTAAGCTACTTACACATGTATGGGGTCGCGAACGATCCTTAGGCATGCTCTGAGATGGCGATGAACTGCCCTGACAAACGATCCAGGAACTCACCCGAACGTGACCCTGGCATCGATAATACCAAGCCCTCCCGGGCACACAATTCGCCTCGAACGGCACTCAACTTCGAACAGTCACAACTCACCTCACCTCAAATGGCTCGATCGCGAACGGTCGTCACTTGAGGTCCAACACCCGACCGCGAACGGTCACAAATTCGCCTCGAACGGCACACGATCGCGAACGATCACTTTCTGCCTTGAATGGCACCGACCGCGAACGGTCATGGTTCACTAATTATAAAATCCGACCTCGAACGGTCACCATTCGCCTTGAACGGCACTTGGTCACGAACGATCATCATTTGCCACGAACAGCAGTCGACCGCGAACGGTCCCATCTCATCATTTGCCGCGAACGGTCCTATTCCATCCTATGCCACGAACGGCACGGACCGCGAACGGTCCCGATTCACCTCAAACAGCATACGATCCCGAACGATCGACGCATGGATTTATACGCTCGACCGCGCACGGTCGCACTTCACCTCGAATAGCTCGATCCCGAACGATCGTCATTTGAGGCCATATGAAACTATCAAGTTCTTTGCAGGTTGATGATCGGATACGAACGTCCAACTCGAAGCATTACAAAACACACCTTCCTACCGCAAGGCATGTTTTGGGGGCAAAATGTTATCCCGCTTTTTGGCAAAGCCGTGATACCAAAAGATTGATCGAAAACAAAAGACAGTTCGTCTCAGAGATTGGTTATACTTCACTTTGCTATGGATATCGATGAATTTTGTCCGAGTCCGGAACGGGCCAAAATTGATAGGACATGACAAGAAAGGTCGAAGGAGTCGTCATTTCAAATTTCAAGTCAATCCGAGTTCGTATGCTCAAGATATGATGGATTCAATTTGAGAGAGGTAGTCATTGTCTGGTTCGAAACCATCACCTTCGAACCCATCCAATACCCCTACCTCGAAACCATCCAGTTCGAACCCATCCACTGTTTTTGCTTCGAACCCATCTAGTTCGAACCCATCTGGTTCGAAACCATCCCAAAGCCTTCCTTCGTACCCGCCGGTCCTTCGAATCCATGACGTCACCCAGCTTCGCATCCATCCAACTAAAGCTCCTTCGTATCCTTGCTTCGAATCCATGCAAGCCCTTACTTCGGATCCATCCTCACCAGTATGTCCAAGTCCATAGAAAACCCTCTAGCTTTGAGTCTATGTCACTTCGAACCGACCCTGTTCGAATCGATCGAGTTCGAACCCATAGGGACTCCCTGATTCGAATCGGTCGCGTTCGAAGCCAGGGATACTCCTTTGTTCGAATCCACCGAGTCAGCTGGTTTGAATGACGTGTCATTCCATCGATACGAAGTCGCCATGGTTCACGGAGTCGAAGCGGTCCATTCAGAGATAAATTAGGACCGATTCGAGAGATACGCGCCACGTCACTGCAGACCCACGTGCACTCATGGATTCGAACTCAAGGGTTCGAAACTATCGGTTCGAACCACACAGCCAACCGAGAATCCTCATTTCGAACCGATCATATCTCCTAAACCACTGATCCAAATGCAACCAAATTTTCACAGTAGCTTCCATACAAGATAAAGATTGTTCCTGCCAAGTTTCAGCTCGATTGGACCATTTCTTGATGGGTTCGAAATGACTTCGAATCGATGTCAGATCGAGACGAAACTTGGTGGGGTCGGTCGCGTGGGCCCACTCACGTGCCAGAAGAGGTCTCCCGAAGTTTCAGCAAGATCTGGGCCTCCAACGCCTATAAATAGCACCCTGAAGCCTTCAGAAAAGGAGATCTTCCGAGAACTTCTGCCATTGAACACCAAGACTCTGCCGGATTCAAATCTATTCATCAGAATCACTGTTGTATTCAGATTTCAAAGCTATTATCAACTGTAATCCGTTGTAATCGATTTAATCAAGCAAAGCAATAAAGAGAAAACCTTCAAAGTGGACGTAGGCACGAACGCCGAACCACTATAAATCCTGTGTTTGTGATTGTTGTTTGTGAATTACTGTGATTTGTTACTTAGAGCTGAATTCTATATTGATTGTTGCTGAGTTCTGTGTTGATTATTATCGATTTGAGTACGTAAACGGGTGCTTTCGTGATATTGGGTGTTTGTGGCCAATTTTGGCGCAAACATTCATATGTCGCTCTTGGCGTATTTGTAATAATTATATTTGATCTTTACCTGGGAAAACTATTATGGGATTATGTAACTTGAATACGAAATATTTGTTTTGAAATGTAATCGGAAAAATATTTTTTTTTGAAATCTATGATTTTATTTCATACTCAAGTGCTTTTGATATTATGGATACCATTAACATAGCCGTATTTAGTCGCCAGATGCTAATACTATAGATGGCTGCAACATCTTTAGTGCTTAGCTTTGGGCCTCTAGATAGGGAATGTTACAATAACCTAGTGAGATTCCAAATAAATAAATAAGGATGTCTCTAAAAAGGGTTTAATTCAATGTTCAGGTCTTAAGTAGCTGAAAGGTTTGCCTCCATACCGAAAGAAGTAACAGTATAAGATGCCATGTTTATAATTAAAGAGTGAGAGTGGATATCTCGAGAAGGGTTCGATTTAGTTTTGGGGTCTTAAGTGGCTATAAAGTCCTCCCATTTCCTATAAAAGAAGTATTAGTAGCCCAATAAGATTTCAAGCAATGATAGCTAGATAGTACCGTTGAGGAGCATGCTTCTGGAATTAGGTCTTAAATGACAGGGTCTACCTATTTTCCACTAGGAAGTATTAAGTGGCTTGGGTACAGTGTCTTACATTTCTAAAGCCAAAATAATAATGGTATCATTTAGGAGCATGCCTTGGGGATAGGTCTTAAATGATGGGGTCTGCCTTAGTTAAGGTCTTAAATGACCAGAGTCTGTCAATTTTTTAATAAAAAGGTATTAACTGGCATGGGTACTATTTATTACATGACTAAAATTTTATTGGCGATAGATGCGGTAATAGTTGGACATTAAATGTCAAAAGCCTTAAATAGTGGTTAGAGGTCTTGTAGCTAGGACCCATCGACCACTGACAACATTGTTAGGAAACCACCTTAGGAATTGGTCTTAAATGGCAGGCTCTACCTCAATTAAGGTCATAAGTGACATAGTCAGCCTATTTCTCTTTTAAAAAGTATTATAGAAGTCCGATTCATATTTAGAAGTACTTAGTGGCTAATGGGTTTGGAAGTATTGCAAGGTTGATATGGATTCATTAATATTTCATACCTTGGGAAGGGATATGTAACGACCCGCCAGTTTATCACTTTGATAAATTCAATTTTTTTTTAAATTAAAGACGATAATACAAATAATATCGTTTCAAGTAATGATAAGTAATAGTAAACTTATTTTGAATAAATATTTACGAGAATATTTTCCTCAAAGAATTTATATCGATTAGTGGCATCGTATTTGAATATAGGTTTATTTAAATAAATCAAGATTTAATGATTTAATAATTGTTTTAATTGTCTATATAAATATTTTAAATGATGATGATTCATTTTGAAAAGTTATAAAGTGAAAATGAATCAGTTATAATATTTTATAAAGATATATATTTGATTTGAAAATATAAGGAAAAATCGATATCGTTTTATTGGTATAATAGCAATTTTTTGTAAATAATTGTTAATATAAAATTATATAGTTTTATCATTCAAACGTAATCATTTTAATTAATTTAAAATGATAAGAAATTTATTTTTGAATCTTTACAAATATATGTACATTAAAGTATAAGTGAAAATATGACCGATAATCGGTTCTTCGGATTTCAACGATTTAAAGAACAAAAGTTGTTCGAAGACGTTCGAAGTGTTATACACCTACATATACATACATTTATATGTTACATACATATGATAACATACATATAAACATATTTTTTTTTGAAATAAACATATACACATACATATAGAAATATAACTATGTATAAGAAATATAATATAAAATAAATAATGTATTTTAATGATTTCTTACTCTTTAAGCATAAAGAAGTCAACATATGTCTACATGAGAGGATTAAGTGATGTTCACAAGGGGGGCTTTGGCCGTGCATTGTGAAGGAAGGTAGTGTGTTGGAGAAGCCTAGAAATAGTGACAAAAGTGATGTGTACATGTCTTCTTTTATACTCTTCCTTTTTCCTATAAATACCCTACCATCTTCTCTTCCTTTTCATTCCTTTTATTTTTCATAATTTTTAGGCTTTTTCTTCAATTTTAATGGCTTTCATTCTAAAAGAAATAATGTCTAAATATATTTCAAAAAGAAATAAAATCATAATATATGGTTAAATATAATTAAAACACCTCAAAACAAGTTCGAATCTCCATCTCTCCACCTCCCAAACCCAAGAAACCACCATCCACCACCCTTGGCCATGAGCTCCACCTCTTTACCACCCTAGGCCAAGCCATTTCAAGGATCCAAGCTCGATTTCGTGGAGTTTCATTTCAAGATAGCAGAGCTATGGCCGTTATGAAACTTGTTCGAGTGAAAATGAGGGTGCGAAATTCTAATTTATTATACTAATTGTTGGATGAGATATTATGTTGCAAATTGACGTTTAATATGCTTTGATCAATAAGTTTGGTTGTTTTCATATGAATGTTGAATATATATGCAAGTCGCGAATATACATGTGTATAAGCACAAAGGAAATCACTTTCCTTTAATTAATGAAAAGGTATGTATATGGAATTATTAAACCTCTTAAAAATGGTTTAAAATATATCTGAAATGCTTTATAAACATTTAAAAGTGTTTTTGTGAAGTTAGAAAATAAATGGAATTTTGGTTAAAAATAAGCGCGTCGCGTAACGATCAGTAGTTCATGGTTTTTACGCTATGAAAATCAAACACGTATAAAAAGTTGGAATTTACCTCGAATTCTTCAAGATAAGAATTTTTAGAACTATTATATCCATAGTACTCCAACGAAGAAAGAAAATCGGGATTTCGATAAGTAGTTTTTGAAATATGAGTAAAATAAGTTTTTGGAAAAATCTTAAAATTGCATATTGGAATCCAAAACTGGATTTCTTTGAAAATGATGTTTTAAAATTGTTAAAAATATGGAATAAATCTTATAAACGTCTTAAAATGGTTTAAAAGCGATTTGAGTAATAAAAATGAATTTTTAGATAATAAAAAGTCGTTCTGATCAATATAGCTTAAAATAGCACTTTCCGCAGCACTTTCCTATAACTTTTGAAATATAGTTTTAAAAGCAGCCTTTCTTTCTCAAATCTTTTGTAAATATTTTTAATGATTAATTAGTGTTTTAAAGGTAAATTGACTGATTTATGAAATGATTAAAGGTTTAATGGTTTAGAGTCGATCAAATAACATAACCACCTTATGGGTGTTAGAAAGATAGTGTCTAGGCTTGGGTTTGGAAAACCAGTTTCCTGCTCTCCCTGGCTATCTTAACTGGCCCGATGGAGGGGATAGTAAATTTGATTTACTCGGATCGAAATTTTCCAAAGGATATAAAAAGATTTAATTTTCCAAATTTAAATAACTTGGATTTTATAGAGATGATCTTCTTGTACTCGGGTTAAAGCCCGAAGAGGTAACTCGTGCTATTCGTGGAATTTAAAAGGTGATTTCACCGTTATTCCACCTATAGTATTTGTTTAACACGGGAATTGATACCGAGAAGAATTAGACAATTTCTATTGATTCTGCTCACTTAATATTTACTGGTTTTTGGGATTAACATCCTAGATGGCAGGGATTTAACTAAATAGAATTTTGAATTTTAAATTAAGAAATCTTTGTTAAGATTTAAAATGAAATGATTTTGGGAATATTTACCTAAGTATAAAAGAAACGATTTCTAAATTGTCCAAGTTTAAAAAAGGTTTTAAGTAATCGAAGATTTGATAAGAGAGGTTTGATTATTCCGTATATACTGGAAAGAATGTTTTAGAAATATATCTCCCCAAGGGAGACTGTTGATAAAAAGTAAATAATCAATTAAAGAATGATTCTCTATTCACAAAACCTCTTTTTATCGATGATTGGATCGAATGAACCGAGGTTGGATCTGGTGAAATCCCTATTTGAAAACCACTTCAAACCAGTGCATGTGTTCGGAGAATAAAGACCTGATAGAGAGAATGAAGAATGAAGACCAAAGATTTTTAGGATGAAAGGACTGCTTGTTGATAATTCTGGTTAGCTCCCAAATACTAGTGTAGCAGTGGACCCTTCATTTCTGAAACTCTTGGGGTTGCAATGACTTCTTGATAATAATCCTAGGGTAAATTCCCGATAGGATGTGGTAGGAGAGTGCCTTCAGTTACGTTTTGTCCTATAGCGAACTTTTATGGATGGATGTCTGATATCGTATTCTTGAGATTTACATCGTTGACTTTTATAAACTTACATCTTTTTGGTGGTGGAGAAGACAACTTCTCTTAGCTTAACACCCTTCTCTGAGACGTGTGAACTTAGAGGTTATATATTTGTGGAAGTTAACAAGTGATAGATGGAACGGTAATGTGGAATTCAAAGGAATATGATGGGCTATGTGAGAAGGCAATCGCAACCTCAAACTTCACACCCGAAAATGGACAAAACAGGGTAGATGCAGCAAGGCTATATGGTTCGCAACCATTAGGGTATGATCATCCCCTTCTAGATATATTTCTTCCCGCTACGACGTTCGGGATGTAAATCAATGTGGTGTATGGTAATAGAGGATCCTTGGATAGGTCGATAATGACCGGGGTGATGACATATTTGGTACTATCTAAGGAAAGGTAGGCCGGTCTTGTGATGGTAGAGGTGCAGATGCTCTGTTGACCTTGATACATTCCTCTAGAGATGTACTGTTAGAAGGTAGTCCCTTCACCTAGTCATTTATATGGAATTCGTTCTCCAATAAGTGCCGGCCATTTTTTTTGTAGAGCCTGGTATGCTGTAAATTAATAATGGTAACAATTTCGGCTATGATTAATAAGTTTACCTGCAAATGTTTTCAAAGATATGTCATTAAAATAATATCAAGTATTTTGACGTAGAACTATTTGGTTATCATGAGGTAAAATCCCATTCTATGTTTATGTGCGACGTGGTCTTATGAGATCCCCTTTTGTATTCAAAACGCGTATTTTGAGTTCTCACACCAGTCCCATGAATGACCCAGAGTTTATTTTCCTTTTCCTTAAACTTTGGGTGCCCTAATTTTTCCCGGGCAGCCTAGTAGTTGGTTTAGCTTAGAAGAAGTTAGATAGAGCCCTGAAGCATGGAGTCAGAAGATTTACTGAAGATTTTGTCTATTTCCACCACATTCTGTACTATAGTATTCTGCTTTGTAAGGATAGGGTTTATAACTGTCCATGTTTTAACTTTGATAAATGTATTTAAATTTCCGTTGTAAAAGACTATGTTGAAATAAAATATATGAGATTCTATTCTGTCTTATTTTTCTTTCTTACCCTTGAGAATCCGCTTCTCTAGCACTTGAATTTACGACATATGAATACCGAGGATGTATTAGTGTCGAGTTTTGGGAGTCGAAGAATGATCCTTACAGGAAAAGTATGTAATTATGTGTGCAATGCAAGGTTAGATTCGAATTGCAAACCTTGGTGGACATTACAATTAAGTGGAAACCTATCGGTATAAGTTTATGTTATAGACAATTTATATTTTTCTAGTCACTAGGACGTTGTTCTGACCCCACTTCTCATTACAACCCACATGATAGAATTTAGAGAAACGGTCACTAGAACTAGATGTGCTTTATTATTAGAGAGTCTTCTTTCTCTCATGCACGATGCTGATGTAAAAATCTGTATCCAAAGAATACCATTAATTTTAAGGTAGTAGCCATTATTCTTATCCTATTACCGCTGCGATTTTAGATTTTTATCAATCACTGATAATGGTCATACTTATTTGCAGGTACCAAATCCAGCGATTTGTGCTTGATGGACCCGGGTTTCGATTTTTGCCAAAATTTAGGCCTATTAAGGTATGGGTTGTTACAGATATGTGACATCGACAAACAATTAAATTATATTTAATTAATAATGTTTATTTCGACTTAAACAGGATATTGGTCCATGATAATAGGTTGATATAGGCCTGTAAACAGATGCAATCGGATATGGATAGTGTATCCATACGTGTATCCGAAAATAAAAATCCGTATTCGAATCCGTATCCGATATCTGTGAATATCTATTAAATAATATCCGTATCCATATCCGTGGATATTTTCGTAAATCCGAAAATATCTGTATCCGGCGTGACGAATACAGATATTTCTGGATATTTAAATATCCGAAAATATCCGCATTCAAACTTCAAAATGTAACTGAATTTAACTCAATATACTTCATATTTAATTCGGCTTTAAACAAAAGATGAAAAATTGTAATAATACATCAAATTAGCAACAGCTAATTCGATCACATAAAATCCACATGATAATGTTTCATAATTCATCATATAATCCATATCCTAATTCAATCAAACAAAATCATAAAAAACATAAAGCAAATGCATCATACATGTTTTAAATTGTAACAAATACCATAATTTATCTTAATAGCACACATGTAAACTAAAATATTGCGTTCTTTCTCCATGGAGTGGTTGAAGCTTCAAAAGATGACCCTGTAGAAAAATATAAACATGTATATTAGTTTATAAACAATTAAGTTTCATAACTAACCCAAATATAACAAGCAAGCAACCCTTGGAACGAAACAGCAAGAGCAAGCCTTGTGCTTGCTATTTCAAAACAGCAAGCGCAGGTTTATAATGTAACCAAATGTTAAATATATTTTCTTCAATTAAGTTGTTTGTAAATGAAGAACACTTACCATTACCCTTTGCGAAGCATGTTTGTAACGTAACCATAGCATCATCAACAAACTCGACATTGTGACCTATTAAAAGTTTAAAAACAAAAGAATTAAATCATATATGGGATGGTTATTGTGTTGAAAACATGTTGAAAAATATAATAGTCTTTCCAATATCGGATGGCAACCAATCCTTTATACAACTCAAAGCTTCTACAATATCCGAAGATAATGAAGATCTATTCTCTTCCTCCACTACTAAACGATGATTCAGATGCTACGGTTGATATCGGAACGGCTAAAATATCACGAGCGATCCTTGCAAGAATTGGAAAAGTTTGCCCATTGGTTCCACCATGTCAAAATATCAAAATTGTCCTCATCTTCACCCATTGGTAACAATTCATCTTCTAAATACTTATCAAGTTCCGTTTTCAAAGCTTGTGAGCTACCAACTTTTTTCTCAACATAATTTCTCCATTTTAAATCCATTTTTGTTCTCTTATTAGAAACAAAATTAGAAGAATCAAATGTATCACATGAAGAATTGTTAGATTGCCCCTTAGAAGAAGTCCATTCCATTTCATATAAAGTAAATAGAGATTTCAAAGATTCGCGAATTTTTGCAACATAAACTTGTGCACGATCACCATAAACCACATCAAAGAAAAATTCAATATAAGCCAATCTATAACGGGGATCTAAAACCATACCAATACTCATCATTAGATTGCAAGTGCTCCAATATTTGTCAAACTTAATTCTCATCTTTTGGGCCATACATTGAATATACTCATGTTCATGTAGCTCCCAAGTTAAAATACTTTCATAGACATCGCAAATGCTTTTAAAATATAAATTAGCCGTAGGATATTCAACACCCGAAAACTTAAGTGTAATTTCATAAAATATTTTTAAACATTCACATATTTCTTTTCCTGTTTCCCATTCTTCGTTTGATGGCAACCATTTGTAATCGTGGGTTAAATCAACCAATCGGTCAAATGCCGGACGCACTTCAGGAGCACTTTCAAGCATTAGATATGTTGAATTCCGACGTGTTGAAACATCATAAGACACTCCTTTCCCAATTAATCGAGTTTGAGTCAATGCATTTTCCCAATTTTTTCCTCATATGTGATGATTTTGTATAATTGACGCTTTCTCCAATTTTTTCAATAAGACCTTGCACTATTTTTAATCCGCATTGAACAATCAAATTTAATATGTGCGTGCAACAACGCATATTCAATAATTCACCACCAAGAGGCACCGCATTTTAACCAACTAACCATTCTTTTAAATCTCTTATCATTACGTCATTATTTGACGCATTATCAACCGTAAGTCAAATAACTTCTTATCAATATTCCATTGCAATACTTTTGATTTAAAAGAAGCGCTAAGTGCGAACCCGGTGTGTGGAGGGGGCAAACCATAATAAGCGATGACTTTTTTGTAGTTTCCAATCATCATCAATAAAATGACAAGTTATGCAACAATAGCCTATGTTTTGGTGTTCAAAGGTCCACAAATCTGTAGTGAGGCTAACACGGGTTGACAAGCAATCAAATATCTCTTGTAGTTTGCCTCTCATATTATTGTAGACTTTTAAAACATCATATCGAACTGTATTTCTAGAAAAGAATTTAACTGTTGGATTAATACTTCTAATATTCTCTTGAAAATACGCATGTTTAGTCATGTTAAATGGATAATCATGCTTAGAAACCATACATGCAAAACACATTTGGTTTGTTGGGAGGACTTTTGGTAGTCAATAGTTGTTGTCCAGATATTCTTAGACGAGTGGGATTTTTTGGACATGATTTTAGATGATTTTTCAAGTGGGTTGTTCCCATTGAAGTAGCTCCATTAAATAATCTAGAAAAATGTTTACAAGTGGCTTTAATAGCACCTTCCACTCTTCTCTATTAAAATCTTTCCATACATTAGATTTCAAAATTCTTACATTTGAAGGTGTGGGCTTGTCTACATCCGTAGAAAGGTTTCCAGATACGTGTGTGTTTGACAAACTAGAGTCTGTAACCATGTTTGAAGTGTTTCGATTTTCTTTCACGACTACAACGTCATTACCACAAATATCCTTATTACTACAGCTTGACGAGGCATTCGTCATTTTCAAAACTCTGCAATACCAAATAAAATATATGTCATTACTGTCTAATTTTATCACAAATACGTCATTTTATCAAACAAGTCATTTTATCACAAATAAATAAATAGATAGTCGATGACAACATTTGTTGTATAAAGCCACCGAGGCTTCAAAAATATTAATTATATTTTTTCATTTATTTTGGTAAATTAATCAACAACCATTTATTAGTAGGGTTTGAGAAAAAACTAAAATGAAAATTTAAAATTCATAAACATATACTTTCACCTTCTTATGACAACGAATCTAAAAATGCAACATTTTATGTAGTGAATTCCGTGTGCATAGCACGGGTTCGCACCACTATATATTATACATGAATTAATAGCTATTACATTGTGCAATGTGTAATTGGGACGTAAGTAAAAGTTTTAAACATTGAGAAATTACTACTACTGAATAGCAAATTGGTTACCAATGTCTATTTTTTTGGGAAAATACTTTCAAGCCACTTCGAGTATTATTAGTTACTTTAGCTCCTGATTTTGATGTACTGCACTATTTTCAATACTAAAATGCCAGTAGGATGGTTGATGCCTAATTACGATCCAAAAAATCTCATAGCTTGTTAAATAAGAAGATTTGGCCACAAATGCACATAGGTATATTGAAGGTAAGTTTTATCTACATGATGCAAACATTCGTGAATAGCAGTTTTCTATAGGGACAGTTCTTCCATTGCATAGATTGGATGGAAAGAAGACACTGAGTGAGTGGAGCAATACCACATACGTCAGAAATGTTTGCAATGGAATAATTAGAGCTGAGCGTGCAAAAATTCGGAAATGGAAGAAATGCGTGCAAAAATCAAGATGATCTAAGTAAATTTAGAAATTACCGAGACAATTTCCAAGCTGAGCGTAGCAATTAGAGCTTCCAGCTGCTTCAGCGTCGAAACTAGGGTTTCGAGTGGAGTTGTCGATTGCGAGTTCAAGAGCAGTTGCGCGAGGAGGAGCACTGTCGAGTTCGAGAGCAATGGCGCGCGATGAGGAGCAGCGGAGCGGTGCGATGAGGAGCAGCGACGCGACGATGAGGAGCAGCGGCGCGACGATTGCCGACTGTGTGGAAATGAAATCGCGAGTGGAATGAATCACTTCAAAATGAAACGCGGCCGTGGTTTTAGATGTTAGGGTTTTGTTTTAATATGGGTAAGGTATGTGGTAATGGTATAGTTATGGGCCAAAATACAATCAGGCTTGTTTATTTGGAAATTTAAATGGAAAGGAATTGGATGGATGGATATTTATTATGGATATAAAATAACATATTAAAATAATAATAAATAACTTCGAACCGGATGGATATTTATCGGATATGAATATTGCCATATCCTCATCCATATTTGAAATATGTTTCGGATATGGGATATCCGCCTCTGCTTTTCGAATATCGGATAATTATCCGCTTTTTGGACACGGATGCGGACGGATTTTGGATATTTCGGGTACTCATTGACATGCCTAGGTTGATAGTTTGGCTATAGTGAGGACTATAGGGGCGGCTAAAATAGTTTAGAGGTGTTAAAATTAGATGGCTTAGATTTAGTGAGAATTGGTATAAGATATGATCCATTATTTTTCTCTCTCGTATGTTGTGTAACATCCGCCTTCTTGACCCCCAAATGTCAAGATTAATACATCCACGGTATTCACTTGCCGAGCACTCACGTGTCAAAAAGGCAGAACATTAGGGTAAAATAAAATAAGAACAGAAAATGAATAAGAAAGAAGAGAACACAATATTAGAATCTCACAACAGAACGATGACATATAATACCAAATTGGTACTTTTTACAAAGGAAAACTGTATAGGTACTATAATCAGAGTAAACTAGCCTATCATCAACCTGAACAGTTATAACAACATGTCCTTACAATTGCTGATAGAAATATAAATAAAGTAATGCAGCGGAAATAAAATCTATGGTAGGTAGTCATCCAACTTCTCTCCTAGAGCTCCAATGAATCATCAACGATATACGAAAATATACACGGGCTAACCCGAGCATTATAAGAAGAATGACACCCGGATCAGTCTGGCAAAATTAGCATGAGAAAACTCAAGTAATTTGAATTATTATATTTGTAAAACTCTTTTGAATAATAAATATATCTCGTAAGACCACGCTGCAAATAAACACGGACGAGTTTTTACATTAAGATAACCAACCATTTTATAAGAAAATTAGTGATACTATAACAATGTCTAGGATGTTCAATATAAATATAAATTATAGCTGAAATGGTTACATTTGACAGCATATTTAGGTATACAAACAAAAACCTAAGGTACGTTCATATAAACGGATTTTCCTCGGAGACCTCCTTAATCAAACCGATCTCATATGACATGGATGAGAAAATACCTCCAAGCATCGTCTATCTCTAGATAAAATATACCATAAGGTAAATAGAACTAGGCCATCATCCGAACACTTATGTGAACAATGTGTACCAAATATCAACAACTCCCCACTAACAACATTTATAAGCATACTCTAGATATCGATATAGAGTTGTCATACCCCCCATAGGTCAGCCAAACCCCATGATCATGCATCCTACCCTATCTTTAGTCATTTTCCTAATGTCGAGGCTGCATTCGACATCTTCACATGATTTTTCATAAAAACTTGATCACATAATGAATTCCATATGGATTCCATCATCTTAACAAATTCTAGAACCACACATTGTTTACTTCATTCACTTCCAAAAATAGAACCCGTATATCAGCCTCGAAGTGGTTTTCGATAAGTAGAACACTTATTGATCTCGATCTCTCCAAGACTAAGTCGATGAATTTGGTCTTATTCAACAATAATGGTTGCATAAGGGAACTAAGTCCTGAATACTTTCTCATAAGTAAGTAACATGCCTACACCATCATTTCGTTCAAGGCATGGTTAAGTCACATAAACGACTTTTAATCCCTTTTTAATCGATTTATCTTTTATTAATTAAAAACCCTTCTTATTAGAAAAACATCTTTTTATCTAATACTTAAAAAGTATTCATACGCTTATTCCAATGGTATAAGTGTATTCACAAATTGTTTAACAAGTTTTACTTACTTGAAATATAATCAAAGAGATTAAAACAATTACTACAAAAACATTGATATAATAAATTTCTTTTATAAATTAAACATATAACATTTTCTACCTCTTTATAAAAGATTTCAATACTTATTATTATCTTTAAAATTCCATTGTTAAAGATTTATAATATTTCTTCCAAACTATAATTCAGGGGTTTAAATACAAATGTTGCTAAAACATTTTTTTTTACTACAAACCCAAAACCATTCCATTTAATCTTTTTTTAATACTCTCCTTTTAAATGTTTAATTACACTTAAGGGTTAAAGATAAGTGTTGCTAAATAAAGTTGTCACAACAAAACCAAATATTTCATACTTTGAAAACATTCTTCTTTATAACTCCCTTCTTAAAGATTTATTTACATTTTAGGGTTAAAGACGTGTGTTTCTCATAACATTTGTCACAAGGAACCAAAAAAATTCGTACTTCGAAAACATTCCTCTTTAAAACTCCCTTCTTAAAGATTTATTTATATTTAGGGTTAAAGACAACTGTTGCTCAAAACATTTTTCACAACAAACCCAAACCATTTACTTGTATTTTTTTCTACTAAATCCATTAGTAAATATCTAATTATATTCCGAAGTATAATTAATAATATGGTTTAAAAACAAGTGTGACTAAAAACACTGTTTACAGCAACCCAAAACTATTTACCTGTCCGTTAATAACCTTACACATTTATTTAAAGATAAATGCATATTCACACTTATTAACTAAGGCAATACACTTTTCAGTAATTCCACAAAATCATTTATTTTAACTTAAGTGTTAAATTACAAACTCCCTTTATTATATCTATAAAATACTTAATTTAATATTTAAAACATATATATATATATATCTTTAAAATACTTATTAATATGTTAAAATACTTTTAAAACTTCTTAGAATATATGATAATTATTTATATAGAATATTATGTAAAATAAAGGAATTTTGAAAAAAATAGAAAAACAAGTTTTAATTTTAAAAGCTACTTAGTTTAGAAATTAATAGTTAATTGTTAAAAATATATTTAAACTTGAAACCAATTTTAAAACTCTCTATTATAAGTCAGAAAACAATCCTAAAAATATTAGGGAAAAATATTAAATTTAAATATCATTTTCAAATAAATTATAGTTCAAGATAGAAAAGGTAGTATTTATAGAAGTGCTATCTAAAGTTTTGTTACCATTGTCAACCTTGTTTTGCTACAACTTTAAGCCTAGATTTCAACACATAAACAAATGATTTTTGATTCACACTTTCTACATTAGTTAGTCGACTTTGGTTTGAAAACCATGAAGAAAAATCCTAAATAATAACTTCCAGTTATTGTAAAGAATTTCCCGAAAATAGTGTATTTTACCGAACTTCACTTATAGCGACTATGCCGCTATAATTTTTGGCATTTTATTCCACTAACTATCAAATGAATCATGCTTCAAAAATTTCCCGATAAGAACAATATATTATTTACTCCTTAAATATGAAGAGAAACCTCCAAAGAAGTTTGTTGAAAAATATCGTTATTTTGCTAAATAAAAAGTGTCGTTATAATAACTTTTTTACTTCAATATTTTGCTACTTTGATTTACTTCTTCGATAACTTTCGAAAACATATTCTTTACTTTACTAAACATTTATAGAAGTGTAAATAATAAGCAAACAAGTTATTATTAAGATATGTCATTAAATCTCCATTTTTATAAGTTATAGTTCAAGGGATTCAAATTGTGTCTATAGCGACTATCGCTATACGGACAATTCCATATTCAATTCAACATCATGTTTCATTCTCTTTTATGCACATATATGATTCCAAATTCAAACCATATCACTACTAAACATGTATTAACATATGTACTATTAATCATGTCCATTTTAGGTGTTTAAATGTGCTTAATGTAAACAACATAATCTCATTCTCTTTAAGGCAACTACTTTAACAAATCATATGCTTTTGAAAGCATATAATAAAGGGTTACAACTTTAAGTAGTTGGTGTCTATTATTATACATAATAGCAAGCATATTAACATGTGATTAACAAGAAATTATCAAGTGATATAACATGCAGTATTATCAAGTTAATAACTTGATTTGAAGTTAGACTAACTCACTTTTCTTTTTCCCAAACACTTCCTAACAACATTCACTTCATTCACCACTTCTACTATCATATCTAAATTATCCATGCATCACATAAACCTCTCCTCCATCTTCCAAAACCACATGGCCATCACCTCCCCACTCCTTGAACTCATGGACCAACCTTCCTCGATCATGTTGCTCACGGCCTCCTCCTCCTACTACCCTCAGCTCATGGCCTTAAGGCCTAAACACCACCTCCTTCACTACAAAACTCACAACTCTTGGCCATTTTATTTGTTCAAAGCTCATGGCTGAAAATAGAAGAGGGGGAGAAGAAAATTTAAGAACAGAACTGAAGATGAATCTGTGAAAATATGAGTGTGTATGCATGACTTTATATAGTGTTATAAAATGATAGGAAAAGTGTGAATAAACTCCTCCTTGGCTATGAAGTTAAGCATGCAAAAGAACATGCTTTCTCGAAATCGAGGAGTGATTTAATTGTCCTTTACGTACTCTTGTCCATGCTTACTTTTTGCTAATATACATTTAGTTTGATTAATTATTAGTTAGTAAAGAGATTTTTTTAATTCTTATGTTTACATATGATAGCTATTCAAGTTGTAACATATTTACACAACTTGTATTGAATAAAAAGTTGATTTTTAACAAAATGTTTTCTGGTCACATTTTCAGCGTTTATCCCAAGTGTACATTTTTGTAAACACGTTACAAAAATAAGTTTTCTAACATTAGTTATTAATTATAAAGTGATCAACAAGGTTATAAAGTCATATCAAATCTTGGACACAAATATTTAAATAATTCAAATATTTAAACACGAAGTGTTTGAAATTCTGGTTCGTTACGCGCTATCTAAGCATCTAACACCCTAATTTAAAAGGGATTTTCGCTGCCACCATCCTTTTCCATTACTGGTCAATATTATTCCCAACGAGCTCAAATAAATCCAACTCAAATCAATTGAAATGACGATCACTATTTTATAGTCAAAGGTCTAAAGTTAAAGGATTTGCAACCCGCCGAATCGAAAAGCTTTCAAAGGAGAGAGAGTTCACCATTACTATGTGTGGTTTATGGCATTAGTTTTAGGTATGTTTTTACTGTATTATATGGTTTATAATTTTTGAATAATATTTTAATATTCATATGATATTGTTTTTGTTTTTGTTATATTGTTAGTTAGGCGATGATTCTTATATGCATTGATGTTGTCACATAATAGATTGGTTATATGTATGTATTCATTTAAAAAAACAATTTTTTTACATATTGATCAGGTACGCACAACCAAATGTTTAATTTATAATAATAATTATTTTATAAATTAATTTATTCATACTAGTACGTCATTTAATTACAATAATATAGTTCGTATTTAATTATGTCATCATTTTATACTAATAACTGGACATATATTTTATGCATGTACTCGAATCTTATAATAGAATCAAGTGATGAAATGATCTATTTATCTCATACGTACTTAGTTATATCAAATTCCTTTTTCAAATTTATTTATGAAAACATTTCATGAAACTTTTTTCTTTTATTCAAACATTATTATAATGATGATTCTTTATATATAATCAAAAATTTCTCTCTTCTTTCCATAGAAACCATTTCAATTTAAAAGATAAATTATCTTTTGTAATAAACTCCTTAAATTATAATATACTCCCTTTAACCAATATTAAATGCAAACACCTTGATAAAAATTAACAATCACTAATTAACTTATCAATTAATGATTCACATTACTTTTTTAAATTTAGAAAATCATATAGATCGAGTAATCCAAAAATGATACCAAGGAGCTGGGTACTGCTAATAGTATCATATATTCCCTTAACAAGAAGGGAGATACTTAAGAGAAGTTTTTACCATTAAACCACATCTCCTGCCCATTTTTAGTGACTTTCAAGCCACTTGAACTAGTTAGTCATAAGATTCTTTTCAAAAATAGCAGGATTTAAATTCACAAAATCTCTTTATAGAACATGTTTTATAAATCCAATTTATAAAATCACTTATTTTTATAAAACATTCGTAAAATCATCTATCTTAAACAAATTTCTTTAACCCTTATTTAGAAGATATGTTTAAAAGCTATTCTTCTTGTTTAAATACTTTTTTAAAAGTTTCACAAAAACACAGCTTTTAATAAGACAAGCTACTAAAATCTTCGACTAAGTTTAACTTATCAAAATCTCATTTAGCAAAACTGTTATTTGTTAAAACATGCATTTTTCAAAATAACTTTCTTAGGAGTTTCAATACCAATTTTATATTTCATAATACCACTAATACGTTTTATTCAAACATTTTTATAAAGATATAACTTTACTTCATAAGGAAAATTATCAAAGAAGCATAATTCGCATAAAAAAATTTCCTAGGTCATTTGAAACATAAGATAAGAGAAGCCGTAATAAAGGTCATGCATTGATATATGTCACGATTCGTACTATCACATTTTCCAATCGACCATACTTAAACCATAATTAATTATTTTATATACCTATGATAATTAGGTTAGCATATTTCTAATATTTAGGATACCTAAAATATTATTACTCCATAGGAACTTCCAACCCGACCATAACGCATGTCAAATCAATCGGACTTGAAAGTCGATGGACCATATGAATTTGAGAACACTACCACTTCAAACTCTTCTTCCTCCTGTTCATCATGTACTTAAGTTTTGTCATCTTCTTCATTGTCAAGATTCCATCCAATAGGATGTTAGGGTTGTCTCTCGGGAACCCAAGGTCGTGCAACGTGGTTTCTTAGAAAAATGTCTGAAACCTCTTCTTCTTCCTCATACTTTGTCATTCCTTCCCAATCAATACCTGAAATGTGTGACTCTCCCTCCGATATGGGAATTCCCATCTCCCAGATAATGTGACTGTCGTTGTTGTCTTCTGATTCGTTGGGGATGTTATCCATCCATGCATTATACGCTGTTGAATCTCGGCTATTCCTTTCTACCATCATATTTGGTTTTTCTTCTGGAAATTCTTTAGATTCTGATTCTTCTGGATCTGTTACCTACATCGTTTTGTCTTGTGATCCCTGACTTACTTCTATATATTTATTATCTGGATCACTTCCTTGTCACTGGATAATAATACTAGTCCGGAGCCTTGGGTTCTACTAGCATCATAGCCAATGATACCCATTCTCGTCAAAAATGGGTATGTTCATCAAACTCTTCCTTTACTCGTGGCATATGGTTTTCAGGTGACACTTTTATATTCCCTCATTGCCACTAGAAGGATTATTAGGTCAACATTTTCTCCCTAATCTGCTCTTGAGGATTCTCCTTTGGAATAATTCCTATCGCAAGTGGAAGGCTTCTACAATAAACAGTGAAATACTTAGAAGCATATACTAAGCTTTTTTCCTATTCTAACTTGGATCTAATATCGTATTTTAATGAGTTTCTTACTAACTTAACTTCTTAAACTATCATATTTATAAACATCTTGTAGTCCAACTGTGAAATTCTCCTATACCAATTTTTTAACCAACCTATGGTAATAACTATTTATTATTATCCCATAATTAAATAAATCTTTTCAAAAGATGACCCTTTTATATTCAAAATATAATCCTAGATAAAATTATTTCATTTACCAATTTTCCTAAACAAAATATCATTTATATATAGCATAAACAAATGTACGCTTATATATAATACTCTCAACTTATTCTAGGATGTCACTTACCCTATCTCTAATGAGTTACTCATCCTAGAGTATTATTGAACCTATCTCTGATGAGACTTTACCCCTACCTGGCACAGGTATTTGCTCAACCAAAGATCTGATACCATTGTTAGAAATGCGGATTACGGATCTTAAGGCTAGGATAAACACTAGACGGAGAGGGGGTTGAATAGTGTTTTAAGAAATTACTAAATCTTTTAGAGTTTTTGTTAATTTAAACACAAATGTATGCAATATTCAGACACAGATATGATCACAGAAACAAACACAGATGCAGAAATAAAGTAAAAGCAGTAAAGAAAAGAACACACCGGATTTCATACTGGTTTGGAGTTATCCTACATCCAGTCCCGCACACAAGTACAGATTTCTTTTCAAAAGCAATCTTTACAATTACATCCTCGATTTCAAGGCTACGAGATACACCCTCCAGATTCACAATCCGCTAGGTAGAGATACTTGATTTCACAGGCAACAAGTTCACCCAATTGATTTCCTAGGCTACAATCACACCTTTTACACTTGATTGATTTCCAAGGCTACAATCACACCTTTTACACTTGATTGATTTCCAAGGCTACAATCACACCTTTTCTAACTAAATTGATTACAAAGAAGTCTATAACTCTGAGTAGCACTGAGATCTAGTTGGGATAGTGATAGAGAATCAAACCAGAAATGATCTAGTTAGATTCAATGTTGATTTCGGCAGAGAAATCGTAAGAATATGTATAAAGAAATATGGAAGAAGAAGAGGAGTGAAAACCAGAAAAAATATAATTAGAAATTCATTGAAAACAACGCCTATTTATAGAAGAACAACAGCCATGTCCATTCGCGAAGAGATACGACGAATAGACACTTCTTTTGAAATTCAAAATTTTGAAATCAACTGACACTATGTCGACATGGGTAACTTGGGTATGTCGACATCCCAAAGGAAATTTTGGTGTTTTGTTTTCGTTTGAAAATAATTTTATCTTATATTAAAACTATTTTAAACTTTATAAATATACTTAACTATGGTTAAAATACATGAGTAAGTATAGATAATAATATTTTGGTATATATAAAATTTAACTATAATTTTATATTTAAATCTAAGTATAAATATTAAAAGTTAAATATATTATTACTAAAGATAATTTAAAACCAAGGATAATTTGATTTTGAAATTAAATATTATTTTGAGGCTAAAAATATTTTAAAATCAGGATAGATAATTTTGATTCTTTTAAAAGGAAGGTTTTGAAATTTTTTTGAAAACAAGATATAATTTTGTAAAATCATTTTGAATAAAAGTTAGCGGATACAAAACAATGTTCCACTAGATTTTTTGTAGGTTCCATCCTACTTAGGGTTCCATCCCTTTAACATGCTCGAAGTGGATTCCATTCCATGAATAAATTGGATTTTAAGATGCCTGTGCTTTTCTAGGAGTTTTAACAAAATTCCTAATTAAATTATTTATTCCTAAAATCTTGAACTCTTGATAATCTTGATATTCTTGATACTCATGAGTCTTCAATCTTGATACCTTGAATCTCTATGTTGTACAGTCTTCATTCTTAGTACCTCCATGGTTAAATCCTGCATACACATATATATCTAAACTATAATGTTAGTATTTAAATTTTATAATCCTATTCTAAGGTTGTTGTCATCAAAACCATCATCTCAAGGACTAACCATCTCCCCTTTTCTGATGATGACAACCTTTGTTTATAAAATATTACTTCTATCCTGATAACTCCCCCTAAAACTAATAACTCCCCCTTAATCTATGCCTAACTATCCTATTTTATACTTCTCCCCCTTTGTCATCAACAAAAAACTAACCCGAAACTATATAATCTCAAAACTATATAACTCCCCCTTAATTTAATACTCTATGACATGTGATTATAATGGTAGTGCTATCATAAATAATCAACACTTAACTGTAAAACTTAAAACTTAGTCCTAACTACTAAATATCCTAACTAAGTATCCATATAATAATACTTTTAATAAAAGACATATAAGAACATGAATTTTTTATTAATTATATAGTTATATTTACATTTTCTTAGAGATCGTAAGAAAAAACATACAACAATAGAAAAGAAACTAATGAGTGTCTTTGAAAATGGGAGATCTATGAACCGAACAATCTGGATAGTGGAAACAGAAATTTCCACGTTGTTTGACAAGATTTCCATCTTTGTCAAAGCACACTTTGCCAACACAAACGACTTTGTCATCTTCTTCAACATGCTCTTCTTCCATGAAGGCTTCTTTTTCTTCTTCCTAGCTGCCCTCTTGCACTTGATCTCCTGAAGAATCTTCGTCAATCAAGATTAGGTTAGCATGATTATCCATTAGAAATTTTTGTAAATTCCTAAGGATTTTGCCTTGCCTCACTTGTTCTTTCGCCATTCTAAGCTGCACCACTTGAATTTCAGTCAAAAATTGCAGTGCATCCTTTAGAGAATCCTCTATTTTTGTCACTCGAGCGAGCGTAGTTCGTTGAAACGGTCTAGAAGTAGGAGAAGGGAATGAAAAGGTTGAATTTATGTTTGATTTGTAAGAGGAGGCCATGGTTTAATTTATTTCAGAAGTTAGAACAGAAAGAGAACAGAGAAAATGATCAAAATTTTGAAAATAAGAAGAATATATAACCAATTATTTGAATTTTGGTGGGAAAATTTTCAAAAATAAAAAACAGTTGTATGTTGACATGGGTTGAGGGGGTATGTCGACTAGTCCTTGAAATTTTTACTATTTGATTTATTTTGATTTAATTTTTAATTATACTTTGTTATTTATATTTTTACATTTCAGTAATTGAAAAATTCCTAATTCTCTTTTTAATTTAGTAAATATAGATTCATTTAAGGGTTTTGTTAATATATCAGCAATTTGATTCTTGAAATTAATATAATCTAAAGTATGTACTTCCTTATTTATATTATCTCTGAGAAAATGATGTCTTATATCAATATGTTTAGTTCGACAATGTTGAGTAGTATTTTTGGATAAATTTATCGTACTAGTATTATCACAATAAATTGGTGATTTTGAGATATTTAAACCATAATCTTTTAAAGTTGTTGCATATATATTACTTGAGAACAAGCCAAAGCAGCAAAAATATATTCTGCTTTAGTTGTTGATAAAGAAACTGTGTTTTGCTTTTTACTAAACCAGGAAATCAGAGAATGCCTCAAAAAGTGACAAGTTCCCCTTGTACTTTTTTGGTCTGATTTACAACCAGCATAATCAGCATCACAGTAAGATATTAAGTCAAAAGAATCATTTTTGGCTAAAATAAGCCATGATTACAGGTGTGTTTAACATATCTTATGATATGTTTTGTGGCTTTTAAGTGGGTCTCTTTAGGTTGGGATTGATATCTTGCACAAAGACAAACACTATGCATGATACCAAGTCTACTAGCAGTGATATAGAGTAGTGATCCAATCATTCCTCTATATAATTTTTGATCTACATCTTTCGAGAGATCTTCTTTACTAAGGTACTCATTGGTTGCCATGGGGGTGGGTTTTCCACTCGCAGTGGTCAAATCGAATTTGTTAATTAGGTCTTTAGCATATTTTTCTTGACTAATAAAGGTACCATTATCTAATTGTTTTATTTGTAATCCTAAAAAGAAGTTTAATTCGCGCATATGACTCATCTCAAACTCTTTTGTCATTATATCCAAAAATTCTGCATTCATTTCAAAATGAATATCATTTTTATTTCTTGTAATAAAAAGAGTATTATCTACTTTACCGATTTCAAAATTTGATTGTAATAAGTAAGATCTTAGTCTATCATACCAGGCTCTAGGAGCTTGTTTTAGACCATATAGAGTATTCTTAAGTTTGTAAACATGAGTTGGCAATTTTTCATTTTCAAAAAGTGGTGGTTGTTCAACATATGCTTCCTCTTTTACCAATCCATTTAAAAAGGCACTTTTAACATCCATGTGAAATAGTTTGAAACTATAATGATTTACGAAAGCAAGTAGAATCCTAATGGCTTCTAATCTTGCTACGGAAGCTAAGGTTTCATTAAAATCTATTCCTTCTTCTTGACGATAACCTTGAGCGGCTAACCAAGATTTATTTCTAACAACCTCTCCTTGTTCGTTCATTTTATTTTTATAAACCCATTTAGTTCCAATTATAGTTTTATTTTCAGGTCTAGGAACAAGTTCCCAAACATCATTTCTAGTGAATTGATTTAATTCTTCTTGCATAGCCATAATCCGTGAATCATCAGTTGATGCTTCTTTTGGATTTTTGGGTTCAATAGTTGATATAAAGGCTACATTGCTCATTTGACTTAGTTGATTTCTAGGTGTAACAACAAATTGCATATCTCCAAGTACATTTTCAACAGGGTGATCTTCTAAAAGTTTAATCCTTTTATTAGGATGATTAATTTCATTATTAGTTTCAGTTATCTCTTGATTTTGAGTGACTAAATCATCTTCATCATTTGTATCTTCAAAAATTTTCAGCTTTTCATCGAATGAAACATGCAATGTTTCTTCAATGGTATTAGTTCTTAAATTAAACACTCTGTACGCTTTACTTTTATTAGAATATCCGATAAAGATACCTTTGTCGGATTTAGGATTAAATTTATCTAAATTATCTTTTGTATTTAAAATAAAACATTTGCTTTTAAAAATTCTAAAATAAGATACCTTAGGTTTCTTTTTGTAAAGAAGTTCATAAGATGTCTTATTAGTTAAAGGTCAAATTAAAATTCTATTTAAAATGTAACAGGCGGTAGCAACTGCTTCTGCCCAAAAATACTTCGGTAATTTACTATCTGAAAGCATAGTTCTCGCACACTCTTGATCGTCCTATTTTTACGTTCTACTACTCCGTTTTGTTGTGGAGTTCTTGAAAATGAAAAATTGTGAGTTATTCCCTTTTTATTGCAGAATTCCTTAAACTTTTCATTTTCAAATTCACCACCGTGATCACTACAGATGGTTATAATTTTTAGAGAAAGTAAATTTTGAATCCTTTTTGTAAAGTTCTTAAAACATTCAAAAGTATCACTTTTATGTTTCAAAAATATTGTCCATGTAAATCTGGAATAATCATCTACAATTACAAAAACATATTTACCATGATTTATTGAGAAAATTTAAGATGGTCCAAATAAATCAAGGTGAAGTAATTCAAGAGGTTTTGAGGTTGAAATTATATCTTTTAATTTAAAGGAACTTTTTCTAAGTTTTCCTAATTGACATGAATCACATAGATTATCTACTTTAAAATTTATTTTAAGGAGACCTCTTACTAGATCATGTTTAGATAGTCTAGATAAGAGTTTGAAATTCAAATGCTCACATCTCTTATGCCAAATCCAAGGGTCACTTGTATTTGCCAAAGACATAAGTTATCATTTGAGGCTTTCATACTAAGAATACAAATATTCTTTTTCCTAATTCCCTCAAATATTATGGTTGAATTATTATCTTCAATGTGACATTTATCTTTTTCAAATTAATTTTATACCTTTATTGCAAAGTTGACTTATACTTAGCAGATTATGTTTCAGATTCTTAACTAGTAAAACATTAGTGATAATCGGAGTTTCAGAGTTACTGACTTTGCCGATGCCAATCACATATCCTTTTGAATTGTCTCCAAAGTTAACCAATCCTCCGTCTTTATATATTATATAATTCAGCATATCTGGATTGCCAGTCATGTGTCTAGAGCATCCACTATCGAGTATCCATTTATTCTTTTTGATCTGCACAATTTGTCCGTTGTGGATTGATTCCTCAACCCCCATAAAGCATGTTTCCTGCACATCAAACAATCTTAGTAGACAACTTGTGTTTGAATATTGATTATATGTACTCAAGAGACAATGATGCTCTGAATATTTCTAAACTAGTATCAACAAACATAGCCGTTTTAAAAACTTTTTCAAAAATTAGATTATGAAACTTTGAAAACCTTGCTCCGATACCAAATGTTAGAAATGCGGATTACGGATCTTAAGGATAGGTTAAACACTAGGGGGGGGTGAATATTGTTTTAAGAAATTACTAAATCTTTTAGAGTTTTTGTTCATTTAAACACAAACGTATGCAATATTCAAACCCAGATATGATCATAAAAACAAACACAGATGCAGAAATAAAGTAAAAGCAGTAAAGGAAAGAACACACTGGATTTTATACTGGTTCAGAGTTACCCTACATCCAGTCCAGCACACAAGTATGGATTTCTTTTCAAAAGCAATCTTTACAATTACACCCTCGATTTCCAAGCTATGAGGCACACCCTCCAGATTCACAATCCTTTGGGTAGAGATACTTGATTTCATGGGCAACAAGTTCACCCAATTGATTTCCTAGATTACAATCACACCTATTACACTTGATTGATTTCCAAGGCTACAATCACGCCTTTTACACTTGATTGATTTCCAAGGCTACAATCACATCCTTTCTCACTAAATTGATTACAAAGAAGTCCACAACTCTGAATAGCACTGAGATCTTGTTGAGATAGTGATAGAGAATCAAACCAAAAACGATCTATTTAGATTCAATGTTGATTTCGGCAGAGTAATGGTAAGAATATGTACAAAGAAATGTGGAAGAAGAAGAGGGGTGAAAACCAGAAAAAATACAATTAGAAATTCGTTGAAAACAACCCCTATTTATAGAAGAACAACAACCATGTCCATTGGTGAAAGGATATGACGAATAGACACTTCTTTTGAAATTCAAATTTTTGAAATCAACTGACACTATGTCGACATGGGTAACTTGGGTATGTCTACATCCCAAAGGAAATTTTGGTGTTTTGTTTTACTTTGAAAATAACTTTTATCTTATATTAAAACTATTTTAAACTTTATAAATATACTTAACTATAGGTAAAATACATAAGTAAGTATAGATAATAATATTTTGGTATATATAAAATTATTATAATTTTATATTTAAATCTAAGTATAAGTATTAAAAGTTAAATATATTATTATTAAAGATAATTCAAAACCAAGGATAATTTGATTTTGAAATTAAAGATTATTTTGAGACTAAAAATATTTTAAAATCAAGATAGGTGTTTTTGATTCTTTTAAAAGGAAGGTTTTGAAAACGTTTTGAAAACATTTTGAAAACAAGATATAATTTTGTAAAATCATTTTTAATGAAAGTTAGCGGATACAAAACAATGTTCCACTAGATTTTTCGTAGGTTCCATTCTACTTAGGGTTCCATCCCTTTAACAGGCTCGAAGTGGATTCCATTCCACGAATAAATTGGATTTTAAGATGCCTGTGCTTTTCTAGGAGTTTTAACAAAATTCCTAATTAAATTACTTATTCTTGAAATCTTGAACTCTTGTTAATCTTGATATTCTTGATACTCATGAGTTTCAATCTTGATATCTTGAATCTCTATACTGTACAGTCTTCATTCTTGATACCTACATGGTTAAATCCTGCATATATATATATATATATATCTAAACTATAATGTTAGTATTTATAATTTATAATCCTATTCTAAGGTTGTTTTAATCAAAACCATCATCTCAAGGACTAACAACCAACTGTAATGAATGGGATTTCCAACCCTCGAAAATCGACACCGATACATCCACTGTATTGCGTGCCAAGCATTCTAGTGCCGGAAAAACCGATTGTTAAAGGTAAAAGAAAATAAAGACAGAATAGAATCTCTTATGAATGGAATAATTTATAATATCAGTAATCTATTTAGCAGAAAACTTTTAAATACATGTATTAGAGTCTATCCTAAGCTCAGCCTAGATAGTTATAAATATATGTCCTTACAAATGCTGCAAAACAACAAACACAACGAAAAAGTAACTACATCCATACATTAATGAAGATCTCCAACTCTCCTATGGAAACTCCAAGAGTCTTCAGCTAAGCCTAAAACTACTTGGATCTGACCCGAGTATTAAAAATACCCAGATTAGTCTGGCAAAATAGGGTGACAAAGGAAAATCACAAATATATATGAGAGTGTCATAGACTGACTTTGATGCCAAACAAAACCTTTGAAAAGAAGAGTAACTCACAAGACCACGCCGCACATAAACACGAACGTATTTTTACCTTATGATAAGTAAAACATATTCATCACATCATTTAATATTATTTCTGATGAAATTATTTGAAAAATCTTTCAAATAACATATTAATCATAGCCAAAATTGTTACATTAATTAAATTCCAACAAACTAGATTCTACAATCAAAACCATAAAGGAACATATTGGAGAATGGATTTCCAACAATGACAAAGTAAGGAGTTACCTCCATACAGTACATCTCTAGAGGAATGTACCAAGGCATAGCCCCGTTGACCTCTTCCAACATAGAAGTGGCCTACCTCAACCATAGACAAACCAAATATATCATCAACCTGGTCATTCCCGACCTATCTGTGGCCATAACATACACAAAAAGAAACCGAATATAGAGGGTAATCTAGAAAGGTGACGAACGTCTCTTAATGAGAGTGAACAACTTAGCACCACCGCATCTACCATGTTTTTGCCATTACGGATGTGTGAGGCTAGAAGTAATTATTTACCTCTCATATGATAAATCCCACTTTGAATGCCACATTACCATTTCTGACGACACACTAACTGGTTTCCATAAAAGTACAATCCCCGAGTTCATACGCCTCAGGGAAGGGTGTTAAGTATAAGATGGATTGCCTCCTATACCACCAAATAGATGTATGTTTGTAAGAACCAAATGTATGTATACATAGAAATGCAATATCATACATTCGTCCATACAAGTTATCCAGGAACAGGACAAATCGTAAGTACTCCTACTACATCCTGTTTGGGAATCGCTCCTAGGATTATTAGCGAGCAGTCCTTGCATTGAAGATTTCAAAATGAAGATATTATTGCCACAATACATATAGGAATCACGAGGTTAGTGGCAAGAAGCCTTATATCATAAAGATCTCCATCTTCAAAATCATTGTCTCCTACATGTCTTCACTTTCGAACGTGTATAATGGTTCGAAGTAGTTTTCAAATAGGAATCATCCAAATTCGATCCTAGTCCCTCCGAACCAATTATCGATAAAAGATATGTATATATGTGTATAGAAATGTTAAGCTTCTTTCGTTAAATCCTCTATTCTTATTTTACTCAAATATTGTTTAACTTTGAAGATATCTTCTTATCCAATAAAATGTCTTTTATATATATATATATATATATATATATATATATATATATATATATATATATATATATCTTTGAGGCATTTCTATTTGAGATATACAGAATTATTAAATCTCTTTTTAACTTTGGAAATACCAAATCATTTCCTTTTAAGTACTTAAGAAAATATTTCCATATTCTATTGTTAGTATAATTCTAATCTTAATGAAGATCATTTATTTACAAAACATATCTCTTGATGGGATAAAAACAATGTCAGTTAAGACATCGTTTACTGTATACCCAAACCAATTAGTATTGAGTAAAAAGGATTCATTGATTTTAGATTAATTATACTCAATATTAATTTCCGTATTCGACCTATACTATTTTTCAAATAACAGTGAAATCACATTTTAAATTCACACGGATAATACAAGTTCCCTCCTTAGAATTTAATATAAAAATTAGTTAGAATGTTCTCTTTACCATCAAAATCCTATTTTAAATCCTGCTTAACTTTCTTTCGGAACACTCCAAATCTCTTTTCTTTTATCTTAAGAAAATGTGATCAAAGTAAATCCTATCCTCTCCGTCAGACCAGTCCGGATAACTAGGGGGAGCAGACAACTGGTTTTCCAAACTTCAGCCTAAAGACTGCCTCTTGATCACATGTAAGGCAGTCAAGTTATTTGATCGACTCTAAATATTTAAATGTATTTAATTTATAATATGAAAAACATTTCAAAAAATTTGGGAAGGAAACCCAAGTTCAAATCATTTATTCAATGGTTACTAAACTCCATTGCTAAATTGTCGGTGAATAATGATTTTAAAGATTTGTAGATCAAAACACTTATTCCATTATATATATATATATATATCCATTTTGGTAATTCAAATTAATTTTAAAACATTTTAAAATATTTATGGAATTTATTTCATATTTTTAAAGATTTAAAAACATCTATTCTAAAGAGTTGAGAACAATATTTTTCGAATAGCTAAAACGCGGCGATCTTAAAAACTTAATTTGGACCTATTTCAAACTTTACTAAATGGAATATTGATTTTTATTTTTCTTTTGAAAACTATAGTTATAAGGGTTTGGAAAATTCCTATTTGAATGAATTCCAACTTATATTTTATCCTACACGTCCATTTAACTTTTCAGGTCGCGAAATCATGAATTGTCGAAACATGACGGCTTATTTTCACCTTTTAGTCAGATTTTATAAAACTCGTGCGAAATACTTTTAAATCATTTTAATAACAAAATAAACTATATTAAATCGATTTCTCACTATTTTACTTTATTAAGATCTCATTTTCTTTTTTTTATATCTCAAATATTATAGTATTATAATATTCAATTTCCGTCTTTTTAATTCAAAATTCTTTTCTATTAAACCATATAATATTTCTGTATCATTTTCCACTTCTAAAACTATTATTTTTCAAAAATCAAACCATCTGTTTTATTCTTTCCAAATAATCTCAAAACTCCAATTTTCCACTTTCTTCGTTTTAAAAACAAATTCCAAATCTTCCCAAAAACATTTCTTTTTAGTTTAAGATTTAAAGAGAGGCTTAACCTATCTTATATACATATTATTTTGTCATAACATGGATAATTTTTCACAAGATATTTATGGCTAAGTCAAATAGCCATCGCTTCTCAACATATATGGTTTTCCAATCATTAAGCACTACATTCCTACTTTATTACAACCATGTTATTATATACTTGATATAAGCAACAAAAATTCAACCAGTCATCATCCAAACATATTGAACAACCATATAAGCAATCATATCATCAATCATATATATAGTAAAATTGAAATAAACCAAGTGAAAAGTGTGTTCTCACTTTATGTTGTCCCAAACTAACTTTTTGTGCTACAAAATCGACTATAGCTCCGCTGCTTCCATACCGAAGCTCATGAATCCTGCCCTAGGACCCTTGAGTGTGCTTTACCTTGTAATTGAGAGGCTGGAGAGGTGGTGATGGCTCTCGATGAGCTCGGCCAAGCAAGAAGAAAGAAGAGGAGATCGCTAACTTGATCTTGAATTTAAACTGATATATCTCTTTATATCTTATGATTATTTCGATAGAAGTTCAACTTGATTTTGGAATATTTTTAAGTGGAGATGGAGGCCATTTTTGTGCCATAGAAGAAGAAGAAGAGAAAGGTAAGAATTTTGAGAGTGAAAGAGTGAATGAATTGTGAAGGAAGGAAGTGGATATGCATGTGTATTTTTATAGGGTAGAAATCCATGTACCTAAAATTACCAAAACACCCCCTCTCCCCCCAACTCACGGTCGAACCAACCCCCTCCACGTGCTTCCATCACTTCATATTTTAGGTGTGTAAGGTGATGTGTAGTTGGTTGTAAATTTGCCTTTTGACTTTTAAGGAAGAAGCTTGCATTTGTATACATATAAGGAAGCTTATGTATATACATATTTAGATATTTACAAACCCTTGATGTGACTAATTATGTATACATATACGTGTGTATATGTGTGTACATGCATGTGTTTATGTCTATCAAATAACTTTGCAATGGTTTGTAACAACTTTCGTTTGACGAAAGGTCGAAAATCCGAAAGTAGAATCCCAGTCACATGTTCAGTTTTTAATCAAACAATTTACTTATGTAAATAAAACTTGAAAATAAATTTATTATCATTTTTAAATAATTAAAAAAAAGATTATTTAAGTTATATAACCATATTAAATAATATTAAAATCCCTTTACAAAAATACGACGTCGAACTACCAGAATACAACGAAGTTTATATATCTTTATAAAACAAGTTTTTAAATTTATAACCATTATAAATCACTTATTATCATTATATAATAATTAAAAATGGATTATTTATTATTTAAAACAATTATTGAATATTTAAAATTAATTAAATATAACTATTCAAAGTGATAAAATTATGGATCGTTACATTCTTCCTCTCTTAAAAGAATTTCGTCCTCAAAATTTCACAACCCCGAACCCAAAAATGTTTACCTAAAATAATTCTTTGAACTCAATTCCACTTGATATACCTAGATCATCTAATGCAATATTGAATTCAATCTTCTTTTCAAATACACAACTTTATTTCCGAAGTAGCATTGATCCCTCGATCCTCTAGTGCGGGCTCTGATCAGGCTTCTTGATCGGAAACCTTCGTTTTCCTTGCATAACTCTCAACTACGATAGAAAACTCAAGTATCCAACCACAAACCCTCATCAATGTTCGCTGTCAAGAATCGGGTTATAAATCCGTTTTTGATCAGTGTAAATACCTCAAAGTTCCATATGTTGAATATGCTAGTATATGATTTTTGTTTGATGATCATAAACATATGTATACTCATTTAAATGTATTTGTTATTGTACTATATCATTTTCACATAATTAAATAAATATATTTTGAATAAAGTAAATAAGATAGAATTTAAATTCAAACATATATTTGATTCAAAAAAATATATTTTATTACAATTTTGAATAGTATAAATTTGAGCTCACACTACATATATACATTTTTCAATTACAATACAAATTCGATTACATCTCAAATTTTACTTTACATTGTTCACCTCACTACATATCACTCATTCACTCATATTTTATTTTCGACTTTGCTCCAGTCTGAATCCAGCATTTGATTTATTTGCAAAATAAACACTGACGTGGTAAAATTAAAAGGGAAATATTTTTGTTGTGTAAAACAAAATGTGTTTTTGAAAATATTATTTACCTCGGTTATTTGGGTTGTCCGTCATCATTTAATTCTGAATTCATTAAACATGAATAGTCTGTGACATGCACGGTGTATCACTGTACATGCCACCAGGCCGTACACACCGATATACACTTGATAAAACTGCATGGACAGGTGAACACAAAGTCAAACCCAACCAAAAGCTAGGTTCAACTCAAGTGCAATATAAATAAAGTCACGACACGAGCACAAGGTCAAACCAAGCCAAAGCTAGGTTCAACTCAGGTGAAATACAAATACATCACAAAACTGTCAAGTGTAAGAAGCCAAAACCAGACCATGCTGACAAGTGCACCAGAATCAGATCAGTTTCTAAATCAAAACGACAAGTGCAATGACATAATCAACTGGAAACAATGAGACAGCAGCTCACGTGAACAAAACATCTTTAACAAGTGCTAAAGTACAAAATGTACAAAATCAGTGCAGTAAAGACCAGACCCAAATCAACAATGAAGACAGAAGCTCGAATATGCAAATGCAGACTCAAATATCAATGGCATCACGGCAGTGCAACAAGGGTGAACAATACATAAAAGAGGCAAACAAGTAAAATATCAAGTGAAGGCCACACAAGTGCAACTGTAAAAAAGTGCAAAGCACAAATGGAACCAGACATATGGAATCAGAATCAAAATGTACACGATAAACATGTGCACTAGATAGGAACAACACCTAACACAACAATACCAAAGCAATTAAACCAACCAAGAACTGAAATGAAACCAGACCAGACTCCATAAAGTATATAGGAACCATCACACTTGCACCAGATACTACAAGACCACATGATACTGCAACTACCAGAGTCCATCATGCAACAACGAAGTGTAAAGGTAAACCGGACCACATACACAACAACCAGACATGTACAAGTTTAAGACATTTGTTAAAGCAATACAAATTAGCAGTACCTAAACACATGTATACATATCTGCATATATATGTATACACATGCATATACATTGATAAAGCAGATCAAATCGCCCCGTGGTGTACAAACAATAGATTAACATGAATGAGAAGAAGCAGTTACATGAGTCACAATATATACACATATACATGGAGTAATGCAGCAAGCAAGTCAAAAAATCAAGTGAACAAGTCAAGCAGCAGTTTATAGTTTACAAAAAATTAGGGGATTTCAAAATAACCAAGTTAAGTCAAAATGCCAAAGAATCAAAGCCGTGGTGACCAAGGCATAATAGAATAAGTAAATATTATCACAAATTCAAAGTGGCGGAAGTCAAACCAGAAAAGTTCGGAACCACAACAAAAGAAAAATCAAGCCGTGAGAATCAAGCAAAGGAATATACGAATTGAACTAGTCTAAACAAATCGTATCACTCGAGCAAAATCAAACGGCAAGGAAAAACTATCAGAAGAATTCAAGCGAACGATAATTTAAGGAATCAAACCCTACAAATACCGTTAACATCATCGGCCTAAAATATCATTGAGTTCAAGCTTATCAATGGAAGTAACAAAGAAAAATTGCACACCAGATTTATTCAAATCGAACTCGATGTAGTGAAGCAGCCGAAATCAAATCGAAGACATGAGACGAATGATAGAGCAAAGGGAAGCATATCACTTCAATTGCTCGACAAACAAACGACGACTTCAACAAATTTCCAAAAGCCCTAAAAATTTAAAAGAGGAACGAACGAGCAAAGAGGCAGCGATTTTTTTACAAAAGAAAAGAATACAAGCTGAAGGAAAATAAAAAGAAAAGGGGATATTTTTTATCACTGCATTTTTAATTTGGGTTGGCATCTTAATTATTATTTTTGGCTTCAAATTTTAATTTAGGGTTTCTATTTTTGTTTACTTTTTTTTATTTTTTTATTCTCTTTTAAATTTATGTAATTTCTTGTCGTATGACTAAGGGATGAACTAGGGTGGTGTTGTTCGAGAATTTACAAACTCGGTGGCTGAGCTATGGAAGGGTTTGAGCGTAGAGTTAGGTTAGTTGATAGCGGGTGTCGCGAGTTTACATGTGTAAGCGTCTGACTACTTGATTTCTAGTAGAAACCTTAGGGGCAGCACATAGGCAGGGTTTTTCCGAAGCTGGGTAAATCTAAGTTGTTCTATTTCTACTTTTATTATGCTACTATTATCTTTGCTGCAATTATTTTATATATTTTCGCATTAATTTTTATAATTATAAGTATCACCCTATTCACCCCCTCTAGGGTGAAATTGATCCTACAAGTGGTATCGGAGATAGGAACAATAGTCATTTTTTGTTTTAAAATTTTTATCTTTCGAAAACAACTTATTATTTAAAATTTTGATTTTTTAAAAATGTCTTCTTTTAATAATGTGTTTGCTGAGGGTCAGTCCATAATTAGACCAGCAATGTTCAATGGTGAATATGCTTACTAGAAAATATGACGACCCGAAAATTTTGAACATTTGAAACTGAAAATATTTAATTCATTTTAAATATTTGGAAGTTAATTTAACTTGGATTTAAAACATCATTGTTTGTTTGGTAATTAAAATTATTAAATTTAATTATTGAAAGTTGGGTAAAAATTTGAATCTTTAATTTTAAGTCTGTTAAAAATAATTTGAAGGCTTAGAAAATTTATATTGATAATACTGAAAATAATTAAAGCTTCAAAACTAAATTTGAAATTTTTTTATTCAGTTTTGAATTTATATCGTTTAAATCAATATTTAAAAATAGCTTCCCAGGCACAGTCTTGGAATTCAACGAAACTAGTTCCATTGGATCCAGAATATTGTTTTATTATCGAATTTTAATTTTCGTAGCATTTGGAGTAATCATTTGGTCAAACGATAAGTAAATGCGCTGAAAATTATGTCAAAATTTAATTTAATAGCTGCGTTCAAAAAGCTATCTTCTCTATACGATCGAATTTGGACTCGGAACCTTTTTTAGTGCATTCGGAACAGGGGTTTAACATTATAAACGCCTGGCGGCACGCCTCGATGGGAGTTCAAAAATTTGAGTTGCGAAATTGATACGATTTAAATTTGAATTTGAATTTTGAATATAATATTATTGTATTGATAATGTGGCAAGCTTTTTAACATGTTTCGTCCCTTCTAACACTTGTCTTTCAAAATTTTACACACGTTCGTTCTCTTCTCATTCAAAAGAAAAAATGATAAAAGAAATATTTTTTTCGTTCGAAATGAATACAATAGCTTCAAAAGAAATTAGAATGGCCGAGCTCTTCATTAATTCCCCCTTCTCCCCTTAGTTCTCAAATTTATCAATTTGATTCATGTAAAAAAAAGGGGGGATCGAAAATATAAAAATGCCAGAACGAGGCGAACCACGATCGAATTCGACTTCAAATATGATGTCCTTGCGCTTAATCGAGACTGGTGGAGGGGTGGTCGAAATCATTGCAACCAAGGCAATGAGTGCGATCGCGATTTCCCATCCCAGTTAGGGTTATGCTTAGATCGAGTTGTCGTGCATACGACTGGCGCTTGGAGGCGATGTGGTAAAGGGCAGGGGGATGTGGCCAGAGTAGGTTGCAAAGGTGTGATCAATGAGGGCTTTTGTAGTCTCGAGTTAGACTATGGGCGACGACTGGTCGCGGTTTGATTGAGCGAAGCAGTCGTAACTTTGCTGGGGTAGGATTCTTGACTATTGGTATGTTACGATTCTCTTTTGTTAGGATTTTAAATCGAATAATGTTTAAGAATATATATACTCAGAGGAAAAAATATACATATTTACAGTAAGAAAAATATTGTCTATTTACAGTAGTTGAAAGAAAAAAATTAATAAGCAGAAAATAATATATACACACATACACACACAAGGGTTTATATAGAAAATTTGATTTTTAGACTTATATATATTATTTTGATATGTAATTTGAAAATGAAAATAAATATATACACATATGTTTTAAATTTACTAGTTTATTGTAAAAAGGGGTTTTAAATAGGAAATTATCAGTTTGAATAAAAAGTATTAGTTGATTAAATTATTTGATAATAAGCGATTATTCAATTAGTTTAAATATTATATTAAAAGAAAATTTGTTTGAAATTAAATTAACTAGATAAAATACAAATTATTAAATGGAAATTTATTGTTCGACTATTTCGAATATTAATAAATTGTATAAATATTTATACAAGGTTTAAAACTGTGAAGAAAACAAGCTGGAATGGGAATTGGTTGCATGCATAGTTAAAAGTGAGATCTTCTCACTCAAATTATAATTAAAAATTCAATTATTGATTGACTGTTTGGATGTGGTAGTATATATAGTAGTGTGTATATATATATATGTTTAGAGTGATTGATTTTCCGCATTATATAGCAGATGAGACCTTACGCGCTGCATATTAGTGGATGATTTTATATATTCCCATATACCATGATATTCCACCTCGAAGTGGAGTTGGTATTTAATTATTGTGCTAACATCTGTGGATGCAGGGAAATAGGTTGGAGGGATCCAACTTGATTCCTTAAATATTTGAATTTGTTTCATATGTGGTGTGATGGTTTATTTATAATCTGTGTATGAATATATTTGTGATTGATTTTGAAATCTTATCGAATTAATTCCAAATATGGGAAAAGATTTTACGAAAAGATATATACTCAAATTATTTTCTTAAGTTGTTTGAAAATCTTTTAAGTAAAGATTTATTTAGTTCATTTTAGAAGTGATTATTTTAAAGATTTAATTGATATTTGATTTAGAAAATGGTTATTTAAATATTTATACTCTATCTACTAATTTAATTTTAAAATTAGTTTGGACTTGAAGTTTTATATGGTATAATGTTTTCATAACTAATATTTAAATAAATGTTTAGAAATAGTTTTTCTTTTTTTAATATTTTCAAGTACATATGTTTGGATAAGTAATTTAAATTATGTTAAGTAGTTGAACTCGGCAGATTTTCAGTGGGAATGAATGAATATTTGGAACTATATTCCGCATGAGGAAAGTGATTTGAAATTTGTTTTTAAAGGGTTGAAATGTGAAATTATATTTTGCGAAGATATTTTGAAAGTAAATAATTGGAGGAAAATTATTTGAATCCTGGTGATTGTTGTTAATATTGTTTGATAGTTAAATAACCGACTATTAATATTGGCCTTTAAATGGCATGCGACAGGGAATCAGATTCTAGATGGTTATCCGATACCCACATCGAATCTTGATGATGAATCTTTATGACTGAAGTATCCACGTGTTTTTAAATTAAGCGCTCACTATTCGGTTTAGCCGGGTGAGGACTTTGTGTCATATAACCCATTCCGAATAGGGATACGACAAAATGGATAGCATTTGAAGACGGTGGTGAAGACTGGGTGTTTTCGAGAATGATAGGATAACCTGTCGAATGACTCTGCACTGAGTTGCTTCGGTATAAAGATCTCTATATGTGATGGGGAGTCCGATCGGGATTGTGGATGTCTGGATTGCAAAGGCTTCTTTTGAAGTGCCTTCAGTTTAGTTCGAACCCGGAACGGACTTGTATGGTTGTTTGTCTGACATTACACTTTGAGATATAAAGCTGATTTCTATTAAATACATTTCTGTCGGTGGTGGAGAATTTATTCTCTTAGCTTAACACCCTTCTCTAAGACGTACGAGCTCAGAGGTTTTGGTAGTGTGACATGTTGAGTGATGGTGATCATTTGTTGATCGAAGCATGGCTTTTGTGAAAAGTGTAACTTTGCGGACGAGACTTCGTCGAACCTCACAACCCGAAAATGGTCGAAACAGGAATGTTGTGGCAAGGTTATTAGGGGTCGCGTCCCTAGGGTATGTCCATTTTCTTCTAGATAAAAAGTGGTATCATGGTATGGAGCCCAGATATTTAACTGTGTGGTTGTTGCTATTTGTTGGTGAATCGCGGGATAAAGGTCGGAAATGACCGGGGATGGCATACTTATAGGTTTTACCTAGTCACAGAGGTAACCAGGCCTTGTGTTGGCAGAGATCCGGTTTGGTTCTTGGGGACGTCCCTGCAGAGGCGTCTCGTTTGGTAAGGAAGTTCCTTAGCCTGATCATTGTTGGAAATCCAATCATTCAATACGAGCCATGTAAGGTTTTAATTGTAGAACCTGCCATCTAATATGGTAGCTATAGTACGCATACTATAATGGTACATATGCTGGCTAAGATTAATATTGTACTTTCGAAATGTTTTCCACACTATGGACTAATAATAGTATCAAAGAGATTTTTGTGTATCAAGCATGTTTGACTATCATAAGGAGAAATCTCCTCCAATTGTGCCCTTGCATTGTGTGTGTGCGGGGAGGCCTTATGGTAGTTTCATTTTCCAAAAGCATAGCGGATTTCTTTTCCTTTCTTTGTAAAAATAACTGTTTTTAAGATCTCACACCAGTCCAATGACTGACCTGGAGTTTATTGTTCTCTTTCTAAACTCTGGGTTCCCATAATTTTCCACACGGGTAGCCGATTGTCAGGTTAGCAGTTATTATGGAATGAAGTCAAAAAAGATATGCTGTGGAGATCTAGAGGCAAGATGGATGGCGAGACGTATCATTATACTATGTAATATCCGCTGCATTGGGATTGTTGCAAGTTCAGTTTGAATATGGATTAGTTGTCGTAAATGCCTAGTGTCGTATTGTGTTGTTGTAAACTCTGATGATGTATGTATAAACTGATATAGTTATTTGTTTGAAAGATTATTCATTTGTCTATTATATATTATTCTGCCGTGAATGTGAGATTCTGTTATTGTTTCCGTTTCTTCTTCTATCTTCTTCTTCTTTAACCCAAATGGTTCGTTTTTTCCAGTATTCGATTGTGCGACATTTGATACAGTGGACGTATTAATGTCGATTTTCGAAAGTCGAATAATTGGGTCGTTACAATGTGGTATCAGAGCAATTGGTTAAGCGACAACTTTGGCTCTGGTGGGGATTACTTATTAGAGATAGAGTCAGTAGTACTCTAGAATGAGTTTGAGTGTAATAATAGATATGAGTGCATATTTGTTAACGATTATAAAAATTGTTTTGTATTGTGTTGACTTATCGGTTGATTGTTTATACATTCTGGTCGGCGCAGTTTGGCCAACTGTGTCGATAGGGGTTTCTAAACTATTAAACAAGATAAATCAACGCAGTATTATTTTAAAATAGGGTAAATGAAAAGATTTTATTCAAATTATTTTTGTATATGAAAAGAAATAATTTTTAAAAATTATTATATATGATCGCTTGATTGTTAGGAAGTGGTAATATTAAATTATTATCATTGATTTCTGAATAGGAAATTGAAAACGTAACCAAAGGTTAAAAAATAAATTTATGTACAAATGGGATTTGTAAACATAAATTGTAAATGTGATTTATAATTTGAAATAGAATTCCAGAGGAATATTTAAAAGAATTTGAAAGGTTTTGAAAATTTTGGCGATTTGGAAAAGGTTAAATTCCTTTTTAGTTTGGAAATGGTTTTCAAAGGTTTTGAAAAAGTGTTTTGAAGGGATGAAAGCACTAAACTCTATTCGGTTGCTGGAAAATAATTTCGATGATGATCGCGACATCAGCGGAGTTCATTTTCGAGTTTCCAGGAGAGGAATTGCTGCCATATTATTTAAAAGGAGTAGTTTGGAAAACTGGATTTGGTTTTGGGAATTCAAAAGATAATATGAATTTATTTCAAAAATGATTTTGGAATGTTGGAAAGACTCTGGAATCTGATAAAAATAGTTATGGAATAAAATTTATGGAAAATAAAATTGTGAATCAATAAATAAATTTACAAATTGCAAGTAAATGAAAGGGAAATTGAATGTTGAAATTCACTTTGTATTTGTAAGTAAATGGAACTAGAATTGGAATTGAATTTGATCTGTGATAAACAAAGTGAGGTGGAAATTTTGTCAAGTTGGATCAAATGAAGCAAAGTATTGAAATAAAATTAGTAAGTGAAACTAATTGAAGGAATGACAAATTTAATATGGTTTGAAATGAATTGAATTCAATATTTATAAACGAAAGGTAAATTGGATTCATATGGAATTTGAAATTCAGTTTAAATAAAAGCAGATATAAACTAAAGTGGCAAATGGAAAATAAATATAGGAAGTATATAAAATACTTGTATTGTACTTAAGAAATAAATGGCAGAATTCTTAAGTAAAATCTAGAAGTTGTGAAATGGTAATTGTGAATAAGTAAATGAAAACCAATGTGAATAAAGGAAAAGAAAATTTGATATAACCAATAATCAATTGGAATTAATATGTAGGATGTACGTATATTACTTTATTCGCACAGCGATTTGATCCAGAATTCGAGCATAGAATTTCGAGATAGTTATATCGATCCGAGTTGGGATTTTTTACTCGATTTTCGACGGCGAACTTGGATATAGATTTTTGGTTGATTATGGAAATTCTCCATCAAAGTTTACTGGTATGCAAGGAGAATGTTGGTTTCTGATCAAGAAACCAGATCTGAGTCCGCACTAGGAAATCGGGTGGACGATACTAGTTCGGAAATGAAATTGTGTGATCGAGTGTGCGATCGAATTTGGTATTGCGTACGGATGATATATGGACATCGTACGGACTTGAATGAAATAAATATTCAAACTTTTGTGTAGAAATGTGCGAAATGATTTTTGAATGATTGAAATTGGACACCATTGATGGTAGGATATACAGGTATTATAAAGGAAAATGGAATTGGGATTTCGATTTCGAAGATAAATTTGAATTGCTTGAAAAAGGTATGTATTTAAAATGTCAATATGAAATTTGATGACTTTCTTGTCTAGCCGCTTGGCTTTTCATTTTCTTTTTGAAATCTAGGGGCCCGTTGTGGCATTTTGTAGTCGTACCGAGCTAGCCACACAAAGAAGACGCTGGCGAAATTTTTTGAAAATTTAGGGAGTTAGAAATTTTTTGATAATTTAAAATTTTAATTATTGAGAAAAAAAAATATTGTTTGGAAGTTATGGTAGATTTTGGAAAGTTAGTTAAAGTGATAATGGATCTTTCATAAAAAGATTTGGGTTGATAAGTTGTTAAAACTGTTTGGAGTGGGAAAATAATAAACGGGTTATGGATCATTCTTCTTAACTAGTAATTTCAGGACGAAATTCTTTTGAGGGGGGAAGAATGTGATGACCCAAAAATTTTGAACATTTGAAATTGAAAATATTTAATTGATTTTAAATATTTGAAAGTTAATTTAACTTTAATTTCAAATATCATTGTTTGTTTGGTAATTAAAATTATTAAATTTAATAATTAAAAGTTGGGTAAAAATTTGAATCTTCAATTTTAAGCCTGTTAAAAATAATTTGAAGGCTTAGAAAATTTATATTGATAATACTGAAGATAATGAAAGCTTTAGAATTGAATTTGAAAATAATTTATTCAGTTTTGAATTTATTCAGTTATTTAAAAACCAGAAAATATGATATGAAATTCGTTGAAACTAACCCCTATTTATAAAAGAACAACAGCAATGACCATTCGTGAAGAGTTATGGCAAATAGACACTTCTTTTGAAATATAAATTTTGAACTCAACTGACACCATGTCGACATGGTCACCATAGGCATGTCGACATCCCAAAGCAATTTTTGATGATTTGATTTTCTTTGAAAATAACCTTTATCTTATATTAAAACTATTTTAAAGTTTTCTAATATACTTGACTATAGTTAAAATACATAAGTAAATATAGAGAATAATATGTATAAAATTTAACTATAATTTTATATTTAAATCTTAAGTATAAATATTTAAAAGTTAAATATATTATATTACAAGATAGTTTAAAATCAGGGGTAATTAGTCTTTGAAATTAAAGATAATTTTGAGGCTAAAATTACTTAAAATCAGGATAGAGGGTTTTGAATCTTTTAAAAGGAAAGTTTTGAAAGCATTTTGAAAACAGGATATAATTTTGAAAAATCATTTTGAATAAAAAGTTAGCGGATACAAAACAATGTTCCACTAGATTTTTCGTAGGTTCCATCCTACTTAGGGTTCCATCCCTTTAACAGGCTCGAAGTGGATTCTATTCCACGAATAAATTGGATTTTAAGACGCCAGGGCTTTTCTAGGAGTTTTAACAAAATTCCTAATTAAAATACTTATTCTTGAAGTCTTGAACTCTTGATAATCTTGATACCCATGAGTCTTCAATCTTGATGTCTTGAATCTCTATACTGTACAGTCTTCATTCTTGGTACCTGCATGGTTAAATCCTGCATATACATATATATCTAAACTTATAATGTTAGTATTTATATTTTATAATCTATTCTAAGGTTGTTGTCATCAAAACCATCATATTATGGACTAACAATGAATACAGTAGCTTCAAAATAAATTAGAATGGCCGAGCTCTTTATTTATCCCCCCTTCTCCCTTTAGTTCTCAAATTTATCAATTCGATTCATATAAGAAAAGGGGATCGAAAGTTTAAAAATGGCAGAAAGAGGCGAACCGCGATCGAACTCGACTTCAAATATGAGAGCTTCGTGCTTAATCGAAACTGGTATAGGGGTGTTTGAAATTGTTGCAACCAAGGCAATGAGTGCGATCGTGATTTCCCATCTCAGTTAGGGTTCAGCTTCGATCGAGTTGTCGTGCGTGCGACTTTTGCTAGGAGGCGATGTAGCAAAGGGCAGGGGGATAAGGCCAGAGTAGGTTGCGAAGGTGTGATCGATGAGGGCTTTTGCAGTCTCGAGTTAGACGATGGACGGCAATTGGTCGCGATTTAATTGAGCGAAGCTGCCCGACTTTGTTGGGGCAGGATTCTTGAGCTATTGGTATGTAACGATTCCCTTTTGTTATGATTTTAAATCAAATTATGTTTAAGTATATATATTCAGAGGCAAAGAAATATATTTACAGTAAGAAAAATACTGTCTGTTTGCAGTAGTTGAAAGAAAAAAATTAATAAGCAGAAAATAATATATATACAAGGGTTTATATAGAAAATTTGATTTTTAAACTTATATAGATTATTTTGATATGTAATTTGAAAATGAAAATAAATATATACATTATGTTTTAAATTTACTAGTTTATTGTAAAAAGGGTTTTTAAAAAGGAAATTATCAATTTGAATAAAAAGTATTAGTTAATTAAATTATTTTATAATAAGTGATTATTCAATTAGTTTAAATATTGTATTAAAAGAAAATTTGTTTGAAATTAAGTTAACAAGGTAAAATAAAAATTATTAAATGGAAATTTATTATTCGATTATTTCGAATATTAATAAATTGTATAAATATTTATACAAGGTTTAAAACAGTGAAGAAAACAAGCTGGAATGGAAATGGGTTGCACGCATAGTTAAAGGTGAGATCTTCTCACTCAAATTATAATTAGAAATTCAGTTATTGATTGACTGTTTGGATGTGGTAGTATATATAGTAGTGTATATATATATATTTGGAGTGATTGATTTCCCGCATTTATAGCAGATAAGACCCTATGCGCCGCTTAATAGCAGATGATTTTATATAATCCCATATGCCGCGATATTCCACCTCGAAGTGGAATTGGTATTTAATTGTTATGCTAACATATGTTGATGCAGGGAAACAGGCTGGAGGGATCCAACTAGATTCCTCAAATATTTGAATTTGTTTCATATGTTGTGTGATGGTTTATTTGTAATATGTGTATGATTATATTTGTGATTGAAACCGTTGAAGGCAATGTTTTGGCCGAATATTTTTTTTGGGTATCGTAGGATACCAAAAATATGAAATTGGATTTTTGGAAATTAAAGTAGAAAATTTTAAGTAAATTCATTTTAAAGAATTGGGTGAATTTAAAAGAAGGAATTTAAATGGGTAAAGATTGATTTTGAAATCTTATCAAATTAATTCCAAAATATGGGAAAAGATTTTAAGAAAGGGATTTTAAGTAATATTGCTTAATAATTGAAGAATTATTAATTCGGATTTTAAATAGTTTGTAAGAAATAAAGGAATTTATTTTAAAAAGAAATAAATTTAGAAATAAATTTGGTGTTTGAAATAAATTTAAGAATCAATATGAAAATTGATTTGGCATTTGAAAATAAATCTTTAGGAAATCGTTACGAAAATTGATTTGGTGTTCGAAAATCAATTTGGAAAATCAATTTGAAAATTGATTTGGTGTTTTAAATCAATTTGGGAATCAATTTGGAATTTGATTTGGTGTTTGAAAGTGAATAGTTGGAAATCGATTTGAAAATCGTATATCAATGGATAGTCGAAAATTTAAATTCACAATGGGAATTTATAAAGGAAAGGGAAATTTATTTAAAATAAACATTGGTTTATTTTTAAGCGTGGAAAGAAATTTACAGATTTGAAATGTAAATTTAAAATAAATCATGAAGGATTTATTTATTGATTTAAAATGACAATTTTGAAATGGAAAGTGTATTTTCCCTGGAAAACCGAGTTTGTTTTGAAAATATCTTTCAAATATTAATTAAAAGTTTTAAAGTTGGTTTTAAAAAGGATTTTTGTGGAGAAATTATTTTCTTAATTTTTTTGAAAATCTTTTAAGTAAAGATTTATTTGGTTAATTTTAGAAGTGATTATTTTAAAGATTTAATTGATATTTGATTTAGAAAATGGTTATTTAAAAAATCTATACTCTATCTACTAATTTTATTTCAAAATTAGTTTGGACTTGAAGTTTTATACGAGATATTGGTATAATGTTTTCATAATCAATATTTAAATTAGTGTTTAGAAATAGTTTTTATTTTTTTAATATTTCCAAGTATATATGTTTGGATAATTAATTTAAATCATTTTAAGTATTTGAACCCAGCTGGGAATGAATGAATATTTGGAAATATATTCCGCGTAAGGAAAGTGATTTGAAATTTGTATTCAAAGGGTCGAAATGTGAAATTATATCTTGCAAAGATATTTTGAAAGTAAATAATTGGGGGAAAGTTATTTAAATCTAGGTGATTGTTGTGAATATTGTTTGATAGTTAAATAACCGACTACCAATATTGGCCTTTAAATGGCATTTGAATTTCGACGCGACAGGGAATCAGATTCTAGATGGTTATCCGAAACCCACATCGAATCTTGATGATAAATCTTTGTGATTGAAATATCCACGTGTTTTTAAATTAAGCGCTCACTTTTTGGTTTGGCCTGGAGAGGGTTTTGTGTCATATAACCCATTTCGAATAGTGATACAACAAAATGCATAGCATTTGAAGACGGTGGTGAAGATCGGGTGTTTTCGAGAACGATAGGATAACCTGTCAAATGACTCTACACTGAGTTCCTTTGGTATAGAGATCTCCATATGTGATGGGTAGTCCGGTCGAGATTGTGGATGCCCGGATTGCAAGGGCTTCTTTGGAAGTGCCTTCGGTTCCGTTCGAACCCAGAATGGACTTATATGGTTGTATGTCTGACATTACACTTTGAGATATAAAGCTGATTTCTATTAAATACATTTCTGTTGGTGGCGGAGAACTTATTCTCTTAGCTTAACGCCCTTCTCTGAGAAGTACGAGCTCAGAGGTTATGTAGTTGATGGTTATTTGTGATATACTCCCAATTTGGTAGCGTGGCATGCTGAGTGTTGCTGATCATTTGTTGGTCGAAGAATGGCTTTTGTGGAAAGCGTAGCTTTGTGGACGAGACTTCGTCGAACCTGACAACCTGGAAAAGGTCGAAACAAGAATGTTGCGGCAAGGTTATTAGGAGTCGCGCCCCTAGGGTATGTCCATTTTCTTCTGGATAAAAAGTGATATCATGGTATGGAGCCCAGATATTTAACTGTGTGGTTGTTGCTATTTGTTGGTGAATCACTTGTAGGTGTTACCTAGTCACACAGGTAACCCGGCCTTGTGTTGGCAGAGATCAGGTTTGGTTCTTGGGGGAGTCCCTCCAGAGGCGTCTCATTTGGTAAGGAAGTTTCTTAGCTTGACCATTATTGGAAATCCAATCATTCAATATGAGCCTTGTATTGCTTTCGTTGTAGAACCTGCCATCTAATATGGTAGCTATAGTAGGCATACTATAATGGTATGTATGTTGGCTAAGATTAATATTATACTTTCAAAAAGTTTTTCACACTATGCACTAATAATAATATCAAAGAGATTTTTGCATATCAAGCATGTTTGACTATCATAAGGAGAAATCTCCTCCATTTGTACGCTTGCATTGTGTGTGTGTGTGGGGAGGCCTTATGGTAGTTTCATTTTCCAAAAGCATAGTTGATTTCCTTTCTTTGTGAAAATAACTGTTTTTAAGATCTCACACCAGTCCCATGACTGACCTGGAGTTTATTGTTCCCTTTCTAAACTCTGGGTGCCTATAATCTTCCACACGGGAAGCCTAGAGTCAGGTTAGCAGTTGTTCTGGAGCGAAGTCAGAAAAGATATGCCGTGCAGATCTGGAGGCAAGCTGGATGGCGAGACGTATCATTATACTATGTAATATCCGCTGCGTTGGGATTGCTGCAAGTTCAGTTTGAATATGGATTAGTTGTCGTAAATGCCTAGTGCTGTATTGTGTTGTTGTAAACATTGATGATGTATGTATAAACTGATATAGCTCTTTGTTTGAAAGATTATTCATTTGTCTATTATATATTGTTTCGCTGCGAATGTGAGATTCTGTTATTGTTTCCGTTTCTTCTTCTGTCTTCTTCTTCTTTAACCCAAACTGTTCAGTTTTTCGGCATTTGATTGTGTGGCATTTGATACAGTGGATGTATTAATGTCGACTTTCGAAAGCCGAAAAATTGGTTCGTTATAAGAAAAATTGAACAAATTTTTTTATGAAAACCATTTATGCTTGGAATATTATTGAGATGGGATATAAGACACCAACTATAGTAGTAGATGATCAGGAGATAGAAAAACCGATGGATCAATGGGCAGATCTTGAAAATAAACTACAGAATGCTAATGATAAGGCTATGAATTCTATTATTTGTTCATTGGATCAAATTGAATTTAATAGTGTCTCACATTGTCTAACTGTGTAGGAAATCTGGCACACACTTGAAGTGACTCACGAAGTATCTCAAGTCAAAGAATATCACCTTGCCATATTTAGTAGCGAATATGAGAACTTCACAATGGCCAAGGATGAAAATGTTAAAGAGATGTATGGATGACTTTCTAATCTTGTATACAAATCAAAAGCTCTCGAAAAATCATACACAGAGTTGGAAATAGTTCGAAAAATCCTCAAAGTCCTTTCATGAAGTTTTGAAGCCAAAAGTCACTGCTATTCAAGAATCGAAGGATTTGAAACAGATTAAAGACGGAGAACTTATTTGAAATCTCACCACTTATGAGCTAGAAATAAAATTCAAGGAAGAGCGTGAAGGAGGTGATACTCGAAAGAAATCAATAGCTCTCAAAAGAATAACGAAAAAGTGATGATGATGATGGAGCAGCTGAGCTAGTACTATTAATAAAGAAATTCAAAAGGTGGAATCACAAGTATGGAAATCCAGCTCTAAATCAACAATTGAAAAGCAGAATAGCCAACGTATTAGACAAATCAGAAGAGTAGGAAACCATTTGTCACAAGTGACATAGACCCGGTCATATCAAACCAAATTGTCCTTAAATCGATTCAGCCAAGGAAAGAAATCGAAAAGGAGAAGTTTTGCAGCCACTTGGGATGAACTGAAGAAGATGATAAAAGCACTGCCAGTGAGAGTGAAAAAGCAGATCTGTGTCTTCGAGGTGATATAACTGATAGTGATGATTACGAGCCAAGTAAGGTATCAAAACTTACTCATTCAGAATTACTTATATTTTTCACGAAGTAAATGGCTGTTTCGAAAGGCCTAGGGAGAAATACACCAAAATTGAATCACAAAGAGGTACTTTGATAGATTTAAATAAACAGCTTGATCAATTGGTCAAAAACTATCAAACCAAGAGCCATAAGTGCGATAAGTGTCCGTCACTTGAAGAAGAAATAAAAAAAACAGAAATTAAAATAAAATCACTTGAAAATGAAATTATGATTTTGAAAGAAAGTGAAAATACTAGGAGAGAAAATTCTATTAAAAAGTTCACACAATTATTGAATGAAAATGAATCTCTCAAAACACATGTCCAACAATTGTCCACAACTTTAGAAAAATTTTCCAAAGGAGAAAGATCGCTAAATATGCTATTAGAGAAACAAACTGTTAATACTATTAGATAAGGACTTGGGTATAATCAATCTGAATGTGTTAAAAGTGAAATTAATCAAGTCAATTCCAAGTGCACAATTTGTGGAAAAACTGGACACAATCAAAATAATTGTTGGTACAGACCCAAACACATGAAAACCATGCCAATTTGGGTTCCAAAAGGCACAAATATAAAATTTCATAAAGTTGAAAAAATCTGAGTGCCAAAAGGAACAAATATAAATTGTCTTGGGTCTCCACAAACATATTTTTCAAAATCATTTTCCACTAACAACCATGGAACTGTAAAAATAAATAGGTCACAAATATCTTTTCTCGTGTAGATTTGGTGGCAGGCTAAGGAACAACAACGATGTTACCTGGATTCTGGCTGTTCTAGGCACACGATGGGCGATAATTCAAAGTTACTTAGCCTAGTATAAAGGTGGTAGAATCACAATGGCGACAACGAAAAATTATCGTAAAGGTAAAATAGGTAACGGTATATTTATCTTGAATGATTTATTAGATTCACCATAATCTGATTTAATTTAGCCAGTTACGTGATAATGAAATAAATGTTGATTTTGATTTTAAAAATGTTGACCAATCATCTTTGAACTATTTTATATGGATTTTCTTGGACTAATAATGTTGGTTGATGATTACTCAAGATACATGTGGATATATTAGTTTATCTTATTTTGACACTATGTTCATTGTTTGTTTATATGCACGGTTTCAATTCAAATCCAAAAGAATTTCATTTAAAAGCTGTAAAAAGATTTTAACGTATTGGTTGCAACTTCACGATCTGGTCTATAACATCCAATTAATGATTATCTTGAGTCAAAGGAAATTCGGATGTTGATTACACTGGTAATCTAGTTGATAGAAAAATTACAAGTGGAACATGATTTATGTTGAGACATTTAGTAGTTGCATGGTTTTCAAAGAACATATCTGTATTATTGTTCATTTCAACTGATTTACAAATAGCATACATTTTTCTTATAAAACCCCTTCTAGAAAATATTTTTTGTTGACCTTACCATATTAGTCATTTTAGAAAATTTGATTTTATAATTCTTTTTTAAATGACTACATTAACTAATCTAACTCCATACTGATTATCAAAAAGAAAAATTGCGATTGAAAAAGTGATGAGTGTTGATATTAATCATATATTATTACTTAAGACGGTATACTTAGTAAATTTCTTTAAAAACTTTAAAAACGTTAAACAAGATTTATAATAACTTTTGACGGGTAAAAATTCCATAACCATCTCTTTTGCTATCATATTTTTAACGATCATCGCTCATCAAAATCCAATATAGTGTGTCAATATTTGGTATTTTAAATGGGAAATCATTCGTTTTTCATTTTATCATATTTTTAGAAATAAAAACATCCGAAGTATTCACTCTCATTTAAAAGTCCTCACGGTTATGCATGGGTGAATTACTTGGAATTTTTGATTATGTGCTTTCGTGCAGATTTAAAAGTCCTCACAGTTATGCATTGTTAGAAGATGCTTGAATTCTTTTTTTATTTTTATTTTAAAATTTGGGAATATTACTAATTTCATTTAAAAGTCCTAACTGTTATGCGTGATTAGTATATATATATATTCAAATTCCTGATATAAATATACCACAAACAGACACAACTATATGGTTTTATATGTCGACATCACCCCTATCACTCTAAAGTGGAATATTCGCCTAACAGAGTATTTATGATTTTTGTTTGATTTTTTTGTTGAAATTTAATATTTATACTCGATTGGGTATTAATGTTATATTAATGTCTATCACTTTATCTCTATTTTCCTACCACTATTACTCTTTTGCTGATAACCAAATGGAGAGAGAAAAGTTAAGATTTTAGCAAATAAAGGTCGAATATTTTATTTTGTATTTTCTATTTGCATATAGGTTCGTTTGCATATTTTTATTTATTTTCATTTGAAAAGTTAAGATTTGGCAAATAAAGGTCAAATATTTTATTTTCTATTTTCATCTCGGTTCATATGCATATTTTTATTTATTTTCATGCGCATGAAGGGGGAGCTTTGTTGTAGAAACGGAGCATTCAAATAGAGGGAGCTAATTGAATGATCAAATGCATTTAATAAATTTAAACTCTTAAATATATGTTTGTTATCATCAAAAGGGGGAGATTGTTGAATATGCTAGTATATGATTTTTATTTGATGATAATAAACATAAATATACTCATTTAAATGTATTCGTTATTGTACTATTTTATTTTCACATAATTAAATAAATATTGCTGAAAAAAATAAATAACATAGAATTTAAATTCAAACAAATGTTTTATTCAAACAAATATTTTATTACAATTTTGAATAGTACAAATTTGAGCTCTCATTGCATATATACATTTTTCAATTACAATACAAATTCGATTACATCTCAAATTTCACTTTATATTGTTCACCTCACTGCATATCACTCATTCACTCATATTTTATTTTTGACTTTGCTCCAGCCCGAATCCAGCATTTGTGTTATCTACAAAATAAGCACCGAAGAAGTAAAATTCAAAGAGAAATATTTTTGTAGTGTAAAATTAAATGTGTTCTTGAAAATATTATTTGCCTCCGTTATTTTGGTTGTTCGTCCTCATTTAATTCTAAATTCATTAAACACGAATAACCTATGGAATGCACAGTGTATCACTGTACATGCCACAAGGTCGTGCACACCGATATACACTTGAAAAAACTACAGGGACAGGTGAGCACAAGGTCAAACGCAATCAAAAGCTAGGTTCAACTCAAGTGCAATATATATAAATTCACGACATGAGCACAAGGTCAAACCCGAGCTAAAGATAGGTTCAACTTAGGTGAAATACAAATACATCACAAAATTCTCGAGTACAAGAAGCCAAAACCAGACCATGCTAACAAGTGCACCAAAACTAGATCAGTTTCCAAAATCAAAATGACATGTGCAGTGACATGATTAACTAGAAACAAAGAGACAGCAGCTCAAGTGAACACAACATTTTTAAAAAGTGCTCAAGTACAAAATGTACAAAATCAGTGTAGTAAAGACCAGATCCAAATCAACAATGAAGACAGCAGTTCGAATGAGAAAATGCAGACTCAAATATCAATGGCATCAGCACAGTGCAACAGTGGTGAACAGTGCATAAAGGAGGGAAACAAGCAAAGATATCAAGTGAAGGCCACACAAGCTCAACTGTATACAAGTGCAAAGCACAAATGGAACCAGACATATGGAACTAGAATCGGAATATACAAAATCAACATGTGCACCAGATAGGAACAACACCTAACACAGCAATACAAAAGCAACTAAACCAACCAAGAGCAAAAATGAAACCAGACCAGACTCCACAAAGTATACAGGAACCAACACACATGCCCAGAGACTACAAGACCACATGATACTGCAACTCTCCATCAAGCAACAACAATGTGTATAGGTAAACTAGATAACATACAACACAATCAGACTCAACCAAGTGATCAGACCATAAGTGCCGAAATCAGAAGACCGGTCAAAATGCACACGTCAATAGTTGTGACTTCATGGAGCTTCAAACAAAGCCAAACATGTACAAGTTTAAGACATTTGTCAGAGAAATACAAATTAACAGTACGCAAACACATGTATACATATATGTATACACATGCATATACAATGATAAAGCAGACCAAATCACCCAGTGGCGTACAAATAATAGATTAACATGAATGTGTAGAAGCAGTTACATGAGTCATAATACACACACACATATACACGGAGTAATGCATGCAAGTTAGAAAATCAAGTGAACAAGTCCAGCAGCTGTTTACAGTTTACAAAAAAAAGAGGATTTCAAAATAACCAAGTCAAGTCAAAATGCCAAAGAATCAGAGCCGTGGTGACCAAGGCAGAATCGAATAAGTAAATATTATCACAAATTCAAAGTGGTCGAAGTCAAACCAGAAAAGAACGGAACCACAACCAAAGCCAACTCAAGCCGTGAGAATCAAGCAAAGGAATAAATGAATTGAACTAGTCTAAACAAATCGTACACACTCAAGAAAAATCAAACGACAAGGTAAAACTTTCAAACTAATTCAAGCAAACGATAATTTAGGTAATTAAACCCTATAAATACCATTAACTTCATTGGCCTAAAAGATCATCGAGTCTAAGAATATCAAGGAAAGTAAAAAAGCATAATCGCATACTAGGCTTATTCAAATCGAACTCGACGTAGTGAAGCGGCCGAAATCAAATCGAAGATAGGAGACGACTGACAGAGCAAAGCGAAGCAAATCACTTTAATCACTCGACTTTAACAAATTTCCAAAAGTCCTAAAATATTTGAAAGAGGAACGAACGAGCAAAGTGGCAGCGATTTTTTCACAAAAGCAAAGAATACAGGCCAAAGGAAACTAAAATGAAAAGGGGATATATTTCATCACTGCGTTTTTAATTTGGGTCGGCATATTAATTATTATTTGGGCTTCAAATTTAGATTTAGGGTTTCTATTTTTGTTTAGTTGTTTTATTTTAGTAATTCTCTTTTAAACTTCTGTAATTTTCTAGTCGTGTGACTAGGGGACGAACTACAGCGGTGTATCTTAAGAATTCAAAACTCAGTGGCTGAGTTGTGGCAGGGTTTTGAGCGTAGAGTTAGTCGATAGTGGGTGTCGTGAGTTTATGTATGTAAGCGTTTGACGACTTAATTTCTAGTAGAAACCTTGGGGGTAGCACGTAGGCAGGGTTTTGCCGAAGATGGGTAAATCTGTGTTGTTCTATTTCTTCTTTTATTATTCTGCTATTATCTTTGATGCAATTATTTTATATATTTCTGTATTAATTTTTATAATTATTAGCATCACCCTATTCACACCTCCCCCCTCTAGGGTGAAATCGATCCTACACTGTACTCGTACCTTAAATCTGAATCATGCAATGAAAGGATTAACGTTCCTCATACGTACTTGTAGTATCAAATTCCTTTTTCAAATTTATTTATGAAAACATTTCGTGAAACCTTTATCTTATATTCTAACATTTTTATAAGGATGCTTCTTTATATATAATCAAAATTTCAATCTTCCTTCTAAAGAAACCATTTTCATTTAAAAGATAAATTATCTTTTATAATAAGCTCATTATACTATAATATAATATTAAATGCAAATACCATAATAAAAATTAATTAATCAATCAATTAATGGTTCACATTATCATTTTACTTTAGAAAATATTATATATCAAGTAACTCGAAAATATTCCAAGGAACTGGGTATTACCAATAGTATCATATATTCCCTCAACAAGAAGGGGAATACTCAAGAGAAGTGTTTACCATCGATCACATCGACTATCCATTTTTAGTTACTTTCAACCTGCTCAAACTAGTAAGTCGTCAATTTTTTTTAGAAATACCGAGATTCAAATTTTCAAAAATCTCTTTATAAAACACATTTTATAAATCCAATTTATAAAATTACTTACTTTTATAAAACATTCATAAAATCATTAATCTTGAATAATTTTTTTTAACCCTCATTTATAAGACATCTTTAAAAGCTATTCTTCTCATTTAAATTCCCTTAAAAGTTTCACAAATACACAACTTTTAATAAAACAGGCTTTACTAAAATCTTCTACCAAGATTAACTTATCAAAATCTCAGTATTTGTTAAAACATTCATTTTTCGAAATAACTTTTATTATGAATTAACTTTCTTAAGAATTCAAATACCAATTTTATTATTTCAAAATATCATTATCTATCTTTTATTCGAACATTTTTATTAAAGATACAACTTTAATTCATATGGAAAATTATCGAAGAAGTAAGATTCGTATAAGTTGTTTTTTCCTAATTCATTTTAAACATGAGACAAGGGATGCCATAATAAGGATCATGCATAGATATATATCATAATTCAAACTATTACATTTTCCAATCAACCATACTTAAACCATAGTTAATTATTTTACATACCCATGATAATTACGTTAACATATTCCTAATATATTTAGGATGTCCAAAATACTATTACGCCCTATCAACTTCCAATCCTACCAAAATGCATATCAAATCAATCGGATTAGAGGCCGACGGAGCATCCGAATCTGTGAACACTACCAATTCAAACTCTTCATCCTCCTATTCATCATCTGGTTCATTTCTGTCATCTTCTATGTTCTTAAGGTTCCATCATATAGGATGCCAGTGTTGTCCCTGGGGAACCCAAGGTTGAGCAATAGGGTTTCTCGGAAGGATATCGAGAACCTCTTCCTGTTCATCCTCTGTCACTCCTTCTCGACCAATACCTGAATGCGCGACCCTCCCTCTGATATGGGAAATCCCATCTCCCAAATAATGTGATCGTCATTGTTGTCTTTTGATTCACAGGGGATGTCATCTATCCATGCATCATATGCTGTTGAATCTAGGCTACTCCTTTCTACCATCATATTGGGGTTCTCTTCTAGAACTACTTTACGTTTTGATTCTTATTGATCTGTTACCCACATTATTTTTTCTTACGATCCCTGACTTACTTCTATATCATTTGTTATCTGGATCACTTCTTTGTCATTGGATAATAATATTAGTTTCGGAGTCTTGGGTTTTACTAGCATCATAGCCATGGAATACCCGTCCTCATTGTAACAGGATGTTCATCAGACTCTTCCTTCACCTATGGCATATGGTTCCTGGTGACCCTTTTTATATTCCCTGATCGTCAATAAAAATAATCAGGTGTAAAACACTGAAATTTATCTGATTTAAAAAGTATAAAATAGAATTTTACGAAACGAAAAGCAGCATGAATATCAGAATCAAATACAGTTTCAAAGAAAAGGATTAGCAATTAAAATTTCAAACTTAAAATTTTCAACTAAAAGTCAAAGTTTGACCAAAATATAAAATTTCAAAAAATATTTATTTTATTGTATTTGGAAAATAATTTGTAGACAAAATCCAAAAATACATTGGAAAATTCTAAAATTTCAAATTTCAAATGATTTAACATCAAAATTTTCAAACAAATGGAATTAAAATATTTATTAAAATTATGGGTTGTTATACTCTTCCCCACTTAAAAGTTTTCATCCTCGAAAAGGATCGAGACACGAAAACAAGGAAAGATAAGATAGAAAATCAAATAGTACCTGAAATAAACAATTCCGGATACGAACCATGCATGCTCTCCTCCGTCTCCCAGGTACAATCCCGATCATCCATACTCCATTGCACTTTGACCAGGTTGACGGATTTCCTTCTCAGCTGCTTCTTACCTCTATCGATAATACAAAGTGGCTTCCTCTCGACAATTAGATTAGGCTCAATATCCAAACTTAGAGAGTAGAAGGCTGGACAATCAAAGATGGATCATGCAGATATCGACGAAGATGCGAAACACAGAATACATTATGCACTGCAGAAAACTTCTCAGGCAAATCCAGATGATAAGCTAGAGAACCAATCCTCTCAGAGATATGGAAAGGACCAACAAACCTAGGAGCAAGCTTCCCACATTTTCCTTTTATCTCAAATTATTATTAAATTTATTCCACTTAATATCTTATCACATATATTAAGTACATTTACTCTTATCATAACTACTCAAGTTTATTTATAAAATTTCTTATATATTGTACATTATCCAATTACATACCTAACTTCTGAATAATCAGATAAGTTATATTGGAATGCAATTTGGTATTATAAATAAAGTTTTCCAATTTAATTATTTATCAAAAATTTAAATTATTTATCCAAAATTTCCCAGTTCATTTATTTCAAATTCAATCATCTATCAAAAATTCTTTCAGTTTATAATTAAAATCACCACAATTATTAATTTAAGAATTTAAATCTCCTGTTTATCTCAAACTATTAAGAGAAAATTATATAAACTACATATCAGATCAAATCAATCTAATATCATATACTTATATATTAAATCAAACCATACTTAAGAAATTTAAATCAAACAAATTCAAATCAAACAAAAGTGTAGCAAAGCTACGAATTGGTCTCTCCTCTTCGAAACTCGAAAATGAATGTCGATGTTGCGGCTGCCATTATCGAAATTATTTTCCAACGACATAAGAGAGGACATAGATTTAAACATTTTAAAATTTACATTCAAACATACCCTTAAATAATGTACATTTTAAACATTAAAACCAAAGTTTGAGCCACCAGAGTTTAATTCTCAAATCCATAATTTAAATTTATTTAAATTCCAAATCAGTTTGTAGACCATGCTTTATAATTTTATATATTTATATCTTGTGTCAAAAATCATTGGTTTTCAAGAAAATAATTGAAATCTACTATTATCATTTCAATAACTAATTCAGTTAACTAATAAATTTCTCCTTAATTCAGTTTTCAGTTTCCATAATTTCAAAACTAAATTTTTGATAATTCCATATATATATATAAATTCAATTTACTATTATTTAGTTTTGAAATATTTACTTAGTGAATCCAGTATCATTTAAATAAAACTTTCAAACGTCAATTAACTGAATATTACTTTAATTTATTAAACTTGATACATATTCATTTAAGCACCTTAAACCTAAGCAAGTTATAAAAATCATGTCCTTTAAAATCTCAAAATTTAATAATATTCAAATTAACTTTTATTTGAGTTTAATTCTTAAATAAATCCAATTTCAAATCAAACTTACTCACATCTTATTAAAATAATTTTTCAACAGATAATATACATCTATAAAATTATTATATATATAAATCATATAATTTTTTTTTATTTACCATATTTGAAAACAAAATTGTGTCAGTTTGTTCTGTTAAATTGTTTTGGAAATCCTATCAATATCGTTGATCAGACGAATCGATCGAAATCCCAAATCAACATCAACAACCCAAAAAACACAACATATAAACATAAATATTAATACAAATACACTCCCTCTCTCGATGATTCTAGAATGGGTTTCAAAATATGGATAGGAATTCAAATTTGGGAGATTCAAATCAAAAGAATTCAAAGATGAAATGAGATAGATAAAGGATTAAGATAAGGTTAAGATAGAAGATTGAAAACATACCTGATAACGGTTGTTACAGGTGAATTCAACGAGATGGAGATGATCTTCCCAAGATCCTCCATAATCAAGAACACAAGCATGAAGAAGATCCTCGAGAATCTGATTCACTCTTTTTGTTTGACCATCAGTCTGCGGATGGTAAGCAGTGCTCAGACTCAGATGAGTACCCAAAGATTCCTGAAAAGCTTTCCAAAACTGACTGGTAAAGATGCAATCTCTATGAGGAGGAACAATCTCCCTCATCGAGATCTTTGCCAAATAAGAAGTAGAACGAGTAGACCTGACCAGAATGAAATGATCTGACTTGGTCAATCTATCCACAAAGAGAGAAGAGAAGAAGACTTACATTGATCGCAACGATTTCAACTGGATCAGCAGAAATTCCATTACTAGAAACACTACGCCAGAGAAATCGGACATCATCTTTCCAGAAATGGCATTTCAAGAATTTAGCTTTCCACTGATGACTCCTAAGAGTTCCCAAAACAGAGCTAAAATCAACAAAGAAAGTAGGAGTGGGTAACAACGAAATACCAGATAGCTTGCCCTTCTGTTGAGTAGGACAATTTTAATTAAGAAACAAAAGACAAGATTGGATATGATAAGATAAGGTTAGATTCACTATAATGAATATCCTAAACAAAGAAATCACTAATAAGGCAGATAAGGAAGGAAAGTAGTTAAGAAAAAATTTGGTTTTAAAACAAGAGAAGTTTTATATCAAAATAATCTTTTGAAAATCCTTTGAAAATCATTTTATACTTTAAAATACGTTCCCTCACAAAGAAATGATTCTAAGGTTGATTTCACTCATTCAAGGGTATTTCTACCCTATCTCTAATGAGTTTTTGCTCCACAGACTATGGATTGCCTGAAACCAAAGCTCTGATACCAAATGTAACGACCCCTATTTTGGACTATTCAAATCGATAATAAAACCACACATGTCTGACTTGAATAATTCAAAATAGAATATCGTAATATAATTTGGAGCAAATAAAACCAATCATAGACACAGATAAATCAGAATAACTCGCAGTGGAAATAGAAATAACAGTAGTAGTTCTTGAAGCTACTACAACACAGTCTGAAAACAAGTACGAAATACCATAGTCGGAAAGTAAATACAACAGAAATCCTAATACATAAATGTCCACTAATACATAAGCTGAATAGAAAATACTTAATGGAAATAGATAACAACTAGATAGATAGATTGATGATCTCCAGCATTTCTAGCTCCAGAAGGTGAAACCAAAGCTGAAATACTCAGGCTGACCCGAGCGTAAAGAAAATAAACATAAACACTCGAGTCAAGACATACATACTTATACAATGTAAACCAAACAGGTGAACTGTAATAAAATGCACAAGTAACTTAAAGGATGCTTGGGACCACCCATCCTTTAAGGATCCATCAAACTATCTACTATATAGTAATATACGCTATTATAATAATGTCTAGAGTAAAGTATAATATATCTAAAAAAAGCGTTAAGGCGTTATCCATATCCCCTTAACACATTTTATAGTGCCAGTAGTCTATACCGTACCGTCGTACCTCCAGATCGGGAGGCTACCACAAATACTCCATAGGTACGACACAAATCAAACTTGTACAAGGCACGCTAGGGTAGGTGATACGGCACAAGGAGGCAATGCCAGGGTAGATATACAAATTATGCATCCGCACTGGTGGTAACACGTAGCAGCCACTACCGCCCACCTCGAGCTATACTCCCAAAAATCAAAGGGTACCCCAATCAGTCACAAAGTGATAGAATGGTATCGAAGGAATAATTCCGATAAGAGGAGCTACCTCATTGGCCCGGAATCGCTCCTGTTTTAGCCACCTTATCCCAACCCACGGGAGTCGGGTCCACCTTCATAACTCAAAGGACGTCTCCACCATCCTACTTCATTCTGGAATCTCCACCGCACACACGGTTGTTAAAGTGGTTTTCGGAGTTGGCAGGGAGTATGACAACTTCCGATCTCGGTCTCTTTAACAACCCAACGTTATTATTACCCATGGATATTTATGTCAAAATCATTTATACTTCAAAAACCAAAATATCATATCATTTCAAACTATGTCAATATGATATCATTTCCATTTAAAAACCAAATCAATATGATATTCTTTTTAAATAAAACCCAAATTTTCAAATCATTGAATATTTCCTTTAATTTATTTAAACCTAAAGTGCTCTTTAAAATCATCTTAAACCAAAACCACGATATAAAGTCATATCCTTCAACCTTCAATTTCAATAAGTTTCAAATCAACATATTAAAAGTCAATTCTTAATTTAATACAATTTCAAATAAATTCATTTCCAAAATCATAGTACTTTCAAAGCTATAACAACTCTGAAACCAAATACTTTGAAACCATAATACTTGGAAATCATAACACTAGGAATGTTATCATTTGGAAATCATAATACCTAGAAAATCATAACCCCTTTAAAACAATATTCATTACTAAAGTTGTAGCATTTTCTAAGTTTATTCGTTTAATTACAATAATTTCAAAAACATTGTATTTTCAAAAACAGCAGCACTTAGAAAACGTTACGGTAGATATAGTAGTATTTCAAAATATTGTCATTTTTAGAAACAATAGCACTTATAAAGTGTTACAGCAGATATTTTAGTGTTTCAAAAACAGTTCAATTTCAAAAACAGCAGTACTTATAAAGTGTTATAGTAGATATTTTAGTATTTCAAAAACAATTCAATTTCAAAAACAGCAGCACTTATAAAGTGTTACAGTAGATATTTTAGTATTTCAAAACAGTTCAATTTTAGAAACAGCAGCACTTATAAAGTGTTACAGTAGATATTTTAGTATTTCAAATAGTTCAATTTCAGAAACGACAACACTTATAAAGTGCTACAATAGATAAAATTAGTAGTTCAAAACAGTTCAATTTCAGAAACAGCAGCACTTATAAAGTGCTACAGTAGATAAAATTAGTATTTTAGAACATAGTTATATTTCAGAAATGGTAGCACTTAGCAAATGCTACCTTAAAAACCACAGCATTTTGGAAATGCTTCCAATACAAATTCCAGATTTATTGTAATATTTCAGAAACATTAAAATATCAATTTTAGCTATTTTTAACTTATAAAACATATCTGACGCTTCAGAAAATATTCATTTGGATATCATTTAACTGATTATTACATAAAATAAAATATCCAAATTAACTATAATTCATTTATTGAGTCCAAAGTACACTATTTTACTTAACTTTTATTTTAACAAATAACTTAACACTTTATTTTGAAATACCCATTTCATAAACAAGATATTCTTTTCAAAGTTAAACTCAACATTTCCATTTGAAAAATTAAATTTTCAATTATTAAGTTAAGTCAAAATTTAAGATACATTTTACCATCTAAATCATGATTATTTATTTTACAAAATATACCCATTTCATAAAATAAAATCTATTAAAATCACTAGGTTAGTTTTAAAATTCCATATTAAATCAAATTTAATTATTAAGTTATTTATCATCAATAAAGATCTTTAAATTACAATTTAAAACCAATTATTGACTTATAAAATTTTTAACTTATCGAAAACCAATATCTCTTTATATTTTAAATCATTAAATCAAATCTTTAAGCTAAAATTTAATATATAAAAAATTTCAAAATACTCAATAAATTTTTGGGAAAATATTATATTAAAAATTAACCATGGGTCTGTATAATATTTTTTGACCTAGGTCAAGTGATGCGGATACAGATATGTATCATTTCAATCCGTAATTGAAAATAAAAATCCGAGTTCTATCATTTCAAACCCGCAATCCCAAGTTAGACAAAATAAAATAAAAATTGCTTGAGCCTATCATTTCGGCTCATAACAATTTTTCCTTATTCTAATTTCCATTCGGGTATGTATCATTTCAACCCATAGTGATTCTATTCTACAGGGAACTTGTAGTATGAGAAACAAGAAATATAGTAAACAATATAATATGGCATATCATATCAGGTGATGTAACACATAAATCTCAGGTTATAACATCATGAAATATCATATCACAGACATATATAAATTACAATCATATCATCAAATACAATTCACGTATCATTGTTTCACAATTATATAAGTACAAATATCGAGAGTGATAAACCCACCTTCTAAAGCTAGAGATAAAATTTAAACAAAATCCAAACTCCGCAAAGCATGAAAAGGCACGACAAGATTCGAATGGGTGGAGACCCAAGATTTGAGTCTTGTAAACAAACAATTATGAATATACATAAGTATACAATTCAATACAAGAACATAAATTAAAACAATGTGAAAATATGAATCAAAATGAAGCAAAGATTGGTTTAACCACTCAAGTGGGCTCACCCACATGAGTTTGGGCCTGGTCACACCACTTATGCTCGGCCATCAACCAAAACATGGCTCGGCCATCAACAACAAGACTCGACCACTTTGGCTTTGAGGCAAGCATGCATGTCTATGGTGAATACAAATATATGACAAGTCAAAAGTCATAAGGGAGGCAAAAGGTCAAGGGTCAAGAGAGTTTGGGTTCGGCCCTATGGTTACATGGCTCGGCTATGGTGTTGGACATGGATCAGGCCAGATCATCACCAAAGAGGGTATGGCCTAGATCAAGGTAAAGAAGGCGGTGTTGGCATAGGTGGTGGCCGAGGCTAAGGGAAGAGGGGTTTGGACCATATAGTGCTCGACTAGGTTGTTTCAAGGCATTTGGAGATAGGGTTTGGGTCTATGGTGTCACGGCTTGGTTATGGTGGAGATGATGTGATGGAAATGGCCTGCCATAGGTGGTGATGGAGTGGAGGAGATGGTCGGCTGGGAGCATGGCCGAGCTTGCTTGTGAAATAGAAGAGAAAATGAAAAAAAAGAAGGAGGAAAAGACATGATACTTACTGCAAATTTTTTAGTTAGGAGATGAAATGAGATGAGAAACAATGTTTGTATGTGATTTAGAAAGTGGGATGGAAGTTTTTGAACGGCCGAGTCAAAGTAAATGCTTGAATGGTTAGGAATAAGAAAGGCCTCACTTCAAATCCAAGAAAAGAAACCTAAGGCTTTTGAATTTCCAAGCCAATACAAATAGAAAATAGAAAAAAATCAAATAAAAGGAAATAGAAAGTAGAGAATGGAAAATAAAATAAAAATAGAGAATGGAAAATAGAAATGGAATAGAAAATATAAAATAGAGAATAAACAAAAATACTGAAATAATCGTGTGTAAAACGCTGAAATTTATCAGATTTAAAAAGTATAAAACAGAATTTTACGAAAAGAAAAGCAGCACGAATATCAGAATCAAGTACAGTTTCAAAGAAAAAGATTAGAAATTAAAATTTAAAATTTAAAATTTTCAACTGAAATTCAAAATTTGACCAAAATATAAAATCTCAAAAAATATTTATTTTATTATATTTTGAAAATAATTTATAAACAAAATCCAAATATACATTGGAAAATTCCAAAATTTCAAATTTTAAATGATTTAAAATCAAAATTTTCAAATAAATGGAATTAAAATATTTATTAAAATTATGTGTTGTTACATATTCAAAATATCACGAACATTGAAGTTGATCTTGCCGATGTCACTTAAACAAATAAAGATGTCGCCAAATTGGCAGGATAGAGGCAAAATCTCTATCGAAGGTAATTGATCATTGGCCATTTTGGAGGTTTCCATGGCATGGTGCTCTTGACAGGGCAGGCTGGGGAGATTAGGACTCAAATAGGATGTTTCACCGAACGACACCCTCTTCTTCTTCACTAACATGATAGTCACTATCACTAGTGCCCTATCCTTCCTCCTTAACCATGTGCTCTTTCCCTTCCTTCCTTCTAAACCCCTCATCTTCTTTGGGAATCAGGACATCCTAACACCTTCTCCCTTGTTGCTTGGGATATCCAACGTGCTACTCGGACATTGTTTCGGCAGGCTCATCTGAGTGCACCATGCCAGGCAGATCGACCATATCCCAAGGAAGATCCTCGCTGAGTCGCAAGTGGGGAGGGAAGAGTGTATATGAGCTCAAAAGCGGCTAGGTGTCAGTGAATCTGAGATAGTAAATCTACCAGGCTCAGCGAAGCGCACCGCTGTAAGTTTTCATTCATCGGAAGGAATGCTATGGTGCTTTGTTGGAATCTGACTTCTCAATGGCCCTTAAGTGTATCCTCATGCTCCTCGCAATTGTCTCAACTGGAATGCGAAAGGAAGTAAACATCAAATGGTAAACTTGAGTTAAATAAATTCGAGTATGGAAGGGACAGAGGACATGAAACTACATCCAGATAGCTAGAGTCTATTAAATTCGTACAGACTTCGCACATAGAAATACTTGTTTTTGAAGCATGAGCATTTATTGTGAAGCTTTTCAAGAACCTTGCATCGACACTAAGCTTTGATTATAACAAATGAAGAAGATTCTCCCCTCTTCCTGAAGTGAAGTAGATAAGTTGGCTCATGGTTAACCAGCTCATGAAGAGAATGTAAAGGGAACTCAGGAGAGCGTATCCGTTTGGATGTATTTGGGACAAAGCCAATCCAAGTTCTTGGAGAAACATTAGCAGAAAAGGATTAAAATGTGGGACTACACCACTTAAGCACATATATCGGTTAAATGCCATATATCCTCTTAAGGGGTTATTTGCAAATTCATCCCTCGTGGGTAGAATAATGTCATCTATGGGAATCTCATGCCGATGATAGATATTTTGGAGCATTTTAGCCATTAGAATCATTGATATTTTTCCGACGGTCATTCAATATTCTTAAACCTCTAAGGACATTCAGCGAGTGCGGCTGATTTGTCACCTGGTCTACTCTACTAGAATCATCATGCCTTTTGATTCATATGCAATAGGATGACCCAGTCCACTAGGAATAGTTGGCAAACCTGAGCTGTAGAAGACCCAACTTCAGAAGGATTTGTTGTGCCTTCTATAAACTTGAGTCACAGGGATCAATGAGTCATTCTAAACCATAAAAATTGGCGTTCAACACGGTCATGCATGCTTCAACTTTAGATTCGAACTCGTGTAGCAATCAACTGAAATCCAAAGGATATCGATGTGTGTTGACCAATGGAGTTTCGATTGTTGACCAGGGAGAGTAAGAAGTTTCAATCCATGTAGTGTGAGTTCTCTTTCCCATTTACGACGAATGGACTGTCCTGTGTTGATGGCTCGCTCGCACTAGAAAAATGAGCGGCGTCGTTTGTTGAAACTATATATTGGAACTTCCGAGGAATAATCGATTATGGAATCGTTGCTTGGACCAACATGGAAGCTTTTCTTTTTAGGAATAACAAAAATGTAGTAATAAGAAAAAGCAGTGCGATGAAGTTATCCAACACAACCGTTCTCAGACAAGAACCATCATGTTGGAATTTGAATGATGATGAGAGCTCAACCGAGTCTTGACAAGAGATAGTCGGAATCGTAGAGACCGATCCGTCCTTGGAATGGAATGCATATGATCAAGGCAAAACCTTATTGGTCAAGCGCAACACAAATTCCTAGCATCTCCTTCCAATTGCTAATGGCTGTACCCTCATCATCATCATCGCCACCATGACATTCGTGATCGCCAACCTTAGATCGCTAAAGTTCTGATCGACACTAGGGTTTCAACGTCTTGGTGTGGAGTTCACTAAGGAGTGAATCAAATCAAGGTGGCGTCGGCGACTGGAAATGTGACGTGGATTTGAGGTCGGCGATGGCAGTGAGGCAAGTGGTGTTGGTGGTTGAACATCGATCATGCTAGATCGTGGAAGGCAAGAGGTCGGTGGAAAACGAATTGGTGCTGAGAGGTCTCAAGGATTAAGGAGTCGATGGCACAGGGTACTGAAGGTTGAAAATGAACTCAAAATTTCTACATTCTAATCATTCAAGGAAATGACTCGGTACCAAGAGCTTATTTCCCCAGGAACTTGCAGAAAGCATGGCAAAGGAAAAATATATTCGTTTAGGGACATGGAGTGTAGGACATGTCCTTAGTGAAAAAGTGTTTAGTTCTAACCATGCATAGAAGTTGTTGGAATTTCAATCAAGCAAGAGCAATGTTTCAAAGCGATACTTGAGCTATCGACTTGACTTCAAAAGATAGTAATCAAAGCCTTGTCTCTATCTAGAGCATGCTTTGTTTACAACGAAAGCATACTCTAGGGGCAAGTGTCAACTGAGTTTTTGATCAACCATATTCAACCATAAGTAGAAGGTCAAGATGAAATGACTCAAGAACTTGGGAATAAGATTATAAGGATGAAATAATGGAACTCAAAAAAGTTCATCCAATTTGGAGCAAAGTAAAGGAGTTGGTACCAAGAGGTTTTCTCTTAGTACCGGTACAAATTTCCTTGCCATCTTAGCTTAACAACCCAATATGATTTATGTTCTACCTTAACCTCTTGTGATCATGTGCTTTTCTTAGAGTTTGGATGAGAAATTCTCATTTGATGAAAAGAAAGCCAAGAAAGTAGGATAGTTCAAATGTTATTAAGAGAATCATCGGAATCAATCCAAAGTCTATGGAAAAGAGGTAGAAACACATCTAAAAGATGGTAGAAGAACAAAGGAAGTAAAAAGATGGAATTTTCACAAATCAATTCCTATTGGTACCTAGAGCTTTTCTCTTGGTACTAAGAGGTCTGTTTTCCACATGGGTCCATGTGCTCATGTATACATGTTTGGGCTTTCTTCTGGGCTTCCACTCAAGTGGATTTCTGACCATGTGCACCTGTTTCTCTATATATACTAACCCTACTAAACTAGAAAAGGATCTTAGCTAATCTTCACTCTACTTCTATTCTTTATCTCCTATCCCCTAGCAATAGTCATCTACGCAGCCACTGTTGGCAGTTCTAAGCTATAGAACCTGCCAAACCCTTACACTGGTGACTTGTATTCTCAAACCCTCTTTAATCATCGATCAATAACACTATAAAGTGGATGTAGGCCAGAGATTTTTGAACCACTATAAGAATCTTGTGTCTTGCTTTTCTTTTTCTGTTGTTTTTACAATCATCTGCTAGAACTAGATCTTACATGTTCCCTGCTACCTATCTTTAGGTGTTGATCCATTTTTGACGTCAATAATTATTGATTCTATTCCAACTTCTCCAATCGGTTTTCTTAAAACCAACTGGGTCAGCCCCTCAGCGAACGGGTATGCTATTACATTTCAGTTATCTATTTTGTTAATAAATCTCTCGACTTCCAGTGGGTTTTATGTTCTGTTACAAACTATGTCATGACATTGTTATCATAAAACAATGTTATATGATTCTCAACATTTAGAATCACACTCTGTTCGTTTATAAATTTGTGCATTTATTATATACACACACACATTGTTTTATCGTGGCGCTAGCCAAGTCAATGAATCCAGCACAATCTCTTTTATTTAGGACATTTCCAAATTAAAGATTCTTAATTTATTATTCACATGTTATACTCAATATCACTTATGAAATTTAAGTCCGAACATTCCTTCATAAGGAGTTCACTATTTCTGTAAACAATTCTCTGGTATTTCGTAAATACACGAGAACACCTCAAACAACCATTTAAGGGCATTAATTTGGATTTTGATATTTGTTTCATGTATCGAATATATACACGACGATGTTGTAGACAACATAACCTGTATGATTGTTCCTATTACCATGCATAAGAAATCCACATTACATATTCTATATTAAACATTTTGATAAGGCACCCTTACATATCGTTTTGGGACATTCCTATCTTTTGTACTTAGTATAAAAGACATCATTTACAAATCAAACGTTGAGTATTAAAACAAATAAAACTGATTTTAGCACAAATAAAATTGATTTTAGCACAAATACATCGTCAAAAATTACGAATGTGTTGTTTACGCATGATTTAGAAATATCTGTGTACTTTAAACTTTCTTTTTTATGAGCACACGCTTCCTCTGCATTTTGATTGAAAATCAAACTATTCGATATTTCTATCAAAACATTTGTTCAATTTTGATGCTTTTAAAATGATACTTTCTATCATTTCTTGGATCATATCTAGATAAACCCATATACTCAATATCACTCCTACTGACTTTGAGACACTTTGGTTGTTATATGCAAACAATCTAGTCTAAATCTATATTTATTACTTTCTGTTTCAACACATATATACCAAAACATAAAGTCATAACAATGATAATTTTGTGAGTAAAATCTGAATCAACTTGAGCATATTGAATGGTGAATCTTTTATGCTAATTTCAACATTTGAAATTTATGAGACTATTCATATCGACATTGCTTATCTAATTCCAATTACATTAGTCTTGCTTATGAAGGCACAATCGCGGCCGATGGATCACATCCCTTTGGTTACAACAACCTAAATCTTATTTTGATAACGTACTTAATTTAGAAACCTCTAGGCTATAAGGCCTAAACAATACCTTTAAAACCTTTGTTTAAAACCTTAAACAATCTCTTTCAAATTCATTGAAAGTTCCTTTTTCAAAATAAGATAACTATTTATCCTTGAAAACTCTAGGTTGAAAGGCCAAAACATCCCTTTCGAATGTTCTGAAATATGCCTTTCAAAGTCATAACATAACCCTTAGTCATCCTCTTTCGAAACCATTAAACTTGTCTTTCGAAAGCATTGGAAACCTCTTTTCAAAACACTTAAAATACCCTTCTAGTGTGCTTAAATATTCCTTTTGAAACCTTTGGTATTTCCTCTTCGAAACTCTTATAATATACCTTTCGAAAACATTGGAAATCCTTCACTTAAAACGCACCTTTCAAAATTATTGGGTTCGAGTAAAAGCTTGTGAAACATTGGTTCGAAACCATTTAAAATCATTCCTTTCGAAACCTTTGGATTTAACATATAGTGTAATTATTGGGTCATAAAGAACTAGGGCAAAAGCGTTGCTTTCTAAAGCATTTATCCCAAGTAAAAGAAAGAGGATAGTTTCAAAATGTACTCTTTCAAAACCATTGCCTTCGAAACCATTTGGAAAGCAGCTGTAAGGCCCTTTTGAAAGCATGGAGAAGGCGACTTCAAAGTAAAAGGCGAAAGCACCCTTTCGAACACATTACTTTAAGGCTATAAAGAAAAGTGGCATTAACTAGTTTGAAAGGTAAGAATGTGACAACATGGGTTTCTACTAGGTTCAGAGCGGCTATCCTTTCAAAAGCTTCTTTTAAACAAAACTAGCGGCAACTCATTCAAAAGCTTCTTTTAAAAACAAAGGCAAGCGGCAATTGGTTCGAAAGCTCTCTTTTTTAAAACAAAGACAGGTTAAAAACAACCCCTTCAAAAGTAAGGCATCGACACTATCCCTTCCGCCTTTCTCCTATCCACTACGTATCAATGGCTTCATACAATGGGTATTGGTTTCGAATTGGTTAATAAGCGGTGGTATGTGCCGAAAGCTAACAGATGGAAGTGGCGAAGTTGTAAATTATGTCAAAACTGATTTTATGTCTTAAAAAGTAACTTATTTTCAACAAACTTGCCCTATTTATAAAAATGCAATTGGTTGCCATTTCTTTATCGAAAATCCTTTACCAAAAGTGCTGCCAAATTTCAGAATTATCAATGAAAACACTTTAACCAATAAGCCCTTCTCCTCGGTTAAAACATACCAAACATTTAAGTCCCTAAACTTAAATAATTTCATAACCATAATAAAATACTTAGGAAAATTCCCCAAAAATCACCATAATTTGCTTTTAATATATTTTCTAACGTACTTAAATTTCAGACCCAAATTTTTTATATAATTTCTTTAAATAATTTATGCCCAATATTACTATTTTCTTTCATAGAAAATTCATAATAATTTCACAACAACTTAGAAAATAATGAAACTTGAAACCCACTTCTAAAATAATGTCTTTGACCATATATCAAAAATACAAATCATTTTGGTATCATTTAATAGGTTTTCCAATTTAATCTTATCATGAAATTTATATGAAACATCATAAATCATCAGTAAGCAAATATATCCATTTTAAACAAACATAACATAGCATATTGTTTGCAGAATAATTCAGATCCAATCTTGAAACCAAAAGCATTAACAAAAGTGAGAAGTAAACCAAATTATTCACTTATCTTGGTGTTAAGAAGGTTGAGATTTGCTCGTTGATTAATTTCTTCAAGCTTTCTACTTGAATCCTAGCTTTTCTTCTTTTGATTCTTCTTAATGGTGGCCGGCTAAGCTCTTGGGTTTTAGTTTTGTTTATAAATGTTGAATGAATGAGAAATGAAGGATAAAAGGGTTTAGGACATAAGACAAAGACTATTCCTATTTCTCCTTTATCATATTCCTCATACTTACTTATCTTTAATTCTCTTTTGCATATGTATTAATTAAGTTATGGCCCCTTTATAAATTTACAAATCTCAATCCCTTAACCTTTTATATTATTTCATTTAATTTATCTAGTTTAATGTCCTAAATAACGTTAGTCAAAATTCGGTTCACTAACGGCAACATGCTCTTGCATGTGTACTTGGGTTTAAATAAGCGGTTTCAAACATGTCGAAAGGTATAGGAGCCGCACCCAGCCTTTCACATGTATAAGTTAAATGAAAAGCGGCTTCAATGGTTATGGAGGGGTATCAATTCGATACTCTACGCTTCGAACTCATTGATTCAAAGAGTTATAAAAGTGGCCTCTTACTAAGGCAAAATTTTTAATGCAGTAGCTGGGGGTACGAAGCTGTTCAAAAGCAGCAAACCTTTTAAAGATAAATCAAGGGTTGGTTTATAGATTCGAAATCTAGAAATACAACTTCACCACTTACGCATGCATATTTTCGACACCTTTCCTATCATTTACATAGGTCCAATACACTTCGTACCACTAGCTTGACCATGTATATTGGCACTGAGTGGATGTAGAAGGGTTAGAGGCGGGTGTGTATGAAGTCGATAGCCAGCATGGTTAAGTGGCGAAGATGTAATTTGGATAAAAACTACATTTTTTCTTATTAAAGAAAATAATTTTCACTTACGATCAATATTTGTCTCAATCTTATTAGTTTAAAAAAAAATTTCAATTTCCTTTTTTAGAATTTTGTTGCCAAAATCAAATTATGGATTTGAAATAACTTAACACTTAAGCCCTTTTCTTTAATAAAACATTTTAAACATTTAAGTCCTCTAACTTAAATAATTTATTATCCATAGTAATACACTTAGGAAAAATCCCCAAAATCACCATAATTCGTATTAAATATGTTTTCTACCATATATAAATTTTAGACTCGAAAAATATTTTAATTTCCTTAAATAATTTAAATCCAAAATTAACTACTCTTTCTTATAAATTCATAATAAGTCCATAATTACTTGGAAAATTATGAAATTTGATGCCCACTTCTAAATAACATTTTTGACCACATATCAAAAACTCAATACTTTTGGATGTCATAATAAGTTTCCCATCTAAAACCTAACAAAAAATTCATATTAAATTATATAAATCATCAACAATTATATATATCCATTTAATCTATCAAAACATATCATCATTCATCCAATTATACCGCTTTAAACCTCAAACTCAAATTGAAAGTCAAGATGAATTATATGAGATGGTTTAGATCATTATTCATCTTGTTTGGATAAGGAACTTAAGATTTGTTCTTCATTTAACCTTCCAACTTGAATTTTTAGTCTTTAAATGATTTTTAAGCTCCTCTTCACCTAATGTTATGGCCGACCTTGTTTTTCCTTTTGTTTATGTTTTTGGCTTATGAAAATGTAAATGAGAATGAGATAAGGGGTATAGGGGTTATGGTATATGACTATTCTCATTTTTCAATTGCATTATTCTCTTAAGTTTCTAACTTATAAATTACACTAATAATTTCATTAGTTAAGGAATGGCCATAATTAGTTTCCATATCTCAATTCCTTTATCACTTTAATCGCTACATTATTCTATTTAGTTTATCTAATTAAATCTTCTGAGTAATGTTATTTAAAATTAGGAGAGTTACAATATTAGACAGTCTAAACCAGCATAAAAATCTCTCCATGTGTTAATCTTACCAACATAGCTAATAACATTGGATTATATAATACATGACCCAACATCTCAATTAAAAGTTACACTGGACGTGAAGATATTAAATGGCCTAAACTAGCTCAAAAACTATGTGCATGAGTTAAAAGGTTGTAAAATACATGAGCTAAGTTCACAATAGGAATATAATCCACCCTAAAATAATGGCATGCCAAGCGCACAAATAATAAATAGTCTGTCCCTAATAGTAGGGCATACCATGCCAAGTGCACGATAAGGAGTGAGCTCTAAGTGCAAAGTTCAGAAAGCATGAACTTGTGAAGAATGGATCACGAACGGTATGGAAGGACCATGCATGGAATATGCCGCAACCTACAAATTGGGTATAATTTCAGAAAATACATAAGGCTTGCCAGGGTAATACTTAAAAAATTTAAGATCCACTAATATTTACTGAGGTTTACTCATAACTACATGATTCCTCACATTTGCACATGCTTCACAAAGGAAAGTAAAATTATCATTATGCAAAGTTGCATTAAAAGTTAGGCTAAAGCTTCTATTCTTAAGAAAACAAACTACGCTACGGTGTGCCACAATCTTAAACTAACATTTAAAAGTGGTAGGTCTGCACTACAACTTTATATTAAATTGCAATAAAAAATGCCTTTATTTGATGTAGATGTCACTGAAAAACATCACAATTCTAAATACATTGACCACAAAAATAAAGATTCAAGGGATAAGGCAATTGGAAATGACTGCTTCGCAACTAAGAGCCAAATATCACTCCCTAAAGGAAAACTAAAAGATCCTAATATCATCCTCAAAGTCATTAAACCCTGCTGAAAGACAAAAGCAAGGATGTAGTCCACTAATGGAGTGACCTAGGATAGGTTTAAGCAGGAAATCAGCTTTCAAAATGATATCCCAATTTATTTTACTAAGCCTAGTAACTCAAACCAACTCGAACATTGTTCTATACTAACGGCGCAAGTTTGACAGTGCAGTATAGCTTCAATAGTATTGGCATAGTTCAAAGGATATAGACCATCACTTCACCAAGCATATTGAAGGGACGACTCCCAACAAAGCAAAGTTCCAAAGCACGGATAATGACATAGATCTCCTTGAAAAGAAAGGCAGTTCCCTATTGCAACTTTACCCATACATATGTGCAGTTCATGGGCTCTTCGCTTCGTAGAATAGGAAATGCACAATATACTCAAAATTGAGTTTTCTCACCTCAATTCCAAGCAATTCTAGCTTTAATTTCAAGTTTTCCACCAAAGTTTAAGGTCCAACCGCTCAAATCACAAGTTTCTACCAAAGGCTATGTCAGTAATCCAGGCATATTAGATAAGTGAAATGGATGTTTGACACATGACGTGATCCAATGGAAAGAATTAAGATACCGAAAGAATGATGTTAGTGATCCACGTAAATCTCTTTGCACTATATATAAATGGGGTGCTGTAGCAAAAAACTGGGGGAATTCTACTTTACTCTTTTTTACGCGTGCCGTTAATTTTTGTACTAATAATCAAGGTGGAAGATAGTGACATTTAACCCATGGACATAGGATATTTTATCATCCGAACAATCTAAATTCCCCCTGACTTTTATTATTTCCAGTACTTTACCTTTTTAATTTTGTTTGCATCGGTATCGAGATAATGAACTGATTTATGATATTTCAAATATTTCATCTAATAATTTAATGATTACTGAACATTAAAAACAATATAATTACTTCTTAAATGATAAGATGAATATCACTTAATTTTGTTGATTCATAATCACGAAAGCATTCGGCATTGTGATTACTTTGTAATTTTTTATATTTGGGTGTTTATGAGACAAAAATGTCAGTAACAATATAAAAGTTGGATAGAATATAAAGTATGTAAACTATAACATTCCTGATTTTGAAGCCAAATTAATTTATTGATTAATTTGATTTTTGAATTTAAGTTAGAATTATTTGGTAATTTAATTTGAAATTTTTAGGAACAAATGAAATAAGATGTGTTTGTTTCTTTTATAAATACATTTTATTTGGAATTTGAATTTGAAATTCAAAAACATATACGTTGAAAAATGAATATTTGGAAAATAAATAGTTGTGAATTTATTGGTAAGTTGATTTGAAAATTTCTAGAATAAATAAAGATATGTATTTTTGGTAGAATATTGATTTAGAAATTTAACTGATTGTGAATAGATATTTTGATTTGGGAATTTCACAATAAATACCTTTGAAAATGAAATTCGATTTTATTAACTTTATAATTCAAAGGAACTAATATAAGTACAAAACAAAACGTATGAATGCAAATGTAAGTAAAAATAATTGAAATGTATGTATAATGTATATATGATATTAAAATAAAAGTTTTAAAATATACATATCTTTTGAAAATTAATATATAAAATGGTTTGTATTCATATATATATACACACACACACATATATATATACACACAAATTTATAAGTACATGACATGTGTACATGTAAACAAAGATAAATGTAAATTATATAAACATGTAAGATATTGAATGATAAATTAATTAAAGTAAAGGTCTAAACGTAAATTTTCTTATTTTAACAAGTGTACACATTTTGAAAATAAATTAAAAGATTTGTAAGTAAATTAAAATCATGCATAAGACAAGTGTTTATTAAAATTTACAAGTGTAACCCATTAAAAATGTGTTATAACATTTGTAATCAAATTAACATAAAAAGAGACAAGTATTAAGTTTACATTTTCTTTTCAATTTTAATAAAAAGGTAAATCAAGGCAAAATACATTTCTCCTTCTCATTTCTTTTATCTCCATTTCAAATTTAAAGGAAAAAAAGTGAAACCAGGAAATCAAAACCACAAATCAAAAACCTTTTTTTTCAAATTCTTCAAACCTGGAAACTTTAGAGTTGAAAGAAAAAGCAAATCAAGTTAAAGAAAATCATCTCTTCAGTTCAATCAAACACAAGACAAAGATCAATTCCAGATCATTTTAAACTGAAGCTCAAATCAAATAGTTTTCACCTTCAACCTGGATCAACATTTCAAACTTGGAAATTTAAAAAAATCTGAATCATGCAGTGGATCAAAGCTCAACTCAAATATCATCAAGCTTCAAAGATTCAAATCAAAAACAAAATTCAAGCTTCTGTTTCAAAATAAAGTTCCAGGTGTGAGTATAAGATTTGTTCTCTGCTTTTAAATATCAGGTGAGCAAACCTTACCCTTTTGACTTTAATATGGCTATATTTTAATTTGATGAGATAGATGATTGAAGCATGAATATGGTGTGAATGTGTTTATTTGAATATTGGCCGTGGTTGCATGTTGTACACATCAGATGCCTGTGTAGATATAAGCTTCTGTGCATATTCATCTCCTCTATCTAAGAATAACAAGACCCAAAATCTATAAATAAATTCATATCCTCATATTCAATTAAATTCAAGCTACGGCCTTTAAGGAAGATATGTTTATATCCATATAACATCATTTTCAAAAATGTTGTTAAGTAAAATAGATGAGTAGGATTGCTGGAAACCAGGAATATCAGTGATAAGTGAATTCAAGTCGAAGTTTTGATTTTGAAATTTTCAAACTTTGATCATATGAACTTATTCGTATTGCAAAAATAGGAATTTAGAAATTCATTTCATAATTTATAAGGGTATAATTGTCGAGCATTTGGGAGTTGAACTGAAACACGTTTTTCGCCAATTCTCGATGATCAGCCAGAAATCGAGCTTCCGGATCGATGTCAAGGAAAGATCAGGCGGTGGAGTTTATCGAAAAATGGTTGCTAAATTTTTAGATGATCGATGCAATGGCACGACCATGATTTTGGGTTTTGTGTACAGTTTGGGTTGTTTGGGTTTGCGAGGTCACATCGACGTCGTTGGGGCATCAGAATAGATCGCATGTGGGGGAAAAGGCGAGTGGATGATCGACGAAGCTGTGATCATGAGGAAGTGGTCTCAGGTGGTCGTGGTTTGCGATACGAGGTGATTGTTGATGATCGAATGGTTTCAGGTGGAGTTCTTATATGCTCGTTTCGATTTTGGGCTACGTGGTGATTTTGGGTGGTCGGAATCGACTAAAGGGAGGTTTGGCGACATGCGGGAGGGAGCGTCGATGGTCAGAGATTGGTGGTCGTAACGTACACGTGCGAAGTTTTGTGCATCTGAAATTTTAGTGTTAAAGAAGAAGTGGTTGGCTCGAGTCTAGTCTCGGGAAAAAGATGATGTGTCTCGGGTGGGTTATCGAGTGGGTACGCGAATGTATTACAGTTTTAAATGTTAGGATAAAAACAAGTTTTTGAGGAAAAAATAAGATGGCTCGGGTAATCGTAGTGGACCCAAAGTTGAGCTCGAGTAAATAAGGATTTGGCTCGGGTTATTGATAATGTAGCAGAGTTTTAAAAAAAATTAAAAAAAATTAACAAAGTTTTAAACAATGCAAATTTTTAAATCAAGTTTTTGAAGGTGAACAATGTATAAAATGTAACGGTAAATTTAATCAGGTTTCAAGATATATTAATTTTGTTTTAAAAGCCAAAATGAATTTTTAAACAAGTTTTTAACAAAGTATTAAAGTTTAATTTTTAGAGTTAAATGTTAAAAATTGATTTTTTAAGGTAATATATGTTAGGTTAATTATATCATTAATTTCTAAATGCCTATCAAATGGAATTTGATGATAAATTAATAAATATATTATTTATCAAGGTAATTTGTTTTAAATCAATATGATTTATTAAAGGTTAATCTGTGTTAATTGAGGTGATTAATTTAATAATGTATTAAGGTAATTAATTTGAGGTTAATTACTTAATAAAGGTGATTAAGGGGTTAATTACTTGATATAATTAATAGGGTGATTAATTAAAGTAATTAATTAATGATTAAAGTTAATTTGGTAATTAGGGATAATTATTTATTATAATTAATTGAGAATAATTAATAAAATGGTAATTAATTAAGGGTTAATTAATTTGTTAATTAAGTTATTAAGGATAACTAATTAATTCTCGAATAATTATGGGTTAATTATTAATGATTAAAAATGTATTAAATTATTAATTAAGGTTGATCAATTAATAATTTAAAGTTAATTAATTTGTAATTGATTAATTAACCTGTATTAGTGATTACTCTGGTTTCAATTAATCAGGTGATCCATTTATATTCCTTATGGATGAGTATATTCTATTGAATGCTGTGAATTGTTTGATATCTCTACTGTGTGATATTTTGTGATTTGAATTGTTTTAATTCAAGGTGTGATGAATGCAATTTATTTATCTATGAATTTGTGTATGGAAGACAAGCGTTATATAGATGTATCGCTTATCCATAATTGTTGTGCTTGAATTTGTGATGATTGATGATGTTGCTATTGGGTAAAACCCTTGGACGAAACCATACACACAAATATGGATTGCACGAGGAAATTGGTTAAGTCACAGATTTTTAATGATTTTAAAGATTGAATTTTTGAATCCAAAATAGTTTTGGAATTGGAATTGAAAGCTTTTGAAAAGGAGTTTCAAAGATAAAAGTTATTTTGAATAACTTGCTTAAGTTTTGAAATTTAATAATTCGATTTAAATTTGAATTCAAAAAATGAAATTGAATTCTATGTTGAGAATATTAATTTAAAAGGTTATATAAGATATATATATATATATGTGTGTGTGTGTGTGTGTGTGTGTTTAAATAGTTTTAAACCATTTTAAAAGTGTTGTTTTGGAATTTGAATTTAAATCAAGGACTTTAACTTGTATAAATGAAATCAGATTTTTCTCGAAATGAAAACTATTTGTTTCCAAATAATAAAAGCTTTCATATAGGGAAAGAATTTCCAATTTATGTTAAAGGTATTTCAAGTTTGAAATTAAAATGGTTTTCCAAGTTATGAATGAATCTTTGGAAACGGTTTCGAAAGCTATGAATTGGATCTTAATTTGAAGATTGGATGAGTTAATCCAAATTAAAATAGAAATTGTTTTGAAATCTGTGAATGGATCTTTGTGAAAATTGGGTGAACTTTGTGAAGTAAATCCATTTGTTCAAAGTTGTGAAAATGGTAATTTGTTTAAACCATTTAAAGAAGGATTTTGGGTTTTAAAGTTGTGACTTAAATGAAATCCCATTACCATATGTTTTTAAATATTGCGCTCATTATTCGGTTTAGACGGGAGAGGATCTTGTGTCATATAACCCATTTCGAATAATGATACGACATTATGGATAACATTTGAAGGCCGGTGGTAAAGACAGGATATTTTCGAGAACGAAAGAATGACCCGTCGAATGACTCTGCATCGATTAGCGCCTGGTATAGAGATCTCCATATGTGATGGGGAGTTCGATCAGGATTGGGAATCCCCGGAGTGCAAGGGCTTCTTTGGAAGTGCCTTCGGTTCTGTTCGAACCTGGAACAGACTTGTATAGACGTGTATTTAACGTTACGCTTTGAGATGTAAAACTGGTTTCTATCAAATACATTTCTATTTGGTGGCGGAGATTTATTCTCTTAGCTTAACACCCTTTTCTAAGACGTAAGAGCTCAGAGGTTATGTAGGTGGTGGTTACTAGTGATACATTCCCAAGTTGGTAATGTGGCATGCAAAGTGCTGATGATCATTTGTTGATCGAAGCATGGGTTTGTGAAAAAGCGTAGCTTTGTGGACGAGACTGCATCAGGACCTCGCACCCTGAAAATGGTCGAAACAGGAAAGATGCGGCAAGGTTGCAGGGGTCGCGCCCCTAGGGTATGTCCATTCCTTCTGGAAAAGGGTGGTATCATGGTATGGAGCCCAGACACTTAACTTATGTGGACACTATAAATTTTATTACTGTGTGATGTTGCTTTGTGGTTGAGGGCCCTCGGATAAAGGTCGCAAACGACCGGGAGTGGCATATCTTAGGTTTTACTCCTGGGAAGGGAGTAAATCGACCTTGTGTTGGTAGAGAGCTGAGTAAGTTCTCGGGGCGTTCCTCCAGAGGCGTACCCATATGGCAATGGGAAGTTCCTTGGCCTGACCGTTTGTTGGAAAATCCAATCTCCAATACGCGCCTTGTACGGTTTTACTTGTATTACCTGCCATTTACTTATGGTGGTCACCACTGTTTTGATGACAGCTATATTAGGCATAGTTCGTAATGTCTATGCTGGCTAAGATTAATATTATACTTTCGAAAGGTTTTCTGCACTATGCACTAATAATAATATCAAATTATTTTCGCGTATCAAGCATTTTTTACTATCATAAGGAGAAATCTCCTCCAATTCTGCGTTTGCATGGTGTGTGTGGAGGGAGGCCTAATGGTAGTTTCATTTTCCAAAAAGCATTGCAGATTTAAATGTTTTATATGCTTTTGTTGTTTGTTTTGTAGAAAACTGTTTTTGTTTGCTCATACCCGTCCCATGACTGACCCAGAGTTTATTCCTAAACTCTAGGTGCCTACAATTTTCCACACGGGTAGTTTAGAGTTGGGTTTTTCAGATAATAAAATAGTAGGTATCGATTCAGTAGCTTTCAGTCTTTGGGAATCTTCTTCAATCTTTGGATGACTGATCTTGCTTAAGTCACCGATGATGGTGGTTTGAGCTTATTGGATTGGAGTCCTCATAGCTTTTGGTTTGAGCTTTTGGTTTGGAGTTGCAGATTGTAGATTCACTCTTCATCGAAGATCATATTTGAGTTGTCTCTTCCGTTGTTTTCATATTCTGTTGTTGTATATTTGTCTTTGATATTGTTGTATCATATTGTATTAGATATTGTATTCATTGTTGTATCAATGATATTCATTTTCTTCCACTGTGTTGTTGTACTTAATGTGTTATAAGCTCCGACGAGCTAGATTCAACGTTTGGATCTGCGACATTCGAGTACAAGTGAAGTACGGGTGCCGATTTTCGAAGGTCGAGTCAGAGTCGTTTCATAAACTGTAAAGTTTTGTTTCCTTGTAATAGAGGCATTGATTCTACTATGTTTATGCACAATAAGTTAGGTATTTTGATTCCATTTTTGCATATATATGCAAGTCTGTTTTGTGTAGCTAAGGAAATAAGCTATTTTGTAAACTCTTATATGGGACTAAGACTTGTATGAATGTCTAAGTAACATTTTAGCAACTCGTATAAGAAAGGAAAACCTTAATATAGAAATAATTTTACGCACATATATAAATATTAAATAAAAACTAGCTATTCTAATATCTTACATTAGGTATAAATATATCAGTAACATGTGTGTCATAAACGTATAAAATAATTAGGTAATATATAACGCTAATCCATATAGAAAGGATGTTAAGAATAATTATGGAAAAATCCATATATAAAGGCAAAGTAAAGAGTCTCCCTTATATGGCTTGATGCGTAAATGTGGGTGAGGTATGTATTGTATATAATAAATAATGTATATCTTAGGATATTTTTTCATGTTGAGCGAAAATATGACTAAGTCATAGGGATGCGAGGTCAGTCAAAAATACATAGAACCCTACCTAGCTAATCTATTTACTAATAGTATAACTTTAGGACTTATGTGAGACATCGTTTATAATAAGTACCTATGGTTGAAAAAAGGTTATTCCTAATTCTCTAAGGTAAGCCTACATCACTAATCTGGCTACTAGCACCTACGAGTAGTAGGACTAATGTGAGACATCATTAGTTGGGATATGGTCCTAAAACGAACATTACAACAATAAGGACCTTTAACAGCGTTTTATAAAGGCTCTAAAAGCTATTAATAGTGTTTTTACATACGTTATATATCGACATGCAGTTATATGTCAGAGATATACAATGACATGAAATAAACGATGTTAAATATCCTTTTTAATCGCGTTTCCCTAGTTTCATGGAATTATTTAATAGTGTTTGGTTGGGTGCAGTTAGAGATCATTCTTACCGTTTGTTTCGTGATACGACAAGGTTTTATAGCGTTTTTTAAATGCTGTAATATTTATTTATTGCGTTTTCTTGTTGCAATAAATCGTGCTTTATGTTTTTAGATACAATTTAACGGCATTTTTAAAACGCTGTTAAAACTTTCAACGGCATTTTAAAAACGCCGTGGAATGTTTTAACAGAGTTTTAAAACGCTGTGGAATGTTTTAATTCCATTTCAGTAAACATCACCACAATGTGTATATATACCACATTTTAAAATTAGCATACTATATCAATATCACATTTCAAAATCAACGTATTGTATCAATAACACATTTTGGACACATATTTGATAACAAGCATATGAAATTTCATAATCAAAATACACAATATTCTTACACCAAACATAAGTAGTTTGTCATCAATAGTTCAAAAACAAAATATGCAACAAGTAGCAATAGCAAAACAAAAGCAAGTAGTACATACGTTAAAACCAAAAAGTAGTTCTAGCAACAAAAGTAACTTCGATCCATAACTCGTTGTAACCTTTTTTTGCATCACGGTCATCTATCTACCTGTAAAGCAAAAGTAATGCTTGAGAATCAATTCATCAAAAAAGTGTACACAAAGTTAGATTGGATTTATAATTCAAACACTAAATATTCATCACACTATTTCATTAGGAAATTGACTGATACAAAGCATACAACATGCCATAAAATCAAGTAGCATTTATAAGTGAAGTAGAGTAAAAAATAATAAACGAACTCAGTAATTTACTTGGCTGGTACTTACAGTTGTGTCATTCGCTTTCTCTTCTTCTGGATATGCAAACCTTGTGCTAGCTTATTCTATGTAGAACATCACTGATTTGAAGGTTCCTTGTATGTTGAAAGAAATATATCCTGAAAGTGTGGTGTGTATACAAGTATATGTGCTAATATAGTACACACGGATCGTGTAATATGGACTACAATATAAATGCGAAAATAGATGATAATAGCATAGTAAATAAAAAATAGAAAAATCACACCAGAGATTTTTATACTGGTTCGGAGCTCCGTCCTACGTCCAGTCCCAGACTTCTATCTGGATTTTCACTATTAACTACCTCGCTTCACCCGGAGGAACAGGTTTACAACACCCGAACAACCGAACGAGATTTCACGCCTCTAATACACTGAGGACTTCAACACTTGCCTCTTACAACTCAGAGGACTTCAACAAAAGAACAAATACAATTGTTGTTGACAACTTGTGCTCTTGAAAAACACGGATTTGTCAATAGCAGTACACCCTTCCTATAATCTTATCCTCAAAGTATGCGATATGATGTTTTGAAAAGATTAAGGAAAGTATATTATTGAATCAAAGGATATGAAATAGTTTCAAAGATTCAATAAATAATTTAGAGCTTTTATAATGCAGAAATAAGATCAGAGATTAGATTAAAAGAATATGAAATCGTTATTTTTTAATCAATGAATTGGATGAGTTTATATAGATAAGAATGGTTGTAACTCTTTGTCATTAAGAGATATGATCTTTGGTGAAAGGTAAGAGATGCAACCTTTGGAGAAGAGAAGTGTCTTTTGGAAAAATTGTTTTCTGTTCAAAAACGGTCGACAGGTTAAAAAGTGACCAGTAGACAGGAATTTAAAATATATATACGTTATGTGCATGTGTACACGTTCATTGTGCATTTTACACAGAAACGGTCGACCGTATGATTATTAACCGGTCGACCGGTTCCTGTTAATTTGCACAATGAATGTGCAATGCTATTAAACGTATATATATATCGATTATATTGAGGTGCATGATTATTTGAGGATAGATTTTAACAAGTTGACAACTATTACAATATCAAATAATCAACCTATAATCTATAGTAACATATGTAGCTCTAATGACCTTGTTTTGTCGATCGCCTTATTTGTCAGAAATCAAAACTTTCATAAAACTTGTGACTCAACATTCTCCCCCTTTCTGATTGATGACAATATATATCTGCAAATCTGAATCTCCCCCTGAGTACGTGATCTCTTTCTCTTTGAATTCTTATAAATGTATGTTCCTGCAAGCAATTGTTAGCCCTTTCTCCCCCTTCGTCATCGACAAAAAGGAGTAACAGATACTAAAATATGATATGCATAGAATGAATATGATATGCATAGAAAAATAAATTATTAACACATCAAAAAACATAACAGAGTTTACTACAGAACATAATGTCAAATGAAAATCATAAATAACGACACTATTTAGTACAAGTGTTGATGAATGTTTTTAAAGAGCTAAAACATAGTAGAATCTAGGATGAAGCAGATCGTATCTCCTCTTCATCATCATCATCGTCGTCATCGTCATCATCTTCTTCTTCCTCATCATTGTGCCCTCTAGATGATTCACCATGTCCATGACCACTCATGCCTGTAGACTCGTCAGATGATGTCCAGGTGAAAGCTGGAGCAGCAGGACGTTTTCCTGGGTCTTGTGCTTGAACAGAGGTGGATGTGGAACATGATATAGCATCCCATAGCATACCAAAGAATGACTTGACCTTATTGAAGCGCTTATCGATTTTAGAGTCCATGCGCTTGAGACGTGATTCAAGCAAAAATTGGTTACGCGCGATTGTTTCAAGTGATTCTTTTGTTGATGACTTTGATTTTAAAAGTTTTACTTCATCGGAACGAGGACGAGATGAAGTTGCTCGTTGTTTCCTTGGTCCTCTTTGTTGCCATTCTTCGAAAGGTATAATCTCAAGATAAGGTGGAGGAAGCTTCATTCGCTTGATGGTGATGGAATCAATGCATTTTGGTTTTGAGGTTGTAGAATCAGGAGGATTGACCCCACAAGCTAACAAAAGTCTCATGATATATTCATTGTAAAAGAAATGAGGCCGGGTTGAGTTATTTACCTTGAGAATTTCATCAAAAAGCATGTGAACCCAATTGATTTCGATTTCACCATAGATAGCATAGAGTGCCTTGAAGTTTTCTTTGTACACTGCATCATAATTTCCAAGTCTAGGAAAAAGAGAATGCATCAAGACCCGATGAAGTAACCTGGCTGTCGGGCGAAGTCCAATAGACTTAGTGCCATCGCTATTGTCTTCTATAAACTGATGACTGGTACTATTTCGAGTGAAAACTTCACAGAAGGTAGATGAAAACTCTTCGCCTCGATTTGGTATACCAAGTATAGAGGCAATTCTAGCATGAGTAAGAAAAATTTGCTTCCCACAGACCATAGACCAGATGACGCCGTTTGGATTATCAGGTTGATATTCATCAAGATTCATGTTGGCGTAAAATAATTTGATCATCAAATGATTTATCTCCACGCTATTTGCAGAAAAATCTATCAATGGAGTAATGTTGGCATTATTGGCTAACCTCCGAACTCCGTATGCCGTGAAATCATCAAATTTGATGAAAGAGCCTGGATGAAACTTGTAATTTGTCATTTGATTCCATCTTGTTACAGCAATTGGAGTTTGAAGCCAATTTTTGACGGAGATGGTAAGAGATGAAGTTTCAGAGTTTGCTCCTTTCTTTGATTTCTTTTGAGGAGGAGCCATTGTTGGAGGATTTGTGATTTGGGAATTGAAGAATGGGAACTAGGGTTTGTGATTTGGGGTAAGAGAATAGTTTGAGTAAAGAGTGAATGAGGGTAGAGGGAAAAGTAACGTATAGGTTTATATAAAAAACTGAAAATACGACAACCGGTCGACCTACTGTTTTTGGCCGGTCGACCGTTTTCAACCAGAGAGCAAACGGTCGACCGGCTATAACAGGGGCGGTCGACCGGTCTTGGTCTGTTGTGACATTTAAGTTTATATTTCTAGTTTTTATCGTATATCAACCTATATATATATATATATATTATATTTTATACATAATACAAAATATAACCGTCATTACAAGAGATAGATAAAGATATAATAACTATATATATTAGTCTAATGAGAAAGTTCGTTATTAGAATTATCGTTGTTTCCTTCAATACGTTTCGACCATGGACTCCATTGTTTCTGAGCTCCTTCATTCTTCTCATAGTTCCGATCCCATGAGTTAGGACTTTTGGATGTTGATGGCCTAGACGGCATTGGTTCATGCACGTCATGTTTGTTGGAACCGTAGAAAAATGTTGCCAACTTTTCTAAAACAGACAATCGTGCCGACGTCCGTTGTTGCTCGTGATAAAGTTGACTTTGCCCGTAATGGAGTTGTCTCTGAAGGTCTATCTGATGTTTCTGGTAGTGGTGTATCTCATCGATTTGAGCTTTGGTACGAGGAGAATAGAATAGTGTCCGCTTCACTCGTTTTGAATTTGGAGTTTTATCAGACATACAAGAGCATTGATGATGACAACTTGATTTTTGTTTTGGAGTTGTAGGAGAATAAAATTCCTCCGACTCAGAACTCGTAATGGAAATGTATGATTCTTGAGCACATTTATCACAAATGTGAGCCATAGTGTATGTTGTATAGAATATTATGGTTTGATAAAAAGAAAAGATGAACAAAATATAAAATGTTTGCAAATTTATATATAAGTTTGTTATGTATAACCTATGGATGTGAGTTACTGATAAATTTTAACCAAGAAAATATAAGCAAAATTTTTTTTTGTAAGTCTAAAAATAGCTTCCTTTTTTTTAAAAAAAAAACTGATTTTATAAGATAAGAAAGAAAAGAATGATCACAAAAAAAATAAGTAAAGTGAATTTAACCATTAAATAAAGCAGTGGCTTATATTTAATGTAAAAAAAAATATAGTTTATGTAATAGTTGTAGTTAAAGGATAACTAAAGAGAATAACTAAAGAATAACTAACAAGAAGATGTTCTTTTAGAAATTTCTTAGTCAAGATTTTTTCTTGAAATTAAACCAAGCTCTCTTCGTAATTTAATAAAATTAGATTCGAGCAGAGGCTTAGTAAAAATGTCTGCTAATTGATTGTCAGTATGAACATATTCAAGACATATATTTCCTTTGTCAATATTATCTCGAAGGAAATGATGACGGATATCAATGTGTTTGGTTCTGGAGTGATTTACTGGATTTTTAGAGAGATTTATAGCACTAGTGTTATCACAGTATATAATAGAATTTGATAAATGAATATCAAAATCTTGAAGTGTTTGTTGCATATATAGTACTTGAGTACAAGCAAGAGCTGCTGATATATATTCAGCTTCACATGTTGATAGTGAAACACAATTTTGTTTCTTACTGAACCAAGAGACAAGTGATTTTCCAATAAAATGGCATGTACCACTTGTACTTTTTCTATCCATTCGTGAGCCACCGAAATCAGCATCACTATATGATACTAATTCAAATGGACATTCTTTTGGATAAAAAAGACCGAAATCCTTGGTATTATTAAGATAACGAATTATACGTTTTACTGCTCGTAGATGTGATTCCTTTGGATCGGCTTGAAAACGAGCACATAAACAAACACTCATTATTATATCTGGACGACTAGCTGTAAGATAAAGAAGAGAACCAATCATGCTTCGATACAATTTCTGGTCAACATTCTTACCACTTTCATCTTTGTCAAGATGTGTAGTTGTACTCATAGGAGTTGGTTTTCCAGATGTATTTTCTAATCCGAAGCGTTTGATAAGGTTTTCACAGTATTTTTCTTGATTAATAAAAATGCCGTTTGGAAGTTGCTTTATTTGAAGTCCAAGAAAATAAGATAGTTCTCCCATATGAGACATTTCGAATTCTTTGGTCATAATATATGCAAATTCTTTGCAAAGTTTATCGTTTGTTGAACCAAAGATGATATCGTCTACATATATCTGGATAACTAGAATATCTTTTCGAGAATGTTTAATAAACAAAGTTTGATCGACTTTGCCTATTTGAAATCCTGAGTTAATAAGATAGCTACGTAGTCGTTCATACCAAGCACGAGGTGCTTGTTTTAACCCATACAGAGCTTTCTTAAGTTTGAACACATGGACAGGATATTTTTCATGTACGAACAGAGGAGGTTGTTCGACATAGACATTCTCTTTGATAAATCCATTGAGAAAAGCACTTTTGACATCCATCTGATAAAGTTTGAAATTATGCTGACAAGCAAAAGATAATAGGATTCTAATGGCTTCTAGTCGAGCAACTGGTGCAAAAGTTTCTTCATAATCGATACCTTCTTCCTGATTATATCCTTGTGCTACTAATCTTGCTTTATTTTTGGTGATATTGCCTTGTTCGTCAGCCTTATTTTTATAGACCCATTTAGTACCAATTACTGACTGATCAGTTGGTCTTGGAACAAGTTCCCAAACGTCATTGCGCTCAAACTGATTTAGTTCTTCCTGCATGGCAATGATCCAGTAATCATCTGTAGCAGATTCTTTTGGATTCTTAGGTTCGATATTTGAGAGAAAAGCGACATGACCCATTTGATTGAGTTGACTCATTGTTCTGATATGTGATGTTATTTCACCGATTATATTTTGAGGCGGATGGTCTCTTAATATTCTTGGTGGTGATTGTAACTCACATATTTGAGGAATATTCTCAATAACTATTTCTGAGTCAGAATCAATATTTGTGATGATTTGATTGTCAGTGACTATTGATTCGTCATCATCTGATATAGTGTGAGGGTGCTGATAGATTTCATCAAAAGAGACATGAAGTGATTCTTCAATAGTTTTGGTTCGTTTATTAAATATCCGATAGGCCTTACTTCGTTCCGAATAACCGACAAATATTCCTTCATCGGCCTTTGGATCGAATTTGCCAAGCTGGTCTTTTGTATTTAAAATAAAGCACTTCGAACCAAAAACTTTGAAGTATGAGATTTTAGGCTTCCTTTTGTTAAATAATTCATAAGGAGTATTCTTGGTAAGAGGTCTTATGGATACACGATTTAAAACATAACAGGCAGTTGCCACAGCTTCTGCCCAAAAATGTTTTGGTAAGGTGGTTCCATTCAATAATGTTCTTGCACATTCTTGTAAAGTTCGGTTTTTCCGTTCTACAACTCCGTTCTGTTGTGGAGTTCTGGGAAACGAAAAATTATGATATATACCTTTCTTTGTACAAAATTGTTCAAATTCATTATTTTCAAACTCTCCGCCATGATCACTTCTTATATTTTTAACTTTAATCTCTTTTGATTTATGAATTCTTTTGACGAAAGATTTGAAATGATCGAAAGTATCACTTTTATTTTTTAAGAAAATTGTCCATGTATAACGAGAGAAATCATCAACAATTACAAGCACATATTGACTGTGATTTATTGATTGAACTCTAGTAGGTCCAAATAAATCCATGTGTAGTAACTCAAGTGGTTGTAATGTTGATATGACTTTCTTGGATTTAAAAGATGATTTGGTCAATTTTCCTATTTGACATGCGTCACAAATGTTGTTAACTTTAAAACTCATTTTGGGTAGTCCTCTAACTAGATTGTTTTTGGCTAGCTTGTCAATAGTTCTGAAGTTTATATGACAGAAGCGTTTGTGCCATAGCCATGGATCATTGTCATTAGCCACAAGACACATATCTGAATTATGATTAATGTTCATATTCAAAATATATATATTTCTGTCTCTATAACCTTCGAAACCAAATTATGGTCTTTATCTAGAATACTACACTTATTATTTGAAAATGAAATAATAAAACCCTTGTCACATAACTGACTAATACTTAGCAAATTGTGTTTCAAATTTCTAACTAGCATGACATTAGTAATAAGAGGTAAGTTAGATGTACCGCAATTGCTCACATCGCCTTTGCCGATGATATAGCCTTTTGAATTGTCTCCAAAAGTGACGGAGCCACCATCTGAATATGTAATATTTGTTAATAAACTCTTGTCTCCTGTCATGTGCTTTGAGCAACCACTGTCCAATATCCACTTTCCTCTTTTCTTAAGTGGGACCTGCAAAAAATAGAATTAAGTCCATGGTACCCACTTTTTATAGGGTCCTAAGAGTTAGGTCTTAGGAGTCCAAACCCATTTGGGTCCGGTATCCCCTTTATATATATAATTGTTATTAAAATGCACAGTATTCATGAATTGCTGAATGTATTTGTTCCTAATCAAATTATTATTTGTTTTAGGAACCCATATTTTGATAGTCTTGACATTTTTCTTTTGAAATTTCACAACTGGTTTTGGTTTGGAATATAATAAACTAAGATTTTTCTTAGCTTCAGTTTTTTGTACTTTCTTTTTCCTTTTATTTCCAAGATGTTTCTTGGTTTCTTGTTTGTTATATCCCAATCCTTGTTTGTCTGAAATAGATTGTGAACTTTCAATGATTTTTGTCAAGTTTTCTCGACCTTTGTTAAAATTAGAAACATTTTGAGTAATGTCATCAAACTTTGTTTGTAAGCTAGCTTTTTCTAGGTCTAGAATTTTGACTTTTGCTTTAAGCTCATGATTTTCAGTAGTGAGAGCATTATTTTTCTCTTTTTGAGTTTCTATTTCTTGACTCAAAAGGGATATTTGAGAATCAACATTAGATGATGATTCTTGAATATTTTCAAGTTCCTCTTCTAATATTTTCTTCTCATCTTTTAACATATCTCGTTCAAGCTCTGCTCTACTTAAATCTGCTTTGACTACTTTTAATTGACGTTTTATGTCTTTATATTTGACTATCAATTCAGCATTAATATCAAGTAATTCATCAAATGTAGGAATTTGTACTTCATCTTCTGTTGCCATAAAACAAACATTAGCTTGTTCATTCTCTGAATCACTTTCACTTTCTGATGAAGATGACTCTGAATCATCCCATGTTACTGACAAAGCTCGTTTCTTAGATTTGTCCTTTTTATATTTGAATTTGTCATTTTCTGACTTCTTCTTTTGTTCTGGACAATCTTTCTGCATGTGTCCCTTTTTGTGGCAGTTGAAACATTCTATAGCAGATGAAGATGGTTTATTTGATCCAGGTTTCCTTTTATTGTAACGACTGGCTTTTCGATATTTCAAGAATTTTTTGAATCCTTTCGCAATGAATGCCAAATCTTCATCTTCAGAATCTGATTCATTTTCATCTTTCTCAACATGAAATGCTACATTTTTCTTTTCTTCTCTCTGTTCTTTTCTAGCCTGCAAATTTGCTTCATAGGACATTAAATTTCCTATCAATTCATCTGGCTTCATGACGGAAAGGTCATTAGCTTCTTCAATTGCTAATACTTTTCCTTCCCATTCACTAGTCAGAGAATGTAGGACTGTTGAAACAACATCGAAATCAGAATACTTTTGTCCTAAGCCAATAAGTGCATGGTGAATAGTTTGAAACCGTGAATACATGTCATTGATTGTCTCATTTGGTTTCATTTTGAAATTTTGAAATTGACTTTTCAGCATGGCTATTTTGGCTTGTTTAACCTTGTTAGTACCTTCATGAGTGATTTTTAGTGTTTGCCAAATTTGATATGCAGTAGTGCAGATACTAACACGGTTATATTCATTTTGGTCTAATGCACAGAACAACATATTTATTGCTCTTGCATTTACGGCTGCTGCCGTTTTCTCAGCTACTGTCCATTCTGAATAATCAGTTGTTGCATTCATTATTTCTCTTTGAGTGGCATTCCAAGCATCATAGCTATTTGATTGCATAAAGAATGACATACGTGTTGCCCAATAACTATAGTTAAGACCATTGAAAAATGAAGGTCTTTGTGTTGATTGACCCTCCGTGTAAGTGGTGTTTTGAGTGCTAGTACTTACGTTATTTGCCATATTACTATAATATATCAAATAGCTGTGTTACAGTTATATGATGACCGTGCTCTGATACCAAATGAAAGTGCGGTGTGTATACAAGTATATGTGCTAATATAGTACACACGGATCGTGTAATATGGACTACAATATAAATGCGGAAATAGATGATAATAGCATAGTAAATAAAAAATAGAAAAATCACACCAGAGATTTTTATACTGGTTCGGAGCTCCGTCCTACGTCCAGTCCCAGACTTCTATCTAGATTTTCACTATTAACTACCTCGCTTCACCCGGAGGAACAGGTTTACAACACCTGAACAACCGAACGGGATTTCACGCCTCTAATACACTGAGGACTTCAACACTTGCCTCTTACAACTCAGAGGACTTCAACAAAAGAACAAATACAATTGTTGTTGACAACTTGTGCTCTTGAAAAACACGGATTTGTCAATAGCAGTACACCCTTCCTATAATCTTATCCTCAAAGTATGCGATATGATGTTTTGAAAAGATTAAGGAAAGTATATTATTGAATCAAAGGATATGAAATAGTTTCAAAGATTCAATAAATAATTTAGAGCTTTTATAATGCAGAAATAAGATCAGAGATTAGATTAAAAGAATATGAAATCGTTATTTTTTAATCAATGAATTGGATGAGTTTATATAGATAAGAATGGTTGTAACTCTTTGTCATTAAGAGATATGATCTTTGGTGAAAGGTAAGAGATGCAACCTTTGGAGAAGAGAAGTGTCTTTTGGAAAAATTGTTTTCTGTTCAAAAACGGTCGACAGGTTAAAAAGTGACCAGTAGACAGGAATTTAAAATATATATACGTTATGTGCATGTGTGCACGTTCATTGTGCATTTTACACAGAAACGGTCGACCGTATGATTATTAACCGGTCGACCGGTTCCTGTTAATTTGCACAATGAATGTGCAATGCTATTAAACGTATATATATATCGATTATATTGAGGTGCATGATTATTTGAGGATAGATTTTAACAAGTTGACAACTATTACAATATCAAATAATCAACCTATAATCTATAGTAACATATGTAGCTCTAATGACCTTGTTTTGTCGATCGCCTTATTTGTCAGAAATCAAAACTTTCATAAAACTTGTGACTCAACATATCCATCTCATTAAGAAAAAATGATTAAATTCGGTAACTTAAAAACAAAAGATAATTATACTGCACTAAAGAAAATACTAAGCAACAAATTTATTATATCTTGATCACAGTATCTATATTGCAGGGCCTGCCAACAGGCTTTAATGTACAAAATAAATATTGTCAGGTGGGAACCGAAGACAATTTTGACATGAACTTAATGAGGAGAAAATTGATCCGAAAACCAATTTACTTGATTTAACACAAATTGTACGTATCAATAATTCAATATAATCCTTATTAATATATAAACAGGGTATCACTGACAAGCTGCATTATACCACGACAGTTACATTATGTATATAATAATGTTTGGATGAAATTTATACAAAATGAAACCAAGTATAAGATTTACACAGACATATCTTGATTGTCTTGTTTGTTTAGCCCGGTTTCTAATCAATTCATCACAATAATTTCATCAAAGAAATTACAAAGCAAAAGGCATTTAGTTGAAAACTTGGATTCAAATGTAGAAGAGATAATATATCAATACCCTTATTTTAAACACTTTATTGAAGTTGCTTCAGTATAAAAAGATTTGGAAACTTACTTGCACATGTTTCAAATGATGTTGTTACCATGCCGCATATGGCTGCTCCTGTTGCCCGATCCTAGTATTTTCTAATTGCAGCTGAAACACATGCTCCCTCTTTAAACCACCTAGCCCTCTGCCTACCCCCCTCCCGTGCAACCCCACAACCAAAATATCTTCCTATATGCACCCTTTAATATACCTATTGATGCCATGATATACGCACTCGTACTATTGCCTTTAATGCACAATTTGACATTCCTGCTGCTACTCAACCGGACCATGCTGTTGTCGTAGAACAAGTTTCTCAGTCCCAATTGTCTAATGGCGGATCAACTCCGTAAATGCTTCAGCAACTGCTCCATTGCTTCCTATTGATATTCATGTTGATGATCTTGCATGTTCTTTGTCCCTTTCCAAATCCTTATGCTTCATCCCTCTGGCTTGAACAAAGATGCACTCAAGACCGATCCTCCACCTATTGCTTGTTCCTTTCAATCTATAAGTATTAATGTTGCACATGATTCCCACACTCTGCTTGAGCATTCCCCTTGTCATACTAAAGCTTTTGACCAAGCTGTGATTCACTCACATGCTAACATATCGTGCACTTATCTTGCTCGAATTTCGGTTCCTTTAAGATTGCAGAATCATTACACTTCTAAAGGATGGTTTATCTTTTCAACCATGCATAAATATTCTTTTAAATCTACTATTTTAATAAACAACTATCTTATTTTCCTTTAACTTCGTAACTTTGTTTTAGCTATCACAAATATGTTTGCTTCATTTCTTGTCATTTGGATATTCAATTCTCATTGAATTCCTACCCTTTAATCATTATTAATCCATGGTTTGGATAATCTTTTGTTTGGAATAAGAAATCTAAAACAGTTGAAAAATAATAATAATACCTTATTTTAGACAATCCAAATAAAGGTCACTTTAATCTCGTTATTTGAGTCAAGAGTTTTCTAGAGGTGTCATATACCTTTAATTCTAGAAGTTCATGTTCAGTATACAAATAAGCCTTTGTGACCCACTTGAATGAACTGCTCTTGGAATTGATGTATGACATAATAAAGAGCTTTAGATTTTTGCTAAATCGATTTTTTTTTTTTTTTTGCATAATACCTTCTTCTACGATGAAAAAGGGGTTTTATTAACCCATATTTTGAATCTGTAAGAATGCTATAAAAGTTTTCGAGATACGCATACGCATACACATGAACAATATGTATAATAAATAATTTTTAGAAATTCATACGGTGAACAAATTGTATAATAAATAATTACAGACCTAAAATGATGGGTGAATACCGATGGGTAATGATGTCTATGCCGTCTATGCAGCTTCAGTGAACTACGACTATGAATTTTGAATGCTTATATATTTGAAAATCAGAATAATTATTTTTTTATTTTCTATATGATTTGGATTTCAATAATTTTATTTGTTGTCCGTCTGTGGCTTAAGAACACACAGTTGGAGCTATTGTGATGAAATTAATTTGTTGAGATGTATTTTTGTGCTGCTTATGTCTTGTACAATTTTTTATGCTATTACGATAGCAGTGGTTTTGAGTAAAGATTTAAAGAAAAAGAAAAGATAATGGCATACCTAGAAATAAAAGATTAATCTTCACTTCAGCAAAGGAAAATAATTATGGCTTAATAAATGTTACGGCATTCTATGGATTGTTTATATAGTAATATCTCACGTAGCTTTTCATAACAATTAAATATACGCTCACATCATATGGATGAACCTTTTACTCGCCTTAGTATTCAATATTATATCTTTCGAGTTTGCTTCTTTCATCCATTTACATGCCTGTCAATGCAGATTACATTTCTACTGTCCAAAGGGGAGAAAAATACTCACTTCCATTTCAACGACTTCAAAACATTTTCACTCTAATTTGATAGTTATCTCTTAATGCTTATTGTGAGTTGCCAACGAGCTGGACCTGCATCGTACTATAGCACTCCAAAGAAAAAAGAACTCTATACAGTAGACAGATAGGCTACCAAATGGCTACTAAAGACATAATCTTACCCATGAAATTTTATTTTACTATATTTGCTTCATGTCGAATACCAAATTAACTTTCTGGTAGTGGAAATAAATTTTAGAAGACTAAATGTTACAAAACTGCTAGCTTCTGACTTTTTCTATACTTCATTAAGTGTTATTTTATATAGGTTTAAATGATAAACTAGGAATCTCAAATAGTTAAATGATTTTCTACAGGTTTAAATTATTTTCTAAAGGTTTTGACCTAGAATTTGAGAATCAATTGAAATAGAGAAGCGTAGATAGAAATGGGATTTAATTTGTTTTGCTTATGTTTTACAGAACAGGCTAACGTCCATTAACCAAAACTATATGCAGATTGAGTTAAGCATACAAATCAAACCAAATAAAACAAATACTACAAGTTTGAAATAGAATGGGTTACCTACACGGTGAGTTCCTGGAACAGTAGGCTCTAAGTTTTGGCAATTGAGCAACTCAGGTGAAACAGACTGTAACCATGCCAGTAAGAAGTACATCAGAATGATTCAAATGAGCCAAATAATATAGCATTAGAATTTAAATAAACCTCTAACCTTTCCTGCAAGTTCAAAGTAGGAAGGCGTAGAAGTTTTTTATATATATTTGCCTGAACGCGTGATAATATAAATCCCAAGCCTGAAATAATGATCAAGATACAGCATCGCTATGCCAAAGATGAAGTCAGTAAAAATGTAAAATGAGTGTGATGGGCCATATTCAACATATAATTGAAATCTGAGTAATTTCTGCATCTTTTCCAGTTCTGCATTTCATGCAACATTCACGAACTTGTAATAGTTCACTGCCATATGCCTGAATATAATAATAGTTGTGTGATGTAACACTATATATTATATAGAGAACCCATATCCCATAAATTCTTGATGTAAAACCCATTTAAAGCTAAAATTGTATAATGGTACCAATAGTAAATTCACCGTGTACAAGAAGTTATCTCATAGTTTATAAATTCATGGCTTCTTTAAGACTGCTTGTAGGAAAAAAAATGATGGTGATTAATTTCTAACAACAATTTCTATTGTATAAAATGAACTTGAGAAATGCAAGATGTCCATCAACTATCTTAGGTGCTTCGCTTGCATATTTATACAAGATAGCCAAGTTCATGTTTCATAATGTATTAAAGCTATGAAGATTTTTTCAACAAATATAATATCTGTCACTGTACTTTCTTCTACTATGCTAAATGCATACCAAAATATATATTAGTACGGCATCAATCATTATAGTGCTTTTTGTAATGGAATAACCAGTGAAGTGAAGTAAACAACACTTGTTATGTGTTGTATGTAAAAAAACAGTAGTTAAAAGGAGGCACAACAAGTTTCTTTTACTATGTATAGCTTGGTCGCTTCTATGGCACTCTATGTTTTGGTTATACTGTAGCGACCCGACTTTCTATCACCAGAAAATCGCATCACTAATTAGAAAAGAAAGGGATAGAAAAGAGAAAAAAAAAGAAAAGAGGAACCAAACAACATCAGAATCTCACAGCGGAACGAATAAATTATATAAATAAATAAAATATTACATATTATCACATACATCAGAGTTATACAGCTCAAACTACACAAAACTAGATAGTTATAACACCTGTCTAGATATTACAACTCAAGTACATCACAGATACAGAAATGACTCAAACACAGCGGAACTCTACATATATCTACACGCTGAAGCCTCCTTCTCCATTATCTCCTCCAGATCTCGTCAAAGCGAACCTAAAACACTTGACTACTCATACATAATATGAGTACCCAAGAGTTTAATAAAATAGAAAATAAACACTCGGGTCAGACAGGGGTCTGGTGTGAGTAAACGGTTAAAAGTTGCTTAACTTTTGAAAAGAAGGTATCACGTAAGACTTCCCACAAATAAACATGGGTAAGTTTTTACCTTACGCTAACCAAAATATTTGATAGGAAATCCAGTGATATTATAATAGTGTCTAGGGTTTTCAAAATAAAATACAGAAATAGCTGGAATGCTTACATCTCACGTTCCAACCTAGTTGGGCACAATCAAAACCGTACAGACACTTATTGGATTTTGGATTCCATACAATGGCAGGGCTACTGGGTACCGCCCGTCACAGTACGTGGCCTAGATCACCATACCGAGGAGCCACCCTAACTCCCCTGCAACACAAGGCCGGAACCATCCCTTACTGAACAGTCCCGAACAAGACCACCCCGGCAGTTGTCATGATCAACCGCCCCACACAGCCGAAATGAAAAGGGACTTCTAGACAGGGGTCAATCTTGCTCTCCAGTGGGAGCTACCCACGAAGCCTTGCTGCACCTCCCATGTTTTAGCCATTCCCGGTTGATGAGGCTTGAGGCTGCGATTACCTTTATAGGACATATCACTTAGAATGCTCATCGTCCGCCTGACGATGTGCTGAAAGCATTCAATCCATACAAGTTCGTTCCGGGTTCGAACGAAACCGAAGGCACTATCTCGTTGCACTCATTTTGGAATCATCCTCAGAGTCAACAACCATAGCCTTTGCACTCTGAATCACCATCTCGAACCTATAAGCACTATTCCGTCAAACTCATTACGGAATCACCCACAGAGTTATACTGACGTATAGCCCTTACACCTCGAGTCTTCACTTGCTCCACTTGGAATAACGACCTAACGTTTAATTGGAATCGATGTGGTATTCGGATATCCAAATATGGAAACCCGATCCCGGTCTCATCGAAACCAAACGCCATTTTAACGTCCAAGTTGTACTTAAGGGTTTAAACGATTAACTTATATTCAGGATGACATAAACAGATAGATGAATCACATTATCACAACAGATAAGTCATATCAAACATTCATCTCACAAAGCAGCATATCACATATCTCATAGACATCCAAATCATCCAGTATCAATCATTCAATAGATATCAACCAATTCAGATATACCACAACAATCATACACAAATAGGCATTATTAATTCCTTTATAATTAATTTAATCATCTTAAATCAAATTAATTACTTGAGAATTAAACAACTAACCCTGCTTAAACAATCATTAATTAATTACAATTAATTAATTAATCACTCTTTAATCACCTTCAAAATCCAATCAATTAATCTTCAATTTCAGATTAATTATCTTTCAATCATATTCTTAATTAATCACCTAGATTAATTATTCTTTAATTACACTATGTAATTAATCCTTAAATTAATTTAATCCTTAAATTAATTACACAGATTAATTTATCTTTAATCATTAATCTTAATTAATTCTAGTTAATTAATTAACAATAATTAATTACAAGAATCTTTAATTAATTACATTAATTAATTATTACTTCTTTCTCCCTTCATTGATTAATTATTTTATAATTAATCACATTTATTAATAAATTAATTAAACAATTAATTATTCATTAATTACATTAATGAACTCTAATTACTTTATTAATCAATTATTACATTTATTAATTAGTTATGAAATTAATTACAATTATTAATCAAAACCTGATTAAATCAAAGTCAGTAATTAACTTCCTTAATTACTACATCAATTAAACAATACCTTGATTAATTTCATTAACCAATTCTTTAATAACACTGAGTAATTTTCCTTAATTACTTCCCTTAAGTAATTATACTTCTTTAATTATTATCCATCAAGTAATCTCTTAATTAATTACAATCAGTAATTATTTATTAATTACTTCACTAAGTAATTACACATCTTTAATTACTTTAAGTAATTATACTAAATTCCATCATTAAGTAATTCTCTTCTTTTTTTAATTAATTAAACTTAATTAATTAACTAAAAATTAACCCTAATTACTTAATTTATTCACTGAGTAATTAATTACTTTAATTACATCATTAAGAAATTATGTTTAAATAATTCTTCTAAATCATTAAGTAATTAACTTCTTAAATACTTATTAACTAATTATTTAAAAATTAATTAACCTTGATTAAATTAACTCTAATTAAGTAATTAATTTCACTTAATTAATTACACAAACAAATTTACCTTAACTTAATCACTTATATTAACTAATTTAAGTTAATTAAGTAATTTACTTTAATTACCTTTTAATCAAAAACCTGATTAAGATAAACCAAGTATTCCATTAACCTTTATCTAAGTTAAATACCTTACTTCAGTCACATTTTTAAATCACTACAAATACATTTTATTTGAAAACATTATTATATTATTAACAAACAAAATTGAAAACGCACTATTCTGAATAAAAAATATATATTAAATTTTAACAATCCAAATTTTTAACTAAAATTCTTTTCAAGACAAACATTCTTTCATTATGAAACTAATTAACACTTTTTCTTTTAAATTTGAAACTTCATTTTATATAGTGTAAAACTTTGGTTAATACTAAATTTTTAAAACAAACAAACTATTTTAAAAAAAAACAAATTCGAATTAACTTGTTTAATCAAAAGTTTTAAATCAAAACATTTCAAACATAATTAAAACTGTTTAAAACTTGTGCAAAAACTTAGTTTGTTTTTAAATAATACAATCTGCAGTTAAAAACGAACAGGATAAAATTCCTGTAACCAAACTACTCGAAACCCAACACTCACGCAACAACCCTTCTTCCACTCTGAGTTGCACGCGATCGAACCCGAGACCATACTCGAACAAACAGAGAAACCCACTCGGCAAATTCTTCTACACAAACGAAAAAAAACAGAAGCACTAATTCCGGCCTCGTGCACGTGCACGTTGGCTTTGGTCGGCGGCGATCAACGCCGATGATTCCCCCAAGTCGCCTATGACCTCCTCATCAACTTCGTCCACATGGATCGTAATCCATCACTGACTCGAAAATTAGTTGCTTCAGCGCTTCAACAGGAAAGAACACAACCTAAGAAACATCACCGTCGACGCATCCCATCACTGGAGGTTCTACCATCTCACGCACGCATGCGCCTCGATCCACTCTATCTTCTCCCCCTTACGCGATTCACCAAAACCCAGCAACGATGACACAAACTCCACGTTTCCGACCCCTAATAGAAAACAACCCCAAACCCTACTAACACCTCCCACGGCCACCACGCTGACCATAAAAATCAACCACCATTTTTACTGCATCACCCAGAACTAAGACCTCCTCCATGCCGAAGCTCAACCTCCAATTCAGCCCCAATCAACAGCAAACGACCCTGAACCCAAATCCATAAAACCCTTAATTTCATTTTGAATACTCAGTTAAAAATTACAAATTTAAAATTTAAAATCATAATTTGATAATATGAATCAGATTATCTAAGTGAAATCAAAATTCATCTAGCATGAATTTTACCCAATTTTGAAAGTCTACTGTATTTTCATAATTTACCGAGTAATGTTCAAATATACTTACTTGTAACAAATTTTAAAAACAAGGAAATCATGTTATTAACATCTCTACTCCAGAAACCCAGGTTTAATTTTGATTATATAGAAAGATTTGAGTCATTTTAGTTGATCTTGATACAGATTTTACAAGGAACACAAAATTATTCATATACAGGTATATGTGCTCAAGTTGTACAGCTCAAACCAAATTTAAGATGGAAATTCTAAGCAACAACATGATTTAACCTCATCAGATTAAACATGCAAACATAGATACACATTTAAACATTTCACAGATCATCAAATGAAGGATTAAAACTGTTTTTATAAAAAGAAATTTACCCACTGAATTTAGGAGCAGAGAACACTCTGTATCACTGCATTTGAATTTTCCTGGAATTTGATTTTGCTTTTGCTTCTTAACTTGCTGTTGAAACATTGAATTTTGCATTTACATGCTGTAGATTTTGCATGTTCTTCAGATTGAAGTTGTATAGCTTCAGATCTTTTTTTTTCTTTTTTTCATTAGTTATAGATTGAATTCTATTTTCCTTTTCTTTTCAGTTTGAATCTGCATTTAGTTTTCTTTTTTTTTAATTGAAGAAGATTGAAGAAGTTTAGCTGAAGAAAATAAACCAACATATTTTTTTCTTTTGAACTTTTAATTAAAAACAAAATTTTTCCCTTAAAAGATAGATTGCCACTTGTTAAAGAATGAACCAATTTATTTACAAATGTCAAAACCCCTTATAAATTTGTATACAAGTGTGTTTTATAATTTCTTATAATGCCATGTGTTTAAAGATTTCATTAATTACTTGTTTATAAATTAAACTTTAATTACAATATTGAGTAATACTCATGTTTAATATATAAACTATGGAATATATTTATGACTTTGTTTTTGATTTATAATTATTTTAAACTCATTTTCCTAAAGATAAGTTTTAAAAGAAAGTAACATTTGTTTAAAATTTATTTTTAAAAGTTTAACGTAAATTTATATAACTAACATTAATATTATATTAAGAATCTAAATTTGTTTTCAAAAATCAATTTAAAAGAAAACAATTTAAACTTTTATAATAATGTACTAATTTCAAGTTATTATTCATTTAATAAAAAATAGATTTTTCCTTTAAGTGTTTTATAAATAAAATTAAATTTTAAATAGCTTTTGAAAAGCATTTTATTAAATCATGCCAAAACTTTCCAAATTACTATAAAAACTTATGTATGTTAAAATTTTGAAAACATGTTTTCTATTTAAGTTTAATTCATCATTTTCTATTTACAATAAATATCCAAATATAAATATTCATTTTAAATAGAACATCTTAAATATTTGTTTCAGAAATTATTTGAATTTTAAAACAAAACATCAAATCACAATATATAGACATATATATTATAATTTAAAAATATTTTTATTAAATTTAAATCGAACCAATTTCCTTATTACAATGTATACATATATACATTACAAATGGAATATTTTTATTAACTTCAAAAGATCAATTATTGTTAATTACACACATATATTATTATTATAATTTGAAAAGAATAAACATTCAAATTAAATTATCATTGAATTTTGAAAAGATAACATTTGTTAAATTAGATTAATTATTGGTTTTGAATATATAATATTTGGTTAATTTAGATTTTAGATCAACATAATCATATTTTAAAATTAATTATAAATGGAAATTATTAAATAAGTATTGCCCAAAATTCCGGGACATCACATATATTCTGCCATATTTCCACAAAGGAGTTAGCTCCACATAAGACCGTTAGTAAAATGTATTCCTATGAATATATGAAAATCAAGACAGTTGATTTATTCCTTTAAATATTTGAAAGGAAAGGATGGTCTTTTGACTAGCCACTGTAAATAAATTCATTGAATAATAAACCATCAGAACCTAAGAAAGCCATAATAAACCTTTTAGCAGCAGTAATAAGCAATAAATTGTAAATTGCAAAAGGGACTTGCCTTTAACTTCGCAATAAAGCATCCATTCATCGATAAGAGTATCCCAACCTCTACAAACAAAATTAGGACACAAGAAGTTAACCATTATTCAACATTGCATATTTAAAAGCTACTCATTTGTATGATTACAGATACTGCACTTTGTATTCAATTATATGAACCATAAGTTCTACTTTATTCAACTAGGAAATATTCCATTAATAATCTATATGCAAGCTTCAGATTTATCCATTGGAATGTTTTACTATCAAGTTCTTCATACCTATAGCATGTATTCTAACTAGTTATGAATTAGAATGCACGAAACACTATAACTTGTATTCTATAAACAAATTGCACATATACCAGATCATGGGTTTGAGAATGATGATACAAACTTAAATAACGATCACACTCACAAGCTTCTGGATCCTTTTATTGGCATTTTTCGTCATGCATTTAACCGAACTGAGTATATCTGTAGACTGAACAAACAAAAAAAAACTTCCCATTAATACTAACAATTAACTATCCAACCAGCTTGTTCAAATGTTAATATTTTTGGCACATATATTATAAGAGAATCTGTTAATCTAAAATCAATAATGATACTTAATTGCATTCACCGGTTATTCCATCAACTACAATTGCCTTAATGATAAAATTAGAAGATCTTTTGACTGCAATTATGGAATTTATTAAAAGGAATTTATTAATTTAATTACAATATACATGTCAACACCATAAAAATATCTCATATTTATTAAAATATTTTATTCAGTTTTAGTATATTATCTAAAAAGGAACTTATTAATTTAATTCAATTTATTAGAAAAAAATGTTTTATTAAATAAGTTTTAATATTTTGAAGAGAATCCATAATGGATAAGAGAAATTTAAAATTGGAGCAACCTCTTTGTTTCAAATTATAGGCATTTGAAGTAAGATCAATCAACTTTGAAGCATCTTCATTTGTGTATTATCCCTCTAAAGAAGAATCCGTCAGAAGTAATTTGATTTTCCCCTTTATCATGTCTAATGTTTACAATGTATATTCTTTATAGTTATATCAATGTTATCACTAAGAATGCAAAGCTTGTTTTAATATATGGGTACAATATGCAGATGTCAAATAGTAATTATAGAGAGAGGGAGAGAACAAGTATTTTTATTTGTTTCTTTTCTTAAAGAGAGAAACATACGTGACTTGGTTGATAACTCACTAAAGAAAATGGAACGACATAAGGCATTGTAGAACTTAGACCCAAAAATAAGTACAGTACTGATACTAAAATGATTGATAACTCACCAAATAATTTCAACCGAATCTTCAAAATAAAAAGTCCAGGTTCCCTAACCGAACCATACCAATGTTAAAACCCAAATAAAGGATGTTTATGATGTGTAAGCCACGCCTTTGTCATAAGATCTTAGAAGCAAAAATAAATTATAAAAGATTAGACATTAAATTTCCAAAATGTTAAGCACTATAAGTAATGTATCATCTTGTGCATTTTTCGCATCAAAAATCTTTACTTACCTATCACAATGAAATTTAAGAGTTAGTGATCAGATTCAAATTTTAAAAAACATATCTAACTTCAACTACTATAAAATTACGACACAAATTTAAATTTTAGCTTCATAGGTTATTTAATAATCACAATGAGCGTGGTAGATTACTTGGCTGACAGCGAGACAGCGGTGCATAAAAGTGATGCATGAAAGGAATGCATGATGCATGGTAAAGAATGAACAATAAAGGTTGCACCTTGCAAGTATCACCTTATATGACTGAAGCAAGATAGATATGCAGCTTGCAAGTTGATGGAGCAACTTGCAAGTTGATACATTATTTAATAATCCCTATCTTGCTCTATCAACAATAGAGAATGAATAATTTTCAACTTACTGGATTTGATAAAGGCTTCAATTGACAATGCAATTAAATCATTTTTGAATTCAAATTGTGCTCTACGGGCAAAGGTTAATATATTGCCCTTATATGAAATTAAAATACATGTACACAGCTCAAGTCCCACTACTTCATTTTAATACCTAACACATTTCCTGAGAAAATAGTGCATGTATCATTTAACACACAATGCTCCATGGTTCAGCTATAAATAATACATTAGGAAAGTAGGAACTATACCACAATCAGTCTAAAAACATTTCAATTCATATTCTAAAGTTCTAATTCTCTTCATTTAACTACTCATGATAAAAATAGTAAACCAAAATGAACAGGATCACTCACATTGTTTTAATGCACACCATGCAGCCAATGCAGCATCTTAATAAGCCTGCTTCTTTATCTTAGATAGCTTATAGCTAAAGAACATTCCAGCGAGCTCAACTGTGCATGAAAATGAAGGCGAGTGACATGGATCAACATGTCAAAGAATGAATTTGAAACTTTTCTTTCTCCATACAAAACATCATAAGTGTTACGTGAAAACATATTAGAACACATCATGACAAATACATGTTTCTTAAACTGGAGGTCTCTAAAAGGTTTAAAAACTTATAAATGGGAATAAGCATGCATATATGAATACACAGCACATGTCTTGAGGACTTCAAACTATTAGATTTTATTGAACGTTAAGGGAAAAAAATAACAGAAACATATAGTGGAAAAAAAGAGCAGAGATGGTTGCATGATTTCATGCATCAACAAATAGTACATACATATATTATGATTGATACTTCCTACAAATACTATTATGATATACATACATTAGGTACATACATATACACTCTCATATATATGAAAACAAATTGTAAAAGTATGCTGGGACAAGAACTCAAAGATAAAATTTCGATGGTGAAGCTAAAATATGAATCTGCACATGAATTTAAGACTAAATGCAATATTTTTCTAACCAGTAATCAATTTTACTTCAAAATATAGCTATGGACATACTGTATGTTAATCCAATTCCAGTTGCAATCCATTTAACACCTACATCGAGTCATCACAGTAAATACTAGATCCACTTAATGGACTTACCACATGTCAGCAATTTAATTTTGTTAGAAGAAACAACCATGAAAAATGATAAAAGGAAGGGATGAAATAGTACAGGCAATACTTCAGATAAATCAGAAGCTGGGTAATTTCCAAGCAAAAAATGGGTTAAATCAGATGGTTGCATGCTGCCAAACTAAATTACAAAATTGAGCCCATCATCCAGTAAATACAAGCCCTTCGAATCCAGACTCAAAGTTTTTAAAGCTAATTGAAAATAATTGAAATAAACCATATTTGAAGACAAAAACTAAAACAAAATCAATACAAGGAGTCTTACTAGAAAAACAAACTATAAACAAGCTTCTGAACTAGTAATGAGATGAGTCGATAAACATTATTTTGTAAAATTAAACACATCCTAGTAATAAATCAAATAAAAGTGTTTTTTAATCCACTGAAGAACCAAAAGTTACCTAGAGCAATCGAACTTTATTAGCAGCTCGACTTCGTTGAGTTTCTTGAAAGTCGTTCCAGCAATTGATGATCGAACAAGGCTCGATTTAGGGCACCCCACAAATCAGAGATTTGGAATATGTAAATCGAAATTAACAAACAAAATAAACCTAAAAATTGATGAATTGAATAAAGATTAAAAAGTTAATTAGGATACCTGAAGCATGAACACATAAGTAAGACGGTGACTATCAACTCCACTAGTGGAAAATCGAAGGACAAGCGAAATTTGAGGGAAATTGTTGAAGGAGAGATGACGGAGCAGTAGTTTTGATAGAAGAGGGGAACTAAAATTTTTGGTAGAATTATAATAAGAGAGGCAGAAGATTATGGACACTGGAACATACAGGTATTCCCAACATTTGAATGCAAATTATTCTCGGAATGAAACAGGTTTTATTGCATTTAATGTTCAAACGCTAAGAGTAAATGCCATCAAAGTAAGTTTTTGTTGTAGTGGAAAATCCTAATATGGACCTGCTTTTGGGTTGGAGGTATTAAATGGCTATTGTATGGTTTTCATTATTCCCACTTTAGAAGTAATAAATGATAGGGATTATCTTTTAGATACCATAGTAGGAAATCCCTGAAGGGGATCTTCTTCGTGGTTGACGTACAAAATGACTATTGTAGGGCTTGCCACTTTCCTACAAAAAAAGTATTAATTGACCTTATGGGATTTCTTATGGTGTCAGTTAGGAACCAGAGAGGGGTCCGTCTTGGGTTAGGTATTAAATGATGGGTATTTACATAGGATATCGATATTAAATGACCAGAGTCTGCCAGTTTCCTATTGAAGCGGTATTAAGTGGCTCAAGTGCTTTCTTTCGCATCATTAGGACATGGTTGACATGGATAGGTTAATGGACCCAATGTATTTCATAATTGTGTTGCACTCGCATTATAGTTACGAACTTAGACTGGAAAGGGCCTTTATTCTACAGTCAGAGATATGCTATGGAGTTGAACTGGAAGAGCCTTTAGCTTACGGTTGGAGGTATACTCAGTAGGATGCATAAGATATAATGCTTATCTAAATGATACTGTCCAAATACTATTATAGTAAGATTTGAGATTTTCATTCACCAGACATTGTAGTTTTTACTCCCTTCTCATCATAACCCATAGGTTTGTGGGAACAATGCAAATTAAGAAGATGAAGGAAGCAATGAACAGGTGGTAATTAAGTTATTTATCTATTTTTGATGTATTCAGATGTACCCAGATTTTTAGACACGTTGTGCTTTATTTTGAAACATTGTATTATGGATATTTGGATGTTGCATATATTTTTGAAAATTGGAACATGTGAAATAGGTGCTTATTTTTGTTATTATATTTTATCCCTTCCGTTGTGATATTCTGAAAGTACAGATGGGTAGCTCTATATGTTGCCTATTTTACTAACCAATGGCCAGCTATGGAATGGAATTAAGCTTTGATTAGGCTTTTATTGGTTTGAATTAGGCCTGTTCTGGAGAGGGTTATCATAATTGGTATCTATGCTTAGGTTGCCTGATCAACGAGAACAAATGTACATGAGAATGCTTATTTGTTATTTTTGTAATATTTTTCAAAAACCTTCTATTACAAACACACTCACACTCACACATGAACATAAACGAACACCCTAGGCAAAATTTTGATTCAGCACGTAATACTACCTTAGGAAATTAGGATTGATACAAAACTTTGAACCTATAGATAGTTAAAATGGCTAAGAATAACACGTCTGAAGTCAGAAACAACCACTCTTAAGAGATATCCACCATCATAGGTATGCCATCATGGTTTCGACAATATCTAAGGCTAGTGGGGCAAGTTCCTGTTCCTCAATAAGCTATAGTAGTGGCACAAATTGCTTCTTCCACTGAACCAGCACCCTTCCTACTAGACCGTCCAAACATGTGCAAAGATTTTCAAAATATAGGAGGTGAGCATATTCAACGGAGGAATATTTTGTAGCAACCAAGGCAGTGATTAACGATTGTGATTGTACATTACAGAAGCTAAGATGGAAAGATCAAATTAAGAGGTGGATAGTTGCATAACACCTAAACGGTGAGGCATTGGATTGGTGGACCATAGTCGTTTAATTTATTGAAGAGGAAGGAATAACTTGGGCTAAATTCAGGGTCCGCTTCGAGTCAAGATTCATTTCAAAGCTTAAATTAGCCTACAATTAGAGAAATTTATCCAACTAAGGTAGGGAGAATCCTCGATGATAGAGTATATCAATAAGTTCATGGAATTAGCTAAGTTTAGGATGAGCCTAATTGACACTTGTGCAAAGAAGCTAACGAAGTTTGTATATGGCCAAATTTTTTCAATAAGGGAACTACTCCTAACTCAAGTTCCTACAGGCACTGCCTATGAGATTATAGTTGAAATGGCTCTGCTTCATACCATTTTCTTAGAGGAAAAGGTGAAGGGCGGGCATGCACAAAATCAAGGTGGAGCAAAGAAAGGAGGATTTTGGGCAGACAAAAAAGGGAATGGAAAGATCAAGAAAAGGAGTGTGACATGTCGTAGATGTTGTAAAAAAGGCACATTGCTAAATACTACAAAGTAAGTTTGATGAGAGAAGAGTTTGAGGGGAGGTGCTATCATTGCCATGAAGAAGGGCACTACAAAAACTGATGCCCGAAGCAACAAAAGAAGGGACAAAACATGCAATCTTATGCCATTGAGGCCACAACTATCTCAAGTAGAACTCCTCCTAGGGAAAAGTGAAAGATGCAATGGAAGGTACAAATATTATTTTTGGGAATACTATTCGTACCTTATTTGATTATAGAGCATCACATTCATTTGTAGCCAAAAAGATGGCAACTCTATAGGATTCAATACCCAATTAGTCACCAACCTTATAGTTGTGTCAAACAAGGGTTGGCAAGCCTTTCTATGATTTGTAAAGACCTTGTGGTGGATATATGTAATTGATTTTATATGTAACGCATATATTCTGGGTTTTAAGGGGTATGGTCTCATCTTAGGGATGAATTTGTTATCTTACTACAGGGTTATCTTAGATTGTGATAAAAGGATCATATGATTAAGGAGTTATTGAAGGCGAGATATAGATGTTGGTTGTATACTCCAAAACTTAGTCGAGTTAAGCTATTTGTATTCTCTTGGCCTGTCATGGGATAAGCTCTCATCTATACTCAAAGTTTGAGACTTTCTTAATTTGTTATAAAAGAAGTCTTCGGTCTCCCACCTCGAAGAGAGATCAGCTTATGGATTGGTTTGGAAGTTAGATCCATTGCACTACTATTAATGTATATGGCTCCCAAAGAAAGGCGAGAATTGGATAAGAAAATTTCAAAGCTATTATAAAAGGGGTTTATTCATTGTGGCACACCAAAGTAGGGAGTACCAGTTGTCTTCACCACTAAGGAAAACGACTCTGCGTTGACTATCGAGAGCTTAACAAGATAACCAAGAAAGATAGGTATCTCTTACCTAGGATAGATGACTTGTTTGACCACCTTGTTGGAGCTAAAATCTTTTCTCGGTTGAACCGAGCCATTAGATTCCACCATTTGAAAATTATGGAGGATTGCAAGAAAAAGACTGCTTTTCACACTCTAAGCGGACTTGATGAATATGAGGTGATGCCTTTTGTGTTGACGAATGGCCCTGCATATTTTGCATGTTTGATGAGTAGAGTCTTTAAGCGGTGGCTGAATAAGTTTGTCTTAGTATCTATGGACAATATTTTAGTATTCTCTAAAAGTGAAGGTGAACATAATATGCACTTAACGAAGTACTCGATACCTTGAGAAGGCACCAACTAAAAGCCAAATTCTCAAAATACCCATTTTGAAGGAAGGAGGTAAAACTTCCAGGTCATATTGTTTTCGAGAAGGGATTATTAATTGATCCTACAAAGGCCAAAGCTATTGAAGACAGGAAGGTTCTAAGGAATGAATGGAAGCTTAGGAGTTTTCTTTGGTTAGCGGGTTACTACAGGAAGTTCATCAAAGACTTTGCAAAGATAGCACTCCCATTAACTTGCATAACCAAGAAAAAAATTAGTCATTGTTGGGATGAGAAATGCATGGAAGCCTTTGAGAAGTTAAAGGAGCTGTTGACTAGTGCAATAGTACTAGCATTCCGAATAGGTCGAAGCCTTTCACTATTTACACTAATGCATAAGGTATGATGTTAGGAGATTTTCTTACACAAGAAGGTAAGGTGATAGCCTATGCAAGCAGGCAGTTGAAGGATCATGAGAAGAGGTATCACACTCACGACTTAGAGTTTGCGGCTATCGTATTTGCTTTGAAGATCTAGAGGCACTATCTTTTTGGAGAAATATTTGAGTTGTTCACCGACCACAATCCTTTAATTACTTGTTTTTCTAAAAATATTTGAACCATAGGCAACAGAGGTGGATGGAATTTGTAGCATCATATGACTTTGAGATCCAGTGTACCCTCGAAAATGGGAATGTTGTTGCTGACGCCTTTAGCAGAGACATGCTACTCTTAATGCTATATATGAATGGAGGCAGTTGGAGTTCCTCTCTAATTTTAATTTCCAACTGCCATTGTAATTCACTTCAGGTTATCTTGTGGCTATGGAAGTGAGGCTAACATTGATGGACCACATCGATCAAGAATAGAAGAGAGATGCGACAATAGTTGACATTTTGACAAGTTATATAGGGACTATATTTCCCCTACATCCATAGGTATTCGATCATCGAAAGAAGGTGGCTAAGGAGTTAATGATGACTATGTGCTCTTGTAGTGGAGGATGTTCTAGAGAAGTTCTAATAGAGTGTTACCACTCTAAGATGACTATATATCCTGGTAAGTATAAGATGTATAAGGATATGAAGTAGTTTTTCTATTGGTCAAGAATAAAGAGGCGAATAGCGAAATATGTTACTAAGTGTTTGATGTGCCAAAGGATAAAGGAAGAACAAGGAAAGCCTAGAGGTCTATTATTGTCGTTGGAGGTACCGATTTAGAACTGGGAGCTAGATGGACTTTATAGATGTGTTGCATATAAGTTAATAAGGCAATAAAGCTATATGGGTTATAGTTGATAGACTAACTAAGAGTACACATTTCATTTCTGTAAAGAGTAATAAGATGACAGCATCTCTAACACAAATTTACATTAAATAAGTGGTAAGACTACATGGAGTTTTGCTTAGCATTGCTAGTAATAGTGACACCATATTCACTAGTGAGTTTTGGAAGAGTTTGTAATCAACCTTAGAAACAATATAGAATCTTAGCACCGCTTGCCACATGTAAACCAAGGAATAGAGAGAAAGAGTGAATAGGATTTTGGATGATTTACCAAGGGCTTGCATCATGGATTTTGAAGGGCATTGGGAGTAGCATTTACCCTCAGTAGAATGCATGTACAATAATCGTTATCAGGCAACGATAGGCATATCACCCTTTAAAGATTTACATGGGAGGCCGTGTAAGCCACATAATTTTTAGTAGGAAATTATCGATGAAATTCTACTTGGAGTAGATTTGATTGATGAGACTATTGAAAAAGTTAAGGTGACTAGGTGGCGAATGAAGGCTGTTTAGGATTGACATAAGTCCTATGAAGACGGGCGAAGAAAAGAGTAGGAATTTTTAGTTGGAGACATGGTATTTGTCAAGATTTCCCCTTTTTGGAAAGTTATGAGGTTTGGGACATCGATGAAGTTTGCACCATGATTTGTTGCGCCTTTCTTAATTTTGGTAAAAGTGGGGAAACTGGCATATAGAATAGAGCTTCTAGCTAAATTTTTGAGATCCTATGATTCCATGTATCACATTGAGGAAATGTCTACACGACACCGCCACTATAGTAGAGCTTGATTGATTAGTAGATATAGAGACGGAGCCAATAACACCCCGTGCCATTGCATGTATAATGTTGCATGGAGTTAGGAAGCTTTTTGACAAAAATATTAGGCTGGCTTAAGTGCATTATGGAGATAATTCGGTAGAAAGCACATGAGAGATAGAAGAGAAGATGCAAGCTTCTCATCCCGAGCTTTTCTCAAGTAAATTTTCTCTCTCCAATAGTATTGCATGGGTTTTGGCTACGTCGTGGTTACTGGATTGGAAGGTAGGGGATGGTTGCCACACTTTTTTCCTTTATTTTTGCACTCATATAGAATCTTATGCATATTTGGGATGTTTTGCGTATATGCCTACATGTCACGATCTTTCATTCACGCTAGGGTTATGCTTACCTATACTATATTGCATAAATAATCACATTGCATTTTTGGTTGAGTAGGGGTGTGTAGATAACTTGGTTGTAAAATGCGTGTTACATTATCAACCCCTTAGGGATTTAGAGGATGAAGCCTTTTTGAGGAGAGAATGTACCATCTCATAAAATAAGCAAGAAATTTAGTTAAGAAAATTTGTTAGTTAATAATATGGCTAAAAATGAGAATTTTGTAAACATAAGAATTTGACCATAAAAGTTACACCACCATATTTATGGCTATTTTCTTAGGAAACTTTCATACATAAAGCTTTGGAACTGGAGCTCAAATGGAGAAGTTATTGACGCATGAATTTTTCAAATTTAAAAAATTTAAATGAATTTAAATTTTAAAAAATTAATATCATTAACATTTGAAATTAAATAGGGTAATAAAAGATTTTAACGTAAAGGCAAGCTTAAGGTTTAAGTAAAAGCTAATGTTATAGATTAATGGTTGGAAATAAAATTTAACATCAAAAATAAAAGGGCAGCAAATAAATTTCGGCTAATAAAAGAAGGCCAGCAAACTGCCTTCACTATGCTAGTCGACTAGTTCTCATGTGGCAACTAGGGTTTCGCTAGGCTTGAATGGTATGGATTTTATTATTTTAAAAGAACTTTGATCATAAGTCGAAACATGTTCCAACCACTATAATTAAAAGGCTAGCCCCCTTACTTTTAGTCATAATAAAAATAGCAATGCTAGTGAAATGTGACGACCCGGGTTTCTGACCCCAGAAATCCATATCATCATGAAGAAAGAAAGAGGTGAGAAAATAGAAAAGATAGAGAAGAAAGAACAATGACATCAGAAGGGAAGGACCTTTCCCTCTAGGGGGTAAGAAAATCATGATCGGGATGGTATCTCACAGCGGAACGAATAAATTATAATAATCACATAAGTATTTACATAATATAAAACATCAATCAGAGTTATACAGATATTACATCACATGCTAGACAGTTATACACACCTGTCTAGCTAATACAACTCGATACAACTCAAATAACACAGAGATACCAAAACAGCGGAACACTAAATATATATCTACAACGCAGAAGCCTCCTGCTCCATTACTCCTCCAGAATTCGTCAAAGCTAACCTGAATCCCTTGGCTACTCGTAAAAAATTTGAGTACCCTAGAGTTTAGGAAAAACAAAAATAAACTCCGGGTCAGACATGGGTCTGGTGTGAGTAACAGGTCAAAGTTGCTTAATTTTAAAAAAACGTTTGAAATAAAAAGTATCACGTAAGACTCCCCACAAATAAACATGGGTAAGTTTTTACCTTACGCTAACCAAAACATTTGATAGGAAATTCAGTGATATTATAATAGGTCCATGGTTTTCAAGTAAATAGAAAATAGCCAAAATTGTTACATGATTAAATTCCAGCTACTAGCCACAAAAGTGGGTAATACAATCAAAACCGTTGGCACTTATTGGATTTTGGGTTCCATACAATGGCAGGGCTACTGGGGTACCGCCCGTCACAGTACGTGGCCTAGATCAACGTACGGAGGATCACTCCCGACCCCCTACAACACAAGGCCGGAACCATTCCTTACTGAACAGTCCCGAACAAGATAACCCCGCAGTTGGTGTACATCCAACCGCCCACACAGCTGAAATAAAAAGGGACATCTAGACGGGGGAATATCTTGTCCTTCTTGGGCATGACCCACCTAACCTTGCTGCACCTTCCCTGTTTTAGCCATTCCCGGTTGATGAGGCTTGAGGCTATAATTACCTTTAGAGAATACATTTCTTAGAATGCTCATCGTCCACCCGACGATGTTCTGAAAGCATTCAATCCATACAAGTTCGTTCCAGGTTCGAACGAAACCGAAGGCGTTATCTCGTCACACTCATTTTGGAATCACCCTCAGAGTTAACGACAATAAACCTTGCACTCTGAATCTTTATCTTCACTTCAGATTCACGACTTGGAATCGATGTGGTTTTCGAATGTCCAAATATGGAAACCCGATCCCGGTCTCATCGAAATCCAAAACGTATCTTTTAAGGCCAAGTTGTCTATTTAGTCTTAACAGTTCAATTCAATATTATCAATATATACACAGATAGATAATTCACAATATCACAATAGATAATCACATCATTATCATAAACAAATAATTCATATTATAATACTTAAACCAAGCATCCATATCACATGAATATTACTCATCTCATATCTGAGATCACAAACATCAAATGAAATATCAATATCATTCATCCATAAGCAATGATTTATAATCATACCATTATAATTAATTTAAAATGAACTAAATTAACTACTTCTATCTCTATTTAATTTAAAGTGAATTAAATTAATTACTTCATCTATAAATCCTGCTTATACAATCATTAATTAATTATAGATCAAATTAATTAATGATTTTCTAGATATTCATCTTGATTAAAACACCTTTGATTAATCATCTTCTAATTACAATAAGTAATTAGTCTTTAATTAATTTCACAGATTAATTATCCAAAATTATTCATAGTAATTAACATTTAATTACTTCATTTATTAATTAAATATAATTAGTTACATTTATCCTAAATTAATTACATAAATTAATCACCACATTATTAATTATTTCTTAATTAACCAATTCTTAATTACATCATTAATTATATTAATTAATGATCTTAAATTTAGATTTAAATTAATTTACTTTATTTAAACTAATTAAGTGATTACTCTTTAATTTAAACATAATTATTAATCATCCTTGATTAATATCAACCAGTAATTAACTACCCTTAATTACATATTAATAAATTAATTATTCCATAATTAATTATCTCCATTAATTAATCCCTTGATTAATTTCAAAAGTAATTATCCAAATTACTTCATTAACACATCATCTTTCACTAATTGCATTCAGTAATTATCATTTATTACTTCCTTAAGTAATTACGCTCCATTAATTACACTAAGTAATTACGCATATCAATTTATCAAATGATTCCTTAAATTAATCAAACTAAATTAATTAACTTAAATTAATCATTTTATTAAAATTAATTACAATAAGTAATTAATCTCTCAATTACTTCCATTAAGTAATTACTTCACAATTTACAAATGATTATCTTAATTAATTAATCTAATTAATTATTAAATTTAATCACATTAATTAGTTACTTAATAATTCTTAGTTAATCATTAACTAATGACATTTCCTTAATTACTTTCTTAAGAAATTATCTTAGATTTAAACATTATCAATGATTTCTAATTATAAATTAATCTAACTTATTAATTAAATAAATCATTCTTTAATTATCTTATTAATTAAATTATTTTATTACCTTAATTATCTCTAAGGTAATTCATTTCTATTAATGATTTCATTAATATTAAAGTGTATTTAAACATTACATTTTAAATTAAAATTAAATTCCATTTTGAATTTAAGATTCATAATGATTATTTTAAACATTTACCAAATTTAAATTCAATTTAAAATCTTTTAATTAAATGTAAATAACATTTATTACTTACATATGAACTTATATAAGAAAAGCCATTAAATTCAACTGTCTAACTTTTAGTTAAAATTTTAGCTTTTAAACTACATTGTATTTTTAACTTGCAAATTCAAGTTAAACAATTTATTTAACTTCCATTCAAAAACCTTTATAAAAGAATTCTCTCAAGAATCAAGTTAAATATTCATTTGAAACAAATTTACTTTTCAAAACTATTTTATTTGAACTAATTTTTTAAAACATTCATATTTAAAACTGATTTAAATTTTCAGATTTGAATTCAAAGTAAACTTGAATTCCATCAATTTACCTTTGTTTTAAAACTTTGATTTAAACTTTCTTTTAAAAAAAACTTGAATTAAAAACTTGATTTTCAAATCCAAATCCATTTTAAAACCTTAAGATTCAAATGTTCATTTGAAACTATACTTTAAATTTTTGAATTTAAATCACAGTTTAAATTCTGTTTCAAATTTTAAATTAATTTTAAATCTGAAACCTGTCAGGTTTTTAAAACCTGAAACCCACCTTTAAACACTTAAACTTTGATTTCATTTCAAATTTGAATTCTAAAAATGAACTTGAATTCAAACTTCCCACTGAATTTAGGCTTGTTTAAATCTGTTACTTATTTTCAGGTTTCATTTGAATTTGTTTTTAAAAAAAACAAACACTGCTTCCAGGTTTTTGCAAAAGCCTGAATAAACATTGACTCGACGCGAACTAAAACGCTTCGAGTTTTCCCTTCCCTTGCTTCGAGTCACGTACTCGAATGACTCGAGTAATTCCCCCAGTTCAAAACTCTGTACCCAGCAAAAACTCAGCACTTCAATGGGTACGGTGGACGTGCACCGTGGCCCCAGTCACCTCCGGCCACCCACTGGAACTCCAACACGACGCCGATCATCTCCAGATGCGACCACGACCACCCAAAGCTACCCCACTTGCTCGAAACAAAATCAAACTTCCACTCTCAAACCTGGAAACATATACAGGTTTCCACCCCAAAACCTGTAACTTTGCCACGCTTCGAATTCCGACCACCAGAGAGTCAACGCCTCCGGCTACTGCTTTGCTAATGACCCAGCTTCCATCTCCCACAAACACATTACACTCGATGCTCCAGAGAGTAAATGCCAATCAACTTTATCCCATTAAACAGAACTAGGGTTCTGAACCAAAATCAACTACCGCACTCTCCACCTTGACTTAATCAAACATCTAGCAACTTTTCCCTCTTCGCCAGTCGTTCCTCCACCACCAGACCATATTCCAGCCTCTCCAACCTCTGGGATCACCAGTGATACTCTAAAAACCCCAAAACAATCTCCACAGAAATGCTCTTTAATTACTAAACATAAAAATGTGATTATAGTTTTGCAAATCCTAATTATAGGTAAGAATTCAATTTATAAACCTGAATTAATAATTTAAGATGTTTGAAATTTCACTCATATCAAACATTTGCTTGTTCCTTAAGTTTTTACAGAGCATTTCTACCTTGCAAACTAAAATCAAATTTTAACATTTGCTTTATGATCAATCAAACCCATCTTGTTTAGATACTAAGCCCTATAAATCAATATATCAAGCAGAGATGATTTTTGAAGTAAGATATCAGCTCAAAATTCATAAACAGGATGGTCTTACAGGGTATACAATATGTAGATATTTCATCTCACAAGTGCACAGAGAAATGAACACATAAATATTCACACAAATATTTTTAGGCATTCAAGTATTGACATGCAACAAGTTTAAAACTTAAGTTATTTTTAAAAAAAATGTTACTCACCATTGCTTTTGAAAAGGGACAGAGCATTCTTGTTTTGAAACAGCTAGAACTTTAAAACTGAGAAATTGTTTGCTTAATTTTCCTTAATCTTGTTGCCTTTGTTGATGTATGTTGCTTTAGTTATAAAAATATAAATGTTTGCTACCTGTATATTTTAGGTTTACTATGACTTGAACTAACTAAATAAGAAGGGCATGTATATAAAGGAGTTTACAGGTAGGTGATAACTGGGTTGCAAGTTTGTAGGTAAAAATCTTATTATATTTTTCAGAGATTATGTTTTGTTTTATCAGGCAAAATTATATTTGTTAGGGAGGCTGAAATGATGTTAACAAAATTCGAAATGACTTTGTTATGTGCTATAGTTTGAAAGCATTAAATGCAATGGTTCTTTATGTCTACAACCTTACCTTATATGTCTAACATGCACAAAGATATTTTATTTACTTAGCTTTGTTGTCTTAACTTTGCATTTCTTTTACTACTTGTTTGCATCTTAATTTACAGGCTACCTACATATTTATTATGCTTTTGCATTTCAAAACTCTACAGGCTTCCCTGATTTGTACTTACCTCAAGTACATATAAAAGTTACTTTAGTTACTGATATAAATTTTAGCTTAAGTTTTGCATTTTATTCCTTCTTCTTGCCTGAGTCTTTATCTATAAGCTATCAGCATTTATTTTATTTTGTTTACCCTTTAGCCTGCATATCTTTGTTGTACTTTATGTATATTAGCAAGTTGTTTTAACTTAAGTATTTAGCCCTCTTTTATTTTAACATAACTATCAAATACTAAATTTATTTATTATTTTTATACTTGTGTTAGTATTAATAAGGTTTATTTTAATTTAACATTTTAAAAAGACTTACTTTTAATCTTTCAAATTATAGCTATTTATAAAAATAAATTTGAAATAGCAATCCCCATTTGTAAAAATATTACATGATTAACAAAACTCATTTTTAAAGAAATTGTCTCTTATTTAATAAAATACTTATTTAATCAAACTATATTTAAAAAGAAAATAGAACAAACTTTTATTTAAATTTAGACTTAGGCTAGAATACTTTTAAACAAATAACGTTTATCTTGAGTAAATAAAACATATTTTTATCAAGCTATACTAAAAAGAAAATAAAACAATTGTTTTTGTTAATAAATTTTAAATTTAACTTAAGCTAGAATAAATTCTAACTATTAAACATTTATCTTAAGTATTTAAACCATACAGTTATTTATTTAATAGCTTAATACTAAATTAAATCAAATTTCCAAATTTACCAAAAATATTAGAATTAGAAAACATAACTTTATTTATTACATTTAAAACAAAGCTTATCTATTTATAATATACAAATATATACATATATACATTATAAATAGAAACAATTTAAATTAGCTTTTAAAAGATAAACTATCAGTTAAATATTTATTTAAAAGAAGATTATGAAATCAATTTAAATCTTATTAACAATTATTATCAAATTAAATTTTATTTTTACACAGATTATTAAATTGATATTGCCAAAAATTCCCGGGATATCACATGAAACTCGATCATTTCTCTTCCTCCTCCATAAATGATTCAAGATTCAACTTATAGGGAAGTAATCCATCAGATTAAAGATAATAAGTTTTAGATACATACATACATATATAAATATTCTTCCTTAATCACTAAATTCTGAGTCTAATCAGTGCACAATAGAATTGTTGTGTATTGTACAATCAGAAAGGAAGTTAACTGAAGGATCACATAGCCAAAGGCGTGGAATTGGATCCAAAAAAATTCTTGGAAAACTACCTATGAGCAAAAAGTTTATTTTTTCTTTTATAGTAATTTGTGCAATAAAAGTTTGGATTTGTTTTATGCCCTGAGGAGTTTCATATACGAAAACCTTAGATTGAAAACCTCAAAATTCTCCCATAAAATGTTAGTTCTTCAATTATTTGGAATCTCAATAGTTTTATGTTAATATAGTAGAATTTAATTTGTAATTTGCAATATGAATCATTTATGTTCTATTTAACTTCCACTTTCCAATTTCTATTGCCGCGACTTGATTTCCTACTTCCAGCTGAATGAGGGCCAAGGATATTGCGAATAGACAAGAGTTGCTTAACTAGATGCTATAGCAAAGTTTGCTAGCTCATTTAGGAAGGGTGACCGCATCCCAGATGGTCAATTCTTATGAAGGGTTCTAAAAGAAAAGAATTAGGAAATGTTACGTAAAATATGGATTTTCCTATCTTTAATTTGCACCGTCTATTTCCGTAATTTAGGTAAATATGAATCACTTTTTCACTTCAAGCTTGTATATATAAAAGTTGAATAAAATATAAAGGATTTAAATTGTAAAGTTTTGTATGCTTGAAATAGAGGCGTTGATTCTATTATGTTAACGTGAAATAAGATAGGTATTTTGACTCCATTTTTGAATATATATGTAAGTCTATTTTGTTTAGCAATATTAGCTATTTTGTAAACTATTCAATGGGACCAAGACTTGTATTAATATGGATATCTTGGCATTTTAGCAACTCATATAGGCAACGAAAAACATAATATAGAAATAATTTTATACATGCTTAGGAATTTTAAAAAAACAAGCAAGTCTAATATGTTATGTTAGGTATAAATATTAGTAACATGTATGTCGTAAAGGTATAAAATAAGTATGTAATATATAACGCTAATCTATATAGGAAGGAAGTTAAGGATAATTATGGTAATCAATCCATAATTAAGGGCAAAATAAGGAGTTCCCCTTATATGGACTTGATGGGTAAATGCAAATGAGGTATATTATATATATATATATATATATATATGTATGTATGTATGTATATAGTGTGTGTGTGTGTGTTAGGATATTTTTTAATGTTAGAGAGCTGAATTGTGACTAAGTTATAGGGATGCAAAGTCAGCCAAAAGTACATAGAAGCCCGCCCAACCAATCTGGCTACCTAACATTGTTGTTCCAACACCCTCCTCATTACAACTCATAAATTATAGGGAATGATGCAAATGAAGAAGATGAACGAGGCAGTGAAGATTTGCGGCTATTTACTTATTTATCTTTATTTTTGATGTATTCGGATGCACCTAGATTTTTAGACATGTTGGTGATTTATTTTGAGATACTGTATTATGGATATATGGATGTTGTATCTCTAAAATTTAGCATATGTGAAATTGGTACTTATTTTTATTATTATATTTTATCCCTTCCAATATGATATTATGAAAGTATAGATACATAGCTCCATATAGTGCTTGTTTTACCAACCGATAGCCAACTCTAGAACGGACTTAAGGTTCGATTGGCCTTTTATTGGATCAAAAATTAGGCCTGTTATGGAGAGATTTGTTACAAAAAGATTCAAAAGAAACGTAATATATCCAAAATGGTTAGTAAATCCAGTCTTGTTGAAGAAATTTGATAGGATATAGAGGATATCGTCGATTATACAAATCTCAACATAGTATGGTATAGTCAGATTCCGATGCTTACTAGTGATCATAAATTACCGCCTTTTATGGATGCTTACTTATGGTATAGTCAGATTCCGATGCTTAAACATGGCGAGAAAGATACAAGCTTTGTCACGGATTGGGGAATGTACTACTACAAAGAAATGCCACTCAGGTTGAAGAAAGCAGGGGCAACATATCAATGACTCATAAGCAGAATGTTTAGAAATCAAATAGGGAGAAACATGGTTTTCTATTTTGATGACATGCAGGTGAAATTTATGAAAGAGGAGGATCATATAGAGGATTAAAATGTCTAACATCTTAAATAAGTATATGATGAATTGAACCCGCAAAAGTACTCTTTCAGAATCCAATCTGGGGAGTTCTTGTAATGTATCGTAAGCGCCAGAGGAATCGAACTTAACCTCGATCGGATAAAAGTTATTATAGATACAGCATAACCTGTTTAAGGAAGTAATGGCACTAAATGGACGGGTCACAGCACTTAATCGATTCATATCTAAAATGATGAACAGATGTATTCCTTTTTTAATGTAATTAAGAAAAAGAAAACTTTTGAATGGACAAATGAGTGTCAAAAAGTTTCCACGAAGTGAAAAATGATTTCGAAACACCACTGACACTCTTAAGCCCAAAGGAAAGAGAAAACTTATTTCTGCACATGGTTGTATCAAAATATGCCATTAGCTTGGTTTTGGTAAGAGTGGAAAATGGAATCCTCTTCCCAGTTTACTACACGAGTAAAATGTTAAAATATGCTATAGCTAGGTACCCGATTATATAAAAATTAGTGTAACGCTCGACTATTCGACCCTTGAATGTCGACACTAAATACATCCACAGTATTCATGTGTCAAGCACTCAAGTTCTGAAAAGATAGAAAATTAAGAAAAAAAGAATACAATAAGAAAGGAAGAAGACAACATCAGAATCTCACAACCGAACAGTAACATGTAATATCAAAAGATTAGTACAAAGGGGTGCTCTGAATACAGAAATCTCAAAGTTACTGAGACCTAAGTACTATTATCAGCCTGCACAGTTATAACTTTCTTTCCTTACAATGCTAATGTAATAACCTGTGTCTCCATAGGCCTAAATTTTGACAAAAATCAAAACCCAGACCATCAAAACATAGATCATTGAATTTGGTACCATCAAATAAGCATGAGTATTATCCGAGATTGATGGAAATCTAAACTCTCTGCGCAAATAATTAATAGGACAAGAATACTGACTATGACTACTACCACATAATTAATCTTATTCCTTGGATAACAGGTTGTTACATCAGCATCGATAATGAAAGAAAGAATATTTCTCCAACTACAAAGCACATCCAACCCAAATGACATATTCCTCTAAATTCTATCCTGTCGGCAGCAATGAGGAAGGGGTTAAAACAACGTTCCGGTGACTGGAAATATAAACTGTCCATAACATAAACTTATACGATTAATTTCCATTTAATTGTTATTTCCATTAAGGTTAGAAATTCTAGTCTAACCTTGCATTGCGCACATGATTACTACCTACCCTTTCCTAAGATACAAAATACTATTGAAGCCATATCAACCACCCAATCCTTCCAAACCCATTAGCCACTTAGTACTTCTAAATATAAAGTAAGCTTCTATAATACTTTTAAAAAGAGAAATAGATAGACTCTGTCATTTACGACCTTAATCAAAGTAGACCCCATCATTGGAAACCTATTCCCAAAGTGGCTTCCTAACAATGTTGTCAATGATTGGTAGGTCCTAGCTACAAGACCTCTACCCACTATTTAAGGCTTCCGGCAGTTAATGGCCATTATTACCGCATCTATCACCGATAAAATTATAGCCAAGTAATAACAACACCCAAGCCACTTAATACCTCCATGTAGAAAATAGGCAGACTCTGTTCATTTAAGACCTTAATTATGACAGATCCCATCATTTAAGACCTATCCCCAAGGCTTACTCCCAAACGGTACTATTGTAACTACAGCTTTAGCAACGTAAGAAACTATACCCAAGCCACTTAATACTTCCAAGTGGAAAATAAGTAGACTCTAGTTATTTAGGACCTTAATTAATGTAGACCCCATCATTTAAGACCTATTTCCAGAAGCATCTCTTCAATGGTTGTATTTAGCTGTCATTGCTTGGAAATCTCGTTAGGCTACTTAATACTTCTTTTATAGGAAAGAAGAGGACCCTACAATAACTTGAGACCCCAAATCTGAAGGCACGCTTCCTAATATCCACTATCACACTCTTTAGCGATAAATATGGCATCTCATTATGTTACCAGGATGGTGAACCTTTTAGCCACTTAAGACCTAAACATTGAAGTAAACCCTTTTCAGAGAGTCCTTATTTATTTATTTGGAATCTCACTAGGTTACTTAATACTTCCATTTAAGAGAGAGGCGGACTCTTCTGCCATTTAAGACCTCAATTCAGAAGCGAACCCTATTGGAGATATCCCTCACCGCTCTTAATTCAAAATTTGGACCATTCAATACTTTCCAATTAAGAAAACAAGCCCAATTTTTCATGTCATCATAGGTTGTAACGACCCATAATTTCAGTCATTTGAAATTGGTTTATTTAATTTATTTTAAATATTCACAAGTTGATATTATAAGCTGAGTAACCTATATTTGAAATATAGTGATTTAATTGAATAATTAAACTATTGACTTAATATTTGAAATTGTGTAAATAAGTGAAATTTGAATTTAATGTGAACGAAAATGATTTATAAAGTTGAATAAAATCCTATTTGAATTAGAATGATGTTAGAGAACTTTTAAAATTGAATAAAAAATTAGAAAATGAATATTTTAATATTTAATTAACGAGTCAAAATAACCATTTTTTAAACAGTCTCATCTTTTGAGGAAACCAATTTCATTGGATACGTCATGTTAAATTATTGTAGGATTGCAAATTTCGTGTCAATCGGATTTACGGTTCGTCCGAGGCAAGCTAAAACGCGTAGAAATCTGTTTAAGTGAATTTTAAATTTAAATAATTTAATTTGAAAACTATCTTCCAAATACGATCGAATTGGCTCTCAATATATATTCCATTGCATTTGGAATAGGGGTAAAACATTATAAACGCCATGTGACATGCTTCGTTTGGAGTTCGAATTTTTTTCGGATGAATAGTGCTTTGTAATTGCCTATATAAGGACGTTCATTCACCAAAACCCTAGCCAATCTAGGTCTAGCCCCACTATCATCTCGAATGACTAGAATTGCACGATTCTTCCTCCTCACTTTTCTTGCCATCGATCAATTCGAAAAATTTCTACTACAATATTGTAGAGCTCGGCACGATCTTCAATATGAACGGCTACGATCAAATTTAGAGCAGAGGATCAACGTGGATCTCGATGCAAAGGTGGCACGTTTTGGCACATTTTTTGAAGCAACGACAACACGATGGGGATGCGGTCGCTTGCTAGTGGTGGAGCTCGGTTATGGCGTTTAAGCGGTGATTTCCTATCGCCGTTTTGACGAACGTTGAAGCTCTGGCCATCAGAAATCTTCCGTGAGCTATGGTTTTACTCACGTATGTATCAAGCCTAGGAAGAAGCAAAAATCAGTGGCCATGATCTGATGTATAGGAATGGACGGCTATGATTAAAAGTGGGTTTGAAAATAAAAAAAGAAATTGTAAATTATATTATATTTATTCGTACAAACTTTAAAAATGCATACCATCTTCGTACGAGGTCTGTTTTTGACGAAACAAGTTGCATTAGGTCCATATTGACGAGCACTACATTTTAGATCTAGTTTGGAGTTGATTGAAGCTAGTGTAAATTTTGGGTAAAATTAAACGCCTGTTTAATTTTATTCGGAACAAAACACTACAACTGCTATTGGAAGCAATGTGAGTACAACTCACTCTTTCTGCCTCACTGGTATTTTTTTAATAAGTGAGAATAATTTATTATATGATGGTTAATGACTGTTTGGATTACATATGATATATTATATCTATACTAATTGGCATTTGGATATATTCCTACCTATTGGAGCAGATGAGACCCTATGCGTTCCCGTGTATGAGCGGATGACCCTTGGTACGCGCGTCTGCCTCGAAGCGGACATTGTACACATATTCTAATATGTATATTTGTTGCAGGTGACAGGTTAAAGAGATCCAATTGGATTCCTCACCAGTGTTGATTTATTTACAGTGTTGTGATATTTGCTGTTATCATATGATATATGATGTTTTGAATTCCGTAATTAATGTATTTAGTGCTGTTGCAGCATTAGGCCTATTTTTGGAATTTTAAAAGTATTAAAGTGATGATTTCAAATAAAGAAGGATTTTAAGTGATTTGAAAATATATAATTTTTGAATGGTTAAAGGAATGAATTTATTTTAAATAGATAAAAGTTATGATTTTTATGTTATAAAAATTATGATTTTTGAGAAATATAATCAGAATATGGTGTATGGAATATGGAGATAACTATTTTGTAAATAGTTTAAATAGGGAATTTTGAATTTATAATAAATGGTTTTATATATAAGATTTATGAAATTGAATTTTTACAAATAAAAATGATGGAAGTAAAAGGAGTTTTATAAGTGTTAAAATGGAGTTATAAATGGATTTTTATAAGCAAACAAGATTTACAGATTTATATAATTTGTGAAATAATAAAAGAACGAATTTTGGAAATAAAGAAAATTAGTAAATAAATGATTTATAAGTGATTAACTTATAATTTGGATTATGGGCATATAAATGAGATAAATGGAATTTGTTAGTATAAGAATTATATATTGAAGTTTTTATAGTATATAAATGGAATTTATAAACATTGTTTTATAAATATGGAATCAATTGAATTCCATAAGTAATTATGAAAGCTTGTTAAAGGAACTTCATCTACGATTTTGGATAGTGGATAATCCTTTAATAAATTGTGTATAAGTGAATTTAGATAAAAGGATTATATTCACGATTTTGAAGAGTGGATTATCCTTTAATAAATGCGTAGAAATATTGGATTTGGTAAATGAAGTATATTCATGATTTTGGACAGTGAATAACATTTTAAATTAAATAATGTTTTAGGAAGTGATATTTTAAATGGAATAAAATGGTATAATGATGTTTTAAAATGTTTGAGTATGGAAAACCATAGATTTCAACATTTATTTTTGAAATGGGATTTTCAGGAAGTAAGGAAACTATGGACTATAACACTGTTGTTATAGTAAATGATTTTCAAAAAAAAATGTTTTGTATAGTATATGGGATATATATATATATATATATATATATATATATAATTTTCGAATCCCTATACTGATGATTTTGGGTTATCGTAATGATGTTTTATGCAACATTCGTTTCGACCCGAATAAATGTGTTTAAAAGAACGTTTTCCTTAAAGAATAAAATATATACTCAATTCTGATTTAAGTTTATGTGATGTTTTCTAAGTGTTGAAAACAAACTGTGAATATGCTTATATTGTTGGTATAATTATATGGAAATGTTTTCCAATGTTGAAATGTTGAAATGGTTTTGAGATTATATCTTTTTAAAGACAATTTGAAGTGGATATTTAGCATGTGGTTTAATTAATAAAAGATTAACTAAAAGGGCCAAGTGATTGCTTATGGTGCTAGATATTTGTTTGTTTACTTTGATAGTCAAATAACCGACTATCAAATTTGGCCATTTTAGTTCCTTGATTTGATGTGGGAACTATTTAGTCGTACACTTAGTACGTAGCCTTCTGTGTAGGCTTGATTATCATTTGTGTTGAAGATGTTGATTTGTGTAGTATGGAGTATTACTCCAATCTATCGAGCTTCCTTCTTGGCCTGAAGGGTAACAAGTTGAAAGTTAGAGACATGATAAGTCTATGAGACTTAGTTTCTGTGTGAAGTTGAGAAACGCTTTTGCGTTGTTGGTGCGAAGAGACCGGGATCAAATTTGTCTGAAAACCACTTCAGACCAACATATATATGACGATTGTGCAGGTTGCTTGTGGTGATATTGATATTTCAGATTTTCATAGTGGGGGACTGCTTGTTGATTGTTTGAGGTTAAAATCCCAATATACATATAGCAGCAGTGGTCTCTTCATTATGAAATATCCAATTCGAGGACTATTCGATACTAATCCTAGGGATTTTCTGACAGGTTGTGGCAGGAAAGTACCTTCGATTTGTCCTATTCCTTGACAACTTGTATGGATGTTTGTCTGACATTGCATTTCTTAAGATTACGTACATCAGTGGTGGCGGAGAAGGCAACTTCTCATAGCTTAACATCCTCCTTGTGACGTAAGAGCTTAAGGGTTGTATTTTTGTGGAAGGCAATTAGTAGTCAACGGAAATGGCAGTGTGGCATTCAAAGTGATGTGATTGTGATTTGGAAAGGTAATCATTGCCTCTGGTCTCATCAACTGGAAATGACAAAAATAGGGTTAGATGCAGTAAGGCTAAATGGGCCACTGCCAAGTAGGGTATGATCATCCTCTTCTAGACATATCTTTACACGCTATGACGTCATGTATCTGATTATTGTGGTTTGTATGCTTAGAGGGCCCTCAGTAAAGGTCGGTAACGACTAGAGGATGATATATTCGGTACCATCTAGTTATAGAGGTTGGCCAGTCTTGTGTTGGTAGAGGATCCTTTGTGATGTTCCTCGGTTCATTCTTCTAGAGATGGACTGCCGGAAGGTAGTCCCTTCACCTGGTCATTTGTATGGAAATCCAAAATCCACTACATGCCTTCCATTTTGATTGTATTACCCATTTTGGGCTATATGCTGGAATTTAATCAATGTAACAGTTTCAGCTATGATTAATATTATTTGTGCAATGGACACTATTATAATATATAAGAGGATTCAATATGAAATGTTTTAGTTATCGTAAGGTAAAAACATGTCCGTATTTATGTGTGGACTTGTCTTATAAGATATTTTTGTTTTGATAAAGGAAAATTTTGGTAATTTAATAAATTCAGTTGAGTGTGTTTCGTATGCTGATTTACAAGACTGATCCGGACGTTCTTCCCTTTCAATGCTCGGGTCAGACCGAATATATTTACAGGTTTAGATTGGTGCTTTTGGAGCTTTAGCATGCGAGTTAGAGATCTTCATTTACGTATATGTGTATCTGTTTTGATTATTGATTATCCGCTGTGCTTAGTTGTTGTATATTATCGACAGTTGTAAGGACATGTTATTATAACTGTTCATGTTGATAACTGGTGATTGATTGTTGTACTCTGATTGATGTATGTGTATATACAGTTTCTATTTTGTAAAGATCATTGACATGATATTATATGTTTTTCGCTGCGTTGTGAGATTCTGTATTGTTCTGTTTAATTCTATTTTCTCTCTTCTCTTCTCTTCTTCTTTCTTCTTTTCTTTCTCTTGACTTTCCACCGATCTGTGCTTTTTTGGGTCAGAAATGTGTGGTTTATTGTCGATTCAAAGGGTACGGATTTGCGGGTCGTCACACAGGTCCTAGGATTAGTGATATCTCACATCTGTAGTAAGTACACCCTACTACTGGTAGGCTCAAAGTGAAGGAAAGTTTTCTATCGAGTGACTCTATTGACCTCGCATCACTTACCCACTAAGTCCAATTAACCATCCTAAGTCTTTACTTATGACATCTTTGGTAGACATTGGACTTATCTTACTAATTCCTTTTCTATTTAAGGCAATAAGATTTACCATAAATATTTATCTACCTATAACTCCCTATTTAATGCTCATAATTATCAATTTGTCCATAAAATCCTAGCAGACATTTCCTTAGATATTTATATATGATTACTGATTACAAATTCGTAATCTTTTATATCTATTCCATTTTTATCAGTCCCGTTAATCCATTTACCCTATCAGATTATTGAAATATATTCCCATATTTATTACCATTCATTGGAACTACAACCTTTTAAATTCTTTTCCCATTAGTAAATTATCCTAAATGCGAATATTACGTGCAAGCGTCAGCAATATTTACGTACAAATGTTTACTTTTATCAAATATGTTCTAGTTATATATCTTCATTGGAATATATTTTTCCATGCTAAATTGTTGGAATCATTTCTAAAAAGATTATCTACTATAATTTCCATAAATTAGTCCAAAACAAAAGATTTAACTTTAAAATATAAAAGATTACATTGTCTGAAATTACAAGGAATAATCATTTCTTTTTACTACTGAAATAAACAGTGTAGACTACAACGAATTCATTCTTTACGCATCTCTTTCGCTTTCTATTTACATCCATCCTTGTTAGGTTAAACACAGTATTTATCAAAAAGTGAAAGAAATCAAACTAATTTACAAATATTAAATGGATCTAAATTCCAACAATGCCAAATACAGAAAAGTTTATAATCTAAGAAAAATCGGGTAATAATCCAAATTTATAACCTCATTGCACAACCTATTTCAGATCTAGAATAAATTTATTCAAATCAATCTTCTAAATTCATATTTTGGGACTGATTTCAGATCAGGTTGTGTACAATGCTAAATCAATTCATAAACAAGAATATGTTGGCGATATTTATTATATTCAATCAAATTCAGTTCGTTGCCTACAACTCATATACAATTATCCAATTAGGCATAAAATCAAATAAACACCAACGGGATAATTTTTATATTATAATAATCTATAAAATTTCCCACTCATCTTTTAAAAGTGATCCAAATCCCAGATCTGAAGTAGAACTTTTGATTCTTCTCCAAGTCCTTTTTAATCTAAGAGATATGTATAAAAGTGTGTATACATACATTAGGACTACAGATCTGAGAAGAGATTTCGGATTGGGAGAGAAAATAGATACAAATATATATAAATATATAAATTACCTTAGATACGCATATGGTTGATTCTCTTATCTTTTTATTAGATTTCTAATCTTCTTTGATTTGTATGAATATAAATACAAATATATATTACAGTTTAGAAATAAAGTTGAGAAGAAGAAATAACAAAGCTTCACTACTGCCTCCATAAAAGTATGAGAGGAGAAGGAAGGGCTACTAGGCCTAGATTTATATGTGCTAGAATCAACCAAAACCGTTAGCTCAAAATATATTAAATTTAGGCCATTATGATGTAGGTTTATAGGTGATGCCAGGTCACTATCGGTGGACTTCCCTTGGGTTACTGGTTGACCGCTGAGAGTCGACTGTCGCCAATAACGTGTCGACCTGTGGGCCTGGGAAATTAATATAAAACATTAACTTCTTGTAATTTAAATGTTTTCATTTCGAATTCATTTTTTGTCTGTAACTTCTTCTTTTGGACTCTGATTGCGAAACTTCAAATATGAAAGTTGCTCAGAATTCACCACGAACGCAATGGTGTAAGTTTCATGGTCAAATTCCATCATTTGCACAAACTCCTTTTTAAAGTCTAGTTAATTAGTTAACTAACTTATTAAGTAACTAATGCCAAATTATGGGGTATTACATTCTTCCCCCCTTAAAAAGAATTTCGTCCTCAAAATTTTACCAATGACTAAGTCATGATTTTGGATCATAACCATCATAAACTACACAACCTATGAGTGTACGACAAACTTTGTAACCAAATGTGCATAAGTGCATAGTGTATTACAACGTCACCACATAGAAAATATGCAGAATGATTCTAAATCAGATCCTCCTATATGAATGCATATCTTTTGAAAACACTTTTGAAAAATATGATGAAAACAACCTACAAATATACTGGATGTTCTACATGTATGCAGCTTTTTGAAAAATCTTTTCATTTAAAACCCCTCATACTCCTGCAAATGGAATTACAAAGCAACCAATTTAGGATCCACTTTCTATCATTCAATAATTTAATGCATCGAAAAATCATATCCTAAACTTTACTCCTATGCCCGAAAAAGGAATGTAGGTAGAGAATTAGCATTCTTACCACATTATAATCTTCCTATTCTCGTAGTACAATGGAAATTTCTTCGTTGCTCCGGATTTACTTAAAATTTTCCATGCATGAAACGCATAAGGAGACTTATTTTCAAGCTCTAAAATAGAATTAAGTCTAAAAATAGACTTGGATGCGTCGTCGACAATGTATGAAAATAGAAATTCTAAGGCTAAAATGGATTTTTCCTTGTTATCGTTTGCATTCATCGCATTACCGACCATGGGCCGTTAAATTTGCAATAACTTTATTTGCCTTCCCTATGCTTATCATGCGGCATTTAAAATCAAATTCTTTATAGAATCTTTTTTGTTTTTCAAATATGTACATCATTTGGAAAAATAAAATCCCATAATATTTAGACGCACATTTTCCCTTGAAATAAAATTTTGAACAAAGACTCTTAAAATAATTTAAGAGCCAATAACTAAAACATAAAACTTTTTCTAACCTTTTTTTTGAATGGGAACTTTGCAAATCAAGTGGATGTTTTTTCAAAAAAAATTCCTTCTCAGTTTTTTTATAATAAATCAAGCCACAATTTTAGCGTAATCGAAAGTCGGTTATGCGCTAAATGCATAAACCAAATTCCAAATTTCTACAGCTAACCTCTACCCAAAAATTTGAAATTTTATTTAAAAATTTCAGCACATCTATTATTCAAAAAATTTATCTTTCAAGGAACATGAGCAAGATCCGTGATATCAAAACAAATTTATCACATCCTTTGCTAAAATTTCCAACTATTCTAAACTTTCAGTCTCATATTGCATTCACTGTTAGTTAAGTGTCTTATGAGATTTAATATTTATATTTTTTCTCTATTATGCATATATATAGAAGCGGTTCGCAAATCCAGAAACATAACAAACAAAATGAATGGAAACTCATAATATCACGCTCGACTTTTATAAGAGACAACTAACAGTTTTATAACCCAATAACCCAAAAGAAAAGTACAAATGTTGGAAATAAAAAGATACAACAATCTTAAACAAAACACGGCCTAAGAACTTCAAGAAGGTCTCACTCCACGGCTGGAGCTTGAGCCACAGTCATGAATGCGGATTGGTCATAGCATGGCGGCTATGTAGCTAATCTCACACACCTAGATATGCTACTCCCTCCTGATCTCTCGGAGCTCTGCCTGCACCTGACAAACAGTAACAAGCTCAAGATTCATGTATCCCTCGGTGCCCTACGCTATTCCCTAATGTTGGTGCTGGTATAAGTGGTGCAGCAGGCGGTAAAGGAATATTCATCCTCTTAATGGTGGTACGGTCGATGGCAGGAGGGACCTTCCTTACCACTGGCTCTCCACCCAAATTTACCTCATAACGCATAAACACTCTGGTGAGCAAGTTAAAATATGGAAAGTGAGTCCTCGGTGTACCAAGTTGCAACATCCCCAACTTGGAGGCCCATAATTAACGACTACAAATGATGTAGTCATCCATAGTTATTAATTCTCAGCGACCAAATACGATAATGCAAGATTCATTGACACACAAAAAAACATGAATATAAAAAAATTTAAAACACGAAACAAGATCACATTCCATTTCCAAACAATCAATTCATTATACAATCCCACAATAGTTCACCATGCTCAGAGAAAATATATTTATAACAAAATACGCCAAGAGCGACATATGAAGATGCCCCCTTGGATGATCAGAGTATATATAGGAAATTTAACAACTTTGCCATTACAAAAAAACACATCGGAATGAAAATAAAAGAGAACAATAGATATTTATCATGCCTCCTTAATGTCCCTGGAAGCTTATTCGTCAAATGAGGTACCTAAAAATATCAACCCTTAAACTACACAAAATCAATGATTACCCAAGAGTTTAAAGGGAAAAATAAACTTCGAGTCAAACATAAAGCCTGGTATGAATAATAATCTACCATCTCTAACACTTTAGATATCTAAGGAGACCACGCCGCTTAGCGGTTCCCCTTATTAGTATCCTAAAACCATATAGTGTGCTCCTGCATCCACAGTGGTTAAAGAATTCAAAATAATATAATATGATGATATGTAAAACAAGTGAACCAATTCTGCATCACCCATCCCCATTCATTTTGACTATTTTTCTCCATTATATTCCTAGGATTACTATTAACCTAATAGTTTTCATAGGCTGACTAATAATCGATAAAATGTTTAAGAACCCCCTATCCATTTACATAGTTTTCGTGGGATCACTAGGAACCTATTGGTAACTCCAATATCTTTACTCTCATCCTAGTTTTCATGGGTTAAATAGGAACCTATTGGTAACTCCAATTCTCTTCTTATCCTAGTTTTCACGGGATGACTAGGAACCTATTGACATCTATCAATATCTTAATCCGAATGTAGTTTTCATGGGTTCACTATAAACCTGTTGCCCCCGCCAATATCAAATCATAGTTTTCATGGGCTAACTATGAACCTTTCTTTCTCACATCTTCAATTGTACATAGTTTTCATGGGCTTACTATGAACCAATTGGCCCTTGCCAATATCTTTTCTTATACACAATTTTCATGGGATTACAGAGAACCTATTGGCTCCTACCAATACTTTCCTTTAATATTTTAGCATCATATATTCTGGTCTTCTTGACCTCTTGGATGCAATTCTACTCATTCAGGATTTAACTTAATTCATATTCACCACTGGGTCAACCTAGCTGATTATTATACCCTTCCCTATAATACAGTTATGGTACATTATAATGTGAATATTTATACATATATGAAGAAGAAAACACAATAACTTGGTTAATTCTTTTAACCATTTTAATCAAAGAAAACTTCTTCAAAAACTCCTTTTCAAAACACTTTATTTATTTATGTCTTGGTTTTCTTTTAAATTGAGATTGGGTTATTTGTTTTGAAGATTAAGGCTTTAAAGCCATCAAAACCTTGCTTTTGACCTACTGGATAATCTCCTTCGAAAGCATATAAGCCACCTTTCAAAACATTTGGCCTCTACCTTTCGAAACACTTTAAAACTTCTCTCTCAAAACCATTCGAATGTAATAAAGTATTACTTGTTAACTCTTAGAAGCATAGCTTCGAAACATTTGAAAGTACCCTTTCGAAACCTTTGGAAGTATCCCTTCAAAAACCATTGAAAGTCCATCTTTCGAAACCATTGGGCTTATACTTAAATATCTTTTGAAACTATTGTGAGTAAAAGCTGATTAATGCCACTTAAAGCAAATCTTATCTAACTAACCTGGCATGTGTAAACTTGTAATTGTTTGCCTCAACTTTTCAAATTATTTACTAAAATAACTCCGCTTAATTTCATATCTAAATTAAGGTTAATTTAGCAAATAAGCCCTTCCAATAGAAACTGAATATTGCAAATAAGTCCTTCTTCTGAAAAAAATTAAGTTGTATAGTAAATCACTTAAGAAAAATCCCTAAAAATTACAAAAATACACTTTCATCATGTTGTCTAACATATCAAAATTTCAGACCCAAATTCTCTATATAATTTTTGGAATAAATTTATCTACCCAATTAGCCATAATTTCCTTTGAAAATTCAAAATAATCTTTCCATATCTTGGAAAATTATCAAAATTAAAACCTACATCCAAAATCATGTTTTACATAATACAAAATTTTTCCATGGCATTTAAACATCGGTATCAATCGGTTTTGACCTGTATATTTTTTATTTAAACCTTCTTGTCTAAATTAAACAAATTGCAATTCAAGCATATCATCATCCAAATCATCATAAAATCCAATTTAATCTTAAATCCAAAAAAGCATATATTTATAAAACATAATTGAGATGGTATAAATTATTATTCATCTTGATCAAGATAAGGAGATTGGATTGAGATTTATTACCCTTCTTTGATTCCTTAGCTTGATTTGAATTTTCTTTCCTTCCTAGCTGTGGCCGGCTCCTCCTTGATTTATGTTTTTTTTTGCGTTTTTGTGAAATGAGAAATAACTGTGAATGGTGTAAGGGATGTGAATATATACAAGGGTAGGGATTATATGCGGCTAATTCTCAATATACCCTTATGCGAATTAATTAACTTTAAGCCCATTTAATTAAATATATTAAGCATGACCCCTTAAGTATTTATTTAAATCTCAATCCCCTTATCACTTAACATTTACGTTATTCTATTTAATTTATTTAATTAAATCTTCGAAATAATGTTATCAAAAATTAGAGGTGTTATAGGTTCCCTTCCTTAAAGAAATTTGTCCTCGAAATTCAGTAAGGACTAAATACTAAACATAGCAATCATTCGTAATGACTCTTAACAAACATACTAGTCTAACTGACTAGCTATTATATATATAAATTTAATATTGACATATGCTCAAAGCAGATTAGGATAAGTATCTTGAATCATGTCCTTTGTCTCTCAAGCATAGTCCTCGTTGCCGCTCCACTGAACTTTCATTAACTTGACTGTCGTGTTCCTCAATCATTTCTCATCTCTCGCTACAACCCAAACTGTTTGTCTAACGAAAGTCAAATTAGGCTCTACTACTAGATCTTCCAACCTTGTCGAAGGAATAGTAGTTTTTGGATCATGCACATACTTGTGAAGATGAGACACATGAAATAAATTATGGACACCTGCCATAGTACTCGGCAACTCTACTATGTATACGTGTTTTCCAATCTTCTCTATAATCTAGAATAGACCAACATATCATGGTGCCAGTTTCCCTTACTTACTAAATCATACCGCACCCTTTATCAGTGATTCCTTAATGAAAACCCTATCTCCAACCGAGGATCCAAGGTCTTTACGCCTTTTATCTGCGTAACTCTTCTACCTGGATTAAGCTTTCTTCATTCTTTCTTGGATCAACTTAACCTTCTCTGATGCCTCCCTAACCAAATCTAGACCTAAGACCAATCTATCTTCAATCTCTAACCAACATACTAGTGATTTGCATGGCCTTCCGTACAAAGCTTCAAAAGGTGCCATTCCTATACTAGTCTGATAATTATTATTATAGGAAAATTCAACCAAATGCAAGTAATCCTCCCAAGATCCACCAAAGTCCAATACACAAGCTCTCCAAAACTCCTCAAGTACCTTATTGATTCTCTCTGTCTGCCATCTATTGGTCGTTGATATGCAGTACTCAACTTGAGCTTCGTGCCTAACACATTTTGTAGACCCTTCCAGAATTCACTGGTGAAAAAAGCATCTCTGTCACTGACTATGCTACTAGGAACTTCATGTAGTCTAACTATGTTCTTCATGAACAACTTAGCTAAAAGAGGTGCCGTCTTGGTTGACTTAACTGGAATGAAATGGGCACTCTTGCTCAACCTATCACAATAACCCACATATTTTCATTTCCACTATTTGACCTTGGCTACCCATCTATAAAATCCATGGATATCGAATCCCATTTCCAGATTGTAATCTCTAGAGGCTGAAGCAATCCACTCGGCTTTTGATGTTCGGCTTTCACTTATTGAGAGTTTACACATTTCCTAGCCCACTAGCTAACATCCCTCTTCATACCTTTCCAACAGAAGCTCCTCTTCATATCTTGATACATCTTGGTTCCTCCTGAATGAAGGTAAACTTGGACCGATGACATTCCCTAGGAACTTCTTTCCTTAAGTTCTCAATAATGGAACACATAATCATCCCTTCTTTCTCAACCATCCTCTTTGATCAAGACAAAAATCTTTCAGATCATCGATCTCAGTTCCAACCACAAGCCTTCTAATTTTTCTTGGCTAATAATGGATCCTCCTTCTATTTAGAAGCAATTTTTTCGATCATAACTAGTCAAACTTATAAACATGACGACATGGCAGTATTCTGACTAGAACTAGCAGTCGATCGTAACTGCACACCATAGGTAGTCAAAGTTTCTAAATCCTTATGTTCTGCCAACATTGCCAACACCATATTCTGATGCCTTCTGTTAAGAGCATCCGCTACTTTATTTCCTTTCCTAGTAGTATATTTTATACCAAAATCATAAGCTACCAAAAAATATAGCCACCTTTGTTGTCTCATATTCAACTCCTTATGAGAGAATAAATATCTTAAAGACTTATGATTTTTGTATAGCTCAAATCTCTCCCCTAAGAGATAATGCCTCCAAATCTTCAATGCAAAGATCACCACAGCCAACTCCAAATCATGAGTAGGATATCTCACTTCAAGCGGTCTAAGCTGTCGTGAAGCGTAGACAATCACTTTACCCTTCTATATCTACACAGCTCCCGATCTAGTTCCACATGCATTAGTATACACCACTAACCCTTAGTTTCCATCTGGAACTACTATCACAGGTGCATTGGTCAATAAATGCTTTAACTTAAGGAATGTTTCCTCACATTTGTTGGACCAAACAAACTTCACCTACTTCTTGGTTAACTTAGTCAAAGGCGCTGCTATCCACAAGAAATCCTTAGTGAATCTCCGGTAATAGATAGCTAGTCCAAGAAAACATCTAATCTCAGTCAGCATCTCTGGTCCCTTCCATTGATCTTCTCTGGATCAACTGATGACCCCTTCTCTGAAATCATATGACCAAGAAACTTAACCTCTTTCTTCCAAAAATGTCACTTAGAAAACTTCACCTTTACCTGATGCCGCCTTAATGTCTCAAGCACAACTCTAAGATGATCTTCATGCTCTCTTTCATCCTTAGAGTATAACAAAATTTCATCCATAAACACCAACATGAATCTGTCCAAATACTTTCAGAAGACTCAGTTCATCTAATCCATTAAGAAAGCAGGTGCATTCGATAACTCGAATGGCATTACTAACCACTCATACGTACCATATCTAGTCCGAAATGTTGTCAAAGAAATGCTGTCCTCTGCCACTCTTAACTGATGAAAGCCTATCGAGCATTTTCATTGGTTGTCGTGCTTCCTCCACCATGATTTCCTCTTCCGTTTTCTGCTTCCATAACTTCTTTCTCGTAAATCTGCATACGAGCTTTAGTACGATATAGAAGAACGATCAAAGAGAAAGGGGAATATCTACTTATACATATATCTATATATGTAATACAAGAACGTTACTATAGCATTGACCCAAACCCATTGGTTTCACGGGCTGACTAGGAATCTATTGACATCTGTTAATATCTTAATGTGGATACAGTTTTCATGGGTCCACTATAAACCTATTGGCCCCTGCCAATATCAAATCATAGATTTCATGGGCTAACTATGAACCTATCTTTCTGGCATCTTCAACTGTACATAGTTTTCATGGGCTCAATATGAACCTATTGGCCATTGCCAATATCTTTTTCTATACTCAGTTTTCATGGGCTTACTGAACCTATTAGCCCCTACCAATTCCTTCATTTAGTATTTTAGCTTCCTATATTCTGGTTTTCCTAACCTCGTGGATGCAATTCTACTCATTTAGGAGTTAACTTAATTTATATTCACTACTGGGTCAAACTAGCTGGTTATTCTGCCTTTCCCTAAAATATAGTTATGGGTACATTACAATGTGAATATATACACATATACGAAGGAGAAAATACAATAACTTGGTTAATCCGTTTAACCCTTTTAATCAAAGAAAACTTCTTCAAAAACTACTTTTCAAAATACTTTATTTATTTATGCCTTGGTTTTATTTTAAAATGAGATTGGGTTATTTTTTTAAAAAAAATTAAGGCTTTCGAAACATTCAAAACCTTGCTTTCAACCTTGCTGGATAACCTCCTTCGAAAGCATATAAGTCACTTTTCAAAACATTAAGCCTATGCCTATGGAAACACTTTAAAAATTCTCTCTCGAAACCTTTCGAATGTAATAAAGTATTACTTATTAACTCTTAGAAGTATAGGTTCGAAAACTTTGGAAGTAACCCTTTTGAAACCTTTGAAAATACCCCTTTCGAAACATTTGGATTTATACTTAAATATCATATGGGTCAAATTGAATATAAAAAAAGTATCTCTTTCAAAACCATCCCTTATCATATGAAAAAATTGGGGAAAATTTGAGGCGTCGACACCATACCTTTCGAAAGCTTTAAATCATTTAAATAAAACACTGAAGGATAACATCTAAACGCCCCTTCAAAGCCATTTCCTTCGACGCCCTTGGACTCTTTTGAAAGAAATTAGGAAGTGGCTTAAAACATCTTTAAAACAAAACTACCCTTCTAAGGCATTGATGAATTCAGTATACTCTAAAGGCAAAAGAATGGCAGTAGAGCTTTGACTAGGTCAAAACCTTATCTTTCGAAAGCATTATCTTATAACTAAAGGAAATCATTCGCAAGCTCTTAATTTTAAAACATAAGATGGAAACCCCTTCGAAAGCCTTTATAAGAAATCTTTTGAAAACATATGCTTCGACTCCTTCAAAAGCTTTAATAAAACAAAGGCAGGCGCTTCCCTTTTTAAAATAAACAAATGGTATCAAGCCCATCAGAAGCAATGCTTTCGACACTATACCTTTCTTCTTTCTCCATTCCACCACGTGCCATCTAAGTGATACCTTGTGTATTGGTTTTGGCTTAGTGGGGTTTCGAAATGATTGAAGGCGGAAGCTCTGAATCAAAAGGTATTTATATTTGAGGTGGAACCTGCTTTTCTGAGTAAAAGCCGATTAATGCCACTTAAAGCAAATCTTATCTAACTAACCTTCTAGATGTAAACCTTTAATTGGTTGCCTCAACTTATAATTTTTTTTTTATTAAAATAACTACCGCTTAATTTTAGATCTAAATCAAGGTTAGTTTAGCAAATAAGCCTTTCCATTAAACAAAATTAATATTGCAAATAAGTCCTTCTCTAAAATAATTTAATTTGAATAGCAAATCACTTAGGAAAAATTTCCAAAAATTGTAGAAATTCACTTTCATAATGTTATCTAACATATCAAAATTTCAGACCTAAATTCTCAATATAATTTCTAAAATAAATTTCTATACCAAATTAACCATAATTTCCTTTGAAAATTCAAAATAATCTTTCCACGGCTTGTAAAACTATCAAAATTATAACCCAACACCAAAATCATGTTTTACATCAAATAAAAATTTCCATGGCATTTAAACATCAATATCAATCAGTTTTTCCCTAAAACTGCATATATTCTTATTTAATCATTCTTGTTTAAATCAAATAAATTGTAATTCAAGCATATCGTCATCCAAATCATCATAGAAACGAATTTAATCTTAAATCCAAAAAAAAATGTTCATAAAAGATAATAGAGATGGTATAGATTATTATTCACCTTGATTAATATAAGGAGATTGCATTGAGATTTATTCTCTTTCTTAAATTCCTTAACTCGATTTGAATTCCCTTCTCTTTTCATCCTAGTTATGGCCGGCTCCTCCTTGATTAATGTTTGTGTTTTGTGTTTTTGTGAAATGAGAAATAACCTTGAATGGTGTAAGGGATGTGAATATATATAAGGGTAGGGATTATATGTAGCTAATTCCCAGTATAACCTTATGCAAATTAATTAACTTTAAGCCCATTTAATTAAATAATTAAGCACGGCTCCTTAAGTATTTATTCAAATCTCAACCCACTTGTCACTTATATTTACATTATTTAATTTATCTAAGTAAATCTCCTAATGTTACCAAAAATTAGGGGTGTTACACAACTCCCCGATCGACTATATGGAGCATCAAAACACGAGCCTAATTAATGGCTATGCCACCAATTATATCATAGGGAGCTCTCCGCACTGAGGTATACACCTGGTCAAGGCTCCATGTCTTCAGAATGATATCATATGGAATGATGTGCATGGCGAGACGGGCCATCAGTCGTAAAGTGACGGCGCTCTAATCACCGACATTTGTAGAAAAGACTATTGTAGAATCTCAAGATTAGTCGTATGTATGTCATCTAAATCTGCACATACTACAGATATCTCAAAAATCCTAGCGGGATCATCATCTGACATCTCAATCCGAGTCCCCTTCACCTTGAAATTGATACAACTGTTGCCATCATCAAAATTCTATGCCATGTGCGCATAGAAAAGACAGATGCAGCACGGGTAATATTCTCGCTCATAAGTCTAGACGTGGAGGATCAGTGCAAGTCTACCACAATGAAAAGCTCTTTAAACCTCAGAGCGGCGAAATATTCGAACTTCATTGGTCAGCCATGAAGAAAATCAATGTCTGCCATTCCAAAATTGGTGACGATCTTGCGCTCGCTCCGATCAAGCCAAGCGGCTTCTTGAGGAGGGAGCTTAGGGTGACGAGAGAAAGCACCTCGGTTCATGGTAGCGCCATAGGTTGACAGGTGGTTGGAAAAAAAGAGAAAAGTGTTCAGATTCGGGTTATTGGTGGGGAAAAATTTGGCACGCAAGAATTTTTGGGTCAGTTGGTAGGGGAATGGAGGAGAGAGGCATTGAATAAGCAGAGGAAGGGGAGGTGGAAATGGGTTCGGTTAAAAAAATTGAAGAGGGGGAAGAGAGTAAGGGTGTGCGACAGCTAAAGTTCAAGATGCGACTTATGTTCATGTCCAAAATTAGGGTTTAGCCCGAATCCGCCTAGCGGTCGACCGCTTGTTCAACCTCTAGCCCATATTTAGGCGCGGCCTGAACCTAGCTCCAATAGGGCCAGTTAAATTAATTAATATTCTATTGACTGTTATGCATATCATCTTTAGTTTATCCCATCCATAAAAATTATGCCTTCCACACGATAGTATCCACCTTACTGTGTAGACCCTTCCTTGGCAAGATTTCGATAGCCCCAACAAAACAATTACAACCAACAACACTTCCAAAAACCCAAAAATACTCAAGCTGTAATTTCATGCCTACTTTGCAGGAAATATTTTTTCCAATAGCTGGTGGGTACAACAAAACTTCAAGCTGTATACCCAATAAAATTGAATGATATTCCTATTTTGGACGTACTTTAAAGAGAGAAAATACGAAAACCTCGATTTTATAAATCGAAAGATCACTGAGATAAATATTTTCTCCTTTATACTTGTTTCTAAATAACAGAAACTATTTCATACCAAAATGTAACGACCCGAAATTTTGAGTCGCAAGATTTGAACATTTAATTCATTTTAAATGTTGAATATGCGTTATAATATGAATTTTTTAATAAAAGACTTTGGTTAAATTTGAAATACGGGATTTTAATTGAAATTTGAATAATAATTTAATATTAGAATTGGAATAATTGGTAATTCTGAGTATAAATAGATATAAAATTAGGTTCTAAAATTTATTTTAAGTCTAATTGGATTTGAATTATAATGTTGGACTGTTGGATTAAATTTGAAGTCGATGGGTTGAATTTGGGAATTTTGTATTTATTTAATAATGGTATTTAATAATATAATAATGCAAATATTCAGATTTTGATTTAAACTGAATCAGAATGATTTCTAATGTGAATATAAATTTTATACTAATTATAATAGAGTTAATAAAACCTTAAAGGTGATGTTTTAAGTGATTTCGACGATTTTGGAAATTGCTCGATTTAATCGACGAGTTAATTAGCCTTCCGGGGCACAGTCTCGGAATTCGACGAAACTTATTCCATTGGATCCGTAATAGTTAGTTATGATCAGATTTCAATTTTCGTAGCAATCGGAGTTGTCGTTTGACCCCGGCAGCTTAAAACGCATAGAAAATACTTTAATCGATTTAATTTTAAATTGATCGTTTATTTCCGTAACTCGTGCATACGATCGAATTAGCTTCCGAAACACATTCCATTGTGTTCAGAACGTGGGTAAAACCTTAGAAATGCCAGGCGGCATGCGTTGTTTGGAGTTCGTTTGAAAAAGTTGCTTTATAATGTTTTTAATATTAAAATAATGTAATTAAAGGTTTATATATATATTGAATTAGGGCCGAAACCCTAATTGCCTTCAGAGCCGCCGCTTATATCTATTCATGGCCGAAAATTAGCGATTTTCGCCCTCTATTTGCGATCGATCCACACGATGATTCCAAAAACTTTCAACTAGAGAATCGTAGAGATTGGCGAGCTCTACACATTGACCGGTCGTGATCGTATTCGAAGGCGTGTGGAAGCTAGAATCTTGCCGCGTGCGTCTCCGTTTCAATCAAGATTTGCTCGACTTAGGGCTCACCGAGTTCCACCATATTTGGGTCGAGCGTGGAGGAGGTGGTGAGCTATGTAGTGGTAACCTCCGATCGAGGTGGATGGCTCCGTGGCAGGCGCGATTCCAAACCCTAAGCTGTGATTTAGGGTTCGACATTGAACCTGTACGTGCGCTTGGAAGAAGAAGGTGCGGGCCGTGTGTTTTGGTAATAATAAAAAAAGAAAGAAATTTGTTTAAATTTGAAATTGAAATTTGTAAAATTCATATCTAATGCATTTGTGGTCAGAATCGGACGATTTTGGAAGCGTCGGGATCGCAGCGGCGTAATCTACGCGATGAAGAAAATCCGGAGACGATCGGAGCAAGCATAAATTTTAGATTAAATCGAACGGCTCGATTTAATTTGAAATTTCAAACGCTCGTCAAAATTTAGGTGAGTTTAACTCACTCACATCTGGAGTACTAGTTAATTCAAATAGTCAATATTTAAATGATTGCTTGATTGGTTGAATATGATTGAATCGAAATATGTTGTTGTGCTAATTTCTGTGGATGTAGGGAAACAGGTTGGAGGGATCCAACTGGATCCCTCACAAATAGAATCTATTTATATTCTGTGATAAATTGTTTAGATCCTGTTATGTTATGCTCTATTTATATGCTATAATAGATTAAATTGAAAATTTAATTATGATGTGCTATGATTTGGAAAAGACCGCCTGAGAATTTAAATATAAATAACTGAATTGGGTTAAAGGGAGATTAAAGACATTCTTGAGTAAAGAATTTAAAGGGAATTGAAATCAAGTGATTGGTTGATAAATTGAAGTGTTGAATTTATGGTTTGGAAGGGAATTGAGAATTGATAAAATAAAAACGAGATTTATTTAAAAAAAAAGGGAAGTGTGCTTTCTCCTGGAAATTTGTATTTTGTTTTTAAGAAAGCTTTCAAATCTATAAAATTTGCAGTTTAAATTTGCTTAGAATATTTTTAGAAAGAAATATTATTTTAAAATGTTTTTAAGTGAAATAAAATATTTGATTAAGTAATTATGGTATTTAATTATTTCAAAAGAAGTATAGTAGTATTAAGTTTCCAAAAGGAAATTTTAATATGGATATTTGATTTAATAACCTTATTTTAAAAGTTAAATTTTATTTTAAAATACTTAGGAAACCCCAATATGTTTCCTTGAGTATTATTTTCAATTAAGTAATTGTCAAAGCTTATTTTAAATATTTTAAACTTATATTTGAAAGTGATTTCCAGGGATAGCAATATGTTTAAAAATAAAAGGAGCTGTTTTTAAAGTATGGAAAGGAATTTTACGGGACGAACGTAAAATTGAATTGGGTAAATCGTGATTGGATTGACAAAGAGAATTCTTGGGTTATCCTAAAATGGAAGTATATTTCCCCTAAGATGTCAAGTACGTTCTTAAAAAGCTGATTTTTGAAAAGTTTGAAGTTTGAAGTTTTATTAAAGAATGATTTCAAGAAATGTTTTAAGATGTAAGAATTTAAAAAAGTAAACATTTATCAAAGTAGTTATAGAAGAAATTATTTTAAAAAGGGTAATTAGAACTATGTTTAAAGAAAATTATTATTATTTATACTTTGTAAAATGGTTCTATTTTAAAGATAATCAAACAAAGTTTTATATGAAACTTGTATAGGATTTCATAGTTTTATTTAAAATCTAGTATGACTTAACTTATTTTAAAGATAATAGTTTATATTTCATTAAGTAATTTTATTCGAAACATTTTTAAAGGTATCTATATATATTTTAAAACTAAGTACGTAAGTAGTGTTAATGTAAATGTTTTGATGTATTTTCAAAGATAAAGAATTTTAATTATTATTAGTACTTGGATGTTTTCAGAGGAAGTAAAGATTTGGGGAATCTATTCCATGAGGAAATTGGGTTTGAAAGGTGTTTCAAAAGGATTTGAAAATGTAAATATATCTCGTAAAGATATTTTGAGGAAATAAATAATTGGGAATTATTTATTTTGTGATGGATGTTTGTGAATATTAATTGATAGTTAAATCACCGACTATCAATATTGGACAAATGCGTTGATCGTTTCGAAGAGACCGGGATTGAGATTTATTTCTCGAAAACCACTTCGATCTGGTTTGTACGTTTCGTGGAAAAACGTGTTCGAAGTCGAAGATGGAGCAGTGAAGTGCAAGGGCTAGTCGCTACTAATCCTGAGGATATTTCCAAAATGGATGTAGTAGGAGTAGTGCCTTCGGTTCCGTTCGAACCCGGGACGGACTTGTATGGAGGAATGCTTTCGGAACATCGTCAGGTGGACGATGGGCATTCTAAGTGAAACGTTCAAAAAGGTAACGCTTAGTCTCAAGCCTCATCAAATGTGAATGACCGAAAATCAGGGGTTATGCAGCAAGGCTTCGTGGGTAGCCCCCACTTGAGAGTAAGGTCATCCCTATCTAGATGCCCCTTTTATTTTGGCTTAGTGGTGCGGTTGCTGATCCCAACCGCAGGATGATCTTATTCGGAACTGTCCAATAAGGGATGGTTCCGGTCTTGTGTTGCAAGGGAGCGGGCGTACTCCTTGGTACTGTGATCTATACCACGTACTGTGACAGGTGGTACCCCAGTGCCTAGTCATTAGTTGGAATCCATTCTCCCGACGAGCCTTTTACGAGTTTTGTTTGTATTACCCACTCTGTGGCTAGTAGCTGGAATTTAATAGATGTAACTATTTCGGCTATTTTATAAGTATTTGTAAATAGACCCTATTATAATATCAGACGATTTCTATAAAAAGTGTTTTAGCTATCGTAAGGTAAATACCTGACATGTTTATTTATGGCGTGGTCTTACGAGATGTTTTTGTTTTCAAAAGGATTTTTGAAACTTACTAATCAATTTGGATGCATTATTATCAGCTGGTATTCCAGACTGACTCAGGTGTTATTTTATTATAATGCTCGGGTCAGACCGAGTATTATATGTACAGGACATGATACTATGGAGCAGGAGAGGAGCTGGAGTCCAAGACGTACTATTCGTATTTGTATATATATATCCGCTGCTATGATGGTTTGAGATTGTCTGTCTGGTAAATTTTTTTTGTATGAGATACTCTGATGATATGATGTATAAAACAGATACAGTTTTATTTTGTGTAAAGATCTATTATTTACTATTATATTTTATTCCGCTGCGACTGTGAGATTCTGATATTGTTTAGTTTCTTCTTCTTCTTCTATCTCTCCTTCTTTAACCCTAATGGTTCGTACTTCTATTCCACTTGAGTTAATTGATGTAGAATAGCGTTGACTCAATGGGTACGGATTTGCGGGCTGTCACACTTGGTATCAGAGCTTAGGTTGGCGACAACCTAGGCTTTGGTGGGGAAATTACTCATTGAACTGAGTCAATAGTACTCTATGATGAGTTGAGTGTAATAATAGATATGAGAGCGTACTTGTTAGTGAATATAAAATTGTTTTTTATATACTGTGTTGACTTATCGGTTGAGTGTTTATGAATTCTGGTCGGTACAGGAAGTACAACCGTATCGATAGGGGTTTCTAAACTCTTAAATATGATAAACCAACATAGTATTGTTTTTAAAGAGGGTAAATGAAATAATTTTACCCAAAATTATATTTTGATATAAAAGGAATAATTTTTTGAAATTATTATATATATATCTGGTTGATTGGTTGTTAATACTATAATTAAATAAGAATCTAAAATTTAATCTAAAATTTGAAATGGTTATAACCAAATAAATTCCATGAGTATAGTTAATACAAAGGAGGAATAACAAAATTTGAATTAGACCAGAATTTGAATTCTTAGAATTTTTAAAAGGATTTTAAATGTATTTGAAAATAAAAGTTTGGAAATTTGAAATCCTGGGAAAGTTGGAAATGTTTGCTAAGGTGTTTGAAGGTAATGATGGAATATTGTTTTGGGAAGTATTTTTGAATGGGAACTGTTTTGAAATGAATTTGGGAAAGTAAGGATGCACTTCAGTCGCTGGAAAATAATCCTGATGATGCTGGCCATATCATTAGAATTCATTTTCGAGTTTCTAAAGTGATGGATTGCTACCATGTGAGTGATTATGATATTTGTTGGACTTGTTTGGGATAAGTAAAATAAATTGGACTTAGAATAAATTGATTTGGGTTATAGTGTAATGAATTATACCCACAAGCTATTAAGTATTATACTTATAATCTGGAATTGTGAATTTAAAATTTGCAAAGGATTAAGGTGAAGGAAAATTGGTATCCTTAAGAATTCAGTGATACACATATATACAAAATTTGGAATTGTGATTATAAGATGTAAATGGATTAGAATGAGCAATATAAACCTTAAAGTAAATAAGTTGATGAACTTATAAATAGGAAATGGAATTTATAATCATTAATGGGAAATAATTAAATGGTATGGTGATGAATTCAAACCTAATCTCAAATGAAGTGTAAACTGAAATAAGGTGAAGAAAAATATAAAAGATAAAAAGGTGAATGAACTTAAGTTAGTAAATAAATTTTGAACTTGTTTATGGAAAATTAAAATTTGATTGAATTGGATTTAACTTCGATTAAATGGAGTTGAGTTGAATTTGGAATAAATTAGAATCAAAATTCAGTTGTGTTACGAATAATTTTGGATAGAATTAAAATCTTATTTAAGATAGCAAAGGAAATGGTATAAGTTCAAGATGGCTAAATAAATTTGGTTGAACTTGAGTTAGAATTGGAAGAGAATTAAACTGAAAGAAATTTAATTAAGTTGAAGGATATTATATGAATAAAATTTTAACTCAACTAAATTTAAAGGAATTATTTGAGAATGAATTTAGCGTAAGCTAAATTAAATAAACAGAAGCTTGAAGATGAATTTAGTGTAAACCAAATTAAATGAAATTTTGTGTAGGCATGGATGGAATTTTAGTGGATTGTTAAGAGTATTTTTGAAAGAATAATAAAAACCCAGTTCTAGTATGGATTTAGTATTTGAAAATAAAAGTAGAAGTGTAAATGAATAATGAAATTAGATTATAACAGTGAGGGTTTGACTTATAAATAAATTCAAATGAGTGCAATAATTTAAAAGTGGTCATGTTATCAACAATTCAGAATAAATCGAGGAGATGAATTAAAATTCCAAATGGATAGAATAAATAAACAAATTGAATTAAAATTTGTAAATGAAATGGGAATTGGGTTGGATGAGAATCAAATGAAAATAAAATTTATATTGAAGATAATGAAAAATATTGTGAAAAGAACTTAAGCAAACTGAATAATAATTGTGGTCGAGCTTTATAATGTTGTCTTGGATAAATTTGTTTAGGTAATAAACATTGATATGCAAGTGAAATGGTTTTAGTTAATTATTGAGATGAAATAAGAATGTATGAGTTGTATATAACCCAGAATTGAATGATATTAATATAAACCTTTATGGATAATGAATTGGAAATGTAAGATTAGAGATTTAATTCAATAATTGTGATAAATCAAGAATGTTCGGGATGTAAATAATATAAAATGGGATGTTATTAATTTAAACTTAAGTGATGAACTTGAAGTGAGAATAAGAAATTGAATAAAAAAATTAATTACGATGAAATAAAATGTTTGGATTGTGAACCATGTAGAATCGAATAAAATGGATATAAATTGAGTTAAAATTATTAATTTTAACTGGTTATAAGCTTAAGAATTGGTTATTTGTTTGAATAACCACAACCTGCATAGAAATTAGTTGTTAAACTTAAGTGAATGAATCAAAAGAAGTAAATGAAATTGATATTTGTATAATGGGAAATGGATTGGAATCTATTTAGTGGGTTTGTATGTAAATGCAGGTAAATTGAAAAGAAAAGTAAATGAATCAAAAGCTTATATTGCTCTTATTGAAGTGAATGTGAATCTAACATTTGCAACTCAGATGTGAGTCATTCGAGTGGAATATAATGAAGTTTGAATCTGGAAAAGAAATGCAAATAAATCAAATTGGAAGTACATTAGATTGTGAGTCAATTTGAATTTAAATTGAAGTAAACTGAAAATAGTGAAGCATATGTTCATAATATTGAAGTGAATATGAATTGGTGGTAATAGATATGAATTGTATATAGTGCACTTAAATGTAAATCATTCAAGTGAAATAAAATGAAGTTTGGACTTGAATAAGAAATTAAAAGGTTATTGAAATCTTTAAATTGTTGATAAAATATGGTTAATATTGTTAAATTATGAAGTTGCTTGGTTAGGCCATGAAATGAATATGTTTGGCTTACATTTATATTGGAAATGTTGTTAAAATGTTTATATCTTTGAAAACTGATGAGTTTGTTGAGTAAGTACAGGTACGGAAGGCGTTCGATAGAGTTGGAGCGCGTATATGCGTTATCTTAGCCACTTCTTTAAAAATTTGCTAAAAAAGGTACGCCTACGCAAGGGAAATGATATATTTGTTGTGATATATTTTGGTTTCCGACCATGTGGGTCGATGTATATATATTTATCTATATTGCGATATTGCAAAAGCTCCTCCGTACAAGGGAGACTCTGCCAAAATTTTCCGGAAATTTTGGGGGTTAGAAATTTTTTGAAAAATTTGAAATGTTTCATTAATGACAAAGTTGATTTTAAATAACAATTGAAAATAAAAAGGATTTTGGGATAGGAATTGAAACTAGTAGTTTCGGTTTGAAACTAAAGAGTTTAAGCAAAGTGAATTTGGGATTTTCACTAAGTGGGTTTGGCTAGCGGATTAGGAACATTCTTCTACCTTAGAAAATTTCGGGGACGAAATTTTTATAAGGGGGGAGGAATGTAACAACCCGGAATTTTGGGTCGCTGGATTTGAACATTTAATTCATTTTAAATGTTGAATATGTGTTATAATTTGAATTTTTTAATAATAGACTTTGGTTAAATTTCAAATACGGGATTTTAATTGAAATTTGAATAATAATTTAATATTAGAATTGGAATAATTGGTAATTCTGAGTATAAATAGATATAAAATTAGGTTCTAAAATTTATTTTAAGTCTAATTGGATTTGAATTATAATATTGGACTGTTGGATTAAATTAGAAGTCGATAGATTGAATTCGGGAATTTTATATTAATTTAAAATGGAATTTAATAATGTAATAATGCAAATATTCAGATTTTGATTTAAACTGAATCAGAATGATTTCTAGTGTGAATATAAATTTTATACGAATTATAATAGAGTTAATAAAATTTTAAAGGTGAAGTTTTAAGTGATTTCGACGATTTTGGAAATCGCTCGATTTAATCGACGAGTTAAATTAGCCTTCCGGGGCACAGTCTCGGAATTCGACGAAACCAGTTCCATTGGATCCGTAATAGTTAGTTATTATCGGATTTCAATTTTCGTAGCAATCGGAGATGTCGTTTGACCCCGACAGCTTAAAACACATAGAAAATACTTTAATCGATTTAATTTTAAATTGACCGTTTATTTCCGTAACTCGCGCATACGATCGAATTAGCTTCCGAAACACGTTCCATTGTGTTCAGAACGTGGGTAAAAGATTAGAAATGCCAGGCGGCATGCGTTGTAACTAAAAGTTATAATGATTTTAATATTAAAATAATGTAATTAAAAGTTTATATATATATATATATATATATATTGAATTAGGACCGGAACCCTACTTGCCTTCAGAGCCGCCGCTTATATCTATTCATGGCCGAAAATTAGCGATTTTCATCTTCTATTTGCGATCGATCCACGCGATGATTCCAAAAACTTTCAACTAGAGAATCGTAGAGATTGGCGAGCTCTACATATTGACCGGTCGTGATCATATTCGAAGTCGTGTGGAAGCCAGAATCTCGCCCCGTGCGTCGACGTTTCAATCAAGATTTGCTCGACTTAGGGCTGACCGAGTTCCACCATATTTGGGTCGAGCATGGAGGAGGTGGCGAACTATGTAGTGGTAACCACCGATTGAGGTGGATGGCTCCGTGGCAGGCGCGATTTCGAACCCTAAGCTGTGATTTTGGGTTTGACATTGAACCTGTACGTGCGCTTGGAAGAAGAAGGTGCGGGTCGTGTATTTTGGTAATAATAAAAAAATAACTTTGTTTAAATTTGAAATTGAAATTTGTAAAATTCATATCTAATGCATTTGTGGTCAGAATCGGACGATTCTGGAAGCGCCGGGATCGCAGTGGCGTAATCTACGCGTTAAAGCAAATCCGGAGACGATCGGAGCAAGCAGAAATTTTAGATTAAATCGAACGGCTCGATTTAATTTGAAATTTCAAACGCTCATCAAAATAGAAGGTGAGTTTAACTCACTCACGTCTGGAGTAGTAGTTAATTCAAATAGTCAATATTTAAATGATTGCTTGATTGGTTGAATATGATTGAATCGATATATGTTGTTGTGCTAATATCTGTGGATGCAGGGAAACTGTAGGATCGATTTCACCCTAGAGGGGGGGTGAATAGGGTGATGGTATAAATTATAAAAATTAATTGCAGAAGCTTATAAAATAATTTTAAAACAGATCACAGAACAATAGCAGCACAGATAATAGCAGAATAATAAATGCAGAAATAGAACGACACAGAATTTACCCAGCTTCGGCAAAACCCAGCCTACGTGCTGCCCCCAAGGTTTCTACTAGAAATTAGATAGTCCCTCGCTTACACACGTAAACTCGCGACACCCGCTATCGACTAAATCTAACTCTACGCTCAAAACCCTGCCACAACTCAGCTACTGAGTTGCGAATTCTCAAGCTACGCCACGTAGCTTGTCCCCTAGTCACACGACTAGAAAAATAAACGGTTTAAAAAGAAAATACAAATTAAAAAACAATTTAAAACAAACAACCCTAATTTTAAATTTAAAGCCCTTATTAAAAAATGCCGGCCCCTTTTATATTCTAGCCCGTCTCTTTTATTTTCTTCGTTCGTTTATTTGGAGATGCCGGCCGTTCCACTTTGAAGCTAAATTAGGGCTTGTCCCTTCGATCCAGCGACTGCGATTGAATTATTGATGCGGCGTTCTTTTGTCAATCGATGATTTCCTTTGTGCACTTCAACTGCTTCGAATTGATCGAATTCGAAAAGCTTCGATATGTTCTTTCTGTTCCTTTTGCTTTTCTGTTCGTATGCTTGAATTCGATGAATATGCCGATGATGATCTTAGGGTTTATATAGGATTCGAATTCCTATTTTTGCGTTCCTATAAAATCATTTGAATTTGTCAATAATTCACCTCGGCCACTCGATTAATTTCTGATGTTTGATGATTTTACTGACTCAATCAAATTCGAATAATTGATGCTTGCTTGGTTGACACGGTTTTGGATTCAATTCCGTGATGACCACGGCTTCGACTCTGTTCCTTTTTCTGTTGACTTATTTGAACAGTGTTGACTTGTTTGATTAAAAAAAACTTTGACTTGGTCGGCTCCTTGATTTCTACTGCTTCAGCCTTGACTTGAGTGTTTACTTCGGCCATTTGATTTCTTGCATTTTCTTGCTTTTGTGAATCCCTGATTTCATTTTGGTTTTGCTGTCACTTACTTGGTGAGTTTGTTTTCCCTGTGCATTCATGTGTATACCGACATTAATACTGCCATTCCATGTACGTATGTTCATACATTGGTTGGGACTTGAGTTTTTGTGTCGACTCTGACTTTGTTTACTGGTCTAGTTTCAGTTTGCATATATTTGTGAATAGGTCGTGCTTGGATTTGAACTGCTTCATGTTTGCTTCATGTTCTGTTTGACATGTGCATTTGTCTTTGCACTTGCACATTGTCTTCTTTGTACACTTGGGCTTGTAGTTGATGGTAGTTGCTGTGTCATTACTTCTTTGTACACTTGGGCTTGTAGTTGATGGTAGTTGCTGTGTCATTACTTCTTTATACACTTGGGCTTGTAGTTGATGGTAGTTGCTGTGTCATTACTGATTGCTTTGGGATTTAACTTGAGCTTTGTACATCCACTCTTGATGCTGCACTGTTCACTGTTGCACTCGATCATATTGACTTCAGTTGTATTTCTTTGAGATGCTTTTTGCCTCTGTACAATTGTTGCTTCCCTGACCTGGATTACATAGTTTGTTGTGGTCTTTGTATGGTGGTCTTGTGTTTCTGGTGCATTCATTGGTCTATATCATTAGAAGTCTGGTTTAATGTTTTCGACCTGTCCATGGCTTGAAGTATGCACTGTATATTTTGTTTGCATCCTTTCTGGTTGGTCTGGCCTGGACTTCACTTGACCATTGCTCCATGTATACTTGGTGCTTGATTTGGGTTCATACTTGTTCATGTGTACATCTGTGTGTCTTTTGCTCTGTTCTCACTAACCATGTGGTCTGGAATAGTTTGAACTGACTCTTTCATTTGCTTAGTGCATTGTGCATTTGTTTTTGGACTTCTTGAATTTTTGTAGACTTGCTTGTTACATGGTCGACCTGTTGTTTGCACACTGCTTCAATACTGTTGAGTTTTACTTTCTGTTTCACCAGTATTAGTGATGTTGCAACTAGTTTGGACCTGATTTTGTTTTAGCATACTTGGACCTTTTTAAGTGCACCTGTGTTGAATCCAGTTTTAAAAACTCGGGTTTGACCTTGTGCCGAGAGTTGTGACATTTATGTTATTGCACATGAGTTGAACCCGGCTTTTCATTTGGGTTTGACCTGTGCTCACTTGTCCCTGTAAATCGATCAAGTGTATATTTCGGTGTGCACCGCCTTGTGGCATATACAGTGATACACTATGTATGTCACAAGTTGTTCGTGTATGATGAATTCAAATGTAAATGATGACGAACAACCCAAATAACTGAGGCAAATATTATTTTCAAAAATCCATATTTTATTTTATATTGCAAAAATGTTTTATTTTCAATTTTACTGCGTTAGTGAATATTTTTGTAGATTGCTCAGATGCTGGATTCAAACTGGAATGAAGTTGAAGATTAATATGAGTGAGAGTGATATGTAGTGAGGTGAAAATGTAAAAATGAATTGTGATGTAATCAGAAATGTATTGTAATAGAAAATGTATATTTATAGTGAGAGCTTGAAGTTGTACTATCAAAAATTGTAATAAATATTTATTTGAATAAAATATTCGTTTGAATTCAAATTCAGTGTTATTTATTTTATTCAGCAAATATTTATTTAATCTATGAAAAATAAAATAGTACATTAACAAATACATTTAAACGAATGTATATATGTTTATTATCATCAAACAAAAATCATATAAGCGCATATTCAACAGAAACAGGTTGGAGGGATCCAACTAGATCCCTCACAAATAGAATCTATTTATATTTTGTGATAAATTGTTTAGATCCTGTTATGTTATGCTATATTTATATGCTGTGATAGATTAAATTGAAAATTTAATTGTGTTGTCTATGATTTGGAAAAGACCACCTGAGAATTTAAATATAAATAACTGAATTGGGTTAAAGGGAGATTAAAGACATTCTTAAGTAAAGAATTTAAAGGGAATTGAAATGAAGTGATTGGTTGATAAATTGAAGTGTTGAATTTATGGTTTGGAAGGGAATTGAGAATTGTTAAAAATAAAAGCGAGATTTATTTTAAAAAAATGGGAAGTGTGCTTTCTTCTGGAAATTTGTATTTTGTTTTTAAGAAAGCTTTCAAATCTATAAAATTTGCAGTTTAAATATGCTTAGAATATTTTTAGAAAGAAATATTATTTTAAAATGTTTTTAAGTGAAATCAAATATTTGATTAAGTAATTATGGTATTTAATTATTCTAAAAGAAGTATAGTTGTATTAGGTTTCCAAAAGGAAATTTTAATATGAATATTTGATTTAATAACCTTATTTTAAAAGTTAAATTTTATTTTAAAATAATTAGGAAACCCCTATATATTTCCTTAAGTATTATTTTCAATTAAGTAATTTTTGAAGCTTATTTTAAACATTTTAAACGTATATTTGAAAGTGATCTCCAGGGATAGCAATGTGTTTAAAAATAAAAGGAGCTGTTTTTAAAGTATGGAAAGGAAGTTTACGGATGAACGTAAAATTGAATTGGGTAAATCGTGATTGGTTTGATAAAGAGAATTCTTGGGTTATCCTAAAATGGAAGTATATTTCCCTAAGATGCCTAGTACGTTCTTAAAGCTGATTTTTGAAAAGCTTGAGGTTTGAAGTTTTATTAAAGAATGATTTCAAGAAATGTTTTAAGATGTAAGAATTTAAAAAATAAACATTTATCAAAGTAGTTATAGAAGAAATTATTTTTAAAAAGGGTAATTAGAACTATGTTTAAAGAATATTATTATTAATTATACTTTGTAAAATGGTTCTATTTTAAAGATAATCAAACAAAGTTTTATATGAAACTTGTATAGGATTTCATAGTTTTATTTAAAATCTAGTATGACTTAACTTATTTTAGATAATAGTTTATATTTCATTAAGTAGTTTTATTCGAAACATTTCTAAAGGTATCTATGTATATTTTAAACTAAGTACGTAAGTAGTGTTAATGTAAATGTTTTGATGTATTTTCAAAGATAAAGAATTTTAATTATTATTAATACTTGGATGTTTTCAGAGGAAGTAAAGATTTGGGGAATCTATTCCATGAGGAAATTGGGTTTGAAAGGTGTTTCAAAAGGATTTGAAAATGTAAACATATCTCGTAAAGATATTTTGAGGAAATAAATAATTGGGAATTATTTATTTTGTGATGGATGTTTGTGAATATTAATTGATAGTTAAATCACCGACTATCAATATTGGACAAATGCGTTGATCGTTTCGAAAAGACCGGAATCGAGATTTATTTCTCGAAAACCACTTCGATCTGGTTTGTACGTTTCATGGGAAAACGTGTTCGGAGTCGAAGATGGAGCAGTGAAGTGCAAGGGCTAGTCGCTACTAATCCTGAGGATATTTCCAAAATGGATGTAGTAGGAGTAGCGCCTTCGGTTCCGTTCGAACCCGGGACGGACTTGTATGGACGAATGCTTTCGGAACATCGTCAGGTGGACAATGGGCATTCTAAGTGAAACGTTCAAAAAGATAACGCTTAGCCTCAAGCCTCATCAAATGGGAATGACTGAAAATCAGGGGTTATGCAGCAAGGCTTCGTGGGTAGCCCCTACTTGAGAGTAAGGTCATCCCTGTCTAGATGTCCCTTTTATTTCGACTTAGTGGTGCGGTTGCTGATCCCAACCGCAGGGTGATCTTATTCGGAACTGTCCAGTAAGGGATGGTTTCGGTCTTGTCTTGTAGGGGAGCAGGCATACTCCTCGGTACTATGATCTAGACCACGTACTGTGACAGGTGGTCCATCAGTGCCTAGTCATTAGTTGGAATCCATTCTCCCTATGAGCCTTTTACGAGTTTTGTTTGTATTACCCACTCTGTGGCTAGTAGCTGGAATTTAAAGATGTAACAATTTCGGCTATTTTATAAGTATTTGTAAATAGACCCTATTATAATATCAGAGGATTTCCATAAAAAGTGTTTTAGCTATCATAAGGTAAAAACCCGACATGTTTATTTGTGGCGTGGTCTTACGAGATGCTTTTGTTTTCAAAAGGATTTTTGAAACTTAGTAATCAATTTGGATGCATTATTATCAGCTGGTATTCCAGACTGACTCGGGTGTTATTTTATTATAATGCTCGTGTCAGACCGAGTATTATATGTACAGGACATGATACTACGGAGCAGGAGAGGAGCTGGAGTCCAAGACATATTATTCATATTTGTATATATATCTGCTGCTATGATGGTTTGAGATTGTATGTCTGGTAAATGTTGTTTGTATGAGATACTCTGATGATATGATGTATAAAATAGATACAGTTTCATTTTGTGTAAAGATCTATTATTTACTATTATATTTTATTCCGCTGCGACTGTGAGATTCTGATATTGTTTAGTTTCTTCTTCTATCTCTCCTTCTTTAATCCTAATGGTTCGTATTTCTATTCCACTTGAGTTAATTGATGTAGAATAGTGCTGACTCAAGGGTAACGGATTTGCGGGCCGTCACACAAAACATCTCTTTAAAATCAAACTTATATATATTTAAGGGTTTCAAAAACGTTTCCAAAACACAAATTTCCCAAATTGGAAAACTATTTTCTTGCCAAAAATTAAAATCAAGCCTTTACTGATATGTATATATAAATATTTATGGATTAAAGAATTAATCATTTATAAACCAAAAATGTCTTAACACAACCAACCTAGTGGTATACATGTTTTTTTAAAAATTAAAGTTTTAAGTCTTTCCCAAAACAAAGTTTCCAAAATAAATCTTTGGAAAAATAAATCCATTGAAAATCCTGCTATGAAAAATCTAAGGCATTTCCAAAATATACTTTGTAAAAATTCTCTTACATGTTTTAGACTAAGGAATTGACACTAATTATTCAAATAAAAATCTAATTTGCCACTAAAGAGGTGATTAATAAATATACCCTAGCAAAACTTGCTTTTGGACAGTTGCTACATACGAAATCTAATTTCCCATCCATCTACAACAATTTTATGTCTCTGACTGGAACTCAAAATCCAAAAACAAGGTAGCTGGAATCTCAACCCTAAAGTCGAACACCTCCGTCTCTAGGATTCAACCATCTTTCATACTCATGCTCTTTATCAACAACGCCTACGAATCGCCGACGCTCCATGTGGTATTACGAAGCCGTCATGAAAATATTAACTCCAAGATATTTCCAACTCATAGTTGCTTTTCCCATTGCTTCGGAGTGGAACTACAACTACTTCAGTAGTCGGAACTCATAGATCTAGCATAAAAATATAATATTACTCGATAGGAAAACACGAATACATTCTCTCAATTTATCCTAATCCCATTGATCTACTAGCCTAAGCTCTGATACCGACTGTAACAACCTATACCTCCACGGGCCTAAATTTTGACAAAAATCGAAACTCAAGTGCATTAAAACATAGATCATTGGATTTGATACCTATAAATAAGTATGAGCATTATCAGAGATTGATAGAAATCTAAAATCTTAGTAGAAATAATAATAGCATAAGAATAATTATTCAAACCAACTAATTTTTCCATCGAATTGGAAAATCGCTAATCGAATTTAAATTAAAAATAACCATAAGCGCATGGCATATAATTCTAATACGTGGCGAGTACAGGTCGATCCTTAAAGAATTCTTTAGATTTAAAATTCTATTCAATAAAATTAATCAAAGTTGGGAGTGTGTTAAAAAATGTAGAAAAACTAGCTACAGAAATGGATAAAAATATGAGAGTTTGAAGGCAATTTAGAGATAAATCCACTCTCTAGATCACATAAATCAATACAACATGAAATTATGATCTTTCTTTTTTGGTCATTAGTGAATTTAATTGATGTGTTTAACATAAATTTGGAATACTTGTGCTATTAATTAGCCCAATATAAAACATCAAACTATAACACACTCATAAAACCGCTTGCTAACTCTCATGAAAAATGACAATGAATTTGAAAATAAAATCAATTCTAAGCATGGCCTATTAACTATCTATTAGAAATATAGACCATCAAATTTTGGTTTAAACATTCACTTCATTACCATAATCATATGTAGATGAAGAAGTAATTTGTATTTGTGTTTGTTTAAGCATAGCCTCTTTGGTGTAAACAACATAAGCTATCAAATTCAAAGCTAAAACAAAAATTTAAACCACATCAAATATTGTCATTAGGCATAAAAAGATATCATAGTTTACCAAATTATGTTGAATCTACAAAACTAAAAAGCTTCATTACGCCTAAATTGAAGGGGTTTAGCCTCTCATATTTGTTATCAGATCAACAAATATAGATTACAACATGAAACAAAAAGAGGAAAATGAAAGCAAAATAAAAAGAGAGCTAATTAAAATGAAATAAAAACTAACTTGCATAAGAAATGAAAATAAGCTACTAACATAAGAAAAAGAGAGCATGTAAGTAGAAAAGAACATTGATTAATATTGCATAAAAAAAGAAAAATACATGAAAGTAAAATGGCTAAGTAGCCATGAAAAACAAAAGAGAGCTTTGATTATTTGTGAACCTTCAACTAAACAAAATGGAGCCTAAGAGACTAAGTGAGGAGAGGAGTTACATGAACATATAGGGTATTTATACGTGTTTTAAAACCCCAATCCAATTTTTGGGAACTACTCAAACTACCCTTGAGGTAGTGTGGCCACCAAATAATAATTATCATGTGTTAATCCTTTACTTAAATTTGCATGTAGCTTTAAACTCTATTAGTATGTGCATTAGCTTCTAATTATACATCATGGTCAGTGGGTACCTGGGGTCCTCCTTGTTTCATGAAATGAATAATTTCCATCTCCATTCCTTTGTATTCTCTTGTGCATGCATATTTTCTATGAAAAGCTCTTCCATTGAAGCCAAATTCCTATAAAATAATACAGAAATTTCCAAGTAAATTTTCCCAAATTAATATATAACAAAATGACCATTTTGCTACTATATAAAGATGAATATGTAATGATTTGAAAATAATTTTAATTTTGGTTAAACATGTTAAAACACCCAATATGATCATTTATTTAATTTATTCAATAAAGTATGGAAGTAAAATATGCACATTTACATGCACATCAAATACCCCTACACTTATCTTTTTATTCGTCCTCGAATAAAGAAAAAAATTAAGATAAATCTGTTGTTATAGGAAGCACGATTGCATTGAGCATATGCAACAAGCTGTTAAACCTCTAGGTGTCCCTAGTAGGAAGGGTGTTGTCTCGTGAGGGTTTTCAGCGGATACTACCCACAAAATCCAATTGCAGAGTGAAAAATTCTTAAATGCAAGATTAATTTACAAAGATATGGATGCAAGTTTTTGAAAATATTTACAAATGAAGAGTTTACTTTCAAATTTATATGAATGATTAAATATAAGTTTTGGTCATTATCAAGAAATTTCAGTCATTTTACTCGTCAAAACATGCAACAAAAATTAAGTTATCATCACAATTAGACTCTAGTTTAGCTAGTTGTTTCGGTTGATAACATAGTGTGACTATTAAATTGTTCCTTAGTTGATTATCAAAGTTTTTCAAAGTGATATTTTTATTTCTTTTGAATAACAAGTTAAATCAAATAAGTTAAAAATAGTGCTTGGATTTCAATTGCTTACTCTCTCTTTATTGGAAATTTTGATTGATATTGACAATATTTACATATGCCTAACTCAGAAAACGGAGGCCAGATATATTATCCATGCACTGCCTTATGACTTACATGAGGAGAATACATAGCATGGCGAGTGAATACATAAGTGTGTACACCTATCGACTGTAGGAATTATTAGTAAAAGAATTTTTATATACATACACTTAACTTATATAAACTGAGGCCAGATATACTGGTAGTGCACCGCCTTTTGGGCTTATGTGAGAAGGATATAGAGCATGGCGAGTGTACACACTTGCATGCGAACACCTGACTTAGTTGTTAATAAAAAAGATATACATATATACAAATTTTTTTATAAAGGAAAACTATTGACTAAAAGCAATTTTATATTTAAAATGGGAAATTTGATTTTTGTTTTGTTCTTGGATTTTTTTCAAAAAGAATTTCGAAAAGATTTTTAATTTTTTTTTTTAGATTTTTGTTTTTCTATGAAATAGAACTAACTCAAAAAAAATTTGGATTTAAAAATTTCAAAAGAAAGGATTTACAAAATAAGTTAAGGAATATTTACAATTTTTTTAGTTTTTGATTTTGAATTTTTTTTAAATATGCATGTACTAATGCATCTAAATGAATGCAAGGCTTAATTACAAATTTCTATCCTAAATAGCTCCTATCCCAAAATTGTATAATCACACTTTGTCTTGAATCAACAAGATAGTTCTTAGCGAGGTAACGGACAGGAGTTAATGGTGCACCACGAATCACCATAGCAATGCACCCGAAGGTTCAAGTACTTTCAAAGAAACAACCACTATAATATTTACGAATCACTGTAATATTTATAAATTGTTATTGTTCTACCAATGCCTAGACACCAAGAATTTAAATTAATCAAAGAAGACAACTTGTCAATATCCAATTAAGCGTTATCGATGTCTAACTGTTATTATTAATCCAAATTCTAGGTTGAAATGCAAAGCAAGAATTAAACGTGTATTAATAATGCAACTATAAATGAAATTTGTTTTTGTTTTTGAATTTTTTTAAATGCAAACAACCAACAATGCAATTTGAAACTAGAGATCAAAACACAATACTAGAGCATGCAGAATTTATTAGCAAATTATTTTTAAAGCGGCAATATTTTTTTTTAAGCAGGCAAGCGAAGCAATTTTATAGCAGAAAATCCTTATTTCTACTTTGACAACCCGAAAAGAAATTGAAAATAAAATATATGTATTTTTTTAATATGAAAGAAGTACCTATAATAAACGAAAATCAAAACAAATGAAATCAAAAGAAAAAAAACAAAACCAAAGATAATTTTTTATAAAACAAAATCAAAAGGAAAAAAACAAAGGAAAATGAAGCAAATAAAAACAAAATAAGTTAGAAACTTTTTTTCTATTTTTGTGTTTTTGTTGGTATATTGTTTTTTATATAACAAAGAAGAAGCTAAAAAAATTGATAATTAAGCGCTTGAAGACAACTAGCTTGAAATCCCTTTTTCTAAATAACTCAAATGGAAAATGCTCAAAAACCCTTCAAAACGAAACCCGGTCCACTTGTAAACCATACTACTAACAATCGACTTCTTAACAAAAGGAGAGATCAATAAATCGACCAAATTTATGATCAATTCTTAACAACATTTCGGTCTCTCAAAATCACAAATTAATTGAATTCAATTCGCAAATCCCAGAGTTTTAAAGTTTTTGAAGCCAGTTCGAATCTCAAGTTCAAACATAGTAAGTTTTGTGATGGCTTTGGTCCAGTGAGGGGTCGCGGTTGGGTTTCTAGCGATTCGTGGTGGCGATTGTGGTGAGGCCAATCGTGGTAGCAGGTTGAAGGATGATTCGAGGCGATTGGGATTATGATTTGCTGACTATGACTACTACCTTGGAATTAATGGTATTCCTTGGATAGCAGATTATCACATTAGCTTCGAGCATGAGAGAAAGAATACTTCTCCAACAACAAAGCATTTCCCGCTCCAGTGACTGGTTCCACTAAATTGTATCATGTGGGTTGAAATGAGGAGGGGGTCAAAACAACATTCTGATGATTGAAAATATAAACTGTCCATAACATAAAATTATATGAATTGGTTTCCATTTAATTTTTATGTTCATTAAGGTTAGAAATTCTAGTCTAACTTTGCATTGCGCACACGATTACTACCTACCCCCTTCCCAACGCACAAAATACTAATGAAGCCATATCAACCACCCAATACTTCCAAACCCATTGGCCACATAGTACTTCCAAAATGTGAAGCAAACTTCTATAATACTATTAAAAAATAGAAATAGGCAATCTCTATCATTTAGGACCTTAATAAAGGTAGACCCCGTCATTTAGAACCTATTCCTAAGGTGGCTTCCTAACAATGTTGTCAATGGTTCGTGGGTCCTAGCTACAAGACCTCTAACCACTATTTAAGGCTTCCAACATTTAATGTCCACTATTATCGCATCTATCACTGATAAAATTGTATCTATGTAATGAACAATACACAAGCCACTTAATACCTCCAAGTGGAAAATAGGTAGATTCTACTCATTTATGACCTTAACCAAGGAAGGCCCCATCATTTAAGACCTATCTCAAGGCTTGCTCCTAAATGGTACTATTTTTACTTAGGCCTTAGCAATGTAAGAGACCATACCCAAGCCATATATTACTTTCAAGTGTAAAATAGGTGGACTCTGGTCATTTTTGATCTTAATTAAAGTAGATCCTATCATTTAAGACATATTTTATTTTCAGAAGTGTGTTCCTCAATGGTATTATCTTGAAATCATTGCTTGGAAATCTCATTAGGCTACTTAATACTTAATTTATAGGAAAGAGGAGGAATAATACTTAATTCCTCAATGGTATTTTCTACTTTTTACCCTTAAAATCTTCATCGCGATGATCTGGGATGAGAGGAATGCAATTATTTTTACTGGGAAAAGGAAATCCTTCATGCAAATGAAAGGGAGTATTGTGGAGGGATTGAGATTTGGTTTATCTGCTTCCAGTCATGTTTTTGATCATGCATTTTTGAATGCTCTTCTCTGATTCATCTTTGGCTGGAATTGGTGTGATGATGTCTTTTTTATTTTTTGTTTTTGAAGTGCCTGTCCCTCTTTGTTTGCTTGTTCCTATGTTTCTTGCTTGCCTAATTGTTTTAGGCTGCATTGCCTCCCCCATCTCTGTAATTCTTTCTTGGTATATCAATTAAATGGTAGGGGCCCATTTTTAACCCCGCTGGCTTTGCCAAAAAAGTGGAGGACCTTACAGTCACTTAAGACCCCAAATCTGAAGCGAACCCTTTCCGAGATATTTACCATCACTCTTTATCATTAGTTAATTCTTTCGATAGGGAGGCGGACCTTTCAGCTACTTAAGACCTCAACACCGAAGTAAAATCTTTTTAGAGACATCCTTATTTACTTATTTGGAATCTCACTAGGTTGCTTAACACTTTCACTTAGGATTTATGTGAACCCTTCAGCTACTTAAGACCTCAAACCAGAAACGAACCCCTATGAAGATATCCCTCACTGCTCCTAATTCCAAATTTGGACCACTTAATACTTTCCAATCAACAAAGCAAGCACAATCTCTCACATTGTAATGGGTTCCAGGATTAGTGATATCTCATATTGGTAGTAAGTACACCTAACTGCTAGTAGCCCCAAAGTGAAGGACAGTCTTTCGTTGAGTGATTCTACCGACCTCACATTACTAATCCACTAAGTCCATTTAACCATCCTAAGTCTTTACTTATATTGTCTTAGGTAGACATTGGACTTAACTTACTAATTTCCTTTTTACTTAAGACAATAAGATTTTCCTTGAATATTTATCTACCCATAAATCCCCGTTTAATGCTCATAAATGTCAATTTTCATAAAATCCTAACAAGCGTTTCCTAAGCATTCATGTATGATTATCAGTTTCAAATTAATAACCTTTTATATCATTCCATTTTATCAGTCTCATTAATCCATTTACCATATCAGATTATTGCGACTCTCATATTTATTACCATCTATTGGAGTCACAACCTTTTAAATCTTTTCCCATTAGTAAATTGTCGTAAATGCGAATATTACACTCTAGCGTCGTTATTAGCTTTTTATATAATAATTATAAGCGTTGTAATTACGTAGAAATATTTACTTTTATCAAATATGTTCTAGTTTTATTCTTCACTAGAATATACTTTTCCATGTTAAATTGTTAAAATCGTATTTAAAATATCCGCTATAATTTCCATGAAGTCCAAACAAAAGATTTAACTTGAAATATAAAAGATTACATCGTTTGAAATTATGAGGAGTAACCATGTCTTTTTTTTTGCTGAAGTAGACAGTATAAACTACAATGAATTTATACTTTACACGTCTCTCTCTTTCTATTTTTATCTATTTCTTGTTAGATCAAAAGCTATATCTTTCAAAAAGGGAAAAAGGTCAAACAAATTTACAAATATTAAACAGATCTAAATTTCAATAATTCTAAATATAGAAAAGTTTATATTCTAAAAAGATTAAGGTAATAATAACATTATTATACAACCTATTTAAGATCTGGAATAAATTTCATTCAAATCAATATTCTAAATTCATACTTTTGGGATTGATTTCCAAATCAGATTTGTATACAATGCTAAATTAATTCATAAACAAGAATACGTTGGTGGTATTTATTATATTCAAATCATATTAGATTCATTGCCTAGAACTTGTATAAAATTATACAATTGGGCATACAAATCCAATAAACACTAATGGGATAATTTTCATGTTATAGTAATCTATAAAATTTTCCGCTCACCTTTTAAAGCGATCCAAATCTCTAGATCCAAAGAAGAACCTTTGATTCATCTGCAGATCCTTTTTAATCCAAGAGACATGTATAAAATGGTATATACATACATTAGAATTACAGATCTGAGAAGAGATTTAGGATTGGGTGAGAAAATAGATACAAATATATATAAGTATATGTAAATTGCCTCAAATACGCATATGGTTGATTCTCTTTTCTTCTCCTTTTTATTAGATTTCTACTCTTCTACGATTTGTATGATTATAGATACAAATATCTTATCTTTATAATTTAGAAAGAAAGTGGAGAAGAAGAAATAGTAGAGTTTCACTACTGCCTCCATAGAAATATAAGAAGAGAAGGGAGGGCTAGGCCTAAATTTATAGGCGCCAAAATCAACAAGAACTATTAGACCGAAATATATTAAATCTAGGCCATTGAGGCCTAGGTTTTTTGGGGCCGCCAGGTCAGCACCAGTTGACTGCCCTTGGGTCACCAATCGACCGCTGGGGTTTGACCATCCCCAACAACGGGTCGACCTATATGCCTTGGCAATTAATATAGAATGTTAATTTCTTCTTGTTTAATTATTTTCATTTTGTATTCATTTTTTGTTCGTAAATTTTTCATTTGGACTCTGATCGCAAAACTTCAAATATGAAATTTGCTCAGAATTTCACCATGAATGCAATGGTGCAAGTTTCATGGTCAAATTCAATTGTTTGCACAAATTCCACTTTTGGAACCTAATTAACTAACTAACTAATTAAATAACTATGTCAAATTATGGGGTGTTACAACTAATATATGCAATATAGTAATGCGGTGGAAATAAAAATACTATGGTAGGTAGAAATCTGGCTCTTCTCCATAAGCTATAAAGCATCCGCAACTAAATTTGAAAACATACACGGGGCTGACTTGAGCATTATAAGAAAATAAGACCCGGATCAGTTTGGTAAACCGGTGTGAGAAACTCAAGAAATAAGAGTGACATATAATATCACCTTTTTGAGACCGTATGGATTACTATAAAGGTTTTCCCTCTAAATGAAACCAACTATTCATTAAGTTTAACATATAGCGATATGATAGATAATGTCTAGTGTGTAGCACATAAATCATATCAAATAGCTGCTATGTGAATGCTACAACAATAATAGGTATACAATCAATACCGCTAAGGTGCATTTGCATAGGTGTTAGGATTTCCATGGAGATCTCCTTGGATCAATTCGTACCCAAACTCCATGACCAGATCAATAATTTCCTTTTGACCATCGTATAACTCTAGATAGGTTATACTCTAAGGTAAACACAACTGGCCCAACGATGAACTACGTGGCACCAAGTATCAACAACTCCTAAGCACAACATTTTGATATGCATACTCCAAATATGGAGTTGCTATACCCTCGTGGGTAAGCTAAGCCTAAGATCGAGCATCTTACTCTAGCTTAGTAATTTTTGATGTCGAAGCTACGTTCAACATCTTTCACACGAGTCTTCCCCACTTGAGCATCACAAGAATCCTCAGTTGGATTCCTTCATGTCGAATAGATCACGAATGACTACATGGATTGGAGCACCCCGAATAGTTCTTGAACCTCCATATAGGTTCTTCGCATAAGCCCTCCGACAAATGCTAACGATGTCCTCTCACTTGGAATGCTCCTCAAGATAGGCAGTCCTACATGATAGCATCATATTAAATGTTAACATTGACCTCTCCCATGCGCTTAACCTTAGGGAAGATAGTTCAACTCTATAACATTTCACTTCACAATTGCTTCTTGAAAATAGATAGCGTATATGTTTTTGAAGTGATTATGGGTTTGAGTTATCTCATATAAGTGGACTCTTCTCACTTACTGGACTCACCAAAATCAATTGATGAATTTTCGATTAACTCAATTGTGGTCGTCTCATAAGTAAGCGAAAGCTAGCGATGTTTATACGAATACTCCTTCTTGGGGTTTCTCATTGGTATGAAATCATGAAGTCTTTCGATAGCTTCTTAAGTCATATTTGGTCAAGTTTAATAATCGATTATCTACATGTCAATATTCATACGCTTAACACTTTTTTGACATTCTAATTTAACTATTCCTCACCCAAGAGTGAAGCCAGATAATTTAAAGTACTCGTGGATAAAAGCCTTACCTAGACATTTCATTCTTGAATCTCACAAATAGTTAAGTCTACATCATCGGCTTTTACCATTAAGTATCGTGTTAATAAGTTCCACAAACAAGTAAGAAAACAACATGGTGAATAACTTTCCAAAAATTTTCAGCTTAAATATTCCTCGATCAAGAGGAAAGCCGGTAGGTTAGAGCTCTATTGCTCCATCCTACTCGAACATCAGTCTTGACTCTCATAAATTGATAAACCTTACTTCGTCGGCTTTTATTGTTAAGCATAGTTAGTTACTTTTCAAACAAGTAATCAACCATGTAACCATTTGATCATCAAGCAATTTTAACCCCTTTCTAAACCTTTAGTTTATACTTTTAAAGCACTTTTTAAATGATATATATATGTAGTAATATATTTACCAAAACTTAGTATATAAATAAACAAACCAAAAGATATTTTATCACATAAGATATAAAATAGTCAACATATTTTGTAAAAACTATGTACACTTAAAAGTGCCTTTAAAGTAAATACTAATAATATGTTTTGAAACATTTTCTCAAAATATTACTCTGAAATAAAAACTTTATAATTTCCTTAAAACCCCAGAAAAACCAGTTTTTCTTTTAAAATCCTTTTTTTAAAAATTCACGACTAATTTTTTTAAAATTCATAAATATCTCAAACCACTTTTGAAATACTCTAATATGAGTTAGTAAATACTTGTAAAAATAATAAAACAAAATAACCAAATTCCGTTGACCCAAAAAATGGACACCCTGGTTTGAGTTTGAAAGCACCAACCCTGTTCTGACGGAGCAATATCACAGATAACAGATGTAGAAAAAGAACTGTAAAAGAAAGATGACAGAGGACTTTTATACTGGTTCAGCTGTTAATGAAGCCTACATCCACATTATAGTTTTATTATAGACCGATTGATGTTACAATAGATGTTTGATTACAAAGCTTTCATTATTTTCTAGCTAGATTGAATCTCCAGAGGTGGAATCCACTAGAGAATGACAACGAATTTCTTTGGAGACCGTTGTGAGGATGATAGACAGTGAAGAATGTTTCCAGTAGAGCTTTAGAAACCAGTCCGGAGAAGATTCTCTTTATGTTGCAGGTAGCATGGAATTTATAGAGCATGGAGGGTTTCTACACCAGGTCTGTCATTATTAGCTCTTAAATTGACTACATGCGACTTAGGAGATTCTGGTTGGCGAAATAAGCCAACACTATGGATCATGGGAGACCCACAGACTTAGTTTATTTCGCCAACCGAATTATGCCTCCTTTCTTCATATTTCATAACTTGCTTGTTTGAGGTTTTGAAGAACTGCATAGGTCACTGACGACTCGATCACATTGAATAATCTTGGATTCTGGAATTAGAGGTGTTTTCATAGATATCAAGTAAGATCATGCCTTGGCCTCTTTATGCAGTGTTCCTTAGCTAACTTGTATAAAGGTTTGAGGAAAGGCATGTGTAGCCGATGATCCAAGCATTAGGATTTTTTGGAGTTTGGAAATGGAGATGCTTTTATAGTCTTTTATCATAGTTGTCCCGTTTCGATGGCAATTCACTAGTTATTTATGCTCGGCTGCTGATTGGGCTAAAAGAATGCTAGTCCCTTAGTTTAGTCGAACCCAGTCGTTGCCTTGGTAACATTGCTTAGCTCTTGTTCACTCCTTTCCTTAGCCTTTCTGGTTGAGTTCTAAGCCATCCTGATGTCATGAGATTGTCTTGCTTTCTTACAGATCCTGCTGGGTTAAAAACTCGGATAACATTTGCTCCCTAGAGTAAGTCTTCGTTGGAAATAAGGCATGCTCTGGAAGTTATCAATTATAGTATCTATTTACCTGGCTCTAAATAATTGCATTATAGTCTTATGAACACATAGTAAGTTATGCTGTTGATCACAAAGTTTTGGTCTGGATTGCTACTGCTTGTTGTAACGAATCAAATTTCTCTCTATAACTTCTTGGCATACTTTGATGTAATGGGTAAGTGTTGAGGCTACCATGCAAATTTGGCTTTGGATTTTCAGACATCTATTAAATTTTCTATGTGAATCATCGAAGTCCACCTCAAGATATTGTTTTCAACTGACTGGCTTCTGATAGCTGTTCATTTTTTAATTTCGATCCGAATTTCAATTCCTATTGTTGACGTTGCAATCTTTGCTTCGTAGTTTATCCAAGGGTTAAGGCCAGTAAGTGGGTCCATAATGATGTAGATTTAGAGTTGCCCCATATAGTTTTAACGCGACTGGCGGTGAAGCTAAGTTTGTCTCCAACGACTGTACGTCATTCTGAAGCAAATTTTGCCTTTTGCCCTTAGCTTTTTCTTGTTGGAAATTTGGTTAAGTTCCTATTGATGTTTTTGAGTTCCAATGCAATAATTTATTCCAAAATCGGATATATTGGGTGATTCAATCGTATTTCTTTTCCTACTTCTGTATTCCAGTGATCCTGAAAAGAAATGCTTCCTGCGATGCTTGGACAGCAGCTCCGTTATCGATCGTTGATCGATAACAAGTAAGTGTGGAAGAGATAATTTCAAAGTACGATATGGATTTTTTTACAAATGTATGCAAGTTATCTACAATAGATTGTTTGTTCTCAATATTTGGGATACTGGACTCTTCTCATGTAGATAACATGCTGCATTTTCCCCGGTCAATGCCCAGGACCCGATTGGTCAACGTACGTCGACTTCCCTTCGATTCCGGGCATTAATTACACGAGGATATTTATTAAAGTAAAACATACTTAAATGGGTTGAATGCCATGTTTTTTTGTTGAAAATGATGTTTCGTTCTTACAATCTTTAGTCTGGCAGAGTGACTTTTCCTCCTCCAGATGCTGGGTCCTTCACAACTTAGGCTTCGCTTATTATCACTGTCATATTGGAATAATTGATTATAGCTAAATTACTAGGCATAGTTGCTCTTGTAGGGTTGTAGTTGAAGTTCAATCAGGCACAACTTCAATCTTTCGAAACTAGTGCATGTGCTATCCGATTGCTATTATCTTTCCTCTGTGGTTTTCAGAGTTTAATCTACATGCTAGCATCTATCTCAACGGACTGTAGGCTTAATTCCTCGGCTTCGAGAATTACTTTTTATTGACCTATGAAGTAGTTTGGTTTATCTAGTTCTATAGCTCATCCCTACTTATGCTTAATTGAGTTCGTTATAACAAAGTGTTGGTGCAAATGCCTTAGCCCGTAGGGTTGGTTACTTTGACTACTGAACCAACATATTTTAGGAGACTAGGTCACCTAAGCAATAAGTTCGATTGCCCCACTTTGACTGATACGGTAGCTCTTATCTTAAGGAATTAGGGACTTTGTTCCTTGATACCAAGATCTGAGTTTTGTAATGATGTCGGTACATATTAGAAAGATGTTTTTCTGGCATCTTTTCCTAAAGCAAATTCTTCCGAGTCTGATGTTGAGATCCTAATATGCGTTGGTTTCTATCTTCGGAAACTCATACATGGATGGCTCAACTCTGTGGATTTTTCCTTAATGTTATGAATCTTTGGATAGCATGAGAAGTCAAATGGTAGGGTTGAAGTTTCAATCAATTCTTGCTTTTATTTCTGAAAGCCGATGTATCGATAATTTCATTTTGGGCTTTCTTCCTAGCATCACCAAACTTCAGGTAATGGCGTATTCCTACAATTTGGAACCATATGACCTAGTTAGACCGAAAGTGGGTCATTGATCCTTCTCGTCGTCGTCAGATTATGAGCGACTATTGAAATCTAAACGTCAAGTCCTTTATTTCCTTGTTGGCAATTTTGTTGTCAGAATGCTCTGCTTTGTGATACAAACGTTATCTAACCAACCTCATGGTTACTCGTTTTTGGACTTTTGAAACATATCTTTCGGTCAGGTATCTATGTTTCTATCCTTTCTTGAGGAACTAACTATTTCAAATGATTTATTTTTGTGATTGTGAGAGATGGAAATCTATCGGGCGAATTGCTCAATTACCCCCAGTTTGGCTCCTAATCCCATTTTGGAATTGAGTACGTTTGAGAATTTTATTTTCGACCTTCCATGATTGCTCTCGCTTGTTCTTAGCCATGCATGCTTCTCTTAGTTGCTGACATTGTCACAGAACTTTTTTTAATATGTCAATTTCCTATCTCTAAGAATTGATAACCTAGCTGTTTGGTTCCAAGGAACATTTCCTCGAGGTTGCCTATCTTTTGGATGTGTCTAAATTCTTTCTAAGTTGAATTTAGTTAGTTTTGTTATGCACCAGCTTTCATCGCTAGAAACTAGTACATGGGTAATTCAATCCTGGGATTTGATTTCGACGCTGCTTTATTCCTGTGTTGTGGCTAATTCCTTGGAAAAGGTCGAACCATCCGGTTGACCAATAAAAGGATATGTCTTCCTATCATTGCCTGTCATTAGGCAATAGTAGTTTTTTGAAGAGAAGGTAGAAACTCGGTTGAGGACCAACTATCTCTGGAAGCTAGTGCATCGATGGTTCACTATGATGAGTATTTCTCATCAGCCCTGTAGATTGAAGTTTTCCTAGCATTGTTCGGGAAATACCAGTACTTAGTGAGTAGAATGTTTCCCAGAGTTGCCGGGGCAACACCGGTACTTATGAAATAAAAAGTTTGCTAGCATTTTCGGGGCAACACTGGTACTTAGGAAATAGAAAATTTTCCCGGTGTTGCAAGGGTAACACCAGTACTTAAAAGATAAAAGAAGGCCTTGGCGTTGGCGAGGCAACACCGACACTCAGAAGGTTAGGACTGATTTTCCTTGTCGATTAGGTGGTGCTCTTGGTCCAGTTGAGTACTAATTTCAATCTTTGAAAATTAGCACTTCGATGGTTGGATTTTAGTGCTACCTTTCTTCGGGCAGTGCTAAAGTCATGTTTGTGATGGTCTTTAACGGTTTGCACTTCTATTGCCAATTTTAGGTTGGAATTACTAAAATAGGGGATGTTTGAAACCTAATCATCGGTTAATGGTGCTTGCATTTTAGTCTGCATTTTAGGAACTTATAGTCATTCTATGAGCGGTTGATTCACACTTGATTTGTGTTTATACTTTGGTCTGTGCTTCGAGGACTTAGAATTCGAAGGTGGCTGCACTTTCACTAAATTTTTGGTACTCCAGTTTGTAGTTGAGGACTTGGAGATTTCTATAAATCGCCTTTCTAGTCTGTGCTTCGGGGACTTAGAGTACTCTAGTTCGCACTCCGAGGACTTAGAGATTTTTATGAATTGTTTATACTCTAGTCCATGCTCCGAGGACTTAGAGATTTCTGTGAATAGTTTATACTCTAGTCCGCGCTCCAAGGACTCAGAGTCTTTTTGGTGATGGTTGAGTCATTCATCCAATCCTTTAGAGTTGAGTAGATTCCCTTTAACCCAATATGGTTGTTTTCTCAACATTGCTTAACTTCAGGATGCACCATGTTCTCTAACGATAAGAGTCCCAAGTGTTCCAGTTGCCTAGCTTTGTTTAAGCCGTTAAGTGTTACCCTTAGAGGTGCAAGGTTGTTGCTTAATCAATTCTATAATTATTCTTATGCATGAAAAATCAAATTTTCTCCAATCAGATTTTGTTATGTTCTGATGATAGCCTGAGGAACCTTTCATTTCCAGGTGCCAAATTTTAGGTTCTTATTGACAATCTGAAATTGAGGAGCAAGTTATCACAATGCCCTCGGTATGACAATGTTCATTCCTATATCGACCATGGATCGATAGAGTTCGACAGTGTTTATCTGGAATCCATGGCACTTAACCTTGCTTGTTTCAGGCCATATGCATTATGCTAGACTTACATATATCAAACTTGGTCATTGGCTCCAATCTTTGGGAATCAATGGTTTAGCAACTTGATTTCGAGCGTTCTCCATTCCAAGGTCTATCTTTGGATTACCACTGGTTTCCTATTACTTAGCTTTTGAGACCTCGGTCGAGCAACTGCTTCTATTCTTTGGAAACTGATGCGTTGATGATTTGATTATGGAACAGCCATCGATCGTCGTCTATCTCCGGTTAACGATAAGTTCCACCTTTAATTGCAAGTTGAAGCGATCTTTTATCATAACCAAAAATCATAACTCTTTGTCGACTTCTTGGTTTGTGAGCTTTGTGGTACTACTGAAGCAATGTCAATTCTTTCAGATAGTGGGAGATGATCCCTGTTAATCGAAGTGCTTGGCTTTTAAGTGCACACGGCTTATGAAGTTCCTTTGTGTTGCCTATCTTCGGGCAATATGAGGTGTTTAAGCTCTTTAATAGTTAGTGCGCCGCTTATGAAATGCACGTCTTTCCATGCTCTCGGTGTTTCCTATCTCCGGGCTATGCAAGGAGCGTATATTTTGGCACAGCTTTTGGTGCTTCTCAGCGTTGCCTATATCGAGACAATGCGAGGAGTTAGTCCTTGGTGCTTCTCGGCGTTGCTAAACTTCGGGCAACATGAGGAGTTAGTCCTTTAGTGCTCCATGGCGTTTCCTCTCTCCAGACAATGCAAGGAGTTAGTTTTTCTACTGCTCCTTGGCGTTGCCCATCTCTGGGTAATGCGAGGAGTTAGTTTTTGATGTGCGGCTTATAAGATGCATGGTTTTTAGTGCTCCTTAGCATTTCCTATCTTAGGGCAACGCAAGGAATGTAAGTTCTAATGTTCCTTAGCGTTGCCTATCTCTAGACAATGCGACGAGTTAGTTTTTTATGCTCCTCGGTATTGCCTATCTCCAGACAATGTGAGGAGTTAGTTTTTGATGCGTGGCTTATAACATGCACGGCTTTTGGTGCTCCTTGGCGTTGCCTATCTTCGGAAAAGCAAGGAGTTTAAGTTTTGGGCCTTCCCGATGTTGTTGGGACAACATTAGTTTTCGGAAGACAAGGAATTTGTTTCGTCGATCCAACGATTTGAGTAGATTTGCTTACATCGACCCGACGGGTATTTATTATGAACACGGCTTTATTGGTTCAAAAAGCGAGGCATGGCTTACGAGATGCGCACAGTGGTTTGGGCCTTCCTGGTGCTGGAGGTGTGATGCCAGTTCATAAAACGTTCGGATCGAGTTTTCCCATCAATCCAGTGGTTTTACTTCGATGGAACGTGGTTTCGTTAGTTCTAAGAGATAATTAGTTTTTAGATTGGGTAGTTGTGACTTGGTTGTGAAGAAAGAGCTTATGGGAGTTCGAGGCAAGACCCTCAATTTTCGATCTAAACTATAACTAGAGAATTGGTCTTTGACTGGCATACCATCTAAGAGGAAGAGGAATTGGTCACCAAGAATGGTAAATAGTAGTTTAAAAGAAGTGGGAAAGTATTATGCTAGTATTTCTTTTGTTGTACTAGCCACATCATTAAGTCCGTGGCTGTCAGAATGCTTGAATTTTTGATCGGCATACCAAAATCCTGGTATGATTAGCCTAGGCAATTCTAATGGCGATTCAAGTGTGTGTGGTGCCCGCTATGCCATAGGGTTGTTGGCACGCTTGAACTATATCCATGGTCTCCCCATAACCCATTTGATTTCCCTCAGTCCAGCTAGAGCGGTTCTCCTAAGTTGTTAGTCTTGGCTTGATTCGAGTCTGCCTCTAATTAACCGCAAGTTTGGTTTAGTTTTGGGTTAGATCCTTTGAGCAACTTTGAAGCTATGGGGTTTAGAACTGTTTGTTTCAGTGATCATTTAATTATGCTAAGTGACTGATATGATTTTCAATTTGTGGCCCTGGAGCATGGTTTCGTTAACTCCAATGGGCTTTGGATTAGATGACTACCGATCTTCAAATTCAACTTCATGGATATCAGTCATACATGAATTTCGCTGATCTACCGGTCTACCTCACGACGCTTTAATTTGTGAAAGACCTTCACGTTCACGAAGGGTTTTTTGGGGATCAAATGACCGTTGATCTATCGGTTTACCTCCACGATGCTCTATTTCGTGAAAGACCTTCACGTTTGTGAAGGTTTTTTTGGGATTGAATGACCGTCGATCTACCGGTTTACCTTCACGACGCTCTAGTTCATGAAAGACCTTCGCATTCGTGAAGATTTTTTTTAGATCAGATGACCGTTGTTCTACCAGTTTGTCTTGACGAAGCTCTAGTTTGTGAAAGACCATCACATTCGCAAAGGTTTTTTTGGATGAGATGACCGCTGATCTACCAGTTTACCTTAACAACGCTCTAGTTCTTGAAAGACCTTCATGTTCGCGAAGGGGTTTTTGGATCAGATGACCGTTGATCTACCGGTTTACCTCATGATGCTCTAGTTCGTGAAAGACCATCACGTTCGCGAAGGTTTTTTTGGATCAGATGACAGTTGATCTACCGGTGTACCTTTACGATGCTCTAGTTCGTGAAAGACCTTCATGTTCACGAATGGTTTTTTGGATCAGATGACCGCTAATCTACCGGTTTACCTTCATGATGCTCTAGTTTGTGAAAGACCTTCACGTTTGCGAATGGTTTTTTGGATCAGATGACCGTTGATCTACCGGTTTACCTTCACGATACTCTAGTTCATGAAAGACCTTTACATTCACGAAGGACTTTTTTGATTGCGTTACATCTAGTATTTAGAACTGGTTTGTACTTATTTTGTGTCAAGGCAAGAGTTGTCGAATGAACGGTTGAACCACGTTCATTCATGGAATGGGATTCTCCCCCCAGCATTCAGGATGAAGCTTGGCAATTAGACGGTCAATTCACGTCTATTTGATAGTTGCATCTTTTCCCATTAAGTTGGAAAAAAATTAGATGATTAGTGATTTGATCACATCTATGCTGGGGTCAGATGATCGAGTCTTGCACAATTTGCTTTGTATTCTTTCTAGTAAGTAGAGAAAATGAGTTATTAATCAGGCAATTAAGTTGCGTCTACTTCAGGCTGCAATCATGTGTATTTTTTGAACTCTAGGGATGATCAGAAGGCAGCTAGTCGCGACTACTTCGTGTCTAATATGAAGGTTGTTGAGTGGACAGTCAATCACGTCTACTTTTTATTGGATTTTGAACTTGTTGGGGTCTTTATTCTATGCCTCGGTTCCCTAAATCATGGGTATATGGTAGTTAATGAACGATTGAATCACGTTCATCTTAATGACACTCTATAGGTTCAACCACGGTCTATGGAGATTGGCTAACGTCCAACTCTAATACTTGGTCACCTGCATCATTTTGGAAGTTGTTTAGTTCAGCTTGGTCATAGTTCACAACATAATTGAAATTTAAGTTAGAATAAAATAATTCAAAGAAGTTCGGAATAAATCTCATTGATAAGTGAAGCAGCGTCATGTTCTCGCTATTCCACTTTGCCCCTAGCTCCTTTCAGTGGATGGCGACCCTCAATGGTCCAATTGATAATCAGAGTTCTTTATTGAAAGCGTCAAATGTTCCCTACTCGCCATTCTGCAGGGATTGCACAAACTGTTGAAGCTTTCATTTTCGAATCAGCTTTCTGATCGCATCTCGGAGATGTTTGTAATCACCAATGTTAGGACCGTGTGCATCTTGGAATATACAACATTCCTCGGATTTTTCTCTGGACTTCGGTAGACTCTCTTAAGGCTGGTTTTCAGTGTTACTCTGAGCTGTGAGTATCCAAGTAGAGGCTATCAATTGAGTTGTTCAAAGGAGCATATGAGTCGAGTTTTGAGATCCTGGGTTTGCACCGAGTCAAATGGGTGATTACCGGAGTTCGAATTTGAGTTAGGACTGAAGTGAGTTTTTCAACGACCATTTTGATAATTTTCGACAACGACCATTCATGATTTGACGATGGGAGCTCCATGATAGGATTAGAAGCTGATCAATCGAGAGTTGTCACAATATAGCATGGGAGCTTGGCATTGTAACTAATCTCAGTTTGTGTCATATCTTCTTGGTCATCTTGCCTCTAAGAATAACGTTTGAGTAGCAGTTTCTTGTCCGTTGCTTGGCACCATGCTACGACATGGGTTTTAGAGCTTCTTCTAGCACTTTGCATGTTGCCATTTTCATCTAATTTGTCTTCCTCAAATTGTTTGTCATCTTCAGAGCCAAATAGAGCCATCCTTATAACCTTTCATAGGGTTTTCACTCATATGTTTAAATTTGTAGTCGGTCCTTTTGGAGTAAGTGGAGTGTTAACATTTTATTCCATCATCATTCTTCTTGGAGCTCCACTAATTGCTTCCTTTGGACTATATCCACTTCGAACGACCTAGACGGCAGTCATGTTAAAAATCATCATGAACCGAGCTAACTTCATGGATCGCTAGTGTTCCATAGGCTACGGCGACCCATAGATTCTAATGGCCAATAGCTTCTGGCAACCCATAGGTTCTAGTGACCCATAGCTTCTGGAGACCCATAGGTTCTCTGGCGGCCCATAAGTTCTAGCGACCCATAGCTTCTAGCAACCCATAACTTTTAGCGACCCATAGCTTCTAGCGATCATGGGTCATTGGCGATCCATAGTACATGGATTGCTAGCGATCCATATACTTAAGTGATTTCAATACTTTGTCTTTTAGAATTTATGGAGGTCTAATGAAAAGGTATGGATCGCTAGCGACCCATAGTGCATGGATCTCTAGCAGCCTATATGCTTAAGTGATTCCTAAGCTTTGCCTTTAGGATCGCATCTACTATCTCATGTTAATGTTCTTCGTCACCTTAGCATATGTTTTCTTGCTTTTTCTCCGATCCTTCCAAGCGGCAATTAAGGATCTAACTTCTAAACTTATCTGATTCAAAGTAGATAGCTAGATCTTTTTCTTCCAGAGGCCATTGACTCAAAACAACGGATTCTTCAAGAAAAAATTGAGGATCTAACTTCTGGACCTATGAGATTTAAAGTAGATAGATAGATCTGGATCCTGAGTTGGATTTCTCTATGAAAGCACCAAAATGTTGACCCAAAAAAAAGACCAACACCCTAGTTTGAGTTTGAAAGTACCAACCCTGTTCAGACAGAAGAATATCACAAATAATAGATATAGAAAAAGAACCATAAAAGAAAGATAATATAGAATTTATATAGTGGTTCGGCTGTTAATGAAGCCTATGTCCAGTTTATAGTTTTATTATTAACCGATTGATGTTACATAGATTGAATCTCCAGAGTTGGAATCCACTGGAGAAGAACATTGGATTCTTTTAGAGACCGTTGTGGGGAAGATAGAGAGTAAAGAATGTTTCTAGCAGAGCATCAACAACCAATCTGGAGAAGATTCTCTTTATGTTATAGGTATCACGATATTTACAGAGGTTGGAGGGTTTTTGGGCCATGCCTGTCATTATCAGCTCTCAGATTTACTATAGGTGACTTAGGAGATTTTGGTTGGCGAAATGAGCCAACACCATGGGTCGCTATCGTCCCATGGTGCTTGAGGTATCGGCGATCCATAGCCTTAGTTTATTTTGCCATCCAAATTCCGCTTCCTTTCTACGTATTCCATAACTTGCTTGTTTGAGGTTTTGAAGAATTACATGGGTAACTGACAATCCGATCACATTAAGTAATCCTAGATTCCAGAATTGGAGATGTTTTCGTATATATCTAATGAGACCATGCCTTGGCCTCTTTTCATAGTGTTCTTCGACTTACTTGTTTGAAGGTTTGACGAGAGGCATGGGTAGCCGATAATCCAAGTATTTAGGATTTTATAGAGTTTGGAATTCGAGATGCTTTGATAGTCTTTTATCATAGTTGTCCCGTTTCGATGGAAATTCACTAGCCGTTTATCCTCAGGTGTTGATTGAGCTAAAAGAATACTGATCCCTTGGTTTAGTGGTTTAGTCGAACCCAGTCGCTGCCTTAGTAACATTGCTTGGCTCTCGTTTACTCCTTTCCTTAGCCTTTTTGTTTGAGTTCTAAGCCATTCTGATGTCATGAGATTGTCCTGCTTTCTATTAGGTTCTGCTGGGTTAAAAACCTGGATAACAAATTCAAAAAACTTTTTAAACCTTTTAATCAAAAAATCAAGGCTTAATGGGGCTGTTCTACACAAGTGAGCTTTTGGCCACTTTTCAAGATGTTACTTAAGTTTTTATCATCCAAACTTTTAGTATCCACAATAGTATATATACAAAAAATTATAAGTATGGTAAGAAATCCCTAAGGATCTCTCTACAAAGTTCTACAAAATAGCCAAAAACAAGGCAATTTCAAACTAAATCTATAGCGACTATAAGTACATTTTCAAATCTGAGTCCAATCTAAACCATATTCCATCTATAACCTATGTGCTTTGTTACAAAGTTTTGTCACAAGTCATATAAGTCCATTCCAAGTTCATAGATATGGATCATATTTGCTACTTGTTTTCAAAACAAGAATCAAACCAATGTTTTTAACAATGCCAATAATAATTCAAAAACTTAGACCAACCAAAACACATCATATAAATGTTATATTTTCCATTCAAAGAGGTATGTTAGCTCACCTTTACCTCACAAAAAACCAAGACCTAAGAACCCAACCTTGCAACCACCTTCTTCTTCCACCTTCCTCATCTTTTCACGTGCTTTTGCCTCCACCACCGTCCAATTGCTCATGGCCAATCAAGTGGGAGGGGGGTTTTGGCTTCCAAACTTCAAGATCTAAATAGGTAGGATTTTTTGTAATATTCTCCCAAGGCTTCACTCCAAATTTGAGTTGATTTGGATTTGATATGCTTTAATTTTCTTTTGAACATAAGAGATGAAAAAGACATGAAAGTAACTTGTTTTAAGATTTGTGAATTTGTGATAATAATTCTATCGCATGCCTCTCCTTATATAGGCATAAGAATGTGATCTTTAAACTTTAATTCACCCCCAACATGTCATGGAAGACTCGCCCCCACCACTTCTCCTTTATGTTATTTACCATTATACCCCGCTTATAAAAATATTTCTTATCCTAATCGAAGCTACTAAAATGTTTCATACTTCATAAAAAGATGTGTGTTTTAATTAGTTGCCAATTTTTTCATTTGATCATCATAAAAGCGCATAAGAGTTTGAATAACTTATATCGATTGAAAAGCTGTTTACCGATAAACCAATTTTTGGTCACCTTATTGATTTTTCTTCGAAGAATATATTTTTATAAACAATTTTCAAGAATAAGTTACTTACTAGTATTTTTTATTTAAATGATGACTAATAAGGTTATAAAATCATAGTTTGTAACATTTAATTATATTTTAAAACATTACGATATTTGAAAAATGAAGTGTTCAAATTTCCAAGTCACTACAACTAGCGTATTGCTTATTGTTGTCACCACGGAGGCTAAGGTCTTATTATCAAGCTCATCTAGTCAAAGTCTTAACCAACTACCCATTAAGGAAAGTTCTAAGTAATCCCAAAGTATTAGGAAGACCAAAAAAATAAGGAGTGGAATTGAGCCAATATGATATTAAATACCTTCCCAAGACATCAATCAAAGGGCAAGCTTGGGGGACTTTGCTGTAGAACACATGTGATTCAGTAAGGAACCGTCTAAGAAAGAAAGGAAACTCGAGCCAAAATGGCAGTTCTATATAAATGAAGCATTGAATGAATAGGGTGTAGGAGCAAGATATATTGTAATTTTCTCCTAATGGACCCAGCCTTCAGTATGCAGTGAAATTCGACTTCCCAGCAACCAATAATGCAGTAGAGTATGAGTCAATGATAATAGGGTCAACCTTAGCATGGAAGCTAAAGATTCCCAAAATTAAAGTATTCAATGATTTGCAATTAATGAAAATCAATTGAATAAGTCATTCCAAACTAAAGACGCTTGACTAGCCTAATATGTCAAAGGAATCCATGAGATGTTTGTTCAATTTGAGGATTTCTTTATACACCAAATACCAAGAGAAGATAATGCATGGGAAGATTCTTTAGCAAAGCTGAAAAGTTCACGAGGAATAGTAGAGTTCAAAATCATATAGTTGGATTTTAACGTAAACTAAGTATTGAAGAAGGGATAGAGGAATTAAGCAAGGAAGCTTTGGTTTTAATTAGATCCTATGTTCATCAACAATCAAATGATGAGAAGAATCCTTGAGAAGATAACAAAGTCGGAGAAAGTCCAAAAATGGTATGTGCTTGTGAAAACCCATACGTTGATAATTGGATGATGCCCTAAGTTGAATACACTAAAAATGGATCTTACCAAGGGAAAAGAAAGAAGCATAAAAACTAAGGTACCAATCCCCTCATATAACAAAATTGACATAGAACTATATAGGAAGGGATATTCGATGCCTTATTTAAGATAAGCTACACCCGAAACAGGCATAAGGTTGTTAATGGAAGCCCGTGAAAATTTTTTTGAGACAATTCCAGTGGAATAAAACTAGCCAAAAAAGTGATGAGACAAGGATATTATTGGCCTGAATGATAGAAGAGGATATAAATTATGTTAAAAGGTGTAATAAGTGCTTAAAATTCTCTAAAATACCACGACAAGTACCAAAAATAATCAAAAGATGTGACAATTTTCTATAATAATATTCTATTATTTTACTAAGTGGGTGGAAGCCAAACCCTTACCTAAATTGAAAATTTCTAAAGCTCATTATTAAGAATATAGTAATAAGATTTGGGCTTCTAAATAATATTATTTAAGAAAAAGGAATCCAATTGGAAAGCAAGGAATTCACTCATTTTTTTGAAAAGAATGGAATCATAAAATGTTTTTCATTAGTAGCTCACACAAAGGCCAGTGGGACAGTTGAGGCAGTGAACAAAACTATAAAGAACAATTTGAAAATAAAGGGTGTTGGAAAGCCAAAGAGAATTGGTTAGATGAACTTCCCCTCGTTTTATGGTCATACCAAACATCCGCAAGGACTGCTACCCGACACACTCCATACACCTTAACCTATGGATTTAAAGCAATGTTACTTGTTGAAGTCGAAGTTCCCTTGTGTCGAGAATTGCTTATACATATGAAACAAATCAAAACCTGAAAAAGGAATTGCTTGACTTGCTTAACAAATTAAGGGGCTAAGCTGTTATTCGAACTACAGAATACTAATAAAAAATCACAAAGTATTATGATCCAAAAGTGAAAGAAAGGATGTTCAAAAAAGGAGATTAGGTTTCGAGGAAAATAATGACAAACACGAAGGACCCCGTAGATGTCCCCTCGGACCAAATCGGGAAAGTCCATTTGTCATTCACGAAGTAATCCAACCAGGGACATATCGATTAATTGAACTTGGTAGAAATGTGATATGAATGACTTGGAATGCCGTACAATTGAGGTCGTATTTCACATTATTGGATAAATAATTTAAATTTCCAAGAATGGCTTATCAAATGAAATAGGAATCCCACTTAAATATTTGCCATCGGAATTGAAATGCACAGGCTCAAACTTACGTTTAAACTTGATGAGGTTGGTAAGATTTATTGAACAAAGGCATCCTTCATATTTGGAGGAGGACAAAAAAGCTTTAGTTCCACAGCCAGGCCTGGCCAAAGCAACCATCCAAAAATAATGGTCAACAAAGCCTTTAATCCTGCCCTCAGACTAGGTCAAAGTATCCATCTAAGGGAGATGGAAAAAAAGCCTTTGGTCCTATCGTCAAGCCTGGACAAAGTAACAATCCAAAGAGTGATAGTCAGTAAATTCTTTTAACTTACCGTCGAGTCTGGTTAAAGCACATATTCAAGGGAGATGGAAAAAAGCCTTTGGTCCCACCACTAGGCCTGGTTAAAGAAACCATGCACAGAGTGGTGGTTAATAAAGCCTTTGATCCCGCCGCTAGGCCTGATCAAAGCACCCTCCAAGGGAGATGGACGAAAAGCCTTTGGTCCTGCCTTATAACCTGGCCAAAGACCATCCAAAGAGTGACGGTCGGTTATGTCTTTAATCCCACAGCTGCGCCTGGTTAAAGCACCCATCAAGAGAGATGGTCAATGGAAACTTAGATGATCAAGCAAGGTCTGTGAAAACAACGATCTAAAAAAAGACAATTGAAGGAAATTCTTAATTCGATGAGCAACCAAACTCGGACTGAGAAAAGGACAAAATGCATTTCCTTGAATACTTTGGAAATTTCTATCTTATCGCAATATTAATTGGTTCTAGTAAAAGCCGCTCTCAAAAGGTTTCAAGCATATTTCTGTAATTTCAAAAAACAATTCGAACAATCGCACTTTAATAAGTATATATATTTGATTTTTTCATCAAATGGTTTCCAAACAAGTTATGTAACTTTTATAAAGGTATATTTGAGAAAATTTATGAGAATTTATTTACCGTAAAGAATATCATTAATAAGAATGATCGTTGCGAGAAAAATATTTCTAAAAAATATTACAAAATCTATGCATATTGGAGAACCTTTTTATGGAAGGTCATGGCGTTAAAGAAACTTGTAGCAAAATGAATTATATTAAACAATCAATGATGAAAAATACAGCACCGATGGATGATAAATTGAGAAGAAAAAGGAACATTGTAAGAACAAAGTTTACTTACGCTAAAGCATAAAAACTTCTTATGTGGGGGAGGGGGCGAGTGTTACACCCAAGATGCCAAGAATGTATTGATAAACAATAATGCCATCACATCTAATTTAAAGGCGTTGTATGCTGTTTGGAGCCTTATTGTGTGATAGGAGTCATCGTATTTAATTCGAAGCCATCAAGGGAAGAGTGAAGTTGTTATTGTTATTAAGAGTCATCGTGGGGAGACTCATATCACAAGTTGATACAATAAGTCATCATAGGTTGATTCTACAAGCTTTCATGTATGATTAATTACAAGCTATCGTGAAGAAAGATGCCAGGGCCATCATGGACTATTTCCTTGAGTCATTGTGAAAAGAGACATGAAATTTACCCAAAAAAATAGAACTATCCTGAATAATCTATTGAAGCTATCGAACCATCATGCTTAATTAAATCCATCATGTGTGATAGAAGTTATTGTGTATAAAATGAAGCCGTTATGTGCTGAAAAGGCTACCGTGCTTTAATTGAACGAGGTTGTCGTGAGGATTCATCTTATGTTAATAAGCAATGGAGTATGGATTGGATATAGCCATAGTGAAGAACCATCATGCAAGAAAAGGGTCATCGTAACCAATTTAATAAAGTCATCGTGTACCGATTTGGGAAGTTACCAAATGATAGAGCGGCCAAGCCATCCAGGAGAGGTTTATGAAATAGTCATCATGAAGTCATCATGAAATAACTCGGTAATGCCTTCGTGATAATTTCAATAGTTATCATGAATAGATGGCACACAGGAACTATCGTGAAACAACTCAGGAAGGAACCATCAAGAGGTAATTCATTAAAAGCATTGATGTGCCAATATTAAACTTCATGGTGATGTAATAAATGAAGAGCTATCATGGGATAATAAGTTAGTACTTTTGTTTCACTACTTTTGAGGAAACTATAGGGAAATATACGAGAGCTTTTGTATCCATAGTGCTCGCATGATAACGTACAAGGGTCTTCGTGAAGCTATTCCTATAAGCCATTATAGGGTCACAAATAAGACCATAATGAAATAAATCATTGAGTCAACCATTATGAAGCCATCGTGGATTGACTCGGTGGTGCCTTCATAATCAATATGAGCCACTGTAGGACAATCCTACAAGTGGAGATAAAGGGCTATGGAAAAGAGGATATCGTGAAAAGTTTCCTGGAATTATTTGGTAGCTAAGTACCTTACATTATTCCACCGTGAACGATGATTCCTTCCCATAAGGATCAATCTTCACCATCCATTCATTCTAGGTGACACGTGACATAAATTCAACAGCTGAAATCTTCTATAAATGCTGGGGTATCCCCTAAAAAAGGGATGATTTCCTAATTTCATCTTCTTCTTCATTTTCATATTTTTACCTTACATAGAGAAAAGCTAGAGTGAAGGACAATAATGGCCATCCAAGCCATCTTAACTTTGTAAATTTTTATTTAAGGACTCGAACGATCAATAAATTGCATAATGACTTCTCATGAATATAAGGCCATTTCTTATGAATTCATATTTAGCATATTTACTAGAGTAAAATCATATTTACTAGAGTACAATCCTACTTAAGCTTCTTGAATTGGCTTGACCTGAATTTAGTACTACCAACTTCAATAATAATTACCTTAAGAGCAGTTTCTTTTTCTTCAAAATATTTTTCAATTATACTAACCTACCGAACCCAATTCTTTCCAACGTATTATTTTCTTCTTGACCTCTACAATGAAACCGTTCTTAACAAAGATGGAAATATGTGTTATCCAGCCTTTTGGCAAGGCCGTGACACCAAGAACTTGACTAGAAACCAAGGATAGTTCGTCCTGGAGATCTGTTATACATAGGTTCACTATGGATACTGGTAAATTTGTCCTAAGTCCTGATCAAGCTACAATTGATATGACACGACAAGCAAAGCTATAAAAGCCTTCCAAATTTCAAGTCAATCGGAGTTCGTATGCTTAAGATGTGGATCGATAAAAATCAAGAGAGAGAGAGCATTGGTTCATATCCATTAATGACTGATCTACTTCGTATCCATCATATTTATCCCACTTTGTATCCATCATATTTATTCCACTTCGTATCCAACATCTTTGTTCCACTTCGTATCCATCAAATGAAGGTAGTTCGTATCGGTTCCCTAAATGATCAATATGAAGTAGCACCTAAATGCATCGATACGAAGTAAGAAGCAATCCTTCGATATGAAGTGCCTTCACATAATCGATACGAAGCAATCACTAAATCATCGATATGAAGTAGAGCAGGAGCAACGATACGAAAAGAGTTTCCTAGACCGATATCAACCGTATTGATACGAGTTCGACAACACATTGAAAATAAAAACTTGCATCGATCATAACCTGAGATCTACAAGTCCAAATGCTATCAAATTTTCACAGGAGCTTGCCTACAACATCAAGAATGTACCAGATAAATTTCGTCCAAAAATGGATAATTCTCGATCGATATGAATTCCATTAGTATGGCTCCTAGATCGAGTTGAAATCACTTGAAATCGATCCCATGGGCCCACCCATGTGAAAGAAAAAGTCCTCCAAGATCCGGGCGAGATATTTTCAACCTACGCCTATAAATAGAAGCTATATGCACCCAGAAAAGGGACTTTTGGGAAGCTTCTACGCTGTCACTCTGCTGAAACTCTATTGTAACTTGAGTATTAACTATTATATCATTGTAGTTCAGTTGAGAATCATGAATAAACATCAATCTCTTCAAAGTGGATGTAGGCTACAATGTCAAACCACATAAACACTTGTCTTCTTCTATTTATGCATGCTTTTATTGGTGTGACTATTATATTAGCCTTATTTTCCCTATAATTTCTGCATTCTAATCTCTTCAATTACATTTGATGAATGTTGTGCCCAATTTTGGTGCCGACAATATGTATAGAAATGCTATCCTACGAACAACAAAAATGATGTTAATTCATGGAGAACATCGCACAATTCACTTAGTTAGTCTCTTAGAAAGCATTGTGAATGTAAGTGTAAACCTCTATGCCTCTATATTGATTTTCAGTCATAAAGCTATTAAACAAGATTCTAATAGGTGTTTTCTTTAAACCATGTGAATGTCAATACAAACTAACTCACTTTAATGTTTGAGCAAGTCATCGTAAATAATAGCCAATTCATTATATCCCAAAGTACATCAGAAGTGCAAGGATGATGTTTAGAACTCACTACACATGAGACACAATATTCGGTCCACCAAATTCAAAATTAATATTAGATGTATTGATCTTGATACCATTGCATAGTTATAGGTCAATCTATATAAATATAATCTATGTAATTCGTTGTCTTTTATTTGTGATTTATTATGATATACAATATGCATGCACAAATATAACACACCTCAACTTCGACTTCTAGATGTCCTTCAATGCCCAACAACACAGGTAAAACATACGATTCATCATTAACTTCATATTCATAAAAAGGGAAATTTTGAGCAAGCGAAAGAAATTTAGTTACTAACTATTAAGGAGATGGTGTAATGCTTCCCATACAAGTGCTATTTCTTATTGAAAACTATATAGCTTAATACGCAATCTTGAAAATTTTGGGGATGGTTCTTATGTTGAATCATTGATTAATAATCTTAAGAATCATCCACTTCACTTCAATTTACTTATTTTATTCATGTAACGACCTACAAATTTGACATTTTTAAAACCAAAGTAACTAAAAATGAATTTTTCATAAAAGATGAAGTGGGTGTCATATTTATAACCATTACGAATGTCATTCTAATCTGATCAGTTTGATGTATAATTTTGATGCATTTGGAGTTATAGTTTTCGAAATAGTGACGTTATAGTGTTTAAATAGGGTATGTAGTTGTTTCAGGCGAAACTAAATACATAAGCCATGGCCCAGCCTAACAACTATACAAATGAGGCCACAAAACCCTAGCCATCGCCAATATCTTAATGTTTCTATCTAATTTCTGAAATCACTCAAATTCCCTTGGAATGGTGATTAGCATATTAATTCAAAAGTGATTAAAAATTCAAGGTTTCCAAACCCTATCAAATATATGGATTCGAAGCTCTCGATGAGGCAAAGAGGCATTTAAGACTCATTTTCTATCGATGCTCTGATTGACCAAAAATTGATGGTTTACTCATGGCCGTACATTCTAAGTTTTCATGATCAATGGAGAAACAGAGACCGATTGACTATTGTAAGGTATTAGAGTGTAGAAGGGATCACAAGCAGTAGATCTGTGGTCTCTAACTATGCCAGCGGCACCAGATTTCTCTAAAATTTAGTGAAGAAGTGACGACTGATGTGGGTGGCATAGGTAGATTCGGCGGTAGTAGGGAGTCACGAGGCCAAGGTTGGGTGCTGCTTTTGACGGGGAGACTTGCGGTTGTGGCCGATCAGGGAAATACTTGCACAACATGGCTACGATAGTGGATGGAAGTTGATGATTGAAGGTGAAATAGGTGGTCGTGAAATCTCGGCTATAGTACCAAAAGCAAGCAATTTCCCCTTCGGTCCCCATGTTTTGTTTATTTAAAAATTTGATATTAAATATTTAATCGTGAATATTGTGCACACTAAGTCCAATTTATGCGTGATTTCTACCATTTGACTCATGTAACAAAAGCACATTAGGAAGATTTATTTATTTTAATTAATTAAGTTTTGAAATATTAAATGCATACCCATTGATAAAAATCTATAATTATTGCTTTGTACTATGTCGTATTAAAGATTGTTTGGATATTAGGAATATTTTGGACATGTTGTGCTGTGTTGATTTTTTTATTGTTGATTATTGAATTATTGGGTGTTTAATCATCATTCACTTTGGATTTGAATTGGGAAAATATTTAGTTAATATAGAGTGGATGAAATAGAGTAATAACGTGAAGACTAGATAAATAAATAATAAACAAGGTTATTTACATATTTCTAATGATATTTGTAAATGATAGTGATTTAACGAATTAAATCAGGAATAAAGTAGGAAATGTGATAAAGTTATTATTTAGGAATTTTTAGGGATGATATTTGTCAAAATCTATTTTTAAATTAAATTAGGAAGTTTATTATTATTTATAAATTGGGATTTCATAAACAGTAATAATTTGATTTTTGAAAATAGTGAAAAGGATTAATACACATACACACACACACACACACACATATATATTTGATGTAAAATAACGATATTATTGCTTTGCAAAGTAATTTTTTGTAAAATACTAATTTTGATGTACAATACGATGTTTTAAGATATTTGAAGTAATGAGACTACAATAAAGTGTTTTGAAGTATATTATCATTTTGGAGGCATTAGTATAGTTTCGAGATAAATAAAGGTTCTTTTATAATAAACAATAATAAAATGATTTTACGCCTAAGAGAAAATTATGGTTTTAATATGATGTTTTTGTTGGATGTAATATGTGATTAATTGTGGCCTCTATTTATCACATATTTTTTTAGGATGATGAAATTACATTTGGGTGTGTGTCCGATATTTTGCTATTGTTGTCCCGTTGTGTGTAGTTATTATGGTTTTATTGCGTTGACATTTGTGTGACTAATATAGTTGGTTAGTACATATTTAATTGGCTTATACTTGCAATGAAGGTTATAACTAATAGTTGATAACTGGTATACATGTGAGTATATATGTTGGGTTAGCTTATTTGATATTTTGACCTTGGGTATTGTCAAATGTATGTGATGTTTAATGGCCAAGTGTATTATTACTCAATATTTATAATGATTGGTAGTGATGTTTAGTAGGAGTAGTGTTTCGTGCTTGCCTTGGTTGTATGGATTCTACGGTTGTTATGTGCTAATAAGTATTTAGATGTAGGAGATGAGAAGGAAAAAGAACCGCATAAGCTTGATCCCCAAATGAGGTACATATGCAGTCTTTATCTATGCAATAGCCACTGGTTCCCTTGAGGTAGTTGTAACATCCCTCAGTTCGAGACCTAAAACTGATTGTCGATGATGTTGCAGTTATCATTAGATTCATTTTTAAGCAAAAAAGTAAGTTTAATATCATACTGCACAACGCTAGATAAAAAAAGTAGCTAAATAAGTTTCCATTACATGAAATGGTTTTACATAATTCTTTACATCATCATTAATCTTTTTTGTTCCTGTGTTAAATACAATAAAAAATAAATAAGAGTAGCATCATGCCCGACATATGAAGATGCCAACACAACACACAACCAGTTATAATTCCTGGTTTTACACAACGCTATTTTCAAAGTAGCATTTGTTAAATAGGTAACTCTCATGCTTTCTCTTCGAAATCTTTGTTCGTTCTTCCAAAAGATACCTGTCTTATCTTTAAACACAGCCTACTCGAATGAGTACCCATGAGTTTATGGGAGATAATAAAACACGGGTCGGACATGAAACTTGGTATAAGTAAAATCTTACCTTAAGCAATAATAGCGAGACCACGTTGTTATTGCACGTAATTGGTTTTCCCCTCACTTTCTCATTATAGAAATTACAACACTCATGTAAACATCCATCACATCAAAAGAAACCATGTGTATTTCATTCAGTCCAAAGTGTACCCTACACTTTTTCATTTAGCTATGAATCATGTCATATTTATATATTCAATCAAAATCAAGTATACCCCATACTTAACATCCATTCATGAACCAAGCCATCCAATCATCCATCATCCATTATCCATTTAAACATCACATAATCCCTTGTTTTAAGTGTTCATCTTTAAGTTACCTTTAACTTATTTTAGTGATTACCTACGTAGGTTTGTCTATCACTTATTTACTTTTTCTCGAACATCACCTGATAAAATGGCCATTAATTCCACCAATATGAGCCACCCTGACTAAAGTCACCCTCCCTTAAGAGTTGAGTGTATGTACCCTAAATATATTCTAGTAAGCATTCGTACATATCGTCAATATCACCTTAGTCCATGAATCGCTATCTTCCATGTTGCAACTTATTTGTTTTTGTTATAACAGCACCCTGATGTTTGACATCCTACCATGGCACTTTTCCATAACTTCCTTTTAGAGTTTATAAATCTTTTACGGTCGAACCCTATTGTCTCACCCGGTTATATACCATTAGACTTTAGACAAAAAGTCAAGGCAACATGCCATCCAATAACTCCATGAGCCCGTATATCTTTAGAATCATGGTTCAACCCCTTTCTTTCATTCATGTATAGTATACCCTACACTTTCTTTAGATAAAACATCTCTATCTTAGTTAAATGATACCCCCATCATTCATTAGCTTCTATGAGCTTTCTTCCCATTTCCACAAATATGTTGACACAATTTTAACTTATAAAATTCTTCTATTATTTCATCCGTATAAAAGAGTCTGTTAGCACTTGCAAAATGTATTCCAAAATACTCTTAATATTTCTTATTTAACTTAGAAAATATAGCTTCTTAAACTATCATAAGGCAAACGTAGCTGTCGCATATTGACTATCCCATAGCCTTTACATATTTAGCCTAGTTATTGCACAATGGCTATCCCAAAGACATTGCACATTGACTCGCCTAGGCTATTTCTAGTTGACCCTCAACTAGTTACCCAATGTTGATAGTCTATCATAGCTATTGCGAGTTGAGATTTTATTAAAGCTATCGTAGGTTATAGCTTCCCAAGCTAGCACACACTGGACCATAAGAGCTGTTGTAGGTTGGATTTCCCTAAGCCTTCGCACATTGAGTTTCCATATAAGTTGTTGCACGTAGATCTTCCTCCAAGCCATTGCATGTTGAGGCACGTTTAACCATTGTCTATTGAAGGTTGAGCGATTTAAGAACAGTTACATATTGACTTTCTTAATGCCACCAAAGGTTCATAGATGACATACTCATAATTAACTTATAAACTAATTTATTGCCTTATTAAGTAGTTTCTTTACACCAAATCCCGTTTGGTGTCAAATTATTATTGGTTGTTGTATTTTTTAGTTCTCTTTTCAGGATTAGCAAATTACTTTCTCCATTAATCAAGTAACTATCTCTAACTAATTACTTCTTTCCTTAGCCAATTAATGTATACAAAATCGAAAATTAATGGGAAAAATCCAAAATATAATAAAAAGTCCAATTTAACATATTTTACCTCATGTCAAAATTTTAGGTTAAAACAATTAATTTTCCTAAAATTTACCATTTTTTCAACTTAGAAAATTCATAAAAATTCTAAATAAATTCCAAAAAATATGAAATTTAAAGTACATTTTTAGCTCACCATTATAAACATCATATTGAAATTTCAAAGCCTTTAGTTAAAGTTATATCATATTTTAACATGAAGCATGAACAAATTCATTTTATTTAAACTTCTAAATAACCAAAACAATGTTCAAGCATCCAAACATTTAGTCAACATCAACACATTCATTCAAAAGAAAATCCGAATCCAAATGAGTTAGGAAGGTTTTATGGAAAATTTTATTTACCTTGATTTAGAAAACCTTGATTAAAACCTTGCTTTAATTCTCTTCCTTCTTAAAGTTGAAAGCTTGAACTCTTCTAACACTGATTTCCTCTTCTCCTTTGTAAAAATGGCGACCGACCTTGATTGATCTTGGGAGCTCTATTTTTGAATGAAAACAGTGAGGAATGAGGGGATGTGGCTTAAGAAAATGGATTCGTGATTTTTCTCTTGGGCTAATATCCCTTTTAGCCTAGTCTCGCCAATCCATCTCTCCTAGCACTAGTCATTCCTATTCTAAAATTTATTTATTTTATCATAATTAACAAAGCTATCTTTAATTCTTTAATTATCTTTAGTCCATTCAATTAACTTTTAAAGTGTCATATACTTAACTGAACAAATTTCTCTTAGCTAACTTTTGAATTAGTTTATTTTGTCTATTACTTAGTACTATCTTATTTTTAATAATTAATTAATTTTCTATATTTTCAATCCACCAAAATATAGGGTATTACAATCGAGGTGTATAGAAATTAGCACAGCCCTAAAACAATTGATACCCTTTCCCTTTTTATTATATACATATATATGAAGTTGTAGGTAGGAATAGAAGGGGAATGTAAGTGTGGATGTCAGGGTATATTGTAAGTAGGTGATTTAGTATATTTTTTTTACCGTAATTATATCATTTATGAGTTAATGATAATGGATGTATCTAAATGTGGATTGAGGTGATTATATTATATATCAATTCTGTTATTGAGTTAATATGCATTTATATTAATATTTGATTCTATCTTGAGTTTACCTATATTTTCGTAGTTAGTAAACCTTGAATTATAAAATAAATGGCCCACGGTTTGTGGTATCTGTAATTAGTTGTAGGTATATTTTGTGGCATTTGTAATTAATTTCAGATATTTTAAATATTAGGTGTTATAGTTGGTATCTGAGATTATATTTCAACCCTTAGTAAAATTTACCATTTGGGGTTGGTTAATTTACATTCTTGGTTGGGTTAAAAATATAGAATGAGAGAGCATTCTTATTTGAGGTTGTATTTTTTATATGTATGTGTTGTATGCATAATCACTATTACCCCATCCTAAGATGATAATTATTTACAGTAACCTTAGAGTGGGAAATAAATACTATAGGAATGGGTTATGATGAGCGCTTTTGGAAGTTATTACCCAAGCGACGCACATATGACATTAGGACATAATACTTATAAGTAGGCCTATTTTTATGGAATTTATTATATTAAAAATATGCATTTTGGATTTTAAAATACATTTTACTTAAAGAAGGGAAAGCATATGTTTTTGGGTTTAAATTTATTTACTAAAATTTTGGAAAGGTGAAAATTAAATATTTAACTTGAGGAAAATTTGCTTTGAGGGTGTTTTGCAGAAAAAGCAGTTTATGCCAAAATGATGTTTGAATATAAAAATACTTTGAGAAGTTATTTTAGTGGATAAAATATATGAAATTATTTTTGTTAAGAATGTTTTGAAATTTATTTTTGAGTAAAATGTGAGAAGAACATTTTTAACTAAGAAAAAGTGTCTTGTTCAAAAGAACATCCTTTGAAAAGCTTTTGTATGGAAGTTAATTTTAGTTGTATGAATTTTTATCTGAAGAGTTTGACAAAAGAAGTTTGAAAGGAAAACATCTTTGTTGGTAAAGGATTTTAATTAGGGGAGTCCCAATCTTAAAAAAGAATAGTTTATTGAGAATATATGTGGAAATATTTTTTATTTTGGAAAAGGATGTATTTTAAAATATCTAGTTAAATATTTTGGAAAAATATTTCACAAGGATGGAAATAATGTGATTCAAGAATAAATTTTGAAAAAAAGATTTTTGATTTGAATAAAAAACATTGTTAGTATTTGTTTAAAAGTATTTTATTAAAATGATATTTTGTTTAAAAAAGCTCTATTTGAAGATCGTAAGACTTGACTATGTGACATAGGGTGTAAGATGATGGGTGAGGTGAGTTTGAGTTTTCCATACGCCCATTATGCAATGTTACCCTTATGACTACTGAGTCTTACATTCCTTAGGGGTTTGTAGGGATCTAGTTATTTCTTTCCATGTAGAGGGTTGGGATATGATGTAGGGACTTCCCATTTTGATGTTTGGGACGGTGACATTTTACTTGTATTGGCTTGCTTTGGTTGAATTATCTATATTAATTTGTTGCTTGTTAAGATTAGTTATACTAATTTGACTGTTTCATTTGACTGCGCTTGTTTTATGAGTTATGGCATGATAGTTTGAATCAAATTATTCCATTTATATTATGTTATCATTATTTACTTATTTGATAATGGTCGTTCGTTAGTTTATGTTATGCATTTTCGAGTTGATTCTTTTTACTTGATTCATACTTTTGTTGATTGTTTGTTTTGCTTCGATCAACGTAATTATTGTTTCTTTGTTGTTTTCCATGCTATGATTGTGCACATTGTATGTTAGGATACATTATCTATTAGTGTTAATAATCTTATGATGAGGTAGCTACCTAATGTTAACTTTGTGGGGGGTGTGCATTGGAAAAACTAATGAGATAATAAGGGATACCTTTGAATTGGTGATGATGGACGGTGTGGAATTTTCTCTAGTTGACTTTGGGCCATGTATAGGAAAAATGGCTGTTAGCTTCGAGTTGGGTGGAAGGAAATCCTATGAGCCAAGTAAGGTGTTTTGAACTTTGACGAACCAACAACGCAAGGCATTTGATCGAGCACTTCAAGTGGGAAGTGTTAGTATAGGACTAGGATAGTCCAAGAAGGCGTGTTCGACAAGGTGGAGTAATGTGATAGGGCGTGGGATGTCACAAATTGAGTCGTGTGCCGAAGGGATCATTGGTAACTTTGGATGTGATGTGTATTTCATGTGGCAAGGGTATATGAGGACAATCACCTGTGTTCCTTAGATTGTGGGACGGTCTGGCATTCCATGAGAAGGCAGTACCTATGGGAAAGGTATGTGAACGAACATCGAATCCAATTTTGACATGGGGTGTTAACGGCTTGGTTGGTCATTGAATGAGTTATCATGTATCCAAGGGACCTTGGTGGTGGTCATGGCAACACATGGCTTTAGTAATGATCATGATGATGCAAGAATTTGAGAAATTCATAGCAAAGCAGGGCTTCTATAATGATTAGGCAAGAATTTGGAAAATTCATAGTGAAGCACCGCTTCTTTAATGATAGAGGTGATGCAAAACTTTGGGAAAGTTGTGGTGGTGTGAGATCTTGGTATGGCTATGACAAGATGGGACCTTAATGATTGCTATTATGATGCTAAGACTTAGTGATGGTCTAGTTTGTCTTAGTGATGGCAAGGAGCTAGTTGGGCATTGGTGAAGCTATTGTGTTATGTAGATACTTACCATATTGATGGTCACACAAGTTATAATAATATCCAAATGTGCTTGGTAAGAGACCTTAGTGATGGTTTATATTTCCCAACTATATGTGAGAGACTGGGAAATCGAGGGTTGGCACAAGTTCAACATAATTTTAAGGATGTAGCCATGAGTATGCATGCTTATTATTTTGTAGGGTTTAGATATGCGATGGTACACCTATTATTATGAAGATAAAACTATGTGAAAATGCTTTGTAAATTATACATATTATAGTGGAAGTGTAGTCAACATAAGGATTAGCACACATGTGTTATTTGTTGGCATGATAATGTGATGATTACCTTTTTTGGGTGTGTTCATGCTTTACTTCAATGAGCTATATTGATTATTTATTTATGTATATTCTTATCATGCATGTTTGGACAAGCCTAAATTTCGTTGTGCATTTTTGCTATGGATGGTTATGTTTGGATTACTGAGATGCATGCTACGACATGCGTATGTGGTTGATCTATGGTTCGGATTATTTCACCCTTTATTAGTGGAATGTTATTTTTACATACTATAAGTTGGATTGCATGATGGATGAATCATAGGTATTACTATGGATGTGTGTTGAATTCATTATTGTGAATGAATTGTTACATATCGTGGTCGATTATATTATGTAGATATTGCGCACTACATTAAACATTGTTGACTATGATTAATATACTTCCTTATTTTTATGATTAACCCATTATGAGACTTTATTAATTTGGTTGAGTGTTGTATTTAAGAAATTGCGAAGGCACAATTCTTCTAACAGCGAAGAATGTAACTACATACAAATTTGACAATTTTAAAATTAAAGTAGATAAAAATAAATTTTTGATAAAGGATGAACTGAGTGTCATATTTATAACCGTTGCGTAGGTCTTTCCTAGTTAATCGGTTTGATATATAATTTTGTTGCATTTGGAGTTACTATTTGCGATATAGTATTTAAATTGTGTATGTAACTATTTCTGGCCAAACTGGACGCATAACCCATAACCCAGCCAAAAGACTATACAAGTGAGGCCACAAACCATAGTCGTTACCCTATCTTATTTTTACCATCTAATTCCTGAAGTCACCATAATTCCACTCTAATGGTGATTAGCAAACAAACTAAAAAGCGATTAAAAATTCAAACTATTCAAACCCAATCGAATTATATATGGATTTGAAGCTCTCGATAAGGCAAAGAGATAGCTAAGATCTGTTTTTCCATTCAATGCTCAGGTTAACCAGAAATTGATGATTTATCTATGACCATTTATTTAGGTTTCTATGATCAAAGGTGAAATGGAGACCAATCGACCATCAAAAGGTACCATAGTGTGGAGGAGATTACGAGCAGTAGATCCATGGTCTTTGATTGTGTTAGAGGCGCCAGATTTCTTTAGAATTTGATAAGGGAGGTAGTGGCTGACGTGGGTGGCATAGGCAGTTTTGATGATGGTATCGCATGCTTGGGTTGGGCATGGCTTTCGACATGGAGACTTGTGGTTATGTAGATCATGGATTAATGCAAGACGTGACTGCGGTAGGGGAAGAAAATTGGCTGTTGAATGTGAAAGGGGTAGTCATAAAATCTTGGCTACTGTAGCAAAAGTAGGCAACTTTCCCTTTAGTTCCCATGTTTTGTTTATGTATAAATTTGGTCTCCAATATTCTTATCGCGATATACTGTGCGTTTTAACTCTGATTTATGTTCGGTTTCATTCATTGGAATCGTGTTAGAATTTTGGATGATGTTGCAATATTTTTATTGCTTCTGGATAGCAAATGCATGCTAGTATGATTTATTTATTTTAACTTATTAAGATTTGAAATATTGGATGCATACCCAGTGGTGAAAATCTATAATCATAGATATGTGTTGTATCAAATTGATGATTTTTGGAAATTCCGAATATTTTTGACATTCCCTTCCTTGTTGATTCTTTTTATTGTTAATTATTAAATTATTAGGTGTTCAATCATAATTGACTTTGGATTTGAATTAGGGAAATAATTAATTAAAACAAAATGGATGAAATTGAGTAGTAACAAAGGATTAGATAAATAAATAATAAGTAAGGACATTCATGGATTTCAGATGATATTTGTAAATAATAGTGATTAACGATTTTAATCAAAACTAAAGTAAGAAATATGATAATGTTATTATTTATGAATTTTTGGAGGGATTCATAAATAATAATGAAAATCTAACTTTAAACTAAACTGGAAAGTTTATTATTACTTGTAAAATAAAATGTGATTTCATAAGTAGTGATGAATTGATTTTGGAAAATATCAAAGATGTTGAATATATAGATTATTATCTTGATGTAAACTAATGATATTATTGCTTTAGTAAGTAATTTGTTGTAACCACTACTTTTGATGTAAAAAACGATATGTTAAGAGATTTTGAAATTATGAGTGTTACCCGACACCTTGGCTCGGCTACAAAACAACAGTTGAAGATATTATTATTAGCACTAGACATGATTTTGACCAAGAAGACCCAAAGATATAAGGTTTTGATACAATCGACATGTTTGGCATTTATGTGCAATTCGGTATGCATGGTTCGGTGTGTGTCGCTCGGTCTGAGTAACTCAACCATCATCGCTCGGCATCCTTCGTTCGACCATTATCGCTCGACATCCTTTATTCGACCATCATCGCTCCGTAAGAGTGGCTCGACATTGGGGCGCTCTGCATGGACGCCTTGGTCATTTCGGCTCGGCAAGGCCTCGTTCGGCAAGAGTCGCTCGTCAATTACCACTCGGTATGCCTGATTCGGCATACAGAAGTTGTCTATTATGGGCTGAGGTATCTTGTCTTTAGACCTGAGAAGGAAGTCCAATCAATCTTTGTCTATAAATAGAGGGGCTGGGGTGCAGTGAAAATGGACCTGATTCCGAGAACACTGGGGAGACCCTACCATTTTTTATACTCTCCACTTTTTAATTCAAACTTGTATTCAAGTGATTGGTTTACAGATTGTATCTGTATTCAAGTGATTGAGAAAGTAATAAAGATTTTATTCAAAGTGGACGTAGGCAATTACGCCAAACCACTATAAATCTGGTGTTCTCGTTTTTGTTATTCTTTTTGCATTGAATAACACTATTTTTCTGTTCTAGTTTACTCTCTTCATTAATCCCTCTACATAACTCTACTCAAGGGTGTTAGTGACCAATTTTGGTGCTAACATTTTGGTGTTTTTACTGAGAATTGAATTCTCTGCTTGATTGGATCTCATCATCTACTAGTGGATTTCCATATTCGTGAGATAGATCCAGTTGTTTACTAATAGATTTCCTATTCTACTCAGATTTGAATGAAATCTAAAGGAATCTTATAGCCGTAGTCAAAGAAACTAAGTCTACTACCCCTGTTTTTGGAAGATTTGATTAAGCTAATTTTCTTAGAGCTAATTAAGTGTTTATATTCATGTGAAAGCATTGGATTCGCTGATGTATGCAAGATCTGGGGATTGGACGTTAAAGATTGTACTCAAGTTGAATGAAGGCGAACCCTCCTCTGAAGGCAATTCAGCCGATCACCCCAGAAAAGGCATATGCCGACTGCTCCAGAAAAGGCGTATGCCGATCACCTAGAAAAGGCATATGCCAACCGCTCCAGAAAAAGTCTTTTCCGATCGCTCTAGAAAAGGCATGTGCTGAACGTCACTTTGCCAGGCGATGCTTGCCGAGTAAGGTATGCCGAGCGATATATGCCGAACGACATCCAGGCTGAACCACATGCCTATGCCGAATGGCATCCAAGCCGAACCACACGCCTATGCCGAACGGCATCCAGGTTGAGCCACACGTCTATGCCGAACAGCATCCAGGCCGAGCCATATGTCTATGCCGAACGACATCCTGGTTGAGCCGCCTTAGCCGATCCAACTTAAGTTACACCGGTCTCTTATACGACCCCTATTTTCAAAAAAATATTTGGGTACGACCGAAATTTTCGAAAAAGATTCTATCCACTTCCCTTACATCCCATGATCGACCAGGGCATAGACAATCTAGCGACAACTTCTGAATGACAACAAGGGAATGGACAAGCAACCGCTACTCAAAAGGTGCTCCCAAAGGTTGGAAGAACATAGTGATATGACTTTAGGAAAATGCCAAGATGACTCCACGCACCATCCTTCACTGACTCAACACCTCAAATTTAGTGACTCCAAGCAGACCAATGTCTGGCTCTAAGCAATTTATTCCAAATGCTAACAAGGATATCATACTGATCGCGTTTGAGGAGAGTCGACCTCCAGATATATTTTGGCACCTTGTAAGCTACGACCATGGATTGTTTCTATTACAAAATGAATCAGAACCAAAGTGAGGAGGAGTGGAGCAGACTAGGAAAAATAACAACGCGGGCCCAGCTAAGGAGACTGATTCCAATAGACAAAACAAGATCTCCAAATTCGACTCATATGCTCTTTGAAAGATTCAATCAATAGCCTCTATTTCGAGACTCGCGACTAAAAGTGGAACTGAAAACTAACCTCGAGAGAGTCCATCAAAGTCCAAAGGAAATCAAGGGAATGTTGTATATTCCAAGATGCACATTGATCCTAACACTGACGATTACGAATACCTTCGAGGTGTCATCGAAAAGCAGATTCAAAAAGAAAAGCTTCTATAGTACATGCAAGCTTGCAGAATGATGAGCCAGGACCTTTGGATGTCCATCAATAAAGAACTCCAATTATCAATTGGACCATTGGTAGTCGACATCCCACTAGAAGGGGCTAGGGTAGAGTTGAATAGCCTACACACGATACTGCCTCCTTTTATCAATGAGACTTATACCAATCTTCTTTGGATATATTGATTTCAATTATGCTTTGAATTACGACCGACTTGATCTAAACTTCATTCAAAACCATGCAAGTGATCAAGTACTCAGATTTGGCCACCAACCAATTCACGCAGACCATGATCAGACCTGTGGAGTTTCATTAAGACGAGCATGATTCAACCGCTCACCATCAACCATATGCCTTTGATTTGGGGCTACGGACTAGAGATTGAAAAGCTCGTCACGATCAGAGCCTAATACAAAGCGAACACGACTGACTATCCATTCGTCGACCTCCACATTTGACTTGAAGACCTAAACAAGGCTTGGAATGAATATGGCCCGATCATCCACTCAAATCGAGTCATCAAACAAAGTTCGAAAAATACGAATGCCTCTTCTGAAGCTCAGTTAGACGACCCGACTTCCTATCTCCAGGAAATCGCATCATATTTAAGAAAGAAAAGGGAAAGAAGAAGAAAAGAAAGAGAAAGAAAGAAACAACAACAACTACAGAGAACTCGCAGCGGAACGAATGAAATATAATATATCACATAAAATATTACATAGTATCATACTACATCACAGTACACAACTTATACAACATATATTAGACAGTTATAAAGATATGTCTAACTATACAACTCAAATACAACAGATACAGATACCAAACAAACACAGCGGAATCAATATATATATCTACACGTCGAAGCCTCCTGCTCCATATCTCCTCTAGAATTCGTCAAGCAAACCTGAATCACTTGACCACTCCTACGTAATATGAGTACCCAAGAGTTTAATAAAATAGAAAATAAACACTCGGGTCAGACAGGGGTCTGGTGTGAGTAAACGGGTTAAAATTGCTTAACTTTTAGAAAACCTTTGAAAAGAAAAGGTATCACGTAAGACATCCCACACATAAACATAGAAAAGTTTTTACCTTACGCTAACCAAAACATTTGATAGGAAACCAGTGATATTATAATAGTGTCTAGGGTTTTCAAATAAATAAGAAATAGCCGAAATTGTTACATTCATTAAATTCCAGCTACTAGCCAAAAAGTGGGTAATACAGTCAAAACCGTAGGGTCTCCTAGGAAGAATGAGTTTCCATCAATGGCAGGGCTACTGGGGTACCGCCCGTTACAGTACGTGGCCTCGATCAACGTACCAAGGAGTACGCCCGCTCCCCTGCAACACAAGGCCGGAACCATCCCTTACTGGACAGTCCCAAACAAGACCACCCCGTAGTTGGCGCGACCAACCACACACTAAGCCGAAAATAGAAAGGGACCTCTAGACAGGGGAAAATCTCGCTCTCAAGTGGGAGCTACCCCACGAAACCTTGCTGCACCTCCCCTGTTTTAGCCATTCCCGGTTGATGAGGCTTGAGGTTACGATTACCTTTATAGAACACATTTCTCTTAGAATGCTCATCGTCCACCTGACGATGTGTTGAAAGCATTCAATCCATACAAGTTCGTTCCGGGTTTGAACGAAACCGAAGGCACTATCTCGTTGCACTCGTTTTGGAAGCACCCTCAGAGTCAACGACCATAGCCCTTGCACTCTAAATCACCATCTCGAATCTATAAGCACTATTCCGTCAACTCATTACGGAATCACCCACAGAGTTATACTGATGTATAGCCCTTACACCTCGAGTCTTCACTTGCTTCACTTGGATTTACGACCTAACGTTTAATTGGAATCGATGTGGTTTTCGGATTATCCAAATATGGAAACCCGATCCCGGTCTCACCGAAACCAAAAGCCATTTTAATGTCCAAGTTGTACTTAAGGGTTGACACATTTTAAACTCATATTCAAGGCGATATAACAGATAGATGAATCATATTATCACAATATATAATTCATAACAATCATTTATCTCACGCAACAGCATATCACATATCATAGATACTCAAAACATCCAGTATCAACCAATATCAATCACCCAATATCATTCACTCAATATTGACCATCCAATATCAATCATCCAATATAAACCAATCATCCATAAACAGAATTGATTAACTCCTAATCAATTGGATTACATAAATTCTTCTCCATTAATTTATTTCAAATAAATAAATTGATCATCTCTAATGATCTTCCTCAATTAATCTTCCTTGATTAATTATCTTTTAGTTACATTCAAGTAATTATCTTTTAACCATATTCAGTAATTAACTTTCAATTACTATCATTAATTACAATAATTAATGATCTTCCATTTGCTTTCATTAATTAATCAATTATAATTAATTACATTAACCCTAATTAATTACAATTAATTAATCACACTTGAATAAATTACTTTCATTAATCAACCTTGATTAATATCATTAATTACATTAATTAATGATCCTTATTAATTAATGATTACTTTAAATTAATTAAATAATTAACTTGTTAATTATTCAACTCATTAATCATAATCAGTAATTAACAACTTGTAATTATTTATCTTAATTAATTAACTTCTTAATTAATTATATTAACCCTTTATTAATTAATTTAATTAATTAATCTTTAATTACTTTATTAAGTAATTATTATTCAGTTTAAATTAATAAATAATCCTTAATTAATTACTACAATAACTAATTAAAATATTAATTAATTACACTTAGTAATTAGTCATAAATTTAATCTCATTAATTAATTAATTAATCACATAAATTAATTAACTAAAATAATTAAGTAATTAACTCTTAATTACTTACATAGGTAATTATTTCTAATTACTTCTATTAATAAATCTTGATTACTTCCTTAATTAATTACTTAACAAATAATTAATTACATTATTAAACAATTCCTAATTCATTAATTAATTAATTACTCCATAATTAAATAACTTCTATAATTATATTAATCAATTCATTAATTGATATCATTAAGTGATTAACCAATAATCACTTCCATTAAAAATACTCCATTAGTAATTACCATTAATTACTTCCATAATTAATTACTTTCATTATTAATTATATTCAAATATTAACCATTGATTACTTCATTAAGTAATTACACTTAATTAATTCATAATTAAGTGGTTATTTAAAATTAAATAAATAATTAACTAATTATTTAAAATTAATTAAATAATTAACTTCTTATAATTTCAAAATTCTTAATTAGTTAAGAGAACATTAATCTTAATTAAACTTTACTTATTAACAAATCAAATTTAATATTTTTATATTCAAATCAAAGATAAATTAACCTTATTTATCTTGTAATGAATTATTTGAATAAATCAAGTTTTAACAACTTAAACAAATTATCCTATTTGGTTTTCAAAATCATAATGATAATCTTATTTGAAAATAGGAAATTTAGAAACAAATTTCAAAATTTAGAATACTTTAAAACAACTAAATTAATCTTATTTATTTCAAATATAAATTTGAAATCTTAGGTTTGAACATTACTTAACATTTAAACTTAAACTTTGATTTAATATTTAAATTCAAAATATTCTTTTAAATTGAATTCCAAGATGTAATTAAATTATTTCAAAATGTAAACACTTAAAATAAATTTAAAATAAAATAAATAATTTCAATTTATACTTTAAAAGTTTGATTAACATTTAATTTTAAACAATAAGTTTTAAACTTTGCATTTTGATTCCTTTATAAAACTTGTTTATAATAAAATGCTTGATTTTTAATTTAATCAACTCAAGTTTATATTGCAACTTAGTGTTATATCCAACTACCAAAATAGCAAAAACAAACCCGAGGCAACAAGGAATCCACCCGATACATCACCGAAGCGAACCCAAATCCCCGAGTCGAATACAGTAACATCACGAGTCACTCCCGAAGCAACCCAACGCTCCTTCCTCTTCGAGACGACACGCGAGAAACACGAGTCAAACTTCGAGCAAAAGCTCGTCTTCCCCAAATCACCATTTCCCAGTGTACAACATGTACACACATGCACTTGCACCACGGCCTCCGGCCAGCGTCGGTCAACGCGACCCCCAACCACCATCACACGCGACTTCGACAACTCGATTCTCAACCCATAATCAAAATCCAAGCGTGAATCCAAAATTCGATCCCTTCAGCTAAAACTGCAGCATCCTCAATCCGCAAAACCCCATCACCGCCAACGATCCTATCGACAGGCAAATCCAACACTCCTTCCAGAGCACCTCCATATCACCACGCTACCATCCTTCCACTCGCGATCACAATCGATCACCTCCACGGCAACGCAAAAATACACGAACCCATCAATAAGCAAAACAGTCCAGAAGATCCTACTCGTGCCAATTCCCATCGATTTAACAAATAGAAAAATTATTTTGCATTTTTCCTATAACCAACAATCTATACACAAGATACTATCAAAATTTCAGCTGCAATCATCATGCCGTTCTTCGACAATCATCAAAACCCCCAAAAACATTCAAACTAAGGATTCAACTTAATTACACAGTTAAAAATTATGATACTAACTCTAAAAATCCTAACTTTCCAATTGAAATTCAATTATACGTTCAAAACTAGAATTTGAAATTATAATTTTTTTGCCCAAACTTGATTTTTCACTGTAATTTGAAAAATATGAATAGCTAATTCATTTAAAACCCTATAACTATTTTTAGATGATAAATCACTTTATTACAAACAACTTTCATTTACAAATCACAGTCTAATTTGTATTCAAAATCAAGTTACTGATATTATTGAAGGATTTGAACTGTTTTTAAATAACACTGTAACCATTCTAATTCTACAGGCAATTCAATATTTTTTTTATAAACATACATGCAAGTAAACAAAAGTACATCATCAAAATCAAATTCATTTGCATGCAACATTTAATCTTAGATTTTATCATAACTGTTTTTAAAATAGGATTTACTCACCTCTTCGTTTTGCAGAAAACAGGTTAAACGTCCCAGGCCTTTGAATAAAAATCTGAAAAAGCTTGAATGCATGCCTTCAATTTTGATGCTTTAAAACTTGCTGATGAACTGAATCCTTATGCATGTTGTTGAACATTCCTTAGAAATGCAGATCGAAATTGAACTTTATTTAAATTTGCAGTTATGTAGATTGATGTTGCAGGTTTCCAATTTTTGCAGTTTATTTGAAGTTATAGATCTGCTTTGTAAATTGCAGATTTGTTGTTGAGAGAATTTTGTTTGAAGGTTGATTTTGAACTTTATTTTGATTTGCAGGTGTAAAGTTTGCAGATTGATTTTAGTTTTCAGTTTTTTGAAGAGTAGTTGTCATTAATGAAAGAAATAAAAATGTTTTGAGAAAACAAATTTTCTTCTTAAAACTTTATTAAAAATAAAAATGAGAATATTGCCACTTGTCTTAAGAATTTACATTTGTCATATTAATTGGCTCAATAGTCTTACATGTGTTTTAACATGTTTACACATGTCTCAAGCAATTTTAATTAATTTTCTACTTAATTTAAATGTGAATATAAATTTACCTTTAAAAGAGAATATTATAAAACTATTTAAAATACAAACGAATTGTTTATACATGTATTCACAAATCTAAAACTTATATCTATATACATTTATAACCGTTTTAATTTAAGCTTTTTAAAAGAAAACAAAACAAAGATTTTTTAAATTTATTTTAAACTATCATATTTGAAAATAAATAACAAATCTTTATATTTTAAAATAAACAATTATCTTATAATTGAAAACAATTTGACAAATCTAAATTAACTTTTGAAAATATAAATTAAAACAAAGCTTAAAATTATAATTTCATACATATACAAATTATCCATAGATTAAATTAAATTTCAAAACAAATTTCAAATTATAACATATACAAATATATATATTCCAATTTGAAACTTCATCTTTTATTTAAAACATAAGATCTTCCATTCACAATATATATCAAATGTATATATTATAAATAGAATAAAATTTCATTAGCTTTGAAAAATAAACCTTATCCATTTAAATTGTCAGAAAGATATTGATCACCATTATCAGATTAAATATTTATTAACCTTTGAAAAGAATAAATTTATCAGTTTGAATCAAAATTATAAAGAAAAATTATCAAACCAATTAAATTATTAATGCAGATTATTAAATTTATGTTGCCCAAAATTCCAGGTCGTTACACTCAGTGACGCCGGGATCTATCTAGAGGAGACGTGATTTGATCATCAACACATCAAACCCTAACCTGAACACAAAAGGTTGTTTGAAAGATCGACTTGGAGTAGCTGTGGTGGACTACCTACTCGTCAACCATCGCTCTCAATACATGGACACGACTGCACCTTGAAACATATGAAACTTACTTTGTCTACTCAATAATATATTATCCTTCTTTTCTAGAAAGAGATACGAAGAAAATTGTGCGAGACTTGATTATCTAACCCATCATGGATATGATCCAATCGTCTGTCATGTAGCTCCTTTGTTGACTTGATTGGAAGATTTATAATCACCAATCAGACGAGAATCGGCCGTCCATTCTTTAAGTTTTGTCTTTCATGCTGGGGACAAAGCCCCATTCGATGATAAAACATGGTCCAATCGTTCATTCGACAACAATAGCCTCGATACTATAAATGAAATACAAATTAACCGGGTGGAAATATGACTGCTCTCAACAAAAATCTCTAAGTCCTTGAAGCGAAATAGAGTACTCTAGGTCCCCTGAGTGCGGACTAGAGTATAAACGACTTAAAAATCTCTAAGTCCCTAAAGCGAACTAGAGTACCTTCAATCACCTGAGTGCGGACTAGAGTATAAACGACTTTAAAACCTCTAAGTGCTTGAAGCGGACTAGAGTACTCTCAGTCCCCTGAGTGCGGACTAGAGTTTAATCGACTTAAAAACCTCTAAGTCCCTGAAGCGGACTATAGTACTCTCGGTCCCCTAAGTGCAGACTAGAGTATAAACGACTTAGAAACCTCTAAGTCTGTGAAGCGGGCTAGAGTACTCTGAGTCCCCTGAGTGCTGACTAGAGTATAAACGGCTTAAAAACCTCTAAGTCCCTGAAGGGGACAAGAGTACTCTCAGTCCCCTGAGTGCAGACTAGAGTATAAACGATTAAAAAACCTCTAAGTTCTTGAAGTGGACTAGAGTACTCTCAGTCTCTTGAGTGCGGACTAGAGTATTAACAATTAAAAGCCAAGTCCCTGAAGCGGACTAGAGTATAAATGACTTGAAAACCTCTAAGTCCCTGAAGCGGACAAGAATACTCTCAGTCCCCTGAGTGCGGACTAGAGTATAAACGACTTAAAAACCTCTAAGTCCCTGAGCGGACTAGAGCACTCTCAGTCCCCTGAGTGCGGAATAGAGTATAAACGACTTAAAAACCTCTATGTCCCTGAAGCGGACTAGATTACTCTTAGTCCCCTGAGTGCGGACTAGAGTATAAACGACTTAAAAATCTCAAAGTCTCTGAAGTGGACTAGAGCACTCTTAGTCCCCTGAGTGTGGACTATAGTATAAACGACTTAAAAACCTCTAAGTAGATGAAGCAGACTAGAGTACTCTCGGTCCCCTGAGTGCAGACTAGAGTATAAATGACTTAAAGACCTCTAAGTTCCTAAAGAGACTTTAAAACCTCTAAGTCCCTAAAGCGGACTTGAGTACTCTCAGTCCCCTAAGTGCGGACTATAGTATAAACGACTTAAAAACCTCTAAGTCCCTAAACTGGACTAGAGTACTCTCAGTCCCCTGAGTGCCGACTAGATTATTAATGACTTAAAAAACCTCTAAGTCCCTGAAGCGGACTATAGTACTCTTAGTCCCCTGAGTGCAAACTAGAGTATAAACGACTAAAAAACCTCTAAGTCCCTGAAGCAGACTAGAGTACTCTCAGTCCCCTGAGTGTGGACTAGATTATAAATGACTTAAAAACCTCGAAGTCGCTGAAGTGAACTAGAGTACTTTCAGTCCCCTGAGTGCGGACTAGAGTACTTTCAGTCCCCTGAGTGCGGACTAGAGTATAAACGACTTAAGAACCTCTAGGTCCCAAGAGTGGGGACTAGAGCACTCTAAGTCCCCTGAGTGCGGACTAGAGTACAAACGACTTAAAAAACTCTAAGTCTCTAGAGTGCGGACTATCAGTCCCTAGAGTGCGGATTAGATTATAAACGACTTGAGAAAAATCTCATAGTCCCTGAAGCGGACTAGAGTACTCTCAGTCCCCCGAGAGCGGACTAGAGTATAAACGACTTAAAAACCTCTAAGTCCCTGAAGCGGACTAGAGTACTCTTAGTCCCCTGAGTGCGGACTAAAGTATAAACGACTTAAAAACCTCTAAGTCCCCAAAGTGCGGATTAGAGCTCTAAGTCCCCGGAGTGCAAACTAGAGTATAAACGACTTAAAACCTCCAAGTCCCCAAAGTACAGACCATTAGTCTCAGAGTGCGGACTAGCGTATAAACGACTTGAGAAAAATCTCTAAGTCCTTGAAGCGGACTAGAGTACTCTGAATCCTCAGAGTGCGGACTAGAGTATAAACGGCTTGATAAAAATCTCTAAGTCCCTGAAGCGGACTAGAGTACTCTAAATGCTCAGAATATAAATGACTTGAGAAAAATCTCTAAGTTCCTGAAGCGAACTAGAGTACTCTAAGTCCCCAAAGTGTGGACTAGAGTATAAACGAATTGACGAAAATCTCTACGTCTCCAAATGTGGACTATAGCATAAACCGTTCGAAAAATCTCCAAGTCCCCAGAGCGTGGGCCGAAGCATGAACACAAATTGGACGCGAGTCGACCGGGGGGAGAATAACACTAAGTCACCAAAATGCAAAGTGAAGTATAAACATCGATAAATAGACGAGTGGATTCCTATTGTTCTCTATTCTGCAAACTTCAGCCTGAAACCGACAGAAGGAGTATTGAATCACTAAGGATGAAGTTCGACCAACTGATTAGTGGCCTGGCCAAATCAATGCTGGGAGCAAGAGTGCAAATCACTAAAAGCTGAATACGATGGCTTACTATTGCTCTAGCTTGGTGATCTTTACAACTTAAGGCAAGACTACAAGAAGGCCTCAATGCAGAACCACTCGAAATGACATCCAAAGCTACGGGCGACCGACTATATCATACCTCAGAACGAGGGTCAATAACTATCCGTACCGAGCACATACAAATGTGCCTCGGATGTTCCTTGAAAATCTATGACCTCTAGAGTGTGGAAGAGAGAGTAAACCATGAAGACTTGGTCAAAAATTCTCCAGCAACCTCCTTCGATCCGTCAGGAGGAGTATGAAAATTGATGAGCATGATCCAACTGCATTTGAGCCAACTTTACCTCGAAATCTAATTACAGAACATGAACCAAAGTGGATATGGCTGACCGTCCAGTGTCCAAATTATGCTCTGAAACTGATGAAGCATCGAAGTATTCCTCTTGGAATGAAAAACCATAATATAATCCAAGATAGGCGAGACCAGCCTCCCATCAGCTAACCTGATCCCATGATTCAATGGGAAAGAGAGTAAAGCTAAAGTGGGCATGGCTGGCCTTACTACTTATCGATATATGCCCCAGACCTAGGGGCACGAGCGAGAATCAAGATGAATGCGAACCGACTATTCACCGATCAACTCTATGTCTTTGGAGTTTAGGTGGGTATACAAACATAGCTAGGGATAGACTCATCCGTCCATGCAGTGCATTTTTCAACCCGAGACTAGGAGAAGATGCATGGACATCCAAAGACTGGCTGTGATAGCTCAATATTGAAACTTGTATATAGTGCTTATAGTTACTCAAGGCTACGACCGAAAGAATGCCTAAAGATAGAATCATTAAATCGATACTAGCTCGTAGGCAACTGACTGTCACTCCAACCCAAAGCATAGGTAAAGGATCATGAATGCATTGAACAGAAAGTGCGTTACTCGAATATACAAGCAAATTCAAACTCATAGCAAGATCCATCTATGCAGCTGCACGCAACTCGAGACTGACCCTACTCGACATTTCCTTCAACGTGCTTTTAAGCCTAATCTTTGGCCATTGGCAAATAGTCGATTAGAGCATTCAGAGCCCTTTACTATTAAACTTAATAACTCATGACAAGACTCTAGGATTCGACTAGAGTAACCATCAACATCTATGCCTCAGCCATCACCAAGGGCATACAACGACCTGAGACGTCTGAAAGACTACTTAAATAGAATACCGAACTAAGCCAATTCGATATCATTTATTTCCCTCGAAGAGCTATCCAAGGACGAAAATTAGCAGACTTCATACCCAAATTCATTGCATTAGATTACTACTCGAAGAGTAGTAGAGAACCAACCAACAGATGGAAAATGTACGCGGATGGAGCATCCTGTGATCGATGTTATGGCGCAGAAGTCATGATAATGACTCCTAAGGAACGATTGATCTGCTGCGTCTTGAAACTCGATTTCCCAGTAACAAGCAATGATGTTTAGTATGAAGCCTCGACCTCCAGCCTCAAACTTACTAGAGGATTAGGAGTGCATATCTTTTGTGGTTCCTAATTGATAGTTTGCAAAGTTAAGGATGTTGATCTTGCTAAGGGGCATTGTCCTGCTCCTTGTCTCGGTCAGGTTCTAAAGCTACTAGCCGACTTCGCATATTACATCATTACATACATACTTAGCGAACAAAATGAAAAGAGTTCAGTCACTGACCAAGATGGCCAGTTTTAGGGACGCGCGACAGACATACATTATTTTGGTTGAAATAATTAATCTTCCAAGCATTGTCGGACGGAGATCGACTAGATCTTAAAGACAGAGCCAGAAAAGGGGTCATGGTTGACTCCTATCAAAGACTATCTACAATGAGGAATTCTTACTGAATGGAGGAATGGAAAATGATAGATCCTCCTCAAAGCTTCACACCAAAACATCCAAGAAGAAGTCATGTGTAGAAATGAGTTTATCCATTCCCATGCTTCGGGGTATCACCCATGATGATATCAAATGAGTCATTAATGATGTCTATGAAGAAGAACACAGCGATTACATCAGGGAGAAAACCTTGATAAAGAATATACTCTGCTATGGGTATTACTGGCCACCTATCAATCCAGATGCGGTTGATCATGCTAGAAAATGCGACGAGTGCAATATGTTTGCAAAAAATCTGGGAGCCCCACCGATGGAACTACTCAAATGGCTACTCCAGAGCCATTTACCACTTGTGGGCATTGACATCATCTTATTGCCAATCCTAAAGACGGTGTGAAATAAACCATCATAGTATTTGATTACTTCCCCAAATGGGCAGATGAAGAACTTTTAATCACGACCGAGATGAAGAAAATAATCAACTTCATTGTCCATAACGTCATCTGTCCTTAAGACCTTCCGTGATCCATTATAACTGCAAATGGAAGGGTTGAAACTGTGAACAAAATCATAAAGTCTGTTCTAAAGAGAGGTTTAGAAAAGGCTAGAGGTAAATGGTTGGATGAACTCCCAACAGCATTATGGGCTTATAGAACTACCCATGGGTCCGTGACTGGCCAAACTCCATTCGCCCTTGCTTACTGCTCTGAGATCGTCATCCATGTAAAACTTGAAGTCCCCTCTCATAAGTGGATGATTACAACCCTTATTTCACAAAAAAATGCAAAAAAGGAATCGCAATTATATTGCAATTAAACTAGATGGAATTGGTGATGACATATGAGCACATAAAACGCATCCAAGAGCCAATGGCAAGAACATGTACCCGAACATGCATGTGTACATCTGAAAAAGTTCGACTTCATGAAATGGACAGAAATTGAATTCTCATATAAGGTCATGAAGCAAAGATTGGATCAGTTGGCCGAAGCTTATTAGCCCTATAGAACCGAACACGGATGGCCACTGATGAACTACAACCCTGGATTTATAATATTGGGAATCGACCAAGTGTCATGATGACCAAATAAGGATACGACACCTTAGGAGGATAAAATTGAAGGATAATGACTACTCAGGAAATGTGATGGATTTATTTCTAGAAACAAGGAATACTCGCTTATTCAAAGCGTGTCGTGTTGCTTCACACGACACACTTTGGGGAACAAATGTTGCTCGACACCTTGGCTCGGCTACAAAACGACAGTTGAAGATATTATTATTAGCACTATACAACTTTCTGACTAAGAAGAGCCCGAGCCTATAAGGGTTAGATACAATCGATATGTTTTGGCGTCTATGTGCAGTTCGGTAGGTATGGTTCGGTGTGTGCCGCTCGGTCTGAGTAACTCAACTATCATCGCTCGGCATACTTCGTTCGACCATCATTGCTCGGCATCCTTTATTCGACCATCATCGCTCGACAAGGGTGGCTCGACATTGGTCATTTCAGCTCGGCATGGATGCCTTGGTCATTTCGGCTCGGCAAGGCCTCGCTTGGCAACTACCGCTCGGTATGCCTGGTTCGACATACAGAATTTGTCTGTTGTGGGCTGAGGTATCTTGTCTATAGGCCTGAGAAGGAAGTCCAGCCTATCTTTTTCTATAAATACAGGGGCATGGGAGCTGTGAAAAGGGACCAGATTCCGAGAACACTGGGGAGACCCTACCATTTTAGATACTCTCCTCTTTTTAATTCAAACTTGTATTCAAGTGATTTGTATACGGATTGTATCTATATTCAAGTGATTGAGAAAGTAATAAATATTTTATTCAAAGTGGATGTAGGCAATTATGCCGAACCACTATAAATCTGGTTCTCGTTTTTATTGTTCGTTTTGCATTGAATTACACTATTTTTCTATTCTAATTTACTCTCTTCAGTAATCTCTCTACATAACTCTACTCAAGGGTGTTAGTGACCAATTTTGGTGCTAACAATGAGATTACAGTAATGAATTTTGAAGTATATTATCATTTTGGAAGAATTATTATTCTTTTGAGATAAATAAAGGTGCTTTTATAATAAACAATAATAATTTTTTTTATAAACAATGGTCATAAATATGATATTTTGGATGGATTTAATATGTGGTTAATTGTTGATTTTATTTATCACACAGGTTATTTTAGGATGATGAAATCGCATTTGGATGTGTGTGGCCAATTTTTCTACGTAGTGTAGTTGTTATAATTTTATTATATTGATGTTTGTGTTACTAATGTGGTGAGTTAGTATACATTTGAATGACCTATACTTAAACTGAAGGTTTGTTGCTAATAGTTGATAAGTAGTATATATGTCAATATACATATTGTGATTAGCTTATTTGATGTTTAGGGTTGACATTGATTATTGATAAATATGTGTGCTATTTAATGGCTGAGGTCTATTATTATTATTACCCCATATTTATGATGATTGATAGTGATGATTTAGTAAGAGTAGTGTTTCTTGTTTGCATTGGTTACATGGATGCTATGGCTGTTATGTACTAATAAGTATTTGGATGAAGGAGAAGAAAAAGAAATAGAACTACATAGGGTTGATCCCCTAAAGGGGTACATATGCAGTCTTTTTCTATGCAATAGTCATCGATTCCCTTGAGGTCGAAGAGTATAGTAATTGGCATAGCACCAAAAATAGTTGATAACTTTTTTCTTTTTATCTTATATCTATACACATATGAAGTTTTAGGTAGAAGCAGAAGAGGGAATGGAAGTTTGGATGATAGGCTATATTGCAGATAGCTGATTTGGTATATTCTTTTATAGTGTAATTATATCATTTACGAGTTAATGATAACTGATTTATCAAAATGTGGATTAAGGTGATTGTATCATATAGTAATTGCATTATTGAGTTGATATGCATTTGTATTAACGTTTGAATCCACCATGAGATTGTATTTTTACTTTCATAGTTTTGGAATTTTAAATTATTACATAAATGGTCCACTATTTTTTATTTTAGAAATTAGTTGCAGGAGTATTTTTTTGGCATTTGTAGTTAATTTCAAGTATTTAAAATAGTGGGGCATCATAGATCACATTTTTCAATCAGAACATAGATTGTTAATCAACATCCAAGATATTTAGTCATGCAACTAGTAAAAATTCCTTCGGTATGCAATACACCTGAGTTAACTTGATATTCAACTACATTATGTAGCCATTTGACTGATTTCTTCTTCATACCATTAGAATAATTAATTGCCATCGTAATTCTAATCAAATATATAACTTACATATTTTTTTTAATGAAGTTTGTAGCCTACTTCCTTTTCAAACAAAATTCTCAGAAACTATAAAATCTTGTTTATACCAAGGTTTCTCTGTAGGCATTTCATCTAAGTACGGAGCAAGCTCTTCCATAGTGACAATACCACCTGCTCCTTCTACAACAAGAATGAACTCTTGAAAGACATGTACATAATCTATTTATCAGGCTTGGAATTCAACCAATCAACATGCCCTTTCTTTTCATCCGCCTTAATCAAATCCACACTTACGTCTTCCCCTATGTAACTGCTGAATCTACCAGTCCACGTCATCCATGCATAAGTGCATCGGATAATAGCTCCTAGAATGTGTTCACTAAAACATTCAAATTAATTTAGGGTTAAACATTAACAATTGAATTATATTAACCAAGAATTAAAAATTGAGATTGACATTGTGAGGCGACGCTAGGGTTTCAGGGATGTGAATTTGGTAACCGTGAAAGAGATAAAGCGCTTAGTGAAATATTAACGGCGTGGTGAGATATTAGGCATGTACTATAAGATATTTAATCATTCACCAAATATAATTAAAGTAGAAATTATTTATTCATAGTTTCACTCGATGGATGAATTATCTATATGAAAATCATATTTACTATTCAAGAAATAATCTAAATAAAAAGACTTAGTAATATCATTTTCAAATAAATTATGGGGAAATCTTAGTATTTGTCAATGATGTAAACTACCTGTTGTGACAACCGCCATGCACCTATGGCATCTAATGTACATGTGTAGTGCACTGCAATAGTATTCGACTAATGTAGTGTTGTACCCAAGGGTAAATTAGTGGTAATCCCAAGAAAAAACATGTCATATATCTTACAACGCATAGATAATAATAATTATACCATATATAGAAAATAGCGGGAAGGTAGTATAAATGAAATTAACCAAATAATTAGAGCATAGTAGGTTCATCATGCTGATACAGAATAGGAAATAGAATTTATACATCAAACAATAAACTCAAATGGAAACCATCTTTAAAGAATAGTGTCATAGCAATGATAAAGCTCCACAATGTTGCACATCAGAAATATAGTGGATAAACTCCAAAAGAAAAGATATGTAAGTGTAGCCTTCTGCTCGTCCTCTACGGGGCTCCAGATGCTATCTCACACTTTCTATCTAGTTTACTCATTTAAGAGTACTGGAGATAAGAAGAAGCAAAGCATAAACTTCAAGTCATGCAACAATATGATAGAATCAAGGTATGGGAACTTATAACCGACTTGTCTCTACACCAACAAATTAGCATATACCATAATATATGTTATACAATCAATATATGAGTGTACTACACTAAGTACAATATGAGATGTCAAGGTATCTAACAAGTAATACCAACAACATTACATCCATCCCAATCACTTGACAATTAAAGAAAATGCAACAATCATAGCATACATAACAATCATAGCATACATAACAATTAACGAAATCACGGTAACCAACACCAAGATCTTGCATCACCACTAAGATGCCTTTGGATATATGATAACTCTTGTAACGATCACTAAGGCTGATGCTTGATCACATACCATCACCATGGTGCTTCCATCATTAAGGCAAGCCAAACCATCACTAAGGTCCAAGGTGCATAGGTGAACACTATCATATATCCTCACTCCATGAAGCATACATCACATCTTCGAGTTATCAACGATCCCTTTAGCTTGTGACTCGATAGTAAATGTGCATTTTCGATGAGTGCTTTTGTGGTCTAGCCTTGCTCAACGAATACTCCAACCATAAAAAGTGATTTTTTCTATCTTTAAAAATTAAGGGTCACCACATTCCACTCCATCACTTCACATTGTCGAACATGCCTCCGAGGATCATTGCTAAGTCCTTTAAACATTTCCCACTTGAAGTACTTTACCCACACAACTCACATTATTGATTTTTTGGATTTTGGAACTACACATGTATCCTTATAAGTTTCCCATGTCAAACTTGAAGTAACACAAGAATAACCTCCATGTATGGCATGAAATAGAACTCTTTGTTCCTCTTCCTCACTTCATGCCTATAGTGTTGTCAAGATCAATCATCTATTGATAATAATCCAATCATCTATTGATGATAACTCTCCATCCTCTTATCCAATCCACTTGAAATTGATCACACAAGATCTACACATCACTATGACCATCCCCTATCGATCATAGAACCATTTGAGAAAATAAAGTCATTCAGTATTGAACGAATGCCTTTGGGAAGCCAATTTTGGTTTCCTTCAACCATCCCTGAAGCAATGTCGCATCCAACCCAAAGTATTCAACCACTTGCCTCGAAGTCTCTAGCCATTTCACAAAAATAGCATCGATCGGTGCCGAGTGATGGGGTTCGGCATTGGACCATCTCACTTAAATCCTATAATTTATTTGTCTAAGTCCTACTCCTTTACCCCATGCCATGTACTTTGCATGCCTTATTAGAGTTGCCTTCATGTTTTACTTTACTTGACCTGGAGCTTCTCTAAACAATTTCAATACATAGTAGAATTGATTGTCTTTGGCATATATCTCTTGAACAATCGATTTGATCTTCATACAAATGTTATGTAGCTCCAAAACACTATAGATCACGAATCATTTGGATTAACTTCAATCAATTGTTAATGGCCAATAGGGATGGTCAATACTAATCGATATAGTGAGTCTATTATTCTATAGTCATTTTACGGATCAATCCTGATTTGAATACTTTCAACTCCTATGCAACTCATTTTGCTGCAATATTCTGAATTCTCTAAAATAGATCAATACTCCAAAATTCAATATGAAACACCATTTCCTATCCTAAGAAAACAAACGTACTAAACTTACCTGACAAGCATCATATCATCATAACATAATCTAACAAAACCATCATATCTTCAAAATCAAGTCAAATCACAAAATAGCACATCCATATGAACATTTATGCGATCTTTAGATGTGAATCCATTTCTAGTATTCGTTGTAGGATTAGATATAGTAAAAAGCATGTTCTTAAAATTAAAATCATTTCAAAGACATGGTTTAATCCTATATTAACAATCATTGTATAGTAAGAGTCATAAATCACTCATCGAGATACCAAATAGCACTAAAACTATACCTACTATGGACAACCAGTATCAAATCCTAAGATGCGAATTTTCCAAATCCCAAACACTCTTTGCTAATCTCCATGCTAATTAATTACCTGATTTGTCTAAATAAAGAAAGGATTTAAGATGGTCTTGGCAAAGAAAATGACTAGTGGAGGTTTTTGATAGTTTTTGGACAGTGTAAAAATGATTATGTGATATCCCATCAGGTGTAGTTAGCCCAAATCTCAATATTAGTTAGGGGGCTATTGTAACATCCCCCATACTGAGGCCCAAAAACTATGTGTTATGGATGCTACAGTCATCCATAGTTATTTATTTATAGTGATAAAAAATGGCTATGTTAACCATTTTAATAATACTAGAAACACATGAATATATAAATTCAACATAATTTTTAAAGTAAAATTTCTTTACTCATTTTATAATAAGATTTCAACATCATTATGTAATCCTAATTCGCAAACCACCTTCAGAGAAAATACAATTATTACAACATATTCCAAGCGCGACACATGAATATGCCCCCTTGGATGATTACATTAAAATATCTAGCATTTAATATAACTTGCCATTACAACACAAAAGCAGAATCAAAACATAGTGGAAAATAGATATATAGCTCCTACTAGCTAGATTGCCTCCGACATATCTTCAGAAGCATATTCGTCTAAAGGAAACAAGAAAAGCCCTTACTCTCAACCTACTCAAATGAGTACCCAAGAGTTTAAGGGGAAAACAAAAACTTCGAGTCAAATAAAAAGTCTGATGTGAATAATAATCTAACATCTCGAATTAATGGAAATCTAGTGAGACCATGCCGCTATGCAGAATGGGTTTACCATCACTAGCACCCAATTAAACATCTTAACCATATATTGTGCTGCTGCATCAACAATGGTTATAACAGAATAATATGATAGCGTATAAACATGTCATATGTACCAGATTACACATCCCCTATTTATTAGACATCCATCTAAGTTCTTATTGACTACTCGTCTTATATTCTTGTCGACTATCCATCCCGCATTTTTATTTTACTTAAACTAATGTGGATTATCCATCTCACATTTCATCATTTTAACTGAAGCGGACTATCCATCTCACATCTCATAGTTTTCCTAGGATTACTATGAACCTTTAAGTTAGCCAATTAGTGACTATCCATTTTTGGCATGATGTAGACTATCTATCATACATCCCATATTTTCCTAAGATAAATATGAACCCATCACTTGGCCATTTAATATATGTTGGCCACATGTTTCTATTTATCCCATGTTACCTATATGTTAACTTTACTCCATGCTACACAAAATCCAAGCTATCCACATGTATAAATTATTTCTATCGATGTTCCCAATTAAATTATCCCATTAGTTATTTAAATTTCATGGTGACAAACATTGGTAACCACAAAAGATTTCGTGTCAAACTCATTAAGATATACCTTAGTGTCCTTAAGCTTCGAAGTTAAAATCATGTAACGAATTGCCCTCCGCCGTTTATAAACTCGATATGCATTAACGTCCACATCTATACCATGTTGATGTAAAAGCATAAGGCTCTCCGTCTATTTTAAAACTTGATGACTAAAACACACGACATCATGACCCTCGATGACTACGAAGTCATCAGTCCTCATGATACGTAGGTTATCCACCTATAAGAAACTCAAAGACTAGTTAAAACCAGAATGAGGTAGGCTCGATAATAGGTTAAAAGCGACATACGGTAAACTCGATGATAAGTCAAAAGTGGCTTGGTTAGGCTTGACAACAAGTTGAAAGTGGCATGGGGTAGGCTCGATGAACATCTAGGCCTTCAAAGCCTAAAGCTTGGAGTCACTTATAAAATAGAGCGACATCAATGTTGTAAAGGTTGCCCGGTATAAACATCAACATCGCCGTATTGACCTATCCCTTTTTCTCTTTGTTACTTTGGCCTTGACGAGGCTCAAAACCAGTCCGTTGCATGCCAAAATCATTAACATCACAAGGCATTGTTTTGTTCTGCGTCAATGACCTTGGATAAGAAGGTATGGATCGATATAGCCAATGTCAATATGGTGAAACTGTAATTAACTTAAAAACTGCCAAAGTACTAAAAATAGATACCATTTTCACCAAACCTCTATAATTTGTCAAAAACTTATTGGCTAACAAAAATTTATCAATTTTTTCACTAAAAAACTTTCACACCTTATTTCCAGGATCCAAAACATTATTTCAAATAGTTAACTAATAACCATAATTAATTAAACTTTTATGCTTATTCTAGCATAAATAATTCTTCATAATTCAAATTTACGTGGGAAAACCATAAAAATTCATAGAAATTAGAGAATACCTTTCTCTACATCATATAAAATTTCAGGACGTAAAAACCTCATTTAATTATTTAAAATTATTAAAACCCGTTATTTGGCCATTTCCTTCATAGGAAATTCATAAAATAATCTCTATAATTCGAAAAACTAGGAAACTAAAAACCCATACCAAAAGTAATGCTTTCCTTAACATATCAAAATTTCAAATCATTTAGAGGATAAAAACTTTGTATTTGACCCCAAAACCGAATTAAACCATTTCTAATAAATTCCAAAAATTCCCATTAACCATTATTTTATCCAAACAATGATTATTAGTTTATAACTTGACTAATCATACAGATAAGATTCGGGTATTACCCATGACTAGATCAAGACAAAGATTTAAGAGATGATAAGTGTTATTACTCACCTTAGATTAATGGTTCGAGTTGAGATTTGGTGTACCTCTTGATCCTAAGCTTGCTTTCTCTTGAACCCTAGATTTCGATCTCCCTATTGCTTCTAATGGCCAGCCTTGATTGAGCTTTCCTTTTGGTTGTTTTCTTTTGTGAATATGAGAATGATGTAGGAGGTGAGGGTTTAATGAATAAAGGGTTTATCTATGACTATTTTCCCCCTCTTATGTATTCTTCTACATGTATTAATTTTAAAACCATCTTACTTAGTTCATTAAGTTTGGCACGACCGCACTAATCAACCAAATCTCATTCTCCCTAATTATATACTTTAACCTATCTAATAAAATTTCTTGAATAATGTTGACTAAAAGTTAGGGATGCTACAGTAATATATAAGCTTAGTCTAATTACACGCTAACCAATCTAAAAAATTTCTAACTTCGAATGATCACTTATCCTAAAGCATAAGGTCAAAAATCTATTATGACCATGCTTCGGAAAGAGAAACCATCATTTTTTCATTTGAAAATAGTTTCAGACCTTACTACAAGTTTATCAAAAGTTATATCCCTTACTAGTTTCAGGGTCAAATTTGTCCAAAACAAATTCTAAGGGGTAAAAAATGTCAATGCTCAACATTTCCCAATGTTATAGCCTAATTTGACCCAATTTGATTATGAAAATGATAATTTTATGATCTGCCAATACGTAAAAAAATATGGGCATTACATTTTTACCGTTTTAGGTATTTTGCCCCTGAGATTCCAACCTATCAAAGCATAACTAAGTAATATAGATACCAAGCATGTCTAATAACCAATCAAGCATATCAAACATCAACATGAGCACATAAATGTAAACAAAACCTATGCTAATGCCTTAGAATGCATGGTACTAAATTAGCAAAATAGAAGACTTATATGTGAATGCTAATGATAAAATAGAATATTACCAAGTAAAGAGCTCTGGATGAGTAGTCCTCATGCTCTCCTTGGCGTTTCAAGCTTTATCGCCTTCGGCCTTGCTCTATTTAATATTTACCAACTGCATTGTCTTCCTTCGTAGTTGCATCATACTCCACTTGACTATTTGAATTAGCTTTCGAGAGCTTAATGCTTCAAGTTCAACCTCTATGGCATATTGTTGATTTGATTTCACAATTATGCCTAGATCGTGCATGAACTTCCTAATATGTGAAACATGGAATACTTTGTGCATACCCATCATCCTATAAGGTAAGTCGACTTTATATGATAGGTTCTGAATCCTTTAAGTATCAAAAAAGGATCTACGTACCTTGACGCTAACTTCCCCTTGGTACCGAACCAGACTATAACCTTCAATGGAGAGATTGTGAAAAACAACATACCGACAATAAAGAACTCCAAATCTTGACATCTCTTATTAGCATTGTCTACCTTGACCAGGTCTCACCCATTGTCGATGATAGAGTTAGGGGTATGCACTATGGGTAATTATATAATTTGCTACATATATTTAACTCCATTACCAATCTGGTTTAGACTAAATGGTGTTTTTTCTTTCTATTATATAATTGTTATATAGAGATATTAACAGTTAAGTAATCAAATTAAAGCATATAGATGAAAAATCCATAAATGATAGGTTTTGTGATAGTAATTACAAAGTGTTGTAATCATGATAATCTTTTCACATCGAAAATAACATACTGTTTTAAATATTCCTAGTCAATATGTTTCTAGAAAGGATATCGATTAATCTAATGAAACTAGAGTACGTAACGCTCTCAAATATTGGGTTATGTATTTCTCATAGCTACTGAAACTAATAATTATTAGATAACTATGAAATGACTCACTCGAAAGTTCTCTGTTGGTTCATATAACTAAGGTCACACTGACAATCTCGAAGTGACAAGGTTACATAATTCCCTTACTTTAGAATACCATGGAACTTCAATGTAGACACTCCACTTTGATTTAGTTAAATCATGGCATGGCTTCCATCGAACAACTATATTTGGGTCTGAGTTGAAGCGTTGAAAGTGAAGCACTATTCAATAAAGAATTCATCTTCTTGGTTATATAGGGTAAGTATCACAGTCAACTATAGTCAAATCAAAATCAAAGTCTTTGGCTAGAGTAGTATAGTTAATAATAATTGTTATTATTGAATCAAAGATTATATGTTTGGAATTGCAAAGTTAAATTTGGACAATGTTGTAATTTTGACCAAAACCAACTTTCATAAGTCCTATTGTAATATAAAACGAAGAAAATTGTTTTAAAAAATCATTACAACTGATGAGTGATGAGTGATCAATAATATTCGAATATTTTGATATCAATCGTTGTTTGAATTTGCATGTGCGACTCAAACAACAGCATTGATAGATTCTCCAAAATACCACATGATTTAATTGAGTTATAAATAGTTGTAATTTAATAAATATTCTTTTGAAATATTAATTGATTATTTTTTATTTGATATATTGGATGCTATAACTATTTTTTTGTATATCATAAGTGTTTAATTAGGTGCATATATAAAAGTTGTATATATATACGGTATCGATGTGCGTTTAAATTTGATTCAAATGTAATTATATGCTAGTGTTATTGAACAAATTAAAGAACCATCTAGCCTCATTCATTATAGGCCATAAGAAGAAGAAGGAGTCTTGAAATCCAATAGTTGGATCTAGAAAATGAAGGTAGGAGGTTAAGGAAGGTTACATCTATAAAATATCTTGTCATTCACTCACATGCCATTTTTAATCACTCCCTTTCAAACCCTAGCTTCCATTATCATTTTATAACATTCATAGCTGAAAATTCAAGGCAAGATAAAAAATATTTTAAAGCCATCAAAATAAATCAATCTAATAAAAGGCGGTTCTCCTTCTCTTGCAAAGCTAGGAGACAGATTTAGAATTGGATGTAGGACATCTATCAATCAAGATGCATTTAAGGGCTATGTAATGATTTTCTTTTCGAGCCCCAAATGTTTACCATATTACATCGACGGTATTCATGTGCCGAGCACTAAGTGTCGGAAAGATAAATTGTTATGGTAAAAGAAAAAGAAAAGGAATAAGAAACAAGATAACACAACATTAAATCCACATAGTGGAACAATAACGTATAATATCAAGAGACATTATAAACTGTCACTCTAAGATACATAGCATTTCCAAGTTACAATCCTAAGTATTATCATTAGCCTAGGCAGTTATAATAGCATGTCCTCACACATGCTGATATATACATTATAGTAATGCAATTGAATTAAGAATACTTGGTAGATGAAAACATACAGCTCGTATCCACGAGCTTCAAAGAACATCAACATAAACCTATATTTTGTAGATTACTCGAAGGAGCACCTAGGGAAATATAAAACTATGACTCAGACATAAGTATAGTGTGAGAAACTCAAGAAATATGCAACCAACATATTATAGTACTTTTGCGACAATTTGAATCATCGTAACGGTTATCCACTCAAAAGAACCACTCATCTAATAAGTACATAAGATAATACAATAGATAATGTCTAGGTGTAGAAATAAATTGGAAAATAGCTGTGTTGCTTGCATCTCATAACACAACAATTTTAGAAGCACAACTAAAAATATTAAGGTACGTTTGCATAATGGATTTTTTTGGAGGCGCCCCAGTAAAACTAAAGCTAACTCCTAACAAGGGTCAGAAGCTACATTTCAAAACCACGCATATCTCCAGATAAAACATATCACAAAGGAAACCTTAGTTGTGTTAATACCCTAGGTATTGATTTTGATAACAACAACCATAAAAATATTACTACTAACATATCTTCGAGTTATGCAGTCATATGATATTTATTATGGAGACATTTTAGAGATAAACAAGAATATAGTGGAAGCAAATGAATTATAGAAGAAGGTCAATAGAGCAATTCAAGAACAAAACCCAATTAGAGAAGAATGCTGAAGGATAATGGTGTTTGAAGTGATGAGGAGTTGGTTGAACCTTAGAATATCTTGTTAAAGATCTCATGGCAATTATACTTGAAGATCATCAACCATTGACCTCAACCGAATCACAAAAATCCACAAATATAAGGTAATTTGAAATGTTGAAAATTTGCAACACTTATTAGTGTTGCTATTCATTTTCCAACACACCCATGTCGACATGGGTTACTTTGGCATGTCGACATACTAGCAGTTTTTCAAAATTTCAAATTTTAAATGAAGAGACATTTCCCTCTACCTCTTCACCAAAAGACACGTCTCTTCGCCCACTATATAAAGGCTTCTGAAAATGAATTTTAATATCAAGAATTCTCATTTTCTCTTACTCCTTCTTCTCCAAACATTTTCAAAAGAAATCCATTGCATACTCTTCAAATCTGCTTGCAAATCGATACTATTTCACTACAATTCTTCACTGATTTGCAAGCCACACAATATCAGAGAGTTGTACTTTAATTCACATCATTCTCTCTCTGATTTCATCTTATTCCTCAAAGTATTCAAAGATATATTGCCATTGGAGGTCTATAGGATCATTGTACCGAATCTGCAAGAATCTGTATTGAAGATACGAGTACTTGCCATAGTTTGTTGTTGCTGATAAGGAGAAGGTGTTCTTGTAGCCTGTAAAATCAAGAGGGTGTGTCTTGTAGCCCGTGAAACTAAGATTGTAAAGATGTTCTTGCCACCCGTGTAAAGCAAGCGATTATAGTGGAATTCTGCACGATAGAGTATAGGACAGGATATAGGATTGGTTAATCCAAACCAGTATAAAAATCCGGATGTTACTTACATTACTGCATTTTACTTTATTGCTTACTTATTCTCTGATTACTTCTTTCTGTTTGCAATTTAAGCAAATACAGTTTTATATTCATAAGTAGTTAATACACAGTTCATCACTTCTAGTGTCTAAATAGCCTTAAGATCCAACATTGTGTTATAGCCAACCCAGTTTTCTACAAGTTGGTCCAAGCCCAAACAAATTATACCGAATACCATCAACTCTCGCCAGCCATAATCGAAAGCATTTTTATATATTTGACGTTGATGTATCCTTTCGGGTTAGCTAAACCCACTAGCTATGCATCCTACTTTGTTTTCTATCATTTTCAGCAGTGAAGTCACAATCAGCATCTTTTACACTAGTTTTCATTACTCGAACAGATCATGAATCTCTCTTTGGATTCCAGTGTCTTAAAATTTCATAAATATCTCTATAGACCCCAACATAAATCACACGATGAATACTAACTTGTCCTCTCTGTTGGAACTAACCTTAAGATAGACAGTACAGCACAATAGGATGGTTTGAAATGTTAAGGCTAACCTCTCCTTTGGAATTAATCTTAGGATAGAAAGTTTAACTCTGTAACATTTCACTTCACAATTGCTTCCAAAATACAAAACTCGTATATCAGTTTTGAAGTGGTTTTGGGCAAGTAACAGACTTATTCAATCCTATTTCTTCAAAATTAAATTGGTGAATTTTCGATCAACTCAATCTTGGTTTTTTAAGAAATAAACGAGCGATATAAAGGAATCCTCCCGGAGCGATCTTATATATATACATTCTTAAAATGAGAGACGATTCATATGAATGAGTCATCCTTGGGGAATCTCAAACCGCATTAATACATGATGCTTACATATACTTCCAAAGTTAATTTGGTAAATCTCGATCAAGTAATCGACTATCAACTACAAAATAGAAACGATCGCATATGGAAACCATGTCTTGTATACTTATCATATTTCTAGTTTCTCAATTTATACTATTCCTCGGTTAAGAGTGAAGCCGGTAGGTTAGAACACTATTACTTCTAAATCCTACTCGAACATCGTTCTTACCTCTTATAGATAAAACAAATCTATTTTATCAGCTTTAGTGCTAAGTACACGACTAAATACTTTCCATAAACATGTAAACACAGAAAGCGCGATTAAGTCATACAAAGTACGACTAGGTCACATAAAGCATGATTAAGCTACTTAAGCAACTCCTAATCCCCTTTTTATTTAATTAATTCTTTTATTACTTAAAACTCTTTTGTGAATACTTGTATGTATTTTAAAATACCTTTACAAAATATGTACACATGTATACTATTATTCATTACTCCCTTTACACTACTTCAAAAAGTGTTCATATACTTATCTCAAATGGTATAAGCATATTCATAAATCAACATGATTTCTTTCTTTAAAATATAATCAACGAGTTTAAAAACAAATGTTACTCCAATATTGTTACTATAAGCACCTTCTCTTTATAAGCTAAATCTTCACTTTTTCTATCTTCATCAAAAGAATCTAGAACTTTTATTATCTTTAAAACTCCATTATTAAAGATCTAAGTATATTCATAAGTGTTAGAGACCAATGTTATTTACACATTGTCACGACCCAAAACCATTTTACTGATAGTTATCCTTCAAACATTCTTTTGAAGACCTAATTGTATTACTAATTATAATAAAAAAGGATAAAAACAAATGTTGCTGAAATATTGTTTACTATAAACTCAAAATCATTTTACTCATAATTATCTTCCAAACTTTCTTAAAGATCTACGTCTATCTACACTTATTAAACATGGTAATACATTACAAAACCATCTATTATAACATAAGTGTTATAATCCAAAACTTCTTTTATTCTTTTTATGTTAACTTACTTTTCCAAAATTATATATTTGTAAAAACCTTTAAAAATGATTTATATACGTGTGTGTGTGTGTATACTACTTTATTTATAAGCTAATACAACTAACAAGATTCTAAAAACAATTTAAAGTATATTTATATTACATAAGCCTTTTAACTTTAATAAACCAATTAACTAATTTTTAAAATCTATATATACTTAAAATGTATTTTAAAATACTAATAATATGGTTTAAGGCATTCATTTAAAATATTACTTAAAATACTTCAAATTTATTTAAAAACTTCAACGACGATTTTTCTTTTATTTAAAATAAGCCTTCTAATTTAATAATACATAATTAATTAATAAAAATACACTAAAATTACAAACACTTCTATAGTGCACTAATATAAGTTAGAAAACATTTCTAAATAGATTAAAGAAAAATACTTTAGTTAAAAGTCATTTTTAATCAATATAAAGTTCAAAACTGAAACTTTTCATAAAAACGATTCAAAGCAAAGAAAGCGGCTAGAAAATGCTAATGCTGGCTGTTATTAACAAATTTATTCAATAACCCCAAAAGGTACAAGGAAGGGAACCATGGCTAATGAAGGTATTCACGGTGCCTTGATTTAACCTCAAAGAGTGTTAGTAAAAAGCAACATTTGGTTGAGTTAAGGCTTAAGAGGAGCGAATAAGTAGGCTTAGGTCCATGTAGAAGTCATATCATAGTCATTCGAAGTCATGTATACTTGAAGTTGATCCATGCAGACAATAACGTGCAAAAATAGAAATAAAGAATATGAATACTTCTGGAATTCAAAGCAAACTATGATTAACAAATCACAAGTGCTTTGGAATACAAAAGTAAGTCATAATTCAAGAAATCTTATTCTTATTCCATATAATGTTCAACATACAAAGTCCTATGTGCAATAGCGCTTTTGGCACTAAAATACCCAAATAAATTTAGGGTTATAAGGTTTAAAATGAAAAAGAATGAGAGAAGAGTTGTTTGCCTCTTACCCATGCCTCTAGGTCCGTATTTATAGGGGTATGGGGTTCAACACAACTGTTTAGCATCGCATTGGGCATGCTCCATCCTCGACCTACATAATCCTCGGCAACCTCAATGGCACCAAGCTCCATTCCTTATTTTAGATGACCTTTGACATTCTTTATTGATAATAGACGAGATCAACATGCACTGGCATCAATATGAGGAAGCATTGGTGAAGAGCGACATTGAGATGGAGCAACATCGAGAAGGACCGGCATGACAATTTCCATGGATATTAATGGCTTTCGACACCAATACCATATTCACAAATGTACAACATCCTCCAAAGGTTGATGAAATGCACCACCACCATGATGCAGGATTGATTGTTGGTGGTATCAATAATAGATGTCATCGATTCAACACTAGTAGAGTAGCATTGGTAGTAAGATGGCTTCGATAGCATGGCATGCGACATTAATGTATCGCAGCCTTGATGATAGATGACATTAATGATGAGCGATATTGATAAAGTGTGATATTGTTGAGTTATGTCATCCATTTTATCTCTATAATTGAATGACAGCATCAATTGAATGTGGCATTAATGAGAGGCGACTTTGATGGATTACGATATCGATCACATTAGACATCATTGCTTCCTTGATGAATTTCGCTATTGATACATTCGGCTTGCTTAGCGACATAGAAGACTTGGTATTATCCATCCCACCTTCTAGACGATGTAAGGTAACGTTGGCGTCCAATATCCTTAGCTTTACTAATGACATGCGACGTTGCATATGACCTTTCATTAATGAGACGCAACATCATAGTATTTCACACCATCAGCGTTGGTTCACTCCCATTCCTTTGGCATTGGTTATTGGTGTGACATCACAACTATATTACATGCTACATATCTTTGAGATAAATAATAGTAGTAACAGTTCCCCCTTTTATAGAAGAAGCATTTACTTTTCAAGTTGACAATCTTGGCAATAAACTTTGTCGCGTTTTGGTATTCATTGCAAATCCAACCGTCTATTCAAAATGAATCGATGGTGCTTGTTCATCCTCTTTCTCTTCTATAAACAACCAAACTTCTTTTCATTCCTCCTTTACCTGCAATTGAAAGCTCAAGCGAGAAATCAAAATTCCCAAGAAATTCAAAACTTTTAATTTCAAGCATTTGAACCAATATTAAGTTAAGATTTCCACTTTATATCGATTAAACTAGTAAATTGAATTAGGCGATTTATTATAGAAATTGTTGCTTGGGTTTTGGTTTGGGTTTCCTCGATGCTTACTTTATTAACTATGTTTATAGCAGATTGTGATTTGTGGTCAGATTATCATTGAATTCCTATGTCATACAAATGGATTTTAAGTTAATCGATGTTGGTACAAAAACTGGTGCGTTCTTAGCTTAACGATGAAGAAGATGATTTATTAGACCCTACACCGAATATTGTTTTGCCTCATGTCGATATTGCTACCATACGACATTGTTATAATGTTGAATATTGATTCAATGTTAGTGCCGAATTAATATTTTTCGACGCAGATGTGCTATTCAACGTTACTTGTGTTTTCCTACTATTCCATTATTTTAACAGTTGATATCGAGTTTTAGTAAAACTATGGGAAAAGACTTTCGTATCATTAATTACTAAGTTGATATGTAGTAATCCACCCACTGTTATAAGGAAATTTATACCAGTTAGATGCAACATTATTTAGTTCGGTATAAAAGATGTCTTTTATTTTTGATATTGGCTAATTGATATGGTTTAATACTGGAAGCCTTACTCTTTAATATTATAAACTAAGCCCTATTCGATATTGTTAGTTATGACATAGCGATTTGAGAACCTTATAAGTTACTTAAAAAATTAGTAGATCATCGATCTATGTCATCATGATTCATTAGTGTCGACAACTTTATTACTTCGACATTGGTTATAACTACGGCATTCACTATTGTTTAATATTGTAAACTACGCAATGTTCGGCATTGATGTATCCATTCGATATGGGTCTATTAATGTTGCATTGTTCCTAGGATACCTTTGAGTTTGCTTTGATTCTAATTTCATACAATTTCCTAAAACTTACTTTGTTATCATAAATTTAATAGTTATTTGCATTTTTGATTTAAATTTCGACATTGACCACTCAATTAATACTACACTGGATTTTATATTTTTAATATTCTTTTATCATAGTTTAGAGAGTAGGTAAATCACTTGGGTGCCTTTTAATAATAATCCATTTAATGAGCATTAGCATTTCTTAGAATTAGAATAATATCACCTAGTAGGAAAATAGAAGGATAGAAGGAAATTGAGAAGTCCATTAAAAACCAGCACAGGCTCTAAGGCTTCAACTTGCACTAGTAAGAAGGTAAACTACCTCCTGAATTCATCATACATTACTACTCAAGCTGAAGTTGACTCCTTCTTGGAGCAATCTGGAATCACTAACGATGTAGCTATTCCAGCTAGTCCCTTAAACACCATTTATAATCCACCAAAGGGTGTTTTTCTTTTACCTTGATACACATCTGGTATATTCCCTTTCCCAATTTAATTTTGAGATATTTGGAGCACTTGAACATTGCCCCAATCCAGTTCTCCCCAAATTCATATACATATTTGACTTGGCTAGAAGTCTTGACTTCGGAGACAAGACTTCCTTCTCTAAATGCTGAGCTTCAGCATACAATAGTTGATCCTGCTAAGATTGGCAATCAACAAGATCACCCCTTATATCAAATTCATCATATCCAAGAGAGCTTAATTTCTGAAGATGTTAATAAGACAAGAGGATGTGAGACACGGTTCGTCTACATCAAATACTACCCCCACATTAGAGGGACATTCTCTACTACCAGTAAGTTTCCATCTCTAGTTATTTATGTTCATTCATTATTCATTACCGGTAAGTGTTTTCTTTCAAATCATGCCCCCAAAAAGCTAAACCCATTAACCAAGAAATGGTGTAGTCCCTAACTCGAGCAGCAAAGAATATAGGAAACAAGCGTAAATTGCTAATTCCAACAAAGCTTCTTCAACACCCTATGATTCTGGATCACCATAAGATCTTGGGGGAGCCTCCAATGGTCAAAGGTAAATCTAAAGGAAAAGGATAATTGGTAATGGGGAAGTCAAAATCTTTTACTTTAAATTCTCTAGTTAAGCCTGAAACTCATGGTAAGATATCATTGCATTTTGCATGAAACTTCTTGTGATGTCCACTTATAAGCCTTTCTTTCTAATTCAGGCGAATCTGCCTTAGTCATTGTCTTTAAAAAGAAGGAGATCACAAATGATTCTCCTAAAGAAAATGAGAGTAAAGATGATACGTCTTCCCCGACTAAAGCCTCTGAATTTCAATCTTTCATGGAAATATTACTAGCTCATTCAAGTCCTTAAAAAGAAAACCAAGCAATGGTTCTGCTGCTACCATAACTCCCAGCAAGAAGCCTAAGGTTGAGCGAATGCACACCCATGTTGTCGTAGATGATGAACCATTTGTGAGTGTTGATTTGATCCCCGATGTCTTACATCTTGACTCCACTGGTGAAAAAGTTCAATCCCAACTATGGTTGGGCATTCTCATGATTCACTACTTCGCATTTCTCTTTTAGATTCCCCTAGGGATCTGAATAGTTTATCCAAGGAGCTTAGTTTGTGTCTTACTTCAGAGGATCCACACCCTTCCTAGACTTAGTCTCCAACCTCTGTTAGCAATTTCAATGACCTTCTATAGTTGGTCATCCAGTCTCCCTCTTTTGCTACTTTTAAGCCACTACAGTCCTCTTCTTATTCTCAAGACCACTGATTTACTATCCTTAAGTAGTTCTTATTGGTATGTACTTTTTCTATTTAGTAGATTCAGGTTTTTAATCTTTTATAATATTCTAATTCATAATTATTACTCATTTTAGGCTGCTAAACATATGTTTCTTCTTCAACAGGATGCTATAGGATTGTCTAGCGAAATGTCTAAATTTAGGGAGAAAGTTTCTTTGCTCAATGATGGTATAATCGACATCTCAACAGCGAAGAACGAGACTGTAAAAGTGAAAGAAACAATTTCCAACTCCCTTAATTTGGAAAGAACCTCTTTTATGGAGGAAAGAAATTCAAGACAGGCTTTTGAAGATAAAGTAAAAACTCTAGAGACAATCCTTGAGAAGGCCGGTATGAGGGAGGCCCAGCTTGTGGAGGAGAATGTGTTTCTAAAGGAAAGACTGATAAGGAAAAAGACTTTCTAGGCAAATTCATTGGCATAATCAGAGGCACAAAGCAAAAGGTGTCTCATTTCCATGACACAACTCTCGAAACTATTATCGAGAAATCTTACGAGAAGGCACTCTATATAGCATATGCCAACAACATCTTGCAATGCCTAAATATGGATTTCCCTTTCCCTCTTGGCTTGGAATGAAGAGTTTGAGAAGAACTTCAAAGCTATATGGAGAAAACCCAGTCATCAGGAGAAGATTCCTTTGAAGAGGAGAAGAAGATTGATGCCAAGAAACTGCTGACTTTTGATGGTCCTCCAACAGGCGAAGAAACAAAATATAATAATGAGGGTGAGGATAATGATGAGCACAAAAGTGATGATTATGATGATGGGGATAACAATAATAAGGATAACAATGATGACAATGGTGGTGGTGATGGAAAAAGTCTTCTGGATCATCCAAGTGGAAGGACAGATCGGGGGGAACTAATCTAGACTTTACGACCCAAGGTACGGATGTCACTGAAATTCCTAATTCCCCACCTAATGATTGTCCTTAAAGAGACAGTGCTCCTAAAAGCCACAAACCCAAAGGGAAAAGGCAGATTTCTTCATCTTCAACTCCTCTTTCTTAGTATAGATATCTTTACTTAAATGTCTTAAGTTATCAAGTTATTCTTTAGTTAATATGTTGATTATTTAGTTAAGGAGAAAACTAAAATATCATTATAAAGTTATGCTCGAAAAGAGATAAATGGAAATAGATCAATTAAATAGGGAATTGGATAAACAATAAAAAGAGTACAATGAATTATTTGAGAAGTGTAAGAGTCTAGCTACTGGTGCGTTAAAATCAAGATTTTTAAAGAAAGTCAATTTGCCCCACGAATGAAGAAAGCATGCCTTCATTGGGAGAGACTCTTGGCAGAGAGTGCAGAGCTAATGACCTTTTTTAGATGCTAATTGACGATAGAAATGCCTTAGAGGAGTTTCTCTATAAAGTTTGCTCTAGGGTAAATTCATCGACTTCTCTTATTTAGGCGACAACTGTGGAGGTTTGCATAGGTGCTTCCATAACAAATACGTAAATGAATATGGGTCTGAACCTCATCCCAAGGCATGTTGGAATCTTCCAAGAGTTGCTTCTATTCCTTCTTCTTGCTCTCTTTCCCCAAAAAACCTCAAATATAATAGAAAGAGATTATTTCTAAACTATATAAGAAATCAATTTTGTATAACCCCAAAAGATTGTATAACAGTACTATGTTACTCGAGTAGCTTATGTACTTTTCATTTTTGTTTATGCCTTGCTTATTTTAATTTTAACATATTATACAGACAAGGAAAACTCAAGTAGCCCTGTTTTCAGAAAACTACGAACAAGTTTGTCAAGTTAAAGAAGGATTTTAAGGAAAAGATCTTTAATTCTTAAAACATCTTAGTTAGAAAAACACCGCTTTCTTAGAGATTTACAAGAATTTTATATGCGATTTTCTCACTTCCATTTTGAATTCTTGGATGATGAGAAGGACAAAATACTTAGTGAAATTCAAACTTATCATGCCAAATTGATATATGATCATGCTAGCTCTCCAGTTGGAGAAATTGACTACCATCGATACCCTCCAAATAACACCCTAGAATTGATTAAAGTTTCTTTTGATTGTACTCTTACCCTATCCTCTAGGTAATTTGAAAAGGCTAAAACTATTATTTCTAAACTTTAAGAGTTGGTTAAATATTAAAAGAATGGAATTGTGGTGTAATTTGATTTGCTTATGGTTTGTAAACTCTACTATTATTAACGAAATAGCTTTTTTTCCATGTATTAATTTTTATTTTATTTACTTTGATCAAGAAAACTAACTAGCACTTATATTCGACCCTTCAGGTGTTCTTTGGTGGGTAAAGGAAATTAAGGCTAGGTTAATAGCTGATTTTGAAAAAGGGCATTCTACGGCTCTCGGACAATTTGAAAGCACTAGAATGGCCCATGGAGTATTTCTAACTAAGGTTCATTTTTATAGGTCTAAATGAACAAACATTAATCTTAGAAGGGAAGATTAAAGAGAAGGATAGAAGAGTTCAACAGTGAAAGAAAAAACAGACTCGGTCTTAAAATCAACTTCGTTTGAGATTAATGTCGTAGTGGCTAGATTGCATCAACAAATAGATGATCTTGAAGTGCAGTTAATAAAGAATCAAGTTTCTTGCCAGCCCTTAGAGCTCATCGCAAGTGGAGGCGAGCTCGGCCTTCCTACTCCTACTCTTGGTAGAATGACTAGATCTCAATCTTTAGCTAGCCAAGAATATCATACTTTGTTAAAACCACCTCAGGGTCTAAATGATGAAGGAATCTCCAAATGGAGTAGACAAGTTAAATTTGAGTGCATGCAATTTTTTAGTAAGAAATGGAATGAGAAAGTAACTCAATGACTACGAAAGCTAGATTGAAAAGATTGGGCACGATAATTATATCTTTAAATAGGAGATTAAAGCACTAAAGAGCATGGTTCAAACTTTAAGAGGAGCCAATAAGACTCCCTAGCACGCTTTGAAAATTAAAATTGATTCAATTGATGAATATGATACAATTTGAAGAAAGGTAAAAAATCCAAAGAATTTCTAGATGTGGCTATTCGCTACATTACTAATCCTTTAATTGCTAAAGATTTGTATAAGATAGCGCAAAGCCATGAGTTTAGCAAAGAATTGTTTTAAACATATTCTTATTTTATCTAATTTTTGTACCTGTAACTTTGTACATAATGTATTATGTTGAATATGCGCTTATATGATTTTTGTTTGATGATAATAAACATATATACATTCGTTTAAATGTATTTGTTAATGTACTATTTTATTTTTCATAGATTAAATAAATATTTGCTGAATAAAAATAAATAACACAGAATTTGAATTCAAACAGAAATTTTATTCAAACAAATATTTATTACATTTTTGAATAGTACAAATTCAAGCTCTCACTATTCACTATACAACTTTGATACAAATTCAATTACATCACTATTTTACATTTACAGTTGACCTCACTACATATCACTCACACTCGTATTTATCTTCAACTTCATTCCAGTTAGAATCCAGCATCTGAGCAATCTGCAAAAATATTCACTAACACAGTAAAATTGAAAAAGAAATATTTTTGCAATATAAAATAAAACATGAATTTTTGAAAATAATATTTGCCTCAGTTATTTGGGTTGTTTGTCATCATTTAAATTTGAATTCACCATACACGAACAGCTTGTGACATACACAGTGTATTACTGTATATGCCATAAGGTCGTGCACACCGAAATATACACTTTATCGATTTACAGGGACAAGTGAGCACAGGTCAAACCCAAATATAGGATTCAACTCAAGTGCAATAAAACAATGTCATTCAGCACAAGGTCAAATCCAAGCCGGATTCAACTCAGGCGAAAATTAGAAAAATAAACAAAATGCAAAGGTCAAATCACTACTCAACTCAATGCATCAACAAAAGTCAGGCCGCAAATGAAATACAAATCACATGTACACCATGATATCAAGGTCAGAAGCTCAACAGTGCACTGAACAACTCACAAATATGCAGACCGAACCAATATTTCAGCCTCAACAGTACAGTGACTCAACGAAAACAAGTGTACATGACAGTGTACAACATCAAGCCATACACAGCAGCGACCGAAGACAGCAAATACAACTTTAATGCAAACAGCAAGTGACAATTTGAAGACAGCAAGATGGTGATCAATATGCAGTATAGTGAAGTACAAAACAAGTGCATCATAAACCAATGACTCAAGTACACTAGTGACACAAGTACAAACTGCAAATATCCAAGTACTACAAGCCTAACACAGTGACCATTACCACTGACTCCATTGAACAAGACACACATGAATATGAAGATCATCAAGTGTCAACCAGACTTCTAATGATACAAGAACAAAACCCGATCAATGAAACAGCAAGACCAAACAAATGTGTACACACAACAAACCATGAACAAAGGTGCACAAGATCAGGGTAACTCAACAAGCTGGTGAAAGGAACCCACCAGACCACATGTGAAAGCACTTGAACAACATTCAATACACATGAAATATCAACTCAAACCAAAAATATCAAGTAATGCAGACAACGATTCAATGTAACCAAACATGCAACATTTCACACCAGAATCACTTCAAACAAAACGACAGTGCAACCATACTTCAAGACCACAATACCAAAGTGCATTCAATCAGACTTTAAAAGGAACCGTACAATGCAATAGCACCATACAATGCAACTACACCAGACATACAACAGAAAACATTCGAATACATCAACTAATGAACAAGTCAAGGAGCAGTTTCAAAGTGTAGTGGGAAATCGAAAATTATCAGTTGAAGCCATGGTTCAGTAGCAATTCAAAAATTGCCAGTAAGTCAATGATGAACCAATCGATCAAAATGATAGTGAAGCAGTTTGAATAAAGTTACAAAGAAATTCAATGAACAAGGTATACCAGAGGGATGAACAAGACTCGGCAATCAAATAACAATAAGAAGTGTACCAAGACCACATGCATGTAGACATCAAGCAAATAGAGGCAAAGGCACAATGCATCAACATAACAGCAAGTCATGTAAAAGAATAAGAGCAAAAGCATTTTATCTTGGTTGTTACAGAAAGGAATAATATTGCTAAAACAAAAGGTAAACAACAAACTGCAGATACGAAGGTAAATGATATCAAAGCCGTGTTTTTAACAAGTCAACAGAAAAAGGAACAGAGTCGAAGCCGTGGTCATCACGGAATTGAATCAAAACCGTGTCAACCAAGCAAGCATCAATTATTCGAATTTGATTGAGTCAGTAAAATCATCAACATCATAAATTAATCGAGTGGCCGAGGTGAATTATTGACAAATTCAAATGATTTTATACGAACGCAAAAATAGGAATTCGAATCCTATATAAACCCTAAGATCATCATTGGCATATTCATCCGAGTTCAAGTAAGCATCAAACCAGTAAAGCAAAAAGGAGAAAGGTACATACCGAACTCGATCCAAATTGAGAAGCCGTGAGCGAAACAGAGAAGCAAGCGATCGACGAAGCAAACAATTGATAAATCTTCCTTTCGATCTAGCAACTAAAGCCGGCCTCTTTGAAATCACGAAAAACCTAAATTGGATCGCATGGAACGAAGCCCTAATTGAGTTAGAGGAACGGCCGCCACTTTCGTATAAACGAACGAGCAAAGGAGATCGTGTTAAAATAAAAAAGGGGGCCGGCCTGTTTTTTTTGGGCTTAGTTTTTTATAAATTAGGGTTTTTTATTTTAAATTATTTTTAATTTGTATTTTCCTTTTTAAACCGTTTAATTTTCTAGTCGTGTGACTAGGGGACAAGCTACGTGGCGTAGCTTGAGAATTCGCAACTCAGTGGCTGAGTTGTGGCAGGGTTTTGAGCGTAGAGTTATATTTAGTAGATAGCGGGTGTCGCGAGTTTATGTGTGTAAGCGAGGGACTATCTAATTTCTAGTAGAAACCTTGAGGGCAGCACGTAGGCAGGGTTTTGCCGAAGCTGGGTAAATTCTGTGTCGTTCTATTTCTGCATTTATTATTCTGCTATTATTTGTGCTGCCATTGTTCTATGACCTGTGTTGAAATTATTTTATAAGCTTTCGCGATTAATTTTGATAATTTATACTATCACCCTATTCACCCCCCCTCTAGGGTGAAATCGATCCTACATATTAGATTGCATATAAATTTTCATTTGAACGTTTGTTACCTCGAATGTAATGTACGTAGCTTCGAGTCGAATATTGGTTCTTACTTGAAATTGCTTGACGATTAACGTCTCGCTTTTGTACATTTTGAGTTTTTGATGTATAGATCAATATTCTGCTTATTAAGCGAACTAAGAACCTTGCTAATTGAGCTTGGTGCAAGAATATGCCTTCCCACTAACAGACATCCACTAGTTTTCTTAGTAACGGAGATTCCCATTAATTGAATCCCAATTTGAATTGAGGACTAATTTAGTGAAGCTCCACCGTTAGAAAATCCTTCTGATAATAATTTGTATACAAGTCTATAGAACCATTAAGGTTATAATGTGGGTAAAGGACCAAAAAGCCATTTGGAGGTAGATGATAAAAAAATCCATCTATCAATAAGAAATATGAAAAAAATCTATCTCGTCAATAATAATAGAAAACCAAAATATTAATCTAGTACTAATAGAAGACTAGAAATCCATCTAGAAATAATAGAAGACTGGAAATCCATCTGGAAATAATAGTCTGAATATAAGCCAAGAAAATCCATCTGGCAATAATAATAGAAGACCAGAATATCCTTCTGGTGATAATAGACCAGAAATCCATATGGGAATAACATAAGACTAGAAATCCATCTTGCAAAAAATTCTGAATACAATCTGAATAGAAGACCAGAAAATCCATCTGGCAATGATAATAGAAGAACAAAAAATCTTCTGGCAATAATAGAAGACCAAAAATCCATCTAGCAATAGTATTCTGGATGGAAGATCAAAAAAATCCATTTGGCTATGATAATATGAACAAAAGGCCAAAACACCTTCTGGCAATAATAATAGAAGACCAAAAATCCATCTGGCAATAAAAGAAGACCATAAATCCATCTGACAATAATAAAGGGCCAGAAATTCATCTGGCAATAATAAAGTCCAGGAAATCCACCTGGTAATAATAATAAAAGTCTAGAATATCCATCTGGTAATAATAGAAGACTAGAAATCTATCTGATGATAATAAACGACCAGAAATTCATCTGGTAATAATAGTTTGAATAGAAGACTAGAAAATCCATATGGCAATGATAATTCGAATAGAAGACCAAAAAACCTTCTGGCACTAATAATAGAAGACTAGAATATCCCTTTTTCCAATTATAGAAGACCAAAAATCCATCTGGCAATAATAGAAGACCGGAAATCCATATGGCAATAATAGTCTAAATAGAAGACCAAAAAATACATTTGGCAATGATAAAAGAAGATCAAAAAATCTTCTGGCAATAATAGAAGATCAGAAATCCATCTAGCATTAATTGTCTACATGGAGGACCAAAAATTCAATTTAGTAATGATAATCTAAATAGAAGACAAGAAAACCTTCTAGCAATATTAATAGAAGACCAAAATACACAATGGTAATAATATAAGACCAGAAGTTTCATTTGGCGATAAAAAGAGAAGACTGGAAAACTTATATGGTAATATTAAAGGACTAGAAAACCCTCTGGCAATAGAATTCCTTATACAGATGGTAGAACTCCATTTCCTTTGGAGCTTTCTTTGCCCATGTTTTTTCATTCTTCTTCTAGAAGATTTTTTTGATCCATTATTTAGATAGAGTTTAACTTACTCAATTGATTTCCTTGTCACTCTTTTTAGGAGATGATCGCAACTAGGATCAAACCCCTTATCACTATCTTAGTTGATGGTTTAGGTCTTGTTGTCTAATGCATTTGGTTGGCTATATCGGGCAGAACTATAGACTTACCCGACCTTCCTCTAAGAGGCGCTTTAGTGAAGCCTTTGACGATGGAACCAAAGGCTGGTCTGGGTGTTAGAAAACCTAGAGACTTTCTCAATTTCCCTCCATAAATGCTTCATGAGGCCTTTGATAACGACAATGAAAGCTAGTCGGTGCTTTGGGTAGCTGTTATCCCGCTTTTTGGCAAAGCCGTGATACCAAAAGATTGGTCGAAAACGAAAGACAGTTCGTCTCAGAGATTGGTTATACTTCACTTTGCTATGGATATCGATGAATTTTGTCCAAGTCCGGATCAAGCCACAATTGATAGGACATGACAAGAAAGGTCGTAGGAGTCGTCATTTTAAATTTCAAGTCAATCCGAGTTCGTATGCTCAAGATAGGATTGATTCAAAGTGAGAAAGGTGGTCACTGTCTGTTTCGAACCCATCGCACTGGAGTACTTCGAAACCATCCACTGTCTCTGCTTCGAACCCATCCACTGTCTCTCCTTCGAACCCATCTAGTTCGAACCCATCCACGCCCTTGCCTTTGAAACCATGAAGTTCGAACCCAAGCCACGTTCGAACCCATCAGCTAGTACCTGCTTCGACTCCATCGCCTTCGAATCCACCACAATGGCCTACCTTCGAATCCATGACTTCACTCAGCTTCGCACCCTTACTTCGAATCCATGCAAGCCCTTAATTCGAACCCATCGAGCGACCCAGTTCGAACCGATCAAGTTCGAACCCATAGGGATTCCTTGATTCGAATCGGTCACGTTCGAAGCCAGGACTAATCCTTAGTTCGAATCCACCGAGTCAATTGGTTTGGATGACGTGTCCGCCGTAGTTCACGGAGTCGAAGCAGTCAACTCGGAGATAAAGTAGCATCGATTCGAGAGATGCGCGCCACGTCACTGCAAACCCACGTGCACTCAGGGATTCGAAATGAAGGGTTCGAAGTCATGGTTTCGAACGACACAGCCAACCGAAAAACACCATTTCGAACCGATCATATCTCCTCAACCACACATCCAAATGCAACCAAATTTTCACAGTAGCCTCCATACAAGGTAAAGATTGTTCCTGCCAAGTTTCAGCTCGATTGGACCATTTCTTGATGGGTTCGAAATGACTTCGCATCGATGTCAGATCGAGACGAAACTTGGTGGGGTCGGTCGCGTGGGCCCACTCACATGCCAGAAGAGGTCTCCCGAAGTTTCAGCCAGATCTGGGCCTCCAACGCCTATAAATAGCACCCTGAAGCCTTCAGAAAGAGGGGCTTCCAAGAACTTCTGCCATTGAACACTGAGACTCTGCCGGATTAACGTCTATTGATCAGAATCACTGTTGTATTCAGATTTCAAAGCTATCATCTACTGTAATCCATTGTAATCGATTGAATCGAGCAAAGCAATAAAGAGAAATCCTTCAAAGTGGACGTAGGCACGAATGCCGAACCACTATAAATCCTGTGTTTGTGATTGTTGTTTGTGAATTACTGTGATTTGTTACATAGAGCTGAATTCTATATTGATTGTTCCTGAGTTCTGTGTTGATTATTATCAAGTTGAATACGCAAACGGGTGCTTCCGTGATATTGGGTGTTTGTGACCAATTTTGGCGCAAACATTTTGGTGCTTTCACTGAGAATTGATTCAGGAAGAAGTTGAATTTGAAAATCCAGGAGTTCAGATCTAGGAATTATGGCAAGACAATCGAGTAGAAAGCCAAGGCCTGAGAGAAGCGAACCACAAGGAAGTCAAGAGGCTTCCTCAGGAGCGAATCAACCATCGATATACATCACTAGGGACGAGATGGAGACGATGATGAAGAGGCAAGAGGAATTGATCCAGAGTTTATTCCAACAGATAGGATAGCTGGGAGCACAGAATAGGGAAGCCAATGTAGTCCAGAACGGAGCAGGACCATCCGGCATAGCACCGGGGCTAGGGGGCACGCATATGGAAAACGTTGACCCAATCTTGGAAAGAGAGAGAGAAGGATCTGCGCAACCCGGTAGTAGTAGAGGAGCGAACGCTCAGTCAAGGGGGCAGATCCCGGAGTTACCTCATGAACTCGGGAGGCAGGCTGAAAGTAGTGAACAAGGGTTACATCTCGGAGACAATGACCGATTAGCAGAGATGGTTAGAAGAGCTTTGAGAGGCGGTATGGTGAACAAAGATCTGGAGGATGTTAATAGAAGTCCTTTTACTTCAGCGATCAAGCAAGCTAGGAACCCACCGGATTTCAAACTACCATCGTTGGATATGTACGACGGGAGAACGGACCCCACGGTCCATCTGACAAAATATATGAGGCATATGGAAGTGCTGGGGGCATCGGAGGAGGTTATGGCCCGCTGCTTTCCGTTATACTTGACAGATATCGCAGCACTATGGTTTAGACAATTGGAGAATGGATCCATCGGAACATGGAATGGTTTAGTGGAGAGATTTATGAGGCAATTCAGGGTTCATATCACAAGACCCAAGAATGTGATGACTTTGGCAACCCTAAAGCAAAAAGCCGGAGAGACCTTGAGGAGTTATCTAGCACGATTCAATGCAGCAGCAGCTTCAGTGGATCGAGCGGATCCGTCCATGGTAGTAATGGCAGCTGTGTCTGGAATAGCTGACGGCACAGAGTTCAAGAATTCATTGACTAAAGATCCACCCATAGATCTAGAGGAATTCTATCATGAGGCAGAAAAGTTTTTACGATTAGAAGATGCGAATGCCGAGAGAGAAGAAGGAGATGGGATAGAGGTTTTTGCATTTAGAGACGAAAAGCCTCTCAAAAAAGATTCGGACAAGGATAAAGGTAAAAGAAAGATTGAGAATGACAGAGACAGATCAAAGCGGCAACGGAGGGAGCCGTGATTCACCACCTACACTGAGTTGAACGAGAGCCTGGAGCGAATTTACCAGGATACCAAAGAACAGATTCCGTATCGTAGGCCAATGCGAAGGGATCCTACCTCTGACGAAAGGAAATCAGATAAGTTCTGTGTATTCCATGAATTAAATGGTCATAACACTAATGATTGTAGGCACCTGAAGGACGAGGTGGAAGGGCATATTAGGAACGGTATGCTCCTTCAATATGTAAGGAGGCGAGCTCCTGTGGCGGAACCAGAACGACCACCGTCCACATCAGCTAGGGGCGATCCTGAATCAAGACACCGTTTGGTTATCAATTGAGTAAGATAACGATGAACAAGTTGTAAGCTTCCATTAACGCAATCAAATCATTTACACATGTGCGAGATCGCGAACGATCTCCAGGCATGCTCTGAGTGATCATTGACCGTTTCGTAGTGGAAACTTACACTTTGACATCCATGCTTTACTTTTACTTCATTTTGATTTGAACATTTGGACTTTTTTTGTTTGGACATTGTTTTTGGAGCTCATCCGTTTAATAGTTATTTGATTCTGATAACTCTGGAATGACTAAGCTACTTATACATGTATGGGGTCGCGAACGATCCTTAGGTATGCTTTGAGACGGCGATGAACCGCCCCTATAAACGATCCAGGAACTCACCCGAACGTGACCCTGGCATCGATAAAACCAAGCCCTCCCAGGCACACACAACTCGCCTCGAACGGCACCCGATCGCGAACGATCACAACCCGACTTCGAACAGTCACAACTCGCCTCACCTCAAATGGCTCGATCGCGAACGATCGTCACTTGAGGTCCGACACACGATCGCGAACGATCACTTTCTGCCTCGAACGCCATCGGCCGCGAACGGTCATGGCTCACTAATTATGAAACCTGACCTCGAATGGTCACCATTCGCCTTGAACGGCACTTGGTCGCGAACGATCATCATTTGCCACGAACAACAATCGACCACGAACGGTCCCATTTCATCATTTGCCGCGAACGGCATCGACCGCGAACGGTCCTATTTCATCCTATGCCACGAACGGCACGGACCGCGAACGGTCCCGATTCACCTCAAGCAGCATACGATCCAGAACGATCGATGCATGGATTTATACGCTCGACCGCGCACGGTCGCACTTTACCTCGAATGACTCGATCCCGAACGGTCGTCATTTGAAGTTGGGCGCTTGACCTTGAACGGTCGCATTTCACCACAGATAACTCGATCCCGAAAGATTGAAGCATGGATTTACGCGCTTGACCGCGCAGGGTCGCACTTTCCCTCGAATGACTCGATCACGAACGATCGTCATTTGAACATAGGCGCTTGACCATGAACGGCCGCGCTTCATCCCGAATAATTCGATCACGAACGATCGTCATTTGAGGACATATAAAATTATCAAGTTCTTTACAGGTTGATGATCGGATACGAACATCCAACTCAAGGCATTACAAAACACACCTTCCTACCACAAGGCATGTTTTGGGGGGCAAAATGTTATCCCGCTTTTTGGCAAAGCCGTGATACCAAAAGATTGGTCGAAAACGAAAGACAGTTCGTCTCAGAGATTGGTTATACTTCACTTTGCTATGGATATCTTTGAATTTTGTCCAAGTCCGGATCAAGCCACAATTGATAGGACATGACAAGAAAGGTCGTAGGAGTCGTCATTTTAAATTTCAAGTCAATCCGAGTTCGTATGCTCAAGATAGGATGGATTCAAAGTGAGAAAGGTGGTCACTGTCTATTTCGAACCCATCGCACTGGAGTACTTCGAAACCATCCACTGTCTCTGCTTCGAACCCATCCACTGTCTCTCCTTCGAACCCATCTAGTTCGAACCCATCCACGCCCTTGCCTTCGAAACCATGAAGTTCGAACCCAAGCCACGTTCGAACCCATCAGCTAGTACCTGCTTCGACTCCATCGCCTTCGACTCCATCGCCTTCGAATCCACCACAATGGCCTACCTTCGAATCCATGACTTCACTCAGCTTCGCACCCTTACTTCGAATCCATGCAAGCCCTTAATTCGAACCCATCGAGCGACCCAGTTCGAACCGATCAAGTTCGAACCCATAGGGATTCCTTGATTCGAATCGGTCACGTTCGAAGCCAGGACTAATCCTTAGTTCGAATCCACCGAGTCAATTGGTTTGGATGACGTGTCCGCCGTAGTTCACGGAGTCGAAGCAGTCAACTCGGAGATAAAGTAGCATCGATTCGAGAGATGCGCGCCACGTCACTGCAAACCCACGTGCACTCAGGGATTCGAAATGAAGGGTTCGAAGTCATGGTTTCGAACGACACAGCCAACCGAAAAAACCATTTCGAACCGATCATATCTCCTCAACCACACATCCAAATGCAACCAAATTTTCACAGTAGCCTCCATACAAGGTAAAGATTGTTCCTGCCAAGTTTCAGCTCGATTGGACCATTTCTTGATGGGTTCGAAATGACTTCGAATCGATGTCAGATCGAGACGAAACTTGGTGGGGTCGGTCGCGTGGGCCCACTCACGTGCCAGAAGAGGTCTCCCGAAGTTTCAGCCAGATCTGGGCCTCCAACGCCTATAAATAGCACCCTGAAGCCTTCAGAAAGAGGGGCTTCCAAGAACTTCTGCCATTGAACACTGAGACTCTGTCGGATTAACGTCTATTGATCAGAATCACTGTTGTATTCAGATTTCAAAGCTATCATCTACTGTAATCCATTGTAATCGATTGAATCGAGCAAAGCAATAAAGAGAAATCCTTCAAAGTGGACGTAGGCACGAACGCCGAACCACTATAAATCCTGTGTTTGTGATTGTTGTTTGTGAATTACTGTGATTTGTTACATAGAGCTGAATTCTATATTGATTGTTGCTGAGTTCTGTGTTGATTATTATCAAGTTGAATACGCAAACGGGTGCTTCCGTGATATTGGGTGTTTGTGACCAATTTTGGCGCAAACAGTAGCTTTCTCATGCAGAACTAGAGACTTATCCGACCTCTCTAGGAGGCTCTTTAGTGAGGCCTTTGACGATGGCACTAAAGGTTGGTCTGATGCTTTGGGTTGCTATCTTAAATGGAACCGGAGATTTACCCGATTTCCCTTTAGGAGATCCTTCAGCGAGGCTTTTGATAATGAAACTGAAGGCTGGCTGGTACTTTGTTAAGCCCTTTCGGAAGGAATCAAATGCTCATGCTGACCTCTCTCTAGGAGGTGCTTTGACCAGGCTATCTTGGTAGGAACAAAGACTTTTTCCTTTATTTTAGGAGTTTTTTTTTCTCCATAATCATGTAGATAAATTTTGTAACACTCCTAATTTTTTATAACATTATTCATAAGATTTAATTAGATAAATTAAATAGAATAATGTAAATGTTAAGAGATAAGGGGATTGAGATTTGAATAAATATATTTGAGGCCATGCTCAATTAAATGGGCTTAAGAACGGTTTATAAGTTAATAAATTTACATAAAGGTATATTGGGAATTTGCCGCACATAACCATTCTCATTCCTATCATTTCATTTCCCATTCACTTCATTTTGAAAATGCAAAAATAAAAATGTAATGGGGAGTGACCAAAATCAAAGAGAAGAGAAATCGAACGAAAGCTAGGGATTCAAGCGTAGAGGAATAAATCCATCCAATCTCCTTATCTTAATCGAATCGAATAATAATTCATTCCATCTCTTTTTCTTTTATAATCATATTTTTCCAGATTTAAGGGCAAATTCATTTTTATGATGATTTGGATGATATGCTTGAATCAATTTTTTTAATTTAAAAAAGAATGTTTAAATAAGTATATGCGATTTTAGGGAAAACCGATTTATGTTAATGTTTAAATGCCAAAGTAAATTTTTATGTTATGTAAAACATGATTTTAAAGGTGGATTTTAATTTTGATAATTTTCCAGGCTCTAGAAAGTTTACTTTGAATTTTCAAAGGAAAATATGGTTAATTGGGTCTTTAAATTTATTTTGAAAAATATACCAAGAATTTGGGTCTGAAAATTTGATATGTTAGATAACGTGATTAAAGCGAAATTTTGAAATTTTTGGAGATTTTTCCTAAGTGATTTGCTATGCAAATTAAATTATTTTAGAAGAGGGACTTCTTTGCAACATTGATTTTGCTTAATGGAAGGGCTTATTTGTTAACTAAACCATAGTTTAGAGCTAAAATTAGCGGCAGTTATTTTAAAAAAAAATTGAAAAGTTAAGGAAATCAATCTTGTGTTTACACGTGGCAAGTGTTAGGAAATCAAATCTACGGTTTCAATGACAGCAACTATACAATGGAAATCGAATATGCATATATATTTCTATTTACAGGTAATTGCTAAAGTAATAACACTAGGGAGACAAGAACAAGGCTCAAAGAATGTTACAAAAGACTACAAGTCGATAGGATCAATAGAGCATTGACACGGAAGCACAAACACAACATGCACAAGGATCAGACGTCTGGGTGCACTAGCCAGACATCTGAAGAAATCCTATGGATTATAAACCAGACATGATCAGACGTCTGGTTAATGTACTCAGACGTCTGAAAGGCTACTGTATACAAAAAATATATAGAGCCAGACGTCTGAAACATATACAAGACGTTTGGAACTAAACTCAGATTTTGAAATTCAAATAACAACCGCCGCACTTGAAAAGACATCTTCGCTTATCTTCGCTGCAACTCTTCATCACCATCAGAAGCAACCATAGAACATTTGTTAATGGATGCAACTACTCAAGGAATCTCTCTACCACTATAAATAGCATTAAGAATCAAAGAGAAGAGCTCAACTTGCTTACTTGCGCTCTTTACTTTTATACCCTGATATATTCTTGATCTCTAGCAATCATATACTTATATTTCACTCTTCCATATATTCAAGAACTCCTCAATCAACATTCTTCAGATATATATATTTTGGAAGCATTTGTACTTAATTGTCAATATCTGTGTTATAGAACATGTACTTGACAAGAACAAGCAATTGTAACCAAGCATATTCCTCCGGGCGAAGTTAGGGTGTTTGATAGTCGAATTCCGAAGGGGAGCTTCGAGACTGGATGTTGGACGGGAGGTCCGAACCAGTATAAAATCCTGGTATGCTTAGTCTATATTTTACTAGATTAACTTTATATTATTTACATCATATAGTTAGTAGCATATACTTGCATATACATTACATGATCCATCCTATAGAATTTCAATTGGTATCGGAGCAAGGTTTGATCAAAGTAAAGTAACACGTTTTTGAATCATTTTAATATGGCAAGTATTTTTCAAGAAGGACAATCAACAGCACGACCCCCGCTTTTTAATGGCTCTAACTATGCATATTGGTCAACACGTATGAGAATTTTTATGGAAGCTAATGGTCTAGAAATTTGGTCAGCCACTCAAGATAAATATGAAGCACCTACTACTGCTATGAACACATGGACCGATGCACAAAAAACAACAGACTCTAATAATGCCAAAGCTATGAATGTTTTATTTTGATCATTAGATAAAAATGAATTCTCACATGTCATGTTACGTAACACTGCATTTGATAGTTGCCGTACTTTACAAGTCACACACGAAGGCACAAACAAAGTTAAACAAACCAAGGTTTCAATTTTACAAAATCAAGTTTCATTATTTAAAATGGAACAAAATGAATCTATAGTAGATATTTACTCTAGATTTCAAACCATTCAACAATATTTAATGGCACTTGGAATCAAATTCAAAATTTTTGATTTAGTGTCTAGAATACTCAATTCTTTAACTCTAGAGTAGGAAAGAAAAGTATTAGCTACCAAAGAAGCTAATGATCTCTCAGCACTCTTAGCTGAAGAATTGATAGGAAATTTAATGTGTAGGATCGATTTTACCCTATAGGGGGGTGAATAGGGTGATGGTGTTAATTATAAAAATTAATTGCGGAAGCTTATAAAATAATTTCAACATAGATCACAGAATATTAGCAGCATAGAAATAAATAGCAGAATAAAAAAATGCAGAAATAGAACGACACAGAATTTACCCAGCTTCGGCAAAACCCTGCCTACGTGCTGCCCCTAAGGTTTCTACTAGAAATTAAGTAATCACACGCTTACACACGTAAACTCGCGACACCCGCTACTGAATAACCTAACTCTACGCTCAAAACCGTGCCACAACTCCGCCACTGAGTTGCGAATTCTCAAACTACGCCACGTAGCTTGTGCCCTAGTCACACGACTAGTAAATACAACGGTTTAAAATTTAAAAAGCAATTTAAAAACAAAATACAAAAACCCTAATTAAAAATTAAAAAGCCCTTAATAAAATAAAGCCGGCTCCTTTTTCTAATTTGGCCCGATCCTCTTTTATATGCTTCGTTCCTTTGTGAAAATGGAGGCCGTTCCTTAATTAAGAAAATGGCGGCTATGGTACTTCCTTCATTCGATCTTAATTAGGGCTTCTTTCCCTTATGGAAATTAGGGCTTTTCAATTGAAATCATCGCTTTTGATTGCTCGTATTTTGCCTTGTCGATCGCTTGTTTCTCTAATTAGCTTACGGCTCTTCAATTTGGATCGAGTTCGTCTATGATTTCGGTATGTACTTTTCGTTTATGCTATTTTGTTATGCTTGATTGAATTCCTATATTCTGCCGATGATGACTTTTGGGGTTTTAATGCTTGAAATCGATATCAATTGCTGATGATGTCGATTGCAATTTATAAGAGTCGAACTCCTAAATTTACGTCGTATATTTCTTATTTGAATTCATCAAAAACATTCGCTCTGCCGCTTGATAATGCTTGAACGTTTTAGATTTCACTGACTTGTTCAATTCGAATATTTCCCTTACTTCACTGTTACGATTTTAGCTTGAGATCGTTCGATCCTTCCTCGATCGTTACGGCAGCTATTTTCCTATTTTATTTGGATTTGGTTTTTGACTTTTTCAATTTGTTCCTGCGTTGATTTCTGACATGGTCAAAATTCGATGTTGATTTGTGAATTCAACTTCTGCTTTTTGCTGATGACTTCAGTCTTGACACTGTGTATACAAATCCACGACTTCGTATTAACTTCGGCCATCACCCTTTCTTTGATATTGTCTCTGACTTTGTGAAGTGCTTGCTGTACTTGGGTATTTGCAGTTGAGTTGTAACTGCTGTTCTTGACTTTGGGTTGCACTGATTTTCATTGTGTAGCCTGGTTCATTGTTTCATTTGGTATGTTGTTGCATTGCATCATGTGTATACATACATTCATGTATGTATATAGGTGTATGTCTTCATTCCTCTTTTCCACTGTGTACTTGCATGCATCCTACTGATCATATGTTACTGTCATACATGTTGATGTCTTTGTAGTTTGTTTCCTTCATGTTGTTGCTGCTGAAATCTTGGTTCGCTCTGGTTCATGTTGTATTGATTTCTGAGTTTCCAGTCATCATTACACTGCCTTTATGCACTTTTGTTATATGAACTTGCTGCATGTAGTTGCTAGTGGCCTCGAGTGAATAATAAGTTTTGCCATATTTCTGCTTCACTGCATTTTCATTACTGCTGTACCTGGTTTGGTATTTTCCCGAACTTGACACTTTTTGAAGTCTGCATCTGTTAGTGGTTCTCTGTCTTGTTCAATAATACTTTCATTTATGTCTACATGTATGACAGTTGAGGCAGTGCCATTGTCATTTGCGTCTGCATTGTACTTGAGTGCATTATCTTCATGTATGCATTCTCTTGCATCATTGGTGTCACTGGTGTACTTGAGTCAGTGGTTTGTTTCATTATGAACTTGGTGTATTGCTTCGAATTGTATTATTGAACACTTGTGTTTCACTATGCACAGTGCATATCACTTGTATCCTCATCACTGCACTGTTTATTTGCATACTTGTCTTCTACATGCCTGTAGTGTTCATTAGCTCATGTGTGTAAATGTTTGCGCACTTGTTATCTTGAGTATGTGCATTGCATCATTGAATCTGGTTAGCTTGTATAAACGAGCTTCTTTATGCTGTGTCTTGTTCATCTGGTTATATTGAGTCAGGTTCCATTTAAGTCTTCACTTTGGTATTGTTGTAGACCACTTGATCACTGTGTATCACTCCATACTGGTTTTCATTGGGTTTATGTCCACTCCTTTGGTTTGTTTGCATTTAAGTTGTATTTTTTTTGGTACACATGCTGTTCTGGTTTGAGGCTGTATATATGAGTTTTGCTTCCTCTTGAGATTGTATTGTCACGTTGCATTGAGTTGAGACATGGTAGTAGTGACTTGACCTTTGCATTTGTGGTTTGGTGCCTTCTTGAATTTTGCATTCTTTTGTGAGCATGTTGATTTTTAGTTGGACTATGCATTACACTTGAGTTGAATCCAGCTTGGATTTGACCTTGTGACATTATTTTACTGCACTAGAGTTGAATCCTATATTTTGGGTTTGACCTGTGCTCACCTGTCCTGTAAATTTATCAAGTGTATATATATATATATCGGTGTGCACGGCCTTATGGCATATACAGTGATGCACTGTGTATGTCACAAGCTGTTCGTGTATGATGAATTCAAAGTTAAATGATGACAAACAACCCAAATAACCGAGGAAAATATTATTTTCAAAATTCACATTTTATTTTATAGTGCAACAAAATATTTCCTTTTCAATTTTACTGCGTCAAAAATTGTTTTTGCAGATTTCTCAGATGCCGGATCCACATTGGAATAAAGTTGAAGATAAAATACTAGTTGAGTAAATGAGTGATTATTTAGTGAGGTCAGATGTAATTGAATATTGTAATCAAAGTTGTATAGTGAGAGATTGAATTTGTTCTATTCAAAATTGTAATAAATATTTGTTTGAATAAAATTTCTGTTTGAATTCAAATTCTGTGTCGTATATGTTTATTCAGCAAATATTTATTTAATCTGTGAAAAATGAAATAGTACATTACCAAATACATTTACACGAATATATATATGTTTATTATCATCAAACAAAAATCATATAATCGCATATTCAACATAATGTCCTTTGAAGCTAATTTGCTGGCACGAAAAGCACTAAATTCGAAAAAGAAGAATATAGCATTCCCAACAACAAATGAAGATTCCGGCTTAGACAAAGAAGAAATTGTATTTATTGCCAAAAATTACAACAAATTCAAGAAGTTTAGGAAAATGACTAAATTTCAGAAAGGAGGCTCAACGGATCAAACATCAATCAAATGCTATGAATGTGATCAATTTGGACATATGAAGAAAGACTGCCTCAAGCTCAATAATGATAAAAAGAAGAACAAATTTGAAAAGTTCAAAAAGAGGAAGGCTTTCAAAGTAACATGGGATGACTCGGATTCTTCATCATGTGAAAGTGATAGCGATAGTGACGGAGAACAAGCTAATGCATGTTTTATGGCACAAACTGATGAGGTATGTCCCGAACTTAGCTATGACGAATTATTAGAACTTAGCATGGAATTGACGATAAATTTAGATAAATTAAAAAATTGAACAAAGAACATATAGCAAAATAAAATAGATTAGAACTTGAAGTAGGAATGTTAAAAGATGAAAAAATTATCTTAGAAGAAGAACTAGAATTATCTCAAGAAAAATATAAAAATAATTTGATAGAAAGTGAGGCTACTGCTATTGATTTTGATAAAACTATAATAGAAAAGGATAATTTGTTAAAAGAAAATGTCAACTTGAAGAGCACTATTGAAATATTGAAAATTGAAAATTTAGAATTAAAAGAAAAATTTGATAAAATTACAAATAATGTTTCAAGATTTAATAAAGGAAAACAAGATTTAGAAAATATTATCAAAACTTCAAAACCATCAGGTAATAGAAATGGAATAGGATTTAAAAATACTCCTAAACCAAATGAAAATGATGCTAAGAATTATATTTATAAAAAGGCTAAAAGTTTACCTAAGTCTAATATGAATATCAAAAATATGAAAATTTGGATTCCTAAGACAAATAGTAATTTGATTAGACAAACATATTAATACTTTCTTAGAGAATATAGTCTATAATAAAAACTATATTTATAAAGGTACCAAACCATCTTGGGTATGGCTACCTTCTTCTAACATCTAGGACCCTAACAAAGTATATGGGTACCAATTAAAACATTTTTTATTTTGCAGGTACCCAAAATAAAAAATAAGGAGAAATGGATAAAGATAGCAGTTGCTCCAAGCATATGACCGGAAATTCAAAAATGTTATCAAATATTACATACATCGATAGTGGAACGGTAACCTTTGGAGATAATTCAAAAGGATATGTCGTGGGCATTGGAGAAGTCATCAACTCTGGTATTTCTAAATCTCCTATTATTACATATGTTTTATTGGTTGAAAATCTAAAACACAACCTACTAAGTATTAGTCAATTATGCGATAAAGGTTTTCAAATCAATTTCGAAAAAGATAGGTGTAATATTTTCGATAATAACAGACAACTTATATTTGAAGGTTTTAGAAACAAAAATATTTATGTATTAAACATGAATATAAATAAAAATTCAAATTTATGTTTAACCGCCAAAAATGATGATCCATGGTTATGGCATAAATGATTTTGTCACATCAATTTTAAATATATTAATAAATTAGCAAAGTATGAGCTAGTTAGAGGTTTGCCCAAAATAAATTACAAAGTAGAATATTTATGTGATGATTGTCAAATTGGAAAACTAAAGAAAAATTCTTTTAAATTTAAAAATAATATTTCTACTAAACAACCACTAGAATTATTACATTTAGACTTATTTGGACCAATACAAGTACGATCTATAAATCACAACAAATATGTTTCAAAATAGTTGATGATTTTTCGAGATATACATGGACTTTGTATTTAAAATAAAAAAGGGATACCTTTGGTGTGTTTAAAATATTCGCTAAAAGAATTAAAACACAAATGGACTTGAAAATTAAAAATATTCAAAGTGATCACGGAGGAGAATTCGAAAATCATCTTTTTACTAATTTTTGCAATAAGAGAGGAATAAGTCATAAATTTTCTTTTCCTCACACACCTCAACAGGATGGCATAGTAGAAAGAAAATATCGTACATTACAAGAATATGCACGAATGCTACTGAATAGTAGTGGTCTACCAAAACACTTTTGGGCTGAAATTATTGCCATAGCTTGTTATGTATTGAATCGAGTAATCATACGTCCTATGACTAAACAAAATTGTTTGGAAATATTTTTTGGAAGAAAACCTAAAGTATCATACTTTAAAACTTTCGGATCAAAATGTTTTATATTAAATACAAAAGATATTTTAGCAAAATTTGACCCGAAGGCCGATGAACGAATCTTTATTGGATATTCAGATTGAAGCAAAGCATATAGAATTTTTAATAAACGAAATAATACTATTAGAGGAAGTTTACATGTTTCGTTCGACGAAAATTTTATTAATCATCATACTAATGATGATGAAGAAATAATTTCAGTAACAAATACAACTAACTCCATTAATAATGATACAAATATGCAAAATAATTCTTTGATATCATCCTCTAGAATTCTTAAGGATCGTCCAAAAGATAATATCATTGGAGATCTAAATTCTAGAGTAACTAGAAATCAACTTAATCAAATAAGCCATATAACATTTGTGTCAAATTTTAAACCAAAAATTATAAAGAAGCTTCAAACGATAATTTTTAGATAATAGCTATGCAAGAAGAATTAAATCAGTTTGAACGTAATAATGTTTGGGAATTAGTACCAAGACCTGAAGATCAATTGGTTATAGGAACAAAATGGGTACAAAAAAAACAAAGCAGACGAAAATGGAAATATTGTCAGAAATAAAGCACGTTTAGTTGCTCAAGGCTATGATCAAGAAGAAGGTATCGACTATGGTGAAATGTTCGCTCCAGTAGCAAGATTGGAGGCCATTCGTACATTACTCGCCTTTTCAACTCATCACAATTTTAAACTATTTCAAATGGATGTCAAAAGTGCTTTTTTTAAATGATTTTATTAAAGAAAATGTATACGTAGAACAACCCCCATTATTTGTTCACGAAAAATATCCCGATCATGTTTTTAAGTTACACAAAGCATTATATGGATTAAAACAAGCCCCTCATGCATGGTACGTATGTCTTAAAAATCAGTTAATTACATGTAGTTTTCAAATATGCAAAATCGATAAACTTTATTTATTAAACGAGAAAATAACGAAATTTTAGTAGTACAAATTTACGTTGAAGATATTATATTTGGTTCAACCAACAAAATCTATGTGATCAATTTTTAAATATTATGAAAAATGAATTTAAAATGTCACATATGGAAGAATTAAATTTCTTCTTAGGTTTACAAATAAAACAACTTGAAAATGTATATTTATTCATCAAGAATAATATTATAACAATCTATTACGTCGTTTTGAGACGGATAAAACTTCGAGTAAACCAACACCAATGAGTACTACTGTTCTTAGAAAAGGATGATAAAAGAAAAGATTTTGATGAAAAATTATATCGTAGCATGATTGGTTCTTTACTCTATTTGACGGCTAGTCGACCCGATATTATGATGAGTGTATGTCTTTGTGCTCGATTTCAAGCAAAACCCAAAAAATCTCACCTAAGAGCTGTTAAAAGTATTTTACGGTATCTATCCATTACTAGATATTATGATTTGTTTTACCCTAAAGGGTCATCGTTTGAACTAGTTTCATATAGCGATGCGGATTTTAGTGGATGTAGAACAGATCGTAGAAGTACTAGTGGAGCATGTCATTTTATCGGACAATCATTAGTTTCATGGTTTAGCAAAAAGCAAAATTGTGTTATCTACTTGCGAAGTAGAATACATCTCAGCGGCTCTAGCATGTGCACAAGTGATATACATACAACAAACACTTAGGATTTTGGTAAAATTATCAATAAATCTCCAATATATTGTGATAACATGAGTGCAATAATTTATCAAAAACCCTGTCAATCACTCGCGAACTAAGCGTATAGATATACGACAACATTTTTTATGAGACAATGTTGAAAAAGGAACTACTTCATTAGAATACGTAAATACCGAGAATCAAATAGCAAGCATCTTTAAAAACCACTAAATGAACAAACTTTTATTAAACTCCGACGAGATTTAAGGATTTGCTCTCTTCATGATCTGCTCGCTTAATAATCACTCCTTTATTTAAGCTATTATTAGCCATTAGTTTTCAATCCATAAATTGAACTAATAAATTCTGCACCTTTGGCTTTTTTTTATAGTCACTTTTTACAAACTTTTTATAAATAATTTTTAAAACTTATATATAAACAGTTATAAAACAAGAAAAATATATATACAATTTTTTTCAAGAAACAAAACAAAGTCATGACTTCTGAAAATTCTTATATATCCATCTCGACACCTACAACAGATAGCTCGACGGATACACCATAACGGCTTTCTACACCTACACCAAATCAGGAACCGACGTATATGTGGTCCTCATATCACAGGGGATTTATTCCCGATAGCAAGAAGTCCAAAGATCTTTATTTGTTTCTCCTAACACAAAGGAGAAAACTGATGGAATATATCACTATCAAAATAACAAATAGATCTTCAACGAAAACTATATTTTGAATAAAAAGTCACGACACGTCGACTAAGCTTTTTTGAACAAGTAGCGATGAAGTTTTGTACTTCACGGAATAAAGATGTCCATGAACCACTTCTTATGCCTTGCAGTTCCTTGGATCCCTCTTCCTCGTATCGGACCCTTCACTAAGATGATTCTCTGGCCCCCCGAGAACCTACGAACGCGGAATTATATGGCCTCCACTTAAACCATGGAGGGATAACAAGTCAGAAGATCGTAAAGCTCCATCGCCATCTAAATAGATTATATTTTTTTATTGTATATGTATCTACGTTCATTTGTTATTCTGTTTCACATAAATAATACTATATTTCATTTTTATAAAATAGAGAATCGAGAAATAGGCAAAACCATTAAATTTTAGGCTATTTTTAGAAAAATTGCCTATTTCAGACGTCTGGATATGGACCTCAGACGTCTAACATTCTGATATACCTCGAATTTTTTAGCACTGCGCATATGTCAGACGTCTGTTATACCCTCCCCTTCGACGTCCGAAAATTTTCTATGCCTTCTAGAAATTGAAATCACACTATTTCAGACATCTGAACTTTGATCCAGACGTCAGAGTAATGTCTCTGCCACCAAGCTTTAAGAAACTTGACCTATTTCAGACGTCTGATATTTTACCCATACGTCTGGAAAAACTCTCTGACTATCAATTTTTTACAATTCGATTCAACCAGACGTCTAGTAGATAAACCAAACATCTTAAGTTATCTACTATATTCGACTTAGGGCAAACCAGACGTCTGATTTCGCTTCAACATCTCTGAAATTCAATCGACATTTTAAAATCATCCAGATAACGTCATTTTTTAACTTTCATTTCTATGTTCAACTACAAATTATCTCTAGGTACAAATTATCTCTAGGCGATTTTTTCCTCTTTACTCCAAAAAATTGTTTTATCTTACAATCGTTCGATCAAGATGCCTCCTAGAACTAAAAATCCTAAAATATCCAAACGAAAACAAGACCAACCAACATCATCCTCAAATCCTCAAGTATGCTCGGATGATCAAATCGAAAGATGGATGAATAGAGCACCACACTCAATCAAGAGATATGAGGATATACAAAAGAAAAGCTTCACACTGGTCCATTTTATAACCATCTTAAATTCCCAATGTATGATTTGGATGAAATGTGTGAGAATCCTGGACTAGAAACATTGATATCGTTCACTCCTAATGACATCCAAATCGATCAATTGGAAATATTTCTCATTTATGCAAATTTGGATAGCACTTCAGTATGGAACACAGAAGATGAAGATAATTGGCTATGGGCTAGCGTGTATGGCAACACGATTAGACTCACTCCTAGCATAATAGATAGAACTCTTGGACGTTCAGACACAGGCAAAGATTTATACAATATTCTTGATATACGCTTCAAATCAAGGAATAGTATAACACATCAAATTTTGGAGGATGAAATGCCAAAATTTGCCTCTAAATATGTACGTCCAAAAGCACGACTTCTTACTCAAATGATAGTCAATACCATCGTTCCAGGAATGGAAAGTCATGAGCAAATAACCGAGTTAGAGCACAAAGCCTTATATGCTCTATTTAGCGAAACAAGGGTGAATTGGGCCAAATTTATCTTTGACGAGATCAAACATTTTTAGACTCGACCACAGCCATCAATTATCTATCCCACATACATCATGCGACTTCTACATGCACACAATATTCCTTCCTACCTATCTACTTTTGAAGAAATTTCTCCAAAATATGCTTCCACCAAGTTTTCTTCACTAATGCACTTACCAGAGATTCCACCGGAATATATGTCCTTTGAAGATTGGACGCATAATCGTCAAACCAGACAAGTTGAGCCTCCACCTCAACCACACAACGAACCATCTCAAGAGGAGAAACAACATCATGAAGCAACTCCACCTCCTCCTACACCATTTGATTATCCAGGCCAGGATGAGATTGTGGAGATTCGAACAAAAACAAATCCAAATGAAAGCATTTGAGATCTCACCCTCAGAAATCAACATATATTGTCTCAAAACCAAATTTTTTTAGCTTAGTGAATTGATAGCTTTGAATCTTCTTTTGCCATGCGCCTAGCAACAGTTGAAGAATCACTTTCAACTGTCCTACCGGTTCTCAAGGAGTACTTCAACGGGTTCGCGGTCTGACACCTCCTTCTGAAGATTGGACAACCCCATTACCTTCTCCTTTCACGAAATATTCCAAAATTTCTAGGGATGATCCTATAAAACAAGCTTCGACATCTCCTACAAAGCCTAGCTCTTCCCAAAAATTAGAAATAGGAGATGATCAGGAAAAAGCTTCTTCGAAGGAATCATAGATTTTAGGTCTTTCAAATTTCAACTTTTTTATAATTGACAAAATCTATGAATGTAATCAATTTCAAATTATCAATTAAATTTTCTTTCGTGTGTTATCTTTGACGATTGGCTAAAATTTTATAATACTTTTTGATAATGCCAAAGGGGGAGAAATATAAGTATAATTATAAAACATTAGAAATATGCACATATTCAGAGGGAGATTTATAAATTATATATAAGTACATTGTATAGTTGTCATCATCAAAAAGGTGGAGATTGTTAGGAAATCAAATCTACGGTTTCGATGACAACAACTATACAATGGAAATCGAATATGCATATATATTTCTATTTACAGGTAACTGTTAAAGTAACATCACTAGAGAGACAAGAGCAAGGCTCAAAGAACGTTATAAAAGACTACAAGTTGATAGGATCAATAGAGCAACGACACAGAAGCACAAAAACAACATGCACAGGGATCAGACATCAGGGTGCACTAGCCAGACATCTGAAGAAATCCTTTAGATTATAAACTAGACAAGATCAGATGTCTGGTTAATGTACTCATACATCTGAAAGGCTATTGTGTACAAAAAATATATAGAGCCAGACGTCTGAAACATATACCAGACTTCTGGAACTGAACTCGGATTTTGAAATTCAAATAACAACCACCGCACTTGAAAAGGCATTTTCGTTTCTCTTCGCCGCAACTCTTCATCACCATCAGAAGCGACCATAGAACACTTGTTAATGGATGCAACTACTCAAGGAACCTCTCTTCCACTATAAATAGCATCAAGAATCAAAGAGAAGAACTCACCTTACTTACTTGCGCTCTTTACTTTTATACTCTGATATATTCTTGATCTCTAGCAATCATATACTTGTATTTCACTCTTTCATATATTCAGGACTCCTCAATCAATATTCTTCAGATATATATATTGGAAGCATTTGTACTTAATAGTCAATATCTGTGTTATAGAACACATACTTGAGAAGAACAAGCTATTGTAACCAAGCCTATTCCTTCGGGCGAAGTGAGGATGTTTGATAATCGAATTCCGAAAGGGAGTTTTGGGACTAGACGTAGGACGGGAGGTCCTAACCAATATAAAATCATGGTGTGCTTAGTCTGTATTTTACTAGATTAACTTTATATTATTTACATCATATAATTAGAAGCATATACTTGCATATACATTACACGAACCATCCCATAGACTTTCAGCAAGTTAGTTAGAAAGTGTTTGCTTGAATTAGTATTAAATTAGGTTTACCCAGAAAAGTTGGTTCCTCCTTCTTTAGAAGTACCTTTCGACTCATAGCTACCGCTTTCAATCAAGTCAAAACCCCACTAAGCCGAAACCAATGCACAAGGTTTCACTTAGATGGTACGCAGTGGATCAGAGAAAGGCGGAAGGCTAGGTATCTAATGCATTGCTTCCGCTGGGGTCGATACCTTGTTTGTTTTAAAAAGAGAACCGTCTGTCTTTGTTTTATTTAAGCCTTCGAAGAATTCGAAGCATATGTTTTTCGAAAGAGGTTTTTCAAATGCTTTCGAAGGGGTTGCCAACAACTTATGTTTGCTTTCCTTTACTTATAAAATAATGCTTTCAAAAGAAGGGGTTCTAACCTAGTCGAAGCTCTGCTGCCGTTCTTTAGCCTTTCGAGTGCACTGAAGTCATCAATGCTTTTGAAAGGTAGTGCTTGTTTTTAAAGATGTTTTAATCCACTACCTAAATTATTTCAGAAGGGTCCAAAGGTATCGAAGGCAATGGCATCAAAAAGGGATTCGATGCTATCCTTCAACGCTTTGTTTGAAGGACTTAAAGTTTTTAAAGGGATGGTGCTGACGCCATCAAGTTTTCTCCAATAATTTTATATGATAAAGAATGGTTTCGAAAGAGATACTTTCATCTAGATTCACTTTAACCCAAATGATATTTTAAGTATAAACCCAATGGTTTCGAAAGGGGGACTTTCTATGATTTCGGAAGGGATACTTCTAATGGTTTTGAAAGGAGGGCTTTCAATGATTTCAGAAGGGATACTTCCAATGGTTTTTAAAAGGGGACTTTCAATGATTTCAGAAGGGGTACATCCAAAGATTTCGGAAGGGGTACTTTTAAAGGTTTTGAAAGGGGTATTTTCAATGGTTTTGAAGCTATGTTTCTAAGAGTTAATAAGTAATACTATAATACATTCGACGGGTTTTGAAAGAGAAGTTTTAAAGTGTTTCGAGAGGCACGGGCCTAATGTTTTTAAAAGAAATTTATGTGCTTTCGAGGAAGCCAGTGAGGTCGAAAGCTAAGTTTGAAGGTTTCGAAAGTCCAGTTTTCAAAAAAAAAAAACCAATCTCATTTTTAAAAGAAAACCTTGGTATAAATAATTAAAGTGTTTTGAAAAGGAGTTTTTGAAGAAGTTTTTTTTAATTAAAAGGTTAAAGGGATTAACCAAGTTATTCTTTATGTTTCTTCATATATGTATATATTCACATTGTAATGGACCCATAACTGTATTTTGGGGAAGGGAAGAATAACCAGCTAGGTTGACCCAGTAGTGAATATAAATTAAGTTAACTCCTAAATGAGTAGAATTGCATCCAAGAGATTAGGGGAAAATAGATTCTTCGTAAGCCATTGAAAACTGTGTATAAAAAGAGATATTGGTAAGGCCTAATAGGTTCTTAGTAAGTCCATGTAAACTTTGTATAGGAAAAGATATCGGCAGAGGCCAATAGAATCATAGTTAGCCCGTGAAAACAATGTATAAACGAAGATGTCAAAAAGACGTGTTCATAGTAAGCCCATGAAAACTATGATTTGATACTGACAGGGGCTAGTAGGTTTGTAGTCACTCATGAAAACTATATCCGGAGTAAGATATTGACAAATGTCAATAGGTTTCTAGTCAGCCCATGAAAACTGGGACAAGAAGAAAAGATATTGGAGTTACTAATAGGTTCGTCAACCCAAGAAAACTAGGATAAATGTAAAGATATTGGAGTCACCAATAGGTTCATAGTGACCCTATGAGAACTATGTAATTGGATAGGGAGTCCATAAATATTTTATCGGTTATTAGTCAGCCCTGAAAACTAATAGGTTAATAGTAAACCTAGAAACTATAATTGAGATAGATAGTCAGAAAGAATAAGGATGGGTAATCCAGAACTGATTCATTTGTTTTACATATCATCATATTTTATTGTTTCGTATTGTTTTAACGATTGTGGATGTAAGAACATAACATATGGTTTTAAAAAAAAGTTTTAGCATACCAGTGAGGGGAAAATACGTTCCGCTAAGCGGTGTGGTCTCATTAGATATCTAACTTATTTGAGATGGTAGATTATTATTCATACCAGGCTTTATGTCTAACTCGAAGTTAATAGTTTCCCTTAAACTCTAGGGTACTCAATTGATTTTAGTAGTTTGAGAGTTAAGCTTTTCAAGTACCTCATTAGACGAATAAAGCTTTCGAAGATTGGCAGGAGGCATGATAGATATATAGAGTTCTCTTTATTTTGATTCTACCGTGTTGTTTGTAATGGCAAAGTTGTTAAATTGTCTATATATACTTTTATCATCAAGGGGGAATCTTCATATGTTGCTCTTGGCATATGTTTTAATAAATATATTTTCTCTGAACGTGGTTAAAGAATGTGTGATTATGTAATGAATTGGAAATGTTTTGAAATGGAATGTGATCTTGTTTGAAGTTTTAATTTTTTTTCCATATTCATATGTTTCTTTGTATCGATGTATCTAACACCGCCGTATTTGGTCACCAAGGATTAATAACCATAGATGACTACAGTATCTATAGCCGTTAGTTTTAGGCCTCCAAGTAGGGGGAGAGTACAATTTGATATCAGAGCATAGGTTCATGAAACTTTAAAAGAAAGTTAAATCTAAAGGATTTTTCAAACATAATCCAATGAATCAAAAATATGATCGAGGTTTGGTAGTAACGTACTTGTATTTAATATATATATATATATATATATATATATATATATATATATATATATATAGACACACACAAGTATGTATTCCCCTCTCTCTTTGACCATTCTTCTATATCTTACTAAGGCTCGTATTCAGATTTATGAGAAAGAAGATATGGAAGCATGAAACGGAAGAAGAAATCTTGGTTGTGGATGTACCATAACCAATGCTCGACCTAATACCAAGAGGAACAAAGGTCGACAGGAAAATGCTAACGAAAATGCTGATGCCAATGTGGATGTTGGAAATCCACCGGTAGATATAGGTGCGATGTATCTATTCTTCATCATAGTGATGTATGCAGGAGCTGATGCTGGTGTTGCTGGGAATGTTGGAGGAGAAAATCCCATTGCTTCAATTGGGAATAACTATGCTAGGTTGCGCAGAGATTATACTAATCTTTGTGGGAAGCCATTTATAGGAACGGAGGATGCCATAGAAGTTGAGAATTGGCTGTTACATTGTGAGCGTATCTTTGCTGATTTGGGTTTATATGATCAGCAGAAGAGAAGGTTGGCCTTTATTGCAGGGGTCAGCACTTCATTGGCGGAACAGTTTTACTACTAGAATTTCGAAGGAGGAGTTAACATGGGCCGAGTTAAGAAGGAGATTTGAATAAAGGTTTTTATCTGAAGTTGTTAAGTCGGCATTGATGAGAAATTTTATGGATCTAGTTTAAGAGGAGATGTCGATTATCAAGTATACTACTAGTTTTGATGAGCTGTCTCGATATGAGTATGCCATTTTTGACACTACATCTGAAGGAATGAGAGGTTCATTTGGGGATTGAGGCATGAGCTTGCTAGCGAAACCACGACGCTTATCCATAATCCTTGTAATGTGGTGGTGGAGATGGCAATTCGCTATGAAGAAATGTTTACTGTTTGTGATAGAGAGAAGCCAGTTGAAACCCAAGGTTCTCAGAGAAAGAAAAGAAAGTTCTTTAAGAAGAAGGGAGCCCAAAAGGGAGATACTGCCAAGACGGCAAAGGCCGAGTTAGTTTTGCTACAATGTGACAATAAGGGTCATTACAAAAATGAGTGCCGGTAAGGAAAGGGAAAGATGGCTGGAGACAAGAAGAATGTGAAGTGCTTTAACTATGATTAAGTTGGGCATTATAAGGACTAGTGTCTACAGCCAGTCGAGGCAGATAAGAGAAAGGTTTTCTTGTTGGATCATCAGTTAAGCCAACTACAGCTGATAAAGGAAAGACTGTAATGGAAGGTATGTTTTTGATTCAGAGTATACCAGTTCGGATACTATTTGATATGATGCATCACATTCATTTATATCCCGGTGTTTAGTTGATAGGTTATGCTTAGAGCCCACATACCTTGTTACTTCCTTATGGGTTGCAAATCCAATAGTGGGTATGCAACATCGGGGATGAGATGTGACCAGTTAGAACTTTATTTGTAAGGTCATATGTTTGTATGCAGTCTATATGTTTATGATTTCGTAGATTTTAGAATCATTTTGGGTATGGATTGGTGGAGAAGGTATGAGCCCAGGATATTTTTCCAGGATAGGGAGATATCATTGATATACCCTAATAGTCATAATCGAATTATATTATCAGTGGAGAATTCTGACCGGAGTAGTTGTGCTTTGTTAAGTGCAATGGAAAGGGGTGAAGAGTTAAGTCAGCTTCGAGTTGCAAAAGAGTTTGCAGATGTTTTTAAGCCAGTCACAGAACTACCACCGAAACGAGCTGTTGAGTTTCGGATAGATCTTGTGCCAGGAGCTGAACCTGTAAACAAACCACCAAGCAGGATGACATCGATTGAAATGCGAGAATTGAAGGTGTAGCTAGTAGATCTAGAAGGAAGAAATTTTATTAGACCAAGTAGTTTGCCTTGGGGAGCGACCGGGGTATTCGTGAAGAAACCAAATGGGTCGTTGAGGATGTGTATCGACTATCGTAAGTTGAACGAAAGGATGATAAAGAATAAGTATCCTTTGTTGAGAATTGATGATCTATTTGATCAGCTGAGTGGAACCAGAGTGTTTTTCAAGTTGGACTTCGCGATAGGTTTTCATCAGTTAAGAGTGGAAAAGGATGGCATTCCTTTGGCAGCTTTTCGAACTAGGTATGGTTCGTATGAGTGGGTAGTAATGCCATTCGGGTTAACGAATGCACCTACTTCCTTTATGGATTTAATAAACCGGGTCTTATAGAAGTATTTGGATAGATTGGTGTGGGTATTTATAGATGAAATTTTGGTTTACTCTAAGGATTAAAGAGAGTATGAAGATCATCTTAGAATTGTGCTTGAGACGTTGAGACAGAATCAGCTAAAGGCGAAGTCTTCCAAATGTCATTTTCGAAAAAAAGAGGTTGATTTTCTCGATCACGTGGTTCTAGAGAAAGGGTTTTAAGTTGATCCAGATAAGATCGAAGCTATTAATAATTGAAAGAGACCAGAGACAGTGAATAAGATTAGAAGTTTTTTTGGACTAGCTGGATATTACAAGAGATTTATTAAAGATTTCTCGCGGATAGCGGCACCTTTGACTAAGCTTACTAGGAAGGAGGTGAAGTTTGTTTGGTCCGACAAATGGGAAGCATTCCTTATGTTAAAGTGTTTATTGACTAATGCACCGATGTTGGTAGTTCCAAACAAAAACCAAGGGTTAGTGCTATATTCTGATACTTGTGGAACTGGATTCAAAGCTGTGTTGATGCAGAAGGGTAAAGTTATTACCTACGCTTCATGATAACTTAAACCGCAGGAAGTGAGATATCCTACTCATTATTTGTAGTTGGCTACGATGATCTTCACATTGAAGATTTGGAGGTATTATCTCTTAGGGAAGAGATTTGAGCTATATACAGATCATAAGCCTTTAAGATACATATTCTCTCAGAAAAAGCTAAATATGAGACAGCAGAGGTTGTTAGAGTTTTTGGGTGCTTATGATTTTGGTATAGAGTATAAACTAGGGAAAGGTAATCAAGTAGCGAATGCTTTTAGTAGAAGACACCAGAATATGATGTTAGCTATGTTGGCAGAATCGAAGGATCTAGAAGGTTTGGCCAGTTGTGGTGTGCAGCTAAGATCGACTACTAGTTCTAATCAGAGTACTGCCATGTTGTCCTGTTTAGAAGTTCGACCAGTGTTCATTGAGATAATTGCTTCTAAGAAAAAGGAGGATCCACTATTAGCCAAGAGGGTTAGAAGGCTTAAGGTTGGAATTAAGATCAATTATTTGAAAGATTTTGGTCTTGACCAGAAAAGATGGTTGAGAAAGAAGGGGCAATTACATTTTCCCGATGTTAAGAACTTGAGGAAAGAAGTTCTTGCGGAATGTCATCGATCCAAGTTTACGATTCATCCTGGTGGGACCAAGATGTATCAAGATATGAAGAGGAGCTTCTATTGGAAAGGTATGAAGAGGGATATTGGCTTGTGGATTAGGTAGTGTGCAAACTGTCAATAAGTGAAAGCCGGACATCAGAAGCCGAGTGGGTTGCTTCAGCCTCTAGAGATTCTAGTTTAAAAATGGGATTCAATATCCATGGATTTTATAGACGGGTTGCCGAGGTCAAATAAAGCAAATGAAAGTATATGGGTCATAGTGGACAGGTTGACCAAGAGTGCCTATGTCATTCCAGTCAAGTCAACCTGGACGACACCTATTTTGGCTTAGTTGTTCATGAAGAGCATAATTAGACCACCCGGAGTTCCTTGTAGTATATTCAGTGATGGAGATGCTTTGTTCACTAGAAAATTCTTGAAGATTCTTCATGATATGTTAGGCACTAAGCTCAAGATGAATACTACATATCACCCTTAGATGGATGGGCAGACAGAAAGAGTCAATAAGGTACTCGAAAAATTATTGAGTGCTTGTGTATTGAACTTTGGTGGATCTTGGAAGGATCACCTACATTTGATTGATTTTTCCTATTATAATAGTTATCAGACTAGCATATGAATGGTGCCTTTTGAAGCTTTGTATGGAAGGCCATGCAAATCAATTCCATGTTGGTTGGAGACTGAAGACAGATTGGTTTTAGATCCAGATTTGGTTAGGAAGGCGTCAAAGAAGATTGAGTTGATCCGAGAAAGGATGAAGGAAGCTCAATCCAGATAGAAAAGTTACGCCGATAAGAGACGTAAATACCTAGAGTTATTAGTCGAAGAAAGGGTTTTCATCAAGATATCACCAATGAAGGGCGTGGTACAGTTCAGAAAGTCAGGAAACTAGCACCAAGATACATTGACCCACTCTAGATTATAGAAAGGATTGGTAAGCCTTGCCGAGCAGTATGGAAGGTATCCATAATATATTTCACGTATCTTATCTTTGCAAGTATATGCATGACCCAGGGACTAATATTCCTCCAACAGGATTGGAAGATTAGGTAGTAGAGTCTAATTTGACTTTTGTTAGACAACCACTTTGGGTTGTAGCGAATGAAGAGAAAAGATTGAGGAACAAGACAGTCAAGTTGGTGAAAGTTCGATGGAGCGACAATGAGAAGAACTGTACTTGAGAGATTGAGGACATGATTCGAGATACTTATCCCGATTTGCTTTGAGGGTATGTCTGTATTAGATTTAGATAGATAATTCCTAGTCAGGCAGGCTAGTATAGTTTTTAGGAGTCGTTATAGATGATTACTATGTTTAGTATTTAATCCTTAATGAATTTCGAGGATGAAATTCTTTAAGGAGGAGAGCCTGTAACAACCTTAATTTTTTATTACATTATTCAGGATATTTATTTAGGTAAATTAAATAGAATAATGTAAATGTTAAAAGATAAGGGGGTTGAGATTTGAATAAATATAATTAAGGCTGTGCTCCGTTAAATAATTAAATGGGCTTGAGAATGGGTTATAAGTTAATAAATCTACATAAGATTGTATTAGGAATTTGCCACACATAACCCTTATCCTTATATATTCTCGTTCCTATCATTTCATTTCCCATTCACGTCATTTTAAAAAATGCAAAATTAAAAATGTAAAGAGGAGTCGACTATAATCAAAGAGAAGAGAAATCAAAGTAAAGCTAGGGATTCAAGCTTGGAGGAATAAATCTTAATCCAATCTCTTTATCTTAATCAAGGTGAATAATAATTCATTCCATCTCTATTTTGTTTTATTATCATACGTTTTCGGATTTAATGGTAAATTTGTTTTTATGATGACTTGGATGATGATATGCTTGAATCACAATTGATATAAACATGAATGTTTAAATAAAATTATACGCGGTTTAGGGCAAAACCGATTTATGTTGATGTTTAAATGCCATAGAAAATTTTTATGTTATGTAAAACATGATTTTGGAGTAGGGTTTTAATTTTGATAATTTCCCAAGCTTTGGAAAAATTACTATGAATTTTCAAAGGAAAATATGGTTAATTAGGTCTATGAATAAAGCTTCCGGAGATGTGCAGGAGGCATGATAAATATCTAGAGTTCTCTTTATTTTGATTCCGCCATGTTGTTTGTAATGGCAAAGTTCTTAAATTGCTTGTATATACACTGGCCATCCAAGGGGCATCTTCATATGCCACTCTTGGCGTATGTTGTAATAAATATATTTTCTTTGAAAGTGGTTAATGAAGGTGGATTATGTAATGAAATGGAAATGTTTTGAAATGGAATGTGATCTTGTTTAAAGTTTTAAATTTTTTCCATATTCATGTGTTTCTATGTGTCAATATATCTAACACCGTCGTATTTGATCGCCGAGAATTAATAACTACAAATGACTGCAGCATCCGTAGCCGTTAGTTTTGGACTTCAAAGTGGGGGGAGGTTACACACTTATTTTGTATAGAAAATTCCTTTTTATTGATAAGTTGTTTAACACCTTCTTACAAATTAATTGAGCTTTCCTCGCCCTAGGAAATTGTTGATCAAGCCCACTAAACTTCGACATTGATTTGTATCATGCCCATTAGAGTGATGATACTTGAAGTATATTCCTCCGACCTTCCGTTCTATCTTTGATAGCTTCTCTTAGGAAGGCCAACAGTTAAGTTCGTCCTTGGTTAAGGGGTAGACATTCTCATAGGAAGTAGTAAGGGAGTAATTCATGGAAAGGCTTAATCTTTTGGAAGACGATTCTTTCTTAGATCTTTTTTTATATGTGAAGGGCTCCTTAACTTCTATAGCAAAATTTCTCTTCAAAGAGCTTTAAGCTTTATTCAATCTATAGGAATGGCTAAGAACATTTTCCGATCTAATGAATTTAATGAAGTCTTTTGTTATCTCTCTTTCAAAAATTATTACCCTTTCTTGGAGCTGGATTACTTTTCTCATCTTCATGAAAATGCTATCCTTTTTATAATGTCTCCTTAGGGAGAAAATTGGTGTCAGGCCCATATGAAATGGATTCGAACTTCATTTTTCTAGATCACAAGGAGCTATTTGTCTTTTATTTTCTTTTATAACTTATAGTACAATAAGTTTTAGTATTAGCTCTTCACAAAACAAGAGATCATTTTTAATTTGGTAAGTTGGCTTTGTCATTTGAGGTTCGGAGGATCCTTGTTCATAGATTTTAACGCACTTAATTGGCATGACTAAGCAACCTTAGTTGATGCGAATAAATGGTATTAAAAAAAATCAAGGGTAGGCTAGTTTGGAATGGGATATGCTTGGTAGGGGTAAGTCCTTTAAGCCCTATATATGCTAGATAGAGTAGTTCCACTTAGGGTTTTAATAGAGATGGAGGTTCGAGCTCTTCTTCTAGTGCCAAAATATCAACGAATTTCTTTATTAACCCCAAAAGGTGCAAGGAAGGGATCTGTAGCTAATGAAGGAATATGGAGAGCCCTAATTTAACCTCGGCGAATATTGACAAAAAGCGAGACTTGGTTGAGTGAAGGCTTAACAAGAGTGAAGAATAAGGCTTAGGTCCATGTAGGAGTCATATGCATAGTCATTCAAATTCATGTATACTTGAAGTTGATCCATGTAGACAATAGTATGCAAATATAAAAATCACAAGTGGTTTGAAATTCGAAAGTAAGACATAATTCAAGAAGTCTTATTCTTATTCCATATAATATTGAACATACAAAGTCTTGCCCTCTTGGCACTAAAATCCCCAAATCAATTTAGAGTTACAAAGTTTAAAATGTAAAAAAACGATAAAAGAATTGTTCACCTCTTACTCCATGCCTTTAGGTCAGTGTTCATAGGGGTATAGGGTTCAACACAACTACTCAACGTTGTATTCAACATGCTCCATCTTTGGCATGCATAACCCTAGGAAACCTTAAAGATGCAAGGCTCCATTCCTTATTTTAGATGACCTTTGGCACTCTTTATTGATAATAGACGGCATCAACATGCAGCGGCTTCAGTATGAGAAAACATTAGTAAAGAGCAAAATTGAGATGGTGCAACATTGAGAGGGGCCGGCATGACTATTTCCATGGATATTGATGGCTTTCGGCATTAATACCACGTTCAAAAATGTGCGACATTCTCTAATGATTGATGAAATGCACCAATTACAAGATGCGGCATTGATTTTTGGCGGTACCAATAATAGGCGTCATTGATTCAGCACTAGTTGAGTACCAATGACAGTAAGACAGCTTCAATAACAATGGCATGTGACATCAATGCATAGCGGCCTTGATGATATATGGCATCAATGATAAGCGATACTGATATAGTGCATTACTGTTGAGTTATGTCATCCATTTTATCTCCATAGGTGAATGGCGATACCGATAGGACATGACATCAATGGAGACAACATTGATGGTTTATGATATCGATCATGTTAGACATCATTGCTTTCTTGATGAATTTCTCTATTGATTCCATTCATCATTGCTCAGTGACACCTTATAGATGATACATGGCACCATTGACATCCGATATCCGTAGTTTTACTAATGACATGTGACCTTGCATATGATCTTTCATTAATGGGATGTGTCATCGTAGTCTTTCATGCCATCGACATATATTCACTCCGATTCCTTTGACATTAGTTATTAGTGCGGTGTCACAGTTACATTTAATTCGGCATATCTTCGAGATTAATAATAGTAGTACAAACTATTGTAAAAGATAGTGACCTATGCAGTTATACATACACATACATATAAGTTATGCCATTTCTCAATATGCTAACAATCTTTTAGCATCCAATCCTTTTGTAGTAAGAAATACACTCAATATACATCAAAATAATGGTGAGAAACCCTCTTGGAATATCTTATAATATTTTATGGAAATTGTTGAACACAAAGCAATTTCTAAGTACTTCTATAGCGGATGGTTGCTATAAAAAAAATTCAAACTCAAGTCCGATTAAGATCAAAGTCCGACCAAACCCTATACACTTCATGAGAGACTATGTAACTAGTCATAGAAAGTTATACAAGTCCAAATACATCAATTACATGTGCCATTTGCTTTCCAAAGAAAGAATCACAAAAGAATAAGAAATAATATACAGTCAAGAAAATACCATGATATAAGCAAGCAACATGTACATCAAATGGTGATTTTTATCACCCAAAACCAAGCCAAACACAAGCATAAACACTAAAGAACACAGCCCACTTCCTACCATCACAAAACACCTAAAGACTTCATCTTTAGCCTTGCTTTTACACTTTGCTTCCTCCATCCTCCATAAATTACACACGACATAAACATGCAGGGGGACTTGTGCTCCTTTTCTTCCATATTCAACTTGCTAATCTTCCTTTCTATGATGATTTATGCCTATAGCCAAAGTTTGATGAAGTTTGGAGTTGATTTGAATTGACTAGAGAAATATTTGTGAAGATAGAAATGGATTAGCACTAAATAGTTACCACCATTTTCATAATTTCCTAAAGAGTGATTTGTGATACCCTTAATGGTATATTTGTAGGCTTTAGTCAAGAGGTCATAAATACCTTTTACCCTTCATGGAAGGTCACAAAGCAGCCTCCTCCTCACATGCCACCTTTACACCTTATTTACGTAGAAAAAATATCTAAAACACTATTCATCAAAATATCTTCTTCCTTAAACCATTTGCTAATGTCATTTTACTATTAAAATTTAGTTAGCCATATCATATAATTTTTTATTTTCTAAATTATTTACACATTAATATTAGGAAAGCACAACAAGTTCGAACAACTTTTACCGAGAAAAAAGTTGTGTGTCGATAAAATGATTTTCACTTACATTATCGATATCTCTTTGAACTGTTTATTTTTCCAAACATTTTTTAAAAAATGCTTACCGTCATTAGTTATTATTAAAAGAAGGTTAAAAAGCTTACTAAATCGATTTAATCACACTAAATCCAAGATTCAAATTTTTAAATAATTTATGTTCGAAATCCAGGCCGTTGTAGGCTACATCTTGTAACACCTCAAAAATTTAAGCAAAAAATTCAAATAAAAGGATTAGATTTAAATATAACAAGGTTAAATACAGAAATTTTGCAAATTTCTGAATCCAGCTATGAAATTTGCACTGTTGCAATCATTGCAATTTTTTGGATGATTTTCAATATAACCTTTTAAAATCGGAGCTAGTATAAAGAAGTAATAACCGTTTTAAAATTTGAAATTGAAAATAATTAAGCAAAGTAGGTGAAAATATAATAAATATAAAGCTTCATCGGTTGATACCTATATTGGGACTGGTCGATCGCAAGCGATGACTGCCCAGGTATAGTTGTTGACCGATCGGCAATAAGCGGCTAGGTTTTGAACGACCAACAACCTAGATTTAATTGTATATTTTTGTTAGCGGCGAAGGAATTAAATAGCATTCAAGATTGAACTAAATATTCTGTAGTAGCCAATCAATGGTTAGTTTTGGCTCGAACCATTATTAATACAAAACTAATCAAACCCAAATTCACAAAAATTAGAACTGAACATCCAAATTCTATCAAATTCAAATCTCTTTCTCTAATAAAAAACATCTTCAAAAATAAATAAAATAAAAATAAAGAGATTGATTAAATTGAATCAAGCAAAGTGCTAACAAACGGAGTAGATCCAAAGCATGATGCGAAGAGGATAACTTGGATTTGAAATGAGTACGTATATTTTTAATAAGATGATTTATATGAAGTTAATTTGAGCATACGCTGCCTAATTTAGATCGTTGGAAGTTAAAGTGAGAACCCTATTTGTTAACTAGGTTATTAACCAAGCAGCAGTTAATGGAAGCAAGAAAGTCAAAATGAAGATAAAACAACTCGAAAACATGGAAGTACACTTAGAAGAAATAGAGAAACAACTGGGAGAAATTTCAATAGAAATAGGACTAAGGAGATAACTCGATACCAACCCATTTGGGTTGGTGAAGACTCATCTCAATCGATGAAGAGTCATTTGGGCCGATGTAGAATTTTTCTTCTCTCCTTTCTTCCTTGTAAACTCCATATATTTCAAATAATACTCCAACCACTCATGAACAAGTGGTTTTTTAGGGTTTAGATGAGCAATTCCAAGGATTAATGAGAAGATAATAGGATAATACAAGTGTTATTGGGAAGATCACTAAAATCAACTCAAAGTCAATGGAAAAGAGTTTGGAACATATAGAATAAAAGGTATAAGGGCAAAAGAAGTGAAATAGTTCGACGTACACCAAGAAAAATACATCAGTACTATTCATTTAGTTTAGTACCGAGTCATTTTCCTAGGTTGTGGGCCTCCGTGCTCACTTGTATGACATCAAGCTATCTCCTGGAATTTAGTGAAAGCAAACTCCTAACCCCATACCTTTATTTCTCTATAAATACAAACCTTACTGCAACTAGAATGTGATTTAATTTTCTCCTGGTATAGACTCCGCCATTTATTCATCTCCTACCTTCCTATCAACAGTCACCGAGGAAAATACTCTTAGCAATTCAAGGCCATAGAACCTTTCAAGCCCATGAACCAGTGATTCGCGCTCTCTAATTCTCTGTAAACATTAATTAAAAAAAACTATAAAGTGGACATAGGCTTGAGATTGCCAAACCATTACAAAAACATTATGTCTTCATATTTTATTTTCTTTTATTTTCAATACAATCTGCTAGATCTATGCCTCACAGGTTCCTTACAACATATCTATGGGTGTTGATCCATTTTTGGCATCAACAGTTTGGTGTTTTCACCGAGAAATTAAACTAAGATTTAGATCTAGCTCTCTACTTTAAATTTGATAGATTTGGAAGTTAGATCCAAAAAAATTCTTAGAAATTTGAAGATTTGCTAATAGAAAACCATGGCCCCTAGGAAACAGACTAGATCTAGAACAATTTTAGAAGCTGTGGCTAGTGAAGATAAAGAAAATAACAACCAAACTGAAGTAAACAACCTGCAGTTAGTACCTGGATCTTCTGCTAATCCAGAAGGTTGTTATCAAAGAAGAGCTTGATAAGATGATGCCAGAACTCAAATAAAAGATGTTGGATAGTCAGAAGGTTTTTGTGGAAAATATGGATGTTTTGCTAACCTTAAACCCACCAAAGACCGGAAGAATTAGAAAAAAATATTCAACTGCACTAGAACAAGAGAATTCCTCCATTTTTGGCCAAATTAGAAGAGATGCTAAGAAAAAACAAAGATAGGTATTTCTGGAGTTGCTAGAGGACAAGCAGAGGAAGAAGGAGTGCATCCCACCAAAATACCACCAGGTACTAAGAGAAATCCTCACGTACCGAGAGGAATTTAAGGGTGGATTGTGTACATGAGGTTGATGCTATGGTGATTTCCAATGATGAGGTGGATTTATAACTCGATTGAGATGATTTTGAGGTGAATATAGATGCTAGCAAAGGTGGGATTTAAGCAGCTGCAGTTCAACTGATTACATGACCTTAAAACACTAGAGGAGTGGTTCTCCCAAAGATGGAAGGACCTAGACATCAGTCGGAAAACCGAGATCTTTTTCACAGTCAAACGCTCGGTGTATCCTTTGACAGTTGACCATCGGATCACCATGCCAATGAAGAGTACAATGATGACATGGTCCAGTAGTTGGTGGAAGAGAGAAGAGGTAGAAAGAATGAAGACTGGTGTTTCGCACTTAGCTGAACTCTATTTATTGAAAATTTCTTGAAAGAGGAATACCCCAAGAAATTCACTATGCTAACTATATCATCTTAAAATGGAACCATAGATCCTAGACAGCGCCTAGTCATGTACTATTGGGATACAGATGGACAAAAAGCTATGGATGCACTTTGTTATAGATGTTTCTCTATCTTCTTAGAAGGAGTCGCTTTCATGTAGTTTACCAGGTTCACGTTGAAGTTTATTTCTACCTTTAACAAAATCAGCTAAGAAGTTCCTATAGCAGTTTAGGCTCCATATTGCCCGACCAAAGGCCTTAATCTTTGTATCTTGCTTGTCCCAAGGACCCAAGGAGTCTTTAGAAGCTTTCTTGAATCGATTCCACATTGCTGTTACAGAAGTTAGCAATTTAAAAGAGTTTCTTGTTTTATGGCCTTGGCCCATGGCATTACTTAGATATAGATTTTGGTTGGTAATGATGAAGCAACCCACTACCATTAAAAAAATTCATCGAAAGGCGAATCAGTTTATGCGGTTGGAAGAAGAAGGCTGGCCGAAATAGTGATTGGTGATTAACAATTGAAGGAAGTAATATAGAGCAACATCACAGCAAACATCAAAAAATTTGGTAACTGGAAGAAAAGAAGTCAAAACTCTGGAAATAGGCGTAACATGAACGTGAAGCATCCGAAGAACTTTGGACTGGAAGATTACACGCGCTTGAATGACACATCGGAGAATATATATGTTGCCACTTAAGGAACCAAACAATATAAGAAGCAGCCACGGATGGAACAAACAGAATAAAATAAATGTTTTGGGAAGTGCTATTGCTTCCATGTAACCCATGGATGAACACTAATGAATGCCGACATGTGAAAATTTGATCGGGGAGCTAATAAGGAAAAACAAGTTCCAATAGTATGTTAAGGAACCGTCGAATGGCAGAGAAACTATAAGACCCTAGGGTCTTCCAGCTTAAGGAAAGCTGCCTGGACACAGCGGAGATGGGCCCAGGCAAGTTGATTAATGATGGTCATCACATATTCTTCTAGCTAATCAGTTACCCAGGAATGAAGCAACAACTTGAAAAAATACTGTTTCATTTATCCTTATCGAGTTTACTTTCGCAAATAAGCCTCCCAAGGACACTAAGGAGGAATTATAAATAGGCAGGACTTGCCATTTTTTCTACTTGTTAACATAGTCTACTTCTTAAACCAATGGAATCATATTCCTTCAAGAAAAACTCCTATACCGCTCAATCAGCAGCATCGTCAAGAAAATGCTCCACTACCCTTGAGTGATGAACGGCGAGTGTAGACTAACTAACCACTAGATTGATGGGTCGTATCGATCTCCAACCTTCTAAGAACTGGTATTCTCCTTAGACTAGCAATGTCGAAAAGTCTTAATAGTCCGGTTAAGAACCACATTGGCTCCTTACTGTCCAAAAATTGGCTTTACCTAAAGACGAGTAACATCGAGAAGGTCTTAACCATCGAGTCGACGGCCACATCTACCCCTCATATTATAAAAACCGAATTTAGACCGATAATGTCGAGAAGGCCCAAAACCGATGGGCCGGCAGTCATATCGATCCCTGCCTTTTAAGAACTAGCGTTGCCCTAAGACTGGCAACGTCGAGAAAGTTTAATTCATCGGATCGATGGGTCATATCGAACCCAACATTCTAAGAACTCACATAGTCCCAAGACTGGCAACATTAGGAAGGTCTGAACCACCGGATCGACAAGTTGTATCAATCCCAGCCTTTTAAGGACTACTGTAGCCCAAAGACTGGCAACGTCGAGAAGGTCTTAACCGCGGGGTTGACAGTCACATCAACCCCTCACGTTCCTAAAATCGGCGTTGCCTAAAGATTGGCAATGTCAGGAAGGTCTTAAGCACCAGGTCAAAGTTCACATCGACCATCATCTTCCAAAAATCGACGTTACCTAAAGACTGACAATATCGAGAAGGTCTTAATCACCGAGTCGACTGTCACAGCGACCCCTCACTTTCTGAGAACTGGCTTTGCTCCCCTAGCATTGGGAAGGCCCAAACTGATAGATCGATGGCCAAATCGACCAATGCCTTCTGAGAACCGTCATTGCTTTGGCAATGCTAGGATGGCCCAAACCAATGCATCAATGGTCACATCGATCCCTTTCTTTTTAAGAACCGGTATTACCTTAGAAATGTCAAAAAGAGAAGCCAACTTCTAAAAATTCGTTGCTGCTCAGGGATTGGCAGAGGCACACTATTGCCTGTAGATAGGTGATAACAGAGGAAAGAAGTACCTAGCCCTTAAGAATACATTGCTGCCCAATGACAATGATGAGGAGCCTTGATAAAAAAATCTACCTTTTAGAATTCGTTGCTTTTGGAAGGTTGGCGATGGCAAGAAGGTTCTCAAAACCAAACCAGGAACTGATCGGATAATTCAATGTTCAGGAATTTGCCATTGTCTGATGTTTGATGATGGCTATAAGGATTGATAACCTACTTAAGAATCAGCTAGATCATTCGATCCAAACTTCCAAGAATGTGCCATTGCCGGAAGAATGGCGATGCTAAGAAGAAACCCTAGAATGGAACCATCGGTACACTGGCTTTTAATGGTAGAAGCTGAAGCTCGATGAAACCTTTAGCCTAAACTACCGACATCTGAATTTGCCCAAAGATTGGCAAAATCAGGAAGGTACTGTCGTATAACATTCAAAGACCTAGAATCACCTAAAGATAAGAAACATTGGGACATCGTAATCATAAAATCTTCAGGAATCTAATGTCGCCCAGAGACTGGAAAAGTCAGGAAGAAGTATTCACTTTCGAGCCGATTGAATCATTAATTCTAACCTACAGATATCAGCTATTGCATGGAGATAGGAAACCTCATGGATGAACCTTCATAAGAGAATCATCAACGTGGTAGTTTCTGGACATAAACTGGTGCATGGCTTGATTTTTGATCTCGAACTGTAGGAACTCAACTATTTCCTTGAGATAGGTAGCATCAAGAAAGGAATGCTCAAAATCAAGCAATTAAATCATCGGTTCTCGAAGATAGGGGCTGGTGTACGGAATAGTTTCTACAGTCCGCAGAGGAAGTGGAATCATGGATGACTCCCATAAAGGACTATTTGCTCAAAGGAATTATCCCTAGAGACGGGGATGAGCGGAGGAAACTTCGTCGAAAACTAAGATGTAGTGCTATATAGGAGAGAATTCTTCACCCCCTCTGCTTCGGTGTGTGACCAAGGATGAAGCTAGGAAGATCCTCATGGAAGTTTATGAGGGTAGCTTTGGTGACTATATTAGGGGGCGAACATTGGCAAAGAAGGCACTTCACTATGGATATTTCTAGCCGACGATAAACCAAAATGCTTCTAACTGCACCAGATGGTGCCATCGATGCTAGAGATTCGAGAATATCGTGAGAAACCCATCGACGGAACTTACATAAATGGTTAGCCCATGGTTGTTTGCAATTTGGGGAATCAACATTATCGGTGTTCTATCGGTGAAGGAAGGAGCTAAGTATACTATAATTACATCGAACTACTTCGTAAAATAGGCTGAAGCGGAATCGCTTGCCACGATCACGATGAAGGAGGCAGATGGACACATGGAAGAAGTGAGAAAAAAGCTCTCGATACCAAGAAGAACCACTTGGTATCGAAAGTCTCACAGTTGAGTCATTGCTATACCGATTTTAGGAGATAGAAACCAGTACGTGGCTAGAGTGTCGACCATAATCATCGATAGTTTTGTTGTTGCTTGGAAATAGACGACTTTAAGGAACAGTAATAGGCCAGTTTCTAAAGATTAAAACTAGTGCACGACTATATTTCAATGACATTGTTGGCGACCAAGCAGGATATGCTCTATTGAGGATAAGTGAGGGTAGTCGTGGAATATTGAAAACAAGTAATATCAAATAGGGGAAATCGGACAATCAACCCCCACATTTAACTCGTATTAACGCCCAAACTTGACGCAGAAAACTTCGTGGATAAGGTTTTGTTCATGACGGAAACATATAGATATGGAGTAAATATTATGGACAATATTCCTAACGTTGGGGAGCAGTGCGAAATTTGGACTACTCACAACAAAAATCTACTAAGGGCAACTCGACCTAACTCATCAAAAAACAACTATTGCCCGACGACACACAATGTTAGGGATGAATAACCATATAGGGTTCGATCGGATAATTCAAAGTCAGCTTGCAGGAAACAAGCATTGCCCGAAGCTAGGTAACATCAAGTGGATGCCCAGAATTGAACAATTCATGCGCTATTTTCTAGAGAACGAAACAAGTGCATGATTGAACTCCTATGACAATTTTAAGGGCTAAGTGGGACATGCATGGTCGAGAATAAACAAGGATAATCATGGAAAATCTAAGGTATGTATTGTTGTACTTTCATAGGTCACGACCATAGGGAAAACACACTCAGATAGGAGGCAGTTGATTAATTTTCCCCATATCATTTTGCTACTACTTGTGCCATGGTTCTATAAACAAGATTTAGTTTCTGGCATTGATCATACAATAAGGAAATGAAAAACCCAATTGCTCACTGTGATGGTTATGAGTAGTGTGGAAATGGGTTATCCATGGCTAAAAGTTGGTCGAAAGGAACAAGGCAAAACAAAAGCAGGAATGGCTACAGAATTGGTTAAATGACGACCTTTTTTCGCCAAGCAGAGCACTTTGGTAACTATATGCAGGGCCAAATAAAGGAACATAACCAAAGAATTTCTATGTTTATACACATGAAGTTGCGAGATAGTAGAGGCTGATCCCGCGTAAACGCGACTAAAAAGAAGAACAACATGCCAGCAAGCTTTAGGGGATCCCTAATTGCTCTTCCCTCTTTGTCTAAGACTCTTAAGGCAATGTACTTACCTAGAAGAGGAGGTGGATTTAGCAATGGCTCTATAGGAACAAATATGCCTTGGAAATCGACCATGATCAATAGACGGGGCATGATACCAGTAGAGGGAGAAGCCTTAGCTATGGTGGATCCAAATTTAGGAGAGGTAGACATACCACCGATAGACTTGAAATGCGATGATCGATGAGTCATCCTAAGCAAGGAAACTTGGCATTCAACATAGTCGGGTATGTTTTATTTTGAAAATTAAAACTTGCGTAACCAACATTTGGTGTCCAAAGGATGACAACATATGTTGACCAATCGGATTATGAGCATTGACCGTCATAAGTGGAAATGTTAATCTATGCATTATGAGTCCCATATCATGCGCACGATAAATGGACCACCTTGTATAAACAACTCGCTCGTGTTAGAAAAACGAGACACGCTGCACCACAGGTTCATGCATCAGACTTACCCATTATCAATGAACAATCCATAACAGAACCGCTGCATGTAGCGACATGAAAACTTTTCCTTTTAAGAACACTGGAAATAGCAAAAGAAAGGGCATAGCGATAAAATCATCTAACATGATCATTCCGGAGGCGAATCATCTTATTGGAATGTAAGCGGCAATAGTGAAACAACCATGCATTGATAGGAGTTTGATGAAGATAAAGATTCGAATGTATCTTTAAAGTGGCATGAGTACGAGCACAGATAAGCTTGAGATCCATCATAGGTCAAGTGCTATTCGAACTTCGACTATCTCTACTAAGAAACAATTGACTATGCTGCCACCGTCATCGCCGTAACCACAACAATCACCATTCCTTCAATGTTAGATGAATTTCACTCAATGGCTAGTAGAAATCAAGGGCTGAAAATTCTCGGTGATGACTTAGAGGGCTCGACAATAGAACATCTTAAAGGCAAGGCTTTCGGTAGTAGCGGAAAAGTAGAAATGAAAACAATACACAACAAAGATAGAGCGTGCTCATTAAAGGCATGGAACAATTTTCGGATCATGGATAATATCTCCAGAGCATTAGTGTTGTCTTTGACACAAAGAATGAAGAACAAAATTCTAACCATGTACAGCAGTTGAAGGAAATCGACCAATCAAAGGTGACATTGTGAAACGACACCTGAATGACTATCCAGAATCAAGAGACAGAAAATCAAAACTTGTCTTGATCTTGGGCACGCTTTGTATATAACGAAAGTATATTCTAGGGGTAAGTGTTAACTAGATTTTTAACCAAGAAGAAATCGACGGAAGTTAGAATGTCAAGATGAAGATGAAACTACTCGAAAACTTGAAACTACACATAGAAGAAAAGGAGAAACAATTAGGAGAAATTTCAATGAAATAGGACTAATTAGACAACTTTGTACCAACCTATTTGGGTCAATGAAGTGATGTTTGGGTTGGTGAAGAGTTGCTTTTTCTCTCCCTTCTTCCTCCTAAACTCCATATATTTCATGTACTACTCCAACCACTCATAATCAAGTGGTTTTCCAGAACTAGATGAGCAATTCCAAGGATTGATGAGAAGAGAGCATGATAATACAAGTGTTATCGAAAAGATCGCTAGAATCAACTCAAATTCAATGGAAAATAGCTTAGAACACATCTAATAGAAGGTTGAATGGCAAAACAAGTGAAGTAGTTCGACTTACGCCAAGAAAAAAAGGTTAGTACCGACTCATTTAGGTTGGTATCAAGTCATTTTCTTAGGTCATGGGCCACCATGCTCACTTGTACAACATAAGGCTTTCTTTTGGACTTTAGTGCAAGCAGGCTCCTAACCTTGTACCTTTGTTTCCCTATAAATACAAACTCTACTATGACTAGAAAGTGTTCTGATTTTCTGTTGGCATAGACTCTGCCATTTCTTCATCTCCTACCTCCCTCACAATAGTCACTTAGGTAGCTTCTCGTGGTAGTTCTAAGCCATAGAACATGTCAAACCTTTGTATTGGTGACTTGTACTCTCTAATTTTCTATAAACAACAAACAGTAAAACTATAAAGTGGACGTAAGTCAGAGACTGTAGAACCACTATAAAAAACTAGGTCTCCCTGCTCTATTTTCTCTTAATTTCAATACTATCTGCTAGATCTTGGCCTCATAGGTTCCCTACAACATATCTTTGGGTATAGATCCATTTTTGGCGTAAACGCTACTGTTTAGATCTGAAAGTGAATAATAAATTTGAATTTATGTAAACCTGCTAAATTGGAATTGATCTAGGTTACACCCCTTTCATAAACGAATATGAATTCATATAACCCATTAATGTGATGGTAAACCTAAGTTAGACTATTTAATTGTAAATTTGGATTGGAATTTGATATAGAATTTTGATAATTGCAAATTATAGGTCTACATCAACTAAAGTGATCATAAGTTCATTATAATGAAATTTAGGAACAATACTAATTAACAAACAAAAACAATTTAAAATTGATAATTAAAAACCCGAAAATAGTGATGATCAGTCGACCATGCTTACTTGAGTGGTCGAAGGTAAGCGGTCGACCACTATAGGAGCAGGCAGCCGACTGGTTGTTGTTTTCACAGTGCGGATTGAACCTCGGCCTAAGGCCCATGTTATATATAAAATAATTAGTGGAGTGCGTGTGTATATTATATATGGATATTAGTAGGGGTAGGGAAGTTAGTTCCATATGTTGATGATGTTAGGACGTTGTAGGACTGCATAACTGTTATTTATCCAGCAAAGGTCGATATTCGACCAGATGTGATTCTATCGCAAATTGCACTATAGAAGGTTCTATGGTGAACGGGCAACACTGATGGTGATGTCTAATGGGTTGTGCGACCCGTCGCTAATGGTAATTCCTTGGTATTCATGGTGATTTGAAACTTAACGCTATGTTGTTGATGGGTCCCAACACAGTGCAATGAGAGGCTTTAGGTTACTATTGAGAGATGGGCATGGATGCAAACGATGTGACTTCCAAACGAGTCAGAATTGCAGGCTCCCCCTCAATGTGTAGCTACAATACGTGTAGTGTAGCTGTGGGGGATATAGTCCCATGGTTAATATAAAACGTGTAGTTATAGTATGGGAAACTTAGTCCCATGTTTGAGAATTATAGGTAACCCCTATGTAGAAAAAGCTTCAATAGGAATTAGCAGAATATTAGTTGCCTTAAGGTTCGATTAGTTATGTAACCCTAGGTTTGAGCCTACACAAGTTGTAGCTTAGGTGTGTATTGAGCTAAACTACCTTAGGAAATGAAACAAATAATTCACATACACTTGTAGAACATTCTTGGTTGCATAGAGTATTACTAAAGTCAATTGCTTATGATCACCATATATTGATGACGTACTCATTCACCAGATTTTTGTCTGACCTATTCCTTTCATTTTTCCCACCATGGGATGGCATGACAGCAGATAATTTTACATGATTCATGGAGAAAGCCAAGCTTTGGAGTTCCACTATTTTTCATCGTTCCTTACATAATTATTTTTTGTATTAAATGTCTAAAATATATATTGTACTTTGGAAACATTGTATATAAATTAAGTATTTTGGAGATTGTTTTCTTGAAATGTCTATTTTTCAGTACTTATATTTTTATTTCTTCCACTATGAGATCTGAAAGTATAGAATGGCTTAGATTTTTATCCTTAAATTCTTGACCTTTATATTGTCTAAAAACCTGATAGCTCGTACTTCTTGGCATCGACATAAGTCAAAAAGTCATTATAGGCTTTGGACTGATATGTTGGGAGGTGCAAGTTGTCACACTTAGTACTAAATCTTAGATTTTAAAATTCCTGGGGAACTAGGTACGTATTGGAGAATGTATGAAAAAGTTTCGAAAAAAGGGTTTTCAAGTGGTTACTAAAGAGTGTGTATTTATGTGTGTATAAGCTTTTCAAAAGTTTTATATAGGTCTACCGTGAACAAATCTTTGCCTTGTTCTTGGCAATTGTAGACAGAGAGGAGGAATTTTGGTAGGAATGGATCAAGTGAGGCAACTAAAATTATGAACGTGAACATCCCTATATGATTCTATCAGTATCTGCAAATAAGGAGACAAGATGAGCTTAATCTAACTGATGGAACATATTTGTAATTTTATAACATGTATATTGATATATGACACCCTATATATTCTGACTCATAAGGAAGCTGTTAACTTATCTCTTATATAAGCAAACAATTGTGGGTCAGAGTGAATGTTAAAATCATAATAGTTAAAGTGAAAAATAAACAATTCACCTTTATTATGATTTACCCAATAAAGAAACGTGTGTAGAGGTTTCCTACACCAACGGGCAATAGTAAGCAAATTATGGGTTTAAAGGCGAGTGAAGAAGGTTAGTACCATGGGACATTTATAATTAAAATGGGATGTGATAAGGCGAAATAGGGAACATGAAAGGACTTCGCAAACTAAGAGTAAATCTCCCAAGTTAAAGTGGAAATCCTATTCTTATATTGGTAGAAGTTGCAAACACTTTTTTTTTACTTAATGGTATAGCTAGAATGTTTTATTTTTTAAGTTGGACACTGTATTGGAAGCTAAACTTAAGTTAACCATCTCTGAAAAGAAGGACAAATCCTAATGCTATTAAAGCATTATTAGGTGTAAAAGGCTTGCGTAAATTATATAGCTTTTATCTACTCTGATTTAGGTGATGAACTAACAGAAATGTTTTCTAAAAGTTAGAAACAGTAGATGTTTGATATTTTAAAAAGAAAAATAAGTTGGTTTACGATTTTCTATAAAATTATTAGACAAACTTTATAGAATTTGTTTGAAAATAAAAGAAAAGGAATTTGACAAAAAGAAATTTTCAACAATCTCTTTAAAGCTTTTGTTTTTGGCACATTATTGCACTTACCCTTATGGTATACTTTGCTTTTAAAATGAAGCTTTAAAAAAATCAATAATTATGCAAGGCCCAAATTCTGAACCACTTTTATAAATAAAAAATGGTTAATACTTAAAAATGTCTTTTATAAATGTTTCTATCATATTATAAAATAAAAAAATAAGTGTAAGTTGAAACATCATGTTTTCTTTCAAAATAAACTTTTGTGAAAATTTCTTATTTACAAAGGGAAATTTTAGAAAGATATGTTTTATGTACGTTTTGCTAAGTTAAGCTAAACCATTTTTGATAATTTAAATTAAAGAAAAATGTCATAATGCCTGTAAAAAGGAGATGGTTGTTAACAAGAATCGAAGGTTTTATAGTTGTAGAAACTTGCTGGTATTATGGAGATGATGCTAAAAATCAAAGGTTTTGGTTTAATAGGTAAATTAAAGATATTCACTTAAACTTAAAAAAGAAAGAATTAATTTGTAGTTAGATAAATATGGTTAGCCTGCAAGGACTAAATTGATCATGGAGCTTAGAAACATTTAAATATTTGGGGTTAGTGGTAGGAAGTAGTATGGAGATTCAGTGAACTTTCAATCAATGTTTGAATTGGAATAGTAGAGTACTAGATCAAACTTCCTGTAATAGTGAAGAGTGAACACCACTTTGTGTTTTTCTACTCAAGTATGGTTTGAATTGTGAAATCTTTGTGCAAGAAAGTTTGGAAAGTATGATTTGCATAAAACATATTTCAGTGTAAATAAAAAGAAGCCAAGATGTTTTATAACATCAAAGAATACTACGGATGCAAGGAAGTTTTCCCTATATGGTTGGCAGCTATAAGAAGAATTTAGTCTTCATGGAACTTGGAAAATGAGTATGCTTTTAATTAGCCAAAGAGGTTGTTGACTAGTACACCTATTTAATATTACCTTATGATACTAAGGTATCCATAGTGTATATCGACACTTGCTGTATGGGATTAGGCATAGAGTTAATGTAGGAGAGGAGAGTGATGAGCTATACTAGTCAACAGTTGAAAGTAAGTGAGAAGAATTGTGTAACCCATGATCTGGAGATAACTGCCATTGTTTTTCTTGCAATTCTTAGAGGTGATTAAGTTGGTTATATATTTAAGCCTTCAAAGTATTATTAATTTGAATATCGCCGAAAGAGGAAGACGACAAGGATTACTTATGAGTAGGTGGCACTGATCCGACATTTTGGGTAATGTCCGCCACACTTGTTCCCTTTGGCTTAGGAAGTTATAGGTATTGAGAATTTTATTTTTGACTTTATGAATCATAGGTAACGAAGCAAGTTGGTTTTCATCTTATAATATATAGTATGGCGATATTTATGAAGTAGTTGGTACTTAAGTTGTCGTCGCAACTACAGTATGTTGTTGGGGATGAGGTGACATAAGTTCCATAAAATGTTTACAAGTCTAGGACGTCATCCATTTTAGATGTTCCTAGATGAGTTGTTGGGTACGTTGTTAGTTAAGTATTGGCCATTATGTCTATTAGAATAAAATAGCAAGGCACTATTGCATATTGAGTTGGTTCGACCATAAAATAGTTGGAATAAAATGGTGAGAATATTTTTTGGGGAAAAAGGTCCTATTAATGGGATGGCATCAAAGAATGGTAAAATTTGTAAGTTCAAATAACAAAAGATATTGCAAATGGAGTTGGAGTCAAGAGTGTGGAGGGAACTACCAATTTAAGGATTTGGGTTTCCGTTAAGAAAAAAATATTGCTATTAGGATGCACTGAGAATGCGATTGCGATTTTCGTAGTAAATAAGACTTGGAAATTTATGTAAGATTTGGAGGGAAGAATAATGGGATTCTTTCTAATCATCCCTCGGATTGGAAGAATGTTATTTAAGAAAACTCAATAAGGACCAACTTAGGATACATAATTTGTGTTGCATAGCTGTTGGATGTGAGTTATATATTGCTTAAGGATTACCACTAGCGTAAATACGATATAGATTAAAATTTCATTTAAATTTAGGACTTATCTTAGATTCAGAATTTTAATTGTAAGGTAGAATAGGAAATAGACCAAGTTCACCCTAATAGAATATTTGAGTATTTACTTTCTTGTGGAACTTAGGATAAATCCCAGTAGACTATAAATGTGATATCTAGTACATGAGTGTAGAAGGAATGGAGAATCAAATTAGAAGTAAAAAGAGATAACTTAAGTTGAATTAAATTAGAAAATAAGTTATACTATTCTAAATAGTTTAAGAGATCACTAAGTTTGGATATCCTTGGGTGAAATGGAAAAATAGCAGAAGGAGCTAAGTATAATATAAAAGAGGAGGGGATACCATCCACTTTCGAGATGTCTTACCCTAGTATCTAGAAGATGAAGTGATCGAGCATAATACTAGATGATTTAAGAAAGTATGTATAAGCATTGAGGATCGCATAAGGCTATAGTTTCATTAGGGTATATTAACACGTTAACTAGTTTGGGGCATGTTGGCATCATTTTATTTGATTTAGTAGCAAGGATTGCAGAGGGTTACCTATGCAAAGTACATTTGAGTTGAAGTTACATGCTAGTTATAAGGATGATAAGTATAGTTGAAAGAATAATCTAATTATAAGTGTTTAGAAAGTGGATTTGATATGTAGAAGGATAAGGACTGCACAAGAAAGGTAAGGAGCATATGTTGATAGGAGACACATGGTTTGAAGTCCGTAGTGATGACATGGTCTATGTGAACATCTTGCTGGTTAGATATGTTATTGTATTTGTAGTTTGGAAAAATTAGCACCAAGGGTTGTAGGGCCTTGTTCGATTTTGGATAGAGTAGGGAAGTTAGCTCATGGAGCGAAGCTTCCTGTCGGGTTGGTAAGAGTTTATAATGTTTTTCATGTATCACACTTACAAAAGTGTTTATATGATGCAGTTACCATGTTCACGCCATGTCAATTAAGAGAAGTCGAAGTGGATAAGTGAGTCGCTTATTTTCCATGCACCAACTAGCGTTATTGGGCAAGGAAAGTAACACCACAATAAAATAGTTAAACTGGTTATAGTCTAATAGGGAGATGACCCAGTTGAGAGTATATAGGACCTTCAAAGAATATCCAGGCCACCCATACAAACTCTTTGTTGGTACATTTCCATTTTAGATAATTAAGCATAGGTCACTTGTGTTTTTAGGTTCTAGCTTGGTATACCTCAAAGATAGAAACAATTGGACGGTAGGAATGGCTACGAACGTGCTATTAAGACATTTTTTGGATGATGGACGCTAGTGGATGTAATTATTGGATTGATCATTGCATACATAGGCAAATATATTCTTGAGTTAGCATACACACACCATCACTTGTTACATTAAGTTATATGCATACGGTTCTTGCATATGAATTAAATGGTTGCCAATACATGAAGAACTGCCAGTATATTTACATAGGATGATGCACACATTTTGGATACATGGCATACGCACGTGCATTAAAGGACGTCGACTAGATCAAAAGACCAACTAATCTTTGCATTAGTATAGGTTCATATGCATTCCATATCTTTATGTACATGTTTGCATTAGAACCTAAATTAAGGACAATGATTACCTAGGGTAGACAGATGAGTAGATAGTTGTAGCTATTGATTTACATACATACGAGTAACATTTTCTTCTTTCGTCATTAGAGATTTCGCGATGAAATCCTTTTATGGGAGAGAATGTAATGCCATGAAAATTTAAGCAGAAACTTTAAATAAAAGGATTAAATTTAAATATAACAAGGGAAAAAATGAAATTTTTGCAAACCTCCGAATCTAACAACGAAACTTGCATCATTGCGATCATAGTGATTATCTGGAAAATTTTCAAATTACATTTTCAACTCGGAGCTAGTAAAAAGAAGTTCAAATTTTTTTAAATTTTGGAATTGAAAATAATTAATTAAGAAAAGATGGAAAGAAAAAGTACTAAATATAGAGCTCCATAGGTTGAAATCTATATTGGGATCGGTCGACCGTAAGTGGTTGACCACCCCCAATTACAGCGGTCGACAGATCAAAAATAAACAGTTGGGGTTTTGTTCAGCCAACGGCCCATATTTAATCATGTATTTTTCTTAGCAGCGAAGGAAATTAAATAGCATTCAGATTTGAACTAAATACACTCTAGAAGCCAATCAACGGTCAGTATTAGTTTGGACATTAACCTAAACCTTAATCCACAAAAATTAGAACAGTCAATCCAGACTCTATCAAATTCAAATCCCTTCCTCCTATCATAAGCTTATTCAAAAACTAAATAAAAATAAAATAGAGAGATTTAAGAAATTGAAGCAAGCAAAATGCTAGCAAACAAAGTAGATCCGAAGTGCGATTTGGAGAGGATAACTTGTAGGTATAATTTTAATAAGATGATTCATATGCATTTAATTTTAATATATCCTATATGATTTAGATTTTTAGAAACTAGATTGAGAATCCGATCCGAAATTGTAATAAATATAAATTGACGTAAACCTGCTAAATAGGAATTGATTTAGGTTACACCTCTTTTCTAATCATATATGAATTCATATAACCTATTAATGTGTTATTAAACCTAGATTAGACTGTATACCTATAAGTTGGGATTAGAATTTGATACATAATTTTGATGATTACCAATTATAGACGAACATCAACTATAATGATCATAAGTTTACTGTAATGAAATTTAGGAATGACACTAACTAACAAACAAAAATGATTTAAAATTGCTACTTAAAAAATCTAAAGTAGCGACGACAGATCGATCGTACTTACTGGAGCGGTTGACTGCTCCTGGAGCAGGTGGTTGACCAGTTGGCGTTTTCTAAGCCCAGATTGAATCTTGTCCTAAGGCCTAGGTTATAAGTAAAATAGTTAGTGGGGTGTGTGTGTGCGTGTGTGTATCTGTGTGTGTGTTGGTAGGAGTAGAAGCTAGTTCCCTATGTTGGCAAACCCAGGACGTTACAGGACTAGGTAAATGCTACTTATCAAGGAGAGGTCGGTATTCGACTAGAGGCGATTCTATCGCAAATTGTACTTACACGAGGTTCTACGGTGGATGCACAACACTAACAACGATTCATGATGGATTGTGCAATCCAACAGTAATGAGAATCTCTTGGTATTCATGATGATACGATGTGATGATGTGCTGTTGATGGGTCCTGATGCAGTGCAATAAGAGGAGTTAGGTTACCATGGAGAGGTGGACATGGAGAGACAATGAGACACCCGGCAAGTCAACTTTACGAGATCCCCCTTAATTCATAACTAAGATATGTGTAGTCATAGTTATGGAAGATATAATCCCATGGTTGATATGAAACATGTTGTCGTTGCATGGGAAACTCCGTCCCATGGTTGGGAATTGTAGGTAACCCCTATATAGAAATAGCTTCAGTGTCAATTAGCCGATCATTAGTTGTGTTGAGGTTCAATTAGTTATTCGACCCTAGGTATGAGCCTACAAGTTTTAGTTCATGTGTCTGTTGAACTTAACCCCCTTAAGAAATGAAATAAGTAATTCATGGACACTTGTAGGACATTCTAGATCATACAGAGTACTACTAAATTCAGATACATGTCATCACCATATATTAGTGATGCAATCATTTACCTGACATTTATCTGACCCACTCTAATTTTTCTCCTACCATTGGATGATAGGGCAACGGTTGATTTGGCATGATAGGTAGAGAAAGGAGCCAAGCATTGGAGTTCCACTATTTTCTGTTATTCCTCACATTGTAATTTGTTGAATTAGATGTCCATAAAACTTATATTGTACTTCAGAAATAGTGTATATAAATTAAGTATTTTGGAGATTGTTCTCGTAAATTGTCTATTGTTCAGTACTTATATTTTTATTCCTTCTACTGTGAGATCAGAAAGTATAGAATGACTTGGATTTTGTCCATATACTCTTGGTCTCTATAATGTGTAAAACCCGATATCTAGTACTTCTTGGCACCAATACGAGTCTGGATGTCATCCTATGCTTTGGATCGGTGTGTCAGGAAGTGCAGGTTATCACACATCTATTAGTTATGCTCTGTTCTATTATATATATTCATCGTGATGTTATAGATCTATCTATTTGATTATTTTACGAAATTGTATACAGATTTTTTGTCCACCTTTAATTTGTATATGTATAAATCTAAAAAATTTGAGTTTTTTTATTTGAATTCAGTTTGTTGGCTTTCGTTATTGATTCTTATTGTTTTCTTCATGTTGTTGTTGGTGTTGTTTCAGATCTGAATTAATAGCTAGTATAAATAAATAAATAAATAAATAAATAAATAATTTCATTGTTTCACAATTAGTTTTCTATTTCAAAACACATACATATGTGTGTGTATATATATATAAGAGTTACAATAAATTTAAAAGCAACATTACAATGAATTTTTAAAAAACATTTATGCACACACGCACTTCTTAATACTAAAGGATTACTTTTCAACATAGAAATCTACAAGTATCAACATCCAATTTTGTTTAATAAAATTTACTATATTATTGCTTATAAATGTCTACATTTAGCTTAGTTTTAATTATTAACATATAAACATAGATTATATCAACATTTATTGATTTAGTTATATTTTTAAATTGTTTCACTAAATCAAATCACTACATGTTTTGGAAATAAACCTTGAATTCCAAATAGTTGACTTGGTTGAATTAATTTAGACTAATTAAAGGATTCATTAAAAATATGCACACACGCACGTGCCTACACACACACACAGATACACACACACACTCTACTAATAAAGATAATTCATTAAATAGATTTACTTGGTGTCCTTTTGAAATTCCAAATATAACCTTTTACATCTTTTAAAGAAGTAGTATTCAGATATGGAGATATAGTCCTTTATTTTCTAAATACAACTGTTAGTCACCACGGAAAAATACAGTGTGCGTTCACAAGATGATATATCCGAGTGTACCATATTGTTTGTAATTTAAGTGGAAGTTCATCGGTCGAAGTTTTATCTGATTCCGAGTCAGTATGAAGAAGTGATTGTAGTCTGATCAAAAAAATAGCGGCTTCTGCACTAGGTGAAGTTTAAATATGGGGATGCAGTAGCCTAATATTTTCCAAGTACAACTGTTATTCCCTATGGAGAACTACAGTATGCATTCACAAGATGAAGTCTTCGAGTGTTTCATATTGTCTGTAATTTAGGTAGGAGTTAATCGGTCGAAGTCTCGACGAATTCCAAATTAGTATGAAGAAGTTATTGCAGTTTGAACAAAAATAAATAATAGCTTCTTCACTAGGCGGAATTCAAATAAGGGGATGTGGTAGCATGTAATTTTCTAACTAAACTGTCAGTCCCCATGGAGAAATATAGTGTGTGTTCACAAGATGAAGTGTCCGAGTGTACCATACTATCGGTAATTTAGGTGGGAGTTCGTCGGTCGAACTTTAGCGTGATTCCGGGTTAGTATAAAGAAGTAATTGCAGTCTGGAGAAAAATAAGTTGCTTCTGCCTAAGCGAAGTTCAAATATGAGGATGCAGCTTGTTATTTTCTAAGTACAACTATTAGTCACCATGTAGAACGACAGTGAGCGTTGAAGTGAGGACACAGTCAATTATTTTCTAATTACAACTGCTAGTTACCATGTAGAACTATAGTGTGCGTTCAAAAGATAAAGTATCCGAGTGATCATATTGTCCGCAATTTAGGTGGGAGTTCATCGGTTGAAGTATCGCCTAATTTCGAGTTAGTATGAAGAAGTTATTGTAGTCCGAACAAAAAAATAGTGGCTTCTGCACTTGGCAGAGTTCAAATATGAGGATGTGGTAGCCTATTATATTCTAAGTATAACTATCAGTCACCATGGAGAACTACAGTGTGCATTTATAAGATGAAGTATCCAAATGTTCCATTTTTCTATAATTTAGGTGGGTGTTAATCGGTCGAAGTCTCGTCCGATTTTGAATTGGTATGAGAAGTTACTACAGTCTGAACAAAAAATGGCGACTTCTGCGCTAGGCGGAATTCAAATATGTGGATGTGGCAGCTTGTTATTTTCTAAGTAAATTATCAGTCGTTATTTTCTAAGTAAACTATCAGTCCCCATGGAGAACTACAGTGTGTGATCACAAGATGGAGTATCCGAGCATACCATATTCTCTGTAATTTAGGTGGGAGTTTATCGGTCAAAATTTTTCCTGATACAGAGTTAGTACGAAGAAGTTATTGCAGTCTGAGAAAAAAATACCAACTTCTGCCTACCGAGTTTAAATATGAGGATGTAGCCCATTATTTTTTAACTACCACTATTAGTCACTATGGAGAACTACAGTGAGCATTGAAGTAGGGATATAGCCTGTTATTTTCTATATACAACCATTAGTCACCATGGAGAACTACTGTGTGCGTTCACAAGATGAAGTATCTGAGTGTACCATATAGTCCGTTGTTTAAGTGGGAGTTCATCGATTGAAGGTTTTCTTGATTCTGAGTTAATATGAAGAATTTATTACAGTCTGAAAAAAATAGTGCCTTCTACACTAGGTAGAGTTCAAATATGGGGATGTGGTAGCTTGTTATTTTCTAAGTACAACTGCCAGTCCCTATGGAGAACTACAGTGTGCCTTCATAAGATGAAGTATCCGAATGTTCCATATTTTTCCTAATTTAGGTGGTAATTAATCGGTCAAAGTCACGCCGGATTTCGAATTAGTATGAAGAAGTTATTGCAATGTGAACAAAAATAACGACTTCTGCACTAGGTAGGGTTCAAATACGAGGATGTTGTGGCATGTTATTTTCTAATCGTCAGTTCCCATGGAGAACTACAATGTGTGTTCACAAGACGAAGTATCCGAGTGTACCATATTGTCCCTAATTTAGGTGGAAGTTAATCGGTCGAAGTTTTGCCAGATTTTGAGTTGGTACGAAGAAGTAATTGCAGTCCGAAGCAAAAAATGGTGGCTTCTGCCGAGGCAGAGTTCAAATATGAGGATGTAGCCTGTTATTTTCTAGGCACAACTGTCAGTCACCATAGAGAACTACAGTGAGCGCTGAAGTGAGGATATAGCCTACAATTTTCTAAGTACAACTATTAGTCACCACGGAGAACTATAGTATGCGTTCACAAGATGAAGTATTCGAGTGTACCATATTGCCCATAATTTAGGTGGGAGTTCATCGTTTGAAGTATCTCCTAATTTTGAGTTAGTATGAAGAAGTTATTGCAGTCTGAGCAAACAAATAACGGTCTCTGCATTAGGCAGGGTTCAAATATATGGATGTGGTAGCTAGTTGTTTTCTAAGTACAACCGTCAATTTCCATGTACAACTACAGTGTGCATTCACAAGATGAAGTATCCAGGTGCTCCATGTTGTTCGTAATTTAGGGAGGAGTTAATTGGTCGATTTGTTGTCAGATTCCAAATAAGCATGAAGAAGTTATTGCAGTCTAAACAAAAAAATAGCGGCTTCTACACTAGACGGAGTTCTGGGGATGTGGTAGCATGTTATTTTCTGAATAAATCTTCAGTCCCCAAGGTGACCTATAGTGTGTATTCACAAAACGAAATATTCAAGTGTTCCATATTGTCCATAATTTAGGTGGGAGTTCATCTGTAGAAGTTTTTCTCGATTCCGAGTTAGTATGAAGAAGTTATGTAGAGTGAAGAAAAAAATACCAACTTCTTCCTAGGCAGAGTTCAAATATGAGGATGTAGCCCATTATTTTTTAAGTACCACTATTAGTCAACATGGAGAACTATAGTGAGCATTGAAGTGAGATAATATTATTTTCTGTAAACTATTAGTCACCGTTAAGAACTACAGTGTGCGTTCACAAGATGAAGTATCTGAGTGTATCATATTATCCATAATTTAAATGGGAATTCATCGGTCGAAGTTTCGTCCTTTCCGAGTTAGTATGAAGAAGTTATTGCAGTATGAACAAAAAAATAGCAGCTTCTGCCTAGGCGGACTTCAAATACGGGGATGTAGGCTGTTATTTTCTGTGTACAACTGTTAGTCACCATAGAGAACTACAGTGTGCGTTCAAAAGATGAAGTATCCGAGTGTACCCTATTATCCGTAATTTAGGTGGGAGTTCATCGGTCGAAGTTTCTCCTGATTCTGAGTTAGTATGAAGAAGTTGTTGTAGTCTGAAGAAAAAATAGTGGCTTCTGCCTAGTTGAAGTTCAAATATAAGGATTGTTATCCCGCCTTTTGGCATGGCCATGACACCGAGAAATTTATTGGAAATCGATGATAGTTTGTCCCAAAGATTGGTTATACACAAGTTCACTATGGATATCGACGAATTTGTTCGAGACCGGATCTAGCTACAATTGACAAGACATGACAAGCAAAGCTATGAAAGCCAATGTTCCAAATTTCGAGTCAATCCGAGTTCGTATGCTCAAGATATAATCGATACAAGTCAAGAAAACCGGCTCTTTCATACCCATTATTTTGTATCGATCAGGCAACAAAACCGTCTCTTCGCATCGGTCAGTTTCATATCCATCACATACCTATCTATTCGTGTCCATCACCATGTAGCTGTCTTGTTCGTATCCATCAAAGGCTGTCTTGTTCATATCCATCGAAGACGGTCTACTTCGTATCCATCAACGAAAGCACAAGTGTTTAGTTCGTATCGATTAAGTTATGCAATTGATCGAAACGAACAAAACAATGCAACCAATAGATACGGACAAGGCAGCAAAAATGATCGATACGAACAAGGTGGCACTACCATCGATACGAACAAGGCAACGCAACCAATCGATGTGAACAGAACGGTTAAGATCGATACGAACAAGGCAAAAACCTTGGAATGACTCGGTCAATTCGACATCGAAAGCGGATCGATCCAAGAATTCAGCGCCACATCAACATGCACACACGTGCTTGGATCGATGCGAACAGAGCGATACGAAAGGATCAATACGAAACAAACAGCCTACCGAGAACTTGCATCAATCATATCTCACAATCTACAAGTCCAAATTTATGAAATTTTCCCAGGAGCTTACGTACAACCTAAGGAATTTTCATGCCAAATTTCGACTCGATTGGATCGAACCTTGATCGATACAAAATTCGTTTGTATTGATCATGGATCGAGTCAAAATCACCAGGGATCGATCACGTGGGCCCACTCACGTGCCAAAAGAGGTCTCTCGAGATTTGAGCGAGATATTTGCATCCTACGCCTATAAATAGCATCCCAGGTTTACAAAAAAGGGGATTTATTGGATTCTTCTACGTCCAAACTCTGCCGAATTCGTTTTTGCACTCCAAGGCTGCTGTTGTACTTGAAATTCATCACTATTATCTGCTGTAGTCAATTGTAATCAGCAAGAAAACATTAATAAAGTGATCAAATTCAAAGTGGACATAGGCCGGATTGTCGAATCACTATAAGCTCTGTGTTCTTACTGCTTTTTCCTTAATTTTTTGAGTGTTCTTCATTTTTAATTCTCTACACACTTGTTATCTGTGATCTATGATTGTGAACTGGTGTTTTCATCGACAATCGGATGTTTGTGACCAATTTTGGTGCAAACATTTTAGTGCTTTCACTGAGTACAACTGAGGGATTCTAAAGCTTAGATTTCAGATATGAAAGCTTAAAGACTTGGAGTTGGAAAGAAATAGTAAGGAAATCGGCCAGAAGACAGAGGATTGAATGGAGTCAGCATGAAGGGAGCCAGGAGGCTTCCTCAGGAGCGAATCAGGCTTCAGTCCTTATCACCCGGGATGAGATAGAGATGATGATGGGAGCTATACATGAAGAGCTTTCGAAAAGATAAGAGGAGATGATGCAGAATTTGCTCCAACAAACTGGGCAAACTGGAGTGCAGAATCAAGCTAATGCAGTTGTAGGAGATGCTAGAGATAGGAGTCAGGAGCATGGAGCAATCAGGACCCAGAACAGAGCGGGACCATCAGGAGTGGCCCTAGAGCTAGGGGCACTCAGCGAGAATGTGTTGATCCAACCTCAGGCAGGATACCAGGTGGAGCTGTTTAACACTGTATTAATAGAGGAATGGATGCCTGTCCAGGAGACCAGATACCAGGATTCCCTCGTGAACTTCGAGGGCAGGTCAGAGGCAGCGGACAAGGAACACTGCTTGGCAACAGTGATAGATTGGCGGAGATGCTCAGGTGAGCCATGAGAGGTGGACTAGTGAATAGAGATCTGGAAGACGTGAACATGAGCCCCTTCGCTCCCGCAATTAGACAGGCTAGGAATCCACTAAAACTGAAGCTACCAACACTGGAGACGTACCATAGGAGGATGGATCCTGCAGTTTATCTGACACGATACATAAGGCATATGGAGGTGCTGGCGGCATCGGAGGAGGTCATTGCCTGATGCTTCCCATTGTATCTGACAAACATTGCAGCACTATGGTTCAGACAATTGGAGAGCGACTCCGTTGGAACATGGACCGATTGATTGAGAAGTTTATGAGGCAATTCAGGGTACACATTTCGAGACCCAAGAATGTGATGAATTTTGCAACATTACAGCAAAGAACCTAGGAATCTTTGAGGAGCTTTGTGACGCGATTTAATATAGTGGCAGCATCGGTGGATTGACCAGATCCATCCATGGTTTTGATGGCAGCTGTTTCTGGCATAGTTGATGGCACAGAATTCAAGAATTCATTGACAAGGGATCCCCCTTGATCTATGAGAATTTTATCATGAGGTTGAAGGATTTTTACGATTAGAGGATGCAAATGCTGAAATGAAGGAAGGACAAGGAGTCGATGTTCATGCAGTTAAGGGCGGAAATCCTCCTGAAAAAGATTCAGGAATTGATAAAGGGAAATGGAAGGCCGAGGGTAACGGTGATGGACCAGCACGACCATGAAAGGAACCAAGATTCACCTCTTATATGGAGTTGAATGAGAATTTGGAGTGAATTTAGAGGATACTGGGGGGAAGATTCCTTATCAAAAGCCAATGATGAGGGATCCGACTAGAAATGAAAGAAGATCAGATAAGTATTGCTTATTCCACGAGATGAATGGTCGTAGCACGAGTGATTGCAGGCACTTAAAGGATGAGGTTGAGGGGCATATCCGGAATGGTCTGCTATCGCAATATATGAGAAGGGGAACAACAATGGTGGAACGAGAGCGGCCGCCATCTGCATCAACTGGGAACGGCTCAGGATCGAGGTGTCAGCTTGTCATCAATTGAATGAAATAATGGCAAACAAGTGGAAATCTCCACACCAACGCAATTAAGTCATTTACACATGTACAAGACCGTGAACGATCCTTAGGCATGCTCTGATATGACTACTAATCGTATCGGTGTATGTGTTTGCACTTTGATGTCTCTATATTACTTTTTTTTTCCATTTCTTATGTTTGGACTTGATTTTGTTGGACATTCCTATTGAAAGACTCATCTAAATGTAAAGCTGGTTTTAATGATTCAATAACGACCAAGTCACTTACACATGTACGTGATCGCGAACGGTCCTTAGGCATGCTTTGAGATGGCGATAAACCGGCATAATAGACAATTCAGAAATTCACTCGAACGTGAAAATATGACGTTAACGTCATTAAGTCCCTCCTGGGCACACACACGATTCATCTCAAATGGCACCCGACCGCAAATGGTCACAATTCGCCGCGAACGACACCCGACCGCGAACGATCACAATTCGCCGCGAACGGCACTCGATCACGAACGATCACAAATCGCCTCGAATGGCAACCCGACCGCGAATGGTCACCATTTGCCGTGAACAGCATCCGACCGCGAATGGTCACATATCGCCTAGAACGACATACGATCGCGAACGTTCATTATTCATAGTCAGACAAGACTGTCAATCTCTTTGCAGGTCATTAATAGGATATGAGCATCTAGGTTATCCAAAACACACCTTCCTATTGCAAGGCATATTTTAGGGGGAAAGAGTGTTGTCCCGCCTTTTAAGCAAGGCCATGACACCAAGATATTTATTGGAAATCAAAGGTAGTTCATCCCGAAGATCGGTTATACAGGTTCACGATGGATATCGATGAATTTTGTCCGAGACCAGATCGAGCGACAATTGACAAGACATGAGAAGCAAAGCTATGAAAGCCAACATTTCAATTTTCAAGTCAATCCGAATTTGTATGCTCAAGATATGATCGATACTAGTCAAGGAAACCAACTCGTTCGTACCCATCATTTCGTATCAATCAGGCCACAATCCATCTCTTTGCATCGGTCGGTTCCATATCCATCACATACCATCTACTCATGTCCATCACCATGCAGCTGTCGTGTTCGTATTCATCGAAGACTGTCTTGTTCGTATCCATCGAACATGGTCTACTTCGTATCCGTCAATGAAGGTGCGAGTGTTTAGTTCGTATCGATTACGTTATGCAATCGATCAATACGAACAGAACAACGCAACCAATCGGTATAAAGAAGGCAGTACAACCGCTCGATACGAATAAGGCAATGCAACCGATCGATGAACAGAACGGTTAATATTGATACGAACAAGGCAAAAACTTTGGAATGACTCGATCAATTTGGCATCGAAAGTGGATCAATTCAAGAATTCCGTGCCACGTTAACATGTAGACACGTGCTCAGATCGATACGAGCAGAGCGATATGAAAGGTTCGATAGAACCAAACAGCCTACCGAAAACAAGAACTTGCATCGATCATATCTCACATTCTACAAGTCTGAATGCTATGAAATTTTTATAGAAGCTTACGTACAACCTAAGGAATGTTCATGCCAAAATTTTGACGCGATTAGATTAAATTTTGATCAATACAAAATTCATTTGTATCGAATATGGATCGAATCGAAATCACCTGGGATCGATTGCGTGGGCCCACTCATGTTCCAGAAGAGGCCTCCCAAGATCTGAGCGAGATATTTGCATCGTACGCTTATAAATAACATCCCAGGGTCTAAGGAAGGGGGAATTTTTGGATTCTTATACATCCAGACTCTGCCAAATTCGTTTTTGCACTTCAAGGTTGCTGTTATATTCGAAATTCATCACTGGAATCCGCTGTAATCAATTGTAGTCAGCAAGAAAACATCAATAAAGTGATCCCTTGTACTAAAGACTCTAAATATCTATCAAACTCATAATCAATAAAATATAAAGTGGAGGTAGGTCAAATATTATTGAACCGCTATAAAAGTCTTATGTATATTTTACTTTTTAATTATACTCTACGAGATCTAATCCTACAAGAGGTCATATTTGGGTATTGTGCCACTTTTGACATCAATATTTTGGAGCTTTCACTGAAACTTAAACCTAGGCTTAGATCTAGGTTGCTATTTTTGATTTGAATAGGTCCAATGGTTAGATCCAGAAGATTTGCTTTAAAGAATTTGGAAACATACTTATAGAATTCAATGGCTCCTAAAAGAGGAAGATCATTTGGAATGGTGGTTGGTGGAGATGAAGAGTACGCCCACCAACTTGAAGAGGGAAACCAATAGACGATACCAGGCTCATCTACTCAACATGAAGTTGTTAAAAGGGGTGAGCTTGATAAGATGATGCAAGAGTTGAACAAGAAATTGTAGGACAGTCAAAAAGCTTTAATGGATAAGATGGAGCTCTGCTAACCCAACGACTGCAAAGGACAAGGAGGAATGTGGTCAGTATCTACTAGGAGACTTGAAGGAGAGAACTCATTTTTTGGTCAGGATGGGCAAAATAAGAAGCAAAAATAGAAGAAAGTGGAATCTGGAGCAACGAAAGGAACTGCTAGAGGAAACTAGACTGCTCCTCTTAAAATAAAACAACTAGGTACAAAGAGGATTCAGCTTGATGCCAAGAGGAATTCTGGAGGTTTGGAGGGACAAAAGGCTGAAGCTCTGGAATTATCTGATTACGAGGAGGAACTACAACTTGATGGTGATGGATACAAGTTGGATACTAAAGATAATGGAGATGGAGTTCAAATAGCTGCAATAGAAACACCCGGGCATCAATGGAAAACCACACAGTGGTTCTCCCAGGGACTGGAGAGCCTAAACATCTATGGGCGAGCCAAGGACAGATGCAGCCCCTGATAGTCATCCTAGGGATTACCATGACAGTAAGGAATACATAATAGATATGGCTAATATGTCGAAGAAAGAAAAGGCAGAAAGAATGAGGTTTGGGGTTCCGCACCAAGTAGGATTCCGTTTACGGAGAACATTTTGAGAGAAGAGTATCTTAGGAAGTTTAAGATGCCAGCTATCCCATCGTACAATGGAACTACCGATCCTAGACAACATTTACTCAAGTGTTAATATCACATTGAAGGTGCTAGGGCAATGCATATTGGTCGACGTAGATGCTTTCCTATCTTCTTTGAAGTTGTTGCATCGATATGGTTCAATAGGCTCGTACTAAGGTCCATGTCGACTTTCAATGAGTTGGCTAGGAAACTTATAGAGCAATTTCGGCTATAAGCTGTTTAACCCAAGGGGTGTTGTCCTTATCAAGCTTATCTTAAGGACTAAGGAGTCGCAAAAGGTTTCTTAAAATGGTTTAATGTTGTTGTTACTAAAGTGAGCAATCCAAAAGTGGATCTGGTATTTATGGCGTTAGTCCGGGCATTCAGCTGAATAAAGATTTTTGTTGATGCCTGAAGAAGAAGCATCCTACAACCATGGAGGAGTTCCATCAAAAGGAAAATTGTTTTCTACGCTTGGAGGAAGCAATCTAGCTTCAGGGAACGCCAATAATGGACTGTCGAAGGAGTTTATCCAGTGCAACATAGTAGTAAAACACTTTGAAAATAGTACCGGTATTGTGGCAGCTAATGTTGGAAACTCTGTTAACCAAAAGAAATGAAATTAATGCCCTGGCAGTAGGCGTTATGACAGCAAGAAACATTTGAAGAATCTGAAACGGGAAGATTACACTCCTTTGAACATATGTTCGAAAACATATACCTAGTCAGTCAAGGAGCAGAACAATAAAAGAATCCACCCTAAAGGGCAGCAACAAAGCATAAAAGGCGCTTCAGAAAGTTCTATCGTTTCCATCAAACTCATGGGTATAATACGAATCAGTGTCGGCATTTGATGGATCTTGTCGAAGAACAGATAAGGAGAAATAAGCTCCAATAGTATGTTAAAGAATCGCAGGAAGCTGGTCAAGTCCCAAGATTCCCAAGGCTGCTTGCCCAAGGGAATCATTCTAACCAAGCGATGAGGGCTTAGGTGAAACGATAGGAAGTTAATTATCAACACCACTATTGGACGACCTCATTCAGTAGAGAAAATCTAGAGGGAAATGGAATGGTACCCAAGCTCGCCGAAGTACATACCATAGGAGGGCTACTTTACTATAGAAGACGGAGCATCGAGCAAGCAGTAGAGGATGATAACTGATGAAATCTTATTCAAAAATAGAGATGCTGACGGAGTTGAGACACTGACTTTCGATCCTATGGTGTTAACAGCTAGAATCGAACTGACAACTATACGTTGAGTCTTGGTAGACACCAAGAGTTCAGTGAACATACTGTTCAAGGGAACATTTAATAAGGTGAAGATAAAAAAGAATGAAGTTATAGCTTGCAAAATAAAGATTTAAAGATTTATAGGCGAAGCAAAACATCCAATTGGGAAGAGTGGTTTGCCTATGGAGTTAGGCGAAGGGGGTCATAAGATAGTCCAAATTCATAAATTTGTTATTGTGGACGAGGATTCGACAAATAACACCTTCTTAGGTCAATTGACCCAAACTTTAGAATAGCATCGGTGCTTTGGTGTTCAATGAAGAAATTCCCTAGGGAAAATGTGGTCGAAGTGGTGAAAGGTGACTAGAGCAGTTGAAGAGAATGCTATGTTGCAGAACTGAGAGAAGCGAAATGGCACAAGAATGGAAAGAAAATGGAGAGAACTCTCTACATTTAGGACTCTCACGCATAGCAATCAAAACCTAAACCCTGACTCGGGAACCATAGTTGAATTAACGAGGCTATGGATCCCAAGAAACAGTCAGGGGAGGGGCGAGCAGCACCAGCTGATTTTACGGCGAATGTTCAATGGACATGGATAATCCTACCTAGTTCTTGAAGAATACATCTCAACTCAACGCTAGATTAAGGAAGGAATTAGTGGATTTCCTTCAAGGATATTCAGATGTATTCATTAGGATATTGTGGGATATTGCCAAAGATAACATGTCAACTACTGAGTATTGATCCAAAGTTCACACAAGTAAAACAAAAAAGGAACAGTCTGGATTAGGAGTGACTATTGCTTTGAAGGAAGAAGTGGATGGGCCAATGGAAAACGGCTTTTTCCTCGACACTTTATACTCGATTGGATATCCAACCCGTGCTAGTCAAGAAGTCAAATAGGAAATGGCAAACATGTATCGATTACTCTGATTTTAATAAGGCATGCCTGAATAATAGCTTTCCTTTGCCAAAGATTGACCAATTGATGGATGGGGTTGCAGGACATGAATTGCTTTCATTTATAGGTGCTTATTCGAGCTATAACTAGATTCTGACACATATACCGGATCAGAGGAGTACTAGCTTTATCTTAGATTTAAGACTATACTACTATCAAGCTTTGTCGTTCGGTCTAAAGAATGCTGGAGCCACATACCAGATATTGGTAAACTGTATGTTCAAGAATTAAATCAAGCAGACGATGGGAGTATATGTGGATAACATACTTGTGAAATCATGTGTATCTCGAAACCATCTGGATGACTTCTTAGGAATATTTGAAGTTTGGTGGAAATACGAAACAAAGCTAAATCTGTTAAATGTTCTTTCGGATAGTATCCGGAAAGTTTTTGGGATTTATTCTCAATGAATGGGGCAACGAGGCTAATCCAGAGTAGATAAACGCCTTGAGGAATGTAACTGCCTCAACTACAAAGAAACAACCACAGAGCTGGAATGGAAAGATTGATGCTTTGAGTCGGTTCATCTGGAAGGCTACTGATAAGTTTATATCCTTCTTCGATGCACTCAAGAAAGGAAGAAAAACTTTAAATGGAATCAAGATTGCTAGAACACCTTCGAAGAATTGTTAAGGCACATTGAGATACCATTGGTATTATCCAAACCGCTGGATGGGGATTTATTTGTTTATTTAGCAATGTCTGCTCACGTACTGAGTGCAGCTTTGGTACGTAAGGAGGCAAGGATTTAAAGACCAGTTTACTACATTGGCAAGTGATTTATAAGAGCTGAAAGAATTACCCAAATTTGGAGAAACTCGCATTTCATTTCTTTTTCCCAGTTTTTCGGTTTCCAAGTCCCGGCATGACTGCTTGTTGATCGTGTCTAGAAAGCTACGGTCATATTTTCAAGCTCACTCAATCAAAGTATTAACAAAACAGCCTCTAAAGTGGTATATACCGATTGGAAACCTCAAGAGGGTGGCTGAAATAGAATATTATGAGCTAGTATGATATTACTTACCGTTAGATAAGAGTGACAAAGGGGCAACCATTAGCAAATTTCATCGTTGAGTTTACTGTGCATGATAGTGAATAAGAAGAGAATGTTGTAGTCGTAGTCCCTTATTGGAAGTTATTCGTCAATGATGCTTCAAACAAATACAAACTCAATGCCAGGCTTAGTATTCAAAACACTAAAATGATGATCAATTTGTTATGTATTAAACTAGAATTTCCTACAGCTAATAACGAAGCCGAGTATTTGAGGTAATAATAGTAGGATTGAGCATAGAAAAGGAACCAGAGATAAACATGCTGCACATATTCAACAATTCCCAACTGGTGGTTTGCTAAATCAAAAAGTAGTACCAGGCTAAGGGAGCGAGACAACCTTTAAATGTCAAAGGGTTTGGAGCTGTTAGAGGACATAGGGCATTATGCTATAATACACATCACTAGAGAGGAGAATGTGAAGATTGATTCATTTGATAAGCTAGCCAGATCTTGGGAAATGCATATGATAGGATTACTTCCAGTGGAAGTTTTAATAGCTCCGGCCAACGATCGGATAGACATCGAATGAATTATGGGGACTACAGAGGAGAAGTCATGGATGACCCCATTCAAAGATTATTTGATCAACGGAACTCTCCCCAGAGACAAACGAATGGAAGAAGCTCCTCCAAAAAACACCAAGGTTTATTATGCAAGACAGAGTACTGTACATGGGGGACTATAAAATCCCCTGCTTTGTTGTGTTTCTAAGGATGGGGATAGGAAGCCCCTCATGGTAACCCACGGGGGCACCTGTGGTGATCATACTGGGAGGAAAACTTCGGTGAAGAAGGTTCTCCGTTATTGATATTTCTGGCTGACGTTAAACCAGGATGTTATTGATTACACCAAATGGTGTGACCAATACCAAAGAATTGCGAAGATTCCAAGATGCTTATCGATGAAATTTATAAATGGTTAGTCCGTAGCCATTTGCAATTTGGGGAATTGACAACATCGGCGTGCTACCGAAAGTGAAGGTAGGAGCCAAATATGCTATCGTTGCCATAGATTACTTTACAAACTGGGTTGAAGCGGAACTGCTTGCCACAACAACAATGAATAAGGTAATTAATTTTGTAATGAAGAATAATGTTTATAAGTTCGTATACGTCAAAAGATCATCATAGCCAACGGAACCTAGTTCGAGAGCGCCAAATTCAAGGATTTCTATAACCGATATAGGAATAAGAAAAGCTTCTTCCTAATGGCACATTCATAGGTAAACAGGCAAGTGGAAGCAGTGAAGAAGATCATCATATCCACCTTGAAAAATCGATTGTGTAACATCCCCTGTCCGGAGGCCCAAAGTTAAGCGCTACAGTTGCTACAGTCATCCATAGTATCAACTTCCGGTGACCAAATACGGTAATGTTAATGGTATTCATAATACCAGCATCACATGAATATGAAACAAAATCATAGATTTCAAAACAACTTTTTGAAATTACATTTTCAAAACATATTTCATATTCATATTACATAATCCCATTGCTTTCCGAAGTTCAGGCAGAATATAATTATTACATAAATACGCCAAGTGCAATATATGATGATGCCTCCTTGGTTGACCAGAGTACTATATAGTCATAACTGACTTAATGCAAACATAGTGGAAATACATCAAAAAAACAACAACTCCTAAATAGTTATCCGTCAGCCACCTGGTCATCTTCGAAAGCTTTATTCATTAACCTAATAATAACCTGTAAACCTCAACCCTCAGCCTACTCAAATCAATTTTGAGCATCCGAGAGTTTATGGGGAAAACATAAACTACGAGTCAAACATAAAGCCTGGTGTGAATAATACTATACATCTCGATTATCTGATATTAAGTGAGACCATGCTGCTTAGCGGAACGGGTTTCCCTCACTAATTTTCTCTTAAAACATTTATTTTGCAAATCTAAATCCTACAACCAAAACTAATTAAAATTGTAAAGCATTTATGTAAACATACATATCAGGTAATAAATGGACTATCTTCCCGATCACTATAGTTTTGTTTGGCTAACTATTAACATTTAGCTGACTTGGGCCTACCAGAAAAAAATAAAAATGATCTAATATTTGTTAGACAAGTCTTATGGATAGTCAATCCTTGAGTTACACCTCCCAGGTCCACTATTCCTAATGGTTTTGCGGGCTCACCAATAAGCAACACTGTACAAATATATTCCTTTCTGTGTATACCATAAATTTACTCTTATCTATGACAAAGTCCTACACACTGAAATTTTGGACTAAATTATTTACGGAGTAATAGCTAATGTATACGGCACGACCCTATACCAGTCCCATCTAGTATTCTAATATTTGAGTCATTTTACTTAAATTTTCCTTGAAAACATTTTCTTCTCAAATTGATTTAAAACTTTAAATCAAACTTAAACAAAGAAAATGTACACTCTATGCTTCACTCAAAATCACCTTGCTATGTTACATATACTTTACCTCAAATCTTTGTTGATGAAAACATTTAAACCTTTGAAAGTATCTCTTTCGAATCCATCGAAAGTAACCCTTTCGAAACGAAGTAAATTCCCTTTCTTTCACCTAGGCTGAGATGCCAAAAAACTCCTTCCAAAACCATTCATTTAAACCTATTAAAACCATTGGAAAACCTTTCCTTTGAAAGCTATAAAGTGTTGGACATCCTTCTTTAAAGCCTTTAAACATTGCCTTTCGAAACCATTGGAAAACCTTTCCTTTTAGACTTTATGAAGCAATTGGAAAACCTTTCCTTTTAGACCTTTTGAATCCAATGGGGAACCACCCCTTAGAAAGCTTTCTTTAAACCTTTTGAAAGCAACAAAACCTTTATAAACAACAAACCTTTCAAAAGCATTTGTGTTTAATTTAAAACAAGTGGAAACAACTTTCAAAACCATTTCAAACTATCACTTTCGAAACTATTTAAAACTACCACTTTCGAAACCATTTAGCTTCTACCTTTTATAGAGAAAAAGGATCATTAAAACATTTAAGTCGAAAGCATCCCTTCGAAAGCATTCCTAAGTAAAGAAATGATGGTGTTGAAACCAACCTTCCGAAAGCATTAGAGAAGCGGTTTGGGTTTTAAACAGAGTATACATTCCGAAATCATTAACTTCGAAAGGTAGAAAAGTAGCAGCTAAGGACTTCGACCTAATCGAAAGCAGTTAATTAAAACAAATGCACAAGCTCTTAAAACCATACTTTGAAGTCATCGACCCAGTCAAAAGCAAACCAAGTCGAAAGCTATTCAGACGAAAGCAAAGCAGGCGCATTTTCATTTAAAAGCAAAGTAGCGCTTCGAACCCTTCCGAACCTCTGGTTTCGACCCAATATCTTTCGCCTTCATCTAATGCACTACATACTAATGTATTGATATCGGGAGCATTGGTTTCGACTGAGATGAAGGCAGGGTAAGGAGTTGGAAGCGTTGTGCCAAAAGCATTGAAACAGAAAAAACATGTATATAAACTGATTTGACTTTTTAAATTAATTCTTTTTACCTAACCTGCCTTGTTTGTCAAATTATGATTGGTTGCAAATTTTCCTTTCTAAAAGTACTACCAATTTTCAGGAATAGCAATTTGAATTATTTAAAAGAATACCCATTCACTTTTTATAGATATATAAAATATTTAAGTCTCATACCTTAAATAATTTTATATATCCATTAAAACACTTAGGAAAATTATACAAAAATTCTAGAAAATCACTTTTAATATGTTTTCTAACATATATAAATTTTATACTCTATGCCAATATAATTTGGCCGTAATTAATTTTAAACCCAATATAGCATTTTCTTCACGAGGCAATTCATATAAAATCCATATTAATTCAGAAAATTATGAAAATTGAAAACCATTTATAAATCATCATTTATAATCTAAATCTAAATCCGCAAGGCAATTGGATGTCATATATTAGGGTTTTCATATCAAAACATATCACAAATCTATGTGAATTAGCATAAATCATCCATAATATATAGATATACATTTTATCATGCAAAACATGGAAAAACGATTGCAAATAATTCGGATTTGATATTGAAAACCGAAAACCATTAAAAACTTGAGATGTAGTCATTATTAACCTTATCTTTGTGATTAAATATGTGAGGTTTATTCTTGATTAAGTGATTTGATTCTCACTCTTGAAATCCTAGCTTTTATCTTCTCTTGAGCTTGCTAATGGTGGCCGGCCTTAGCTTGTATTTTTTTATTTATGAATAATGAAGTGAACGTGAGAGTACAGGGGTTAAGGGTTTAGGGTATAAGGATGTGCCTTATTTCTATTTTTCCCTTGTATATTTTCTAACCTTTTATTCTCTTTTTATTTTTTGTTCACTTGTTTAACATGGCACGACTACCCCTTATTTAATCACAAATCTCAATTAAGTAATCATCTTATATTATTTTATTTTATTTAACTAATTAAATATCCTACATAATGTTACTAAAAATATGGAGTGTTATAGACTCCCTCCTTAAGGAATTTCGTCCTCAAAATTAGGATACGGTAACAACAAAACAGTCAAAGGTAATACGTTCTATCAAGCAAATCAGGATAAGCATCTCTTAGCCTGTTCTTAGTCTCCCAAGTATAGCCTCTCTCATTCTCACTCTATTGGACTTTAACTAATTTGACTGTCTTATTCCCCAACTTCTTCTCCTCTCTCACGACTGTACGGATAGGCTTCCTAACTATAGTCAAGCTGGTTCCACTACTAAATCCTCTAACACAGTCGGTGCTATAGTAGTGTCTGGATCTCTTACACACTTTCTAAGATGAGATACATGGAAAAACATCATGGAATCCTACCAAACTATTCGGTATCTCTATTATGCACACGAGTTTCTTGATCCTCTCAATAATAGGAAATGGTCCTATGAATCTCGGTACTAACTTCCTTGTCTTCCCGAACCATATAACACCTTTCATCAGTGACACTTTGACGAAAACCTGATCTCCAACAGAGAACTCTAAATCTTTTCGTCTTCTATCTGCATAGCTCTTCTACCCAGATTGAGCTTCCTTCATTCTAGCTCAAATCAACTCAATCTTTTCTGCAGCTTCCCTAACCAAATTCGGACTAAGCAATAATCTATTCCCGGTCTCTAACCACCAAACTAGAGATTTTCATGGCCTTCCGTACAGAGCTTCAAACGGTGTCATCCCTATACTAGCCTGATAACTAATGTTATAAGAAAACTCGACTAAGTGTAGATGGTCTTCCTATGGTCCTTCAAATTCTAATATACAAGCTCTTAATAAATCCTCCAAGATCTTGTTAACTCATTCTGTTTACCCATTAGTCCATGGGTGGTAAGCGGTATTCATTTTGAGCATGGTACCTATGGTATCCTATAGACTCTTTTAGAACAACGCCGGTGAATAAAGAATCTCCATCACCCATTATACTACTAGGAATTCCATGCAGTCTAACTACATTCTTCATAAACAACTTCACTAACAAAAGTGCTGTTTTGGTTGACTTAATTGGAATGAAATGGGAACTCTTGGTCAACCAGTTCACAATGACCCATATGCTTTCATTTCAACTATTAGACCTTGGCATCCCATCAATGAATCCATATAAATATAATCTCATTTCCATGCTGGAATATCGAATGGCTGAAGCAACCCACTTGGCTATTGATGTTCCGCTTTCACCTACTGACAGTTCAAACACTGTTTCACCCATAAGCTAACATCCCTCTTCACTCCTTCCCAGAAGAAACTTCTCTTTATGTCATGATACATCTTAGTTCCTCTTGGATGAATAGTGAACTTCGAACAATGGTATTCCTATAAAACCTTTTTACTTATGTCTCCCACATTTGGAAAGCATAATCTTCCTTTCTTTCTCAAGAATCCATTCTGGTCAAGACTGAAACTCTTCAAGTCATTGCTCTCTATTCCATCTCTTAACCTTCTGATCCTTTCAGCCAATTTGGATCCTCCTCCTGTTTAGAAGTAACCTTTTCAATCATTATTGGTCGAACTTCTAAACAAGATGACATAACAAATTCTCTACGAGATCCTTCTTCTGATCTCCATTGCGCTCTAAAAGTCGACAACTCTTTCAAATCTTTCCAATCCGCTATCATCGCTAAGATGCTTCCTGCTAAGCACATCTACAACCTTGTTACCTTTCTCCGGTGTGTACTCAATTTCAAATTCATAAGCAACAATAAACTCTAGCCAACTCTGCTGTCTCATGTTCAACTCCTTATGAGAGAACAAGTACATCAACGACTTATGATCCATAAACAATTCGAATCTCTCTCCTAAAAGGTAATGTCTACGCACCTTCAAAGCAAAAATAATCATAGCTAATTCCAAATAATTGGTCGGATATCTAACCTCATGCGATCTAAGATGTCTAGAAGCATAGGTAATCACTTTACCTCTCTACATTAACGCAGCTCCTAACCCAATTCCACATGTGTGCACCACCAAATCCTGATTCTCCTCTAGAACAACCAACACAGGTGCATAAGTCATTAAGTGTTTCAGCTTCTAGAATGCCTCCTCACACATATTGGTCCAAACGAACTTCATATCCTTTCGAGTTAGCTTGGCATTGGTGCCGTTGTCCGTGAAAAATCCTTAATTAAACTTCGGTAGTAACCATCCAATCCTGGAAAAATAGTTTTCTCGTCACAATTTCTAGTCTCTTCCAACTATTCACAGCCTCGATCTTAGCTGGATCTACTAATAATCCATTCCCTGAAACTATATGGCCAAGAAACTTCACTTTCTTCTTCCAAAAATGACATTTTGAGAACTTCGCCTTTAGTTGATGCTACCTTAGCATTTCAAGCACTACTTTAAGATGAACTTTATGCTCTCTTTCATCCTTAGAGTACACTAAAATATCATCTATGAAAACTAATATGAAACTATCCAGGTGCTCTTGAAAAATCTGGTTCATCAAATCTACTAAGAAAGCTGGCGCATTAGTTAGTCCAAACGACATCATTAACCATTCGTGAGATCCATATCTTGTCCCAAAAGCCATCAAAGGAATACTGTCCTCTACCATCCTAAGCTGATGGAAAATTATTGCTAAATCCAACTGGAAAAATATCTTGGCTCCACTCAACTGGTCAAATAAATCGTCAATCCTAGGCAATGGCTGTCGATTCTTTATCATTTTTTCATTCAACTTACGATAATCGATACATAATATTAACGATCTGTCCGTCTTCTTTGCAAACACTATGGCTACTTCCCAAGGTGAACTATAAGGTCTAATAAGACTCTTGCTTTACAAATCCACTAATTGCACCTTCCGCTCTTTCATTTCTGTAGGTGTCATCCTGCTTGGTGGCCTACTCATTGGTTCTGTTCCAGACACTAAATCTATCCGAAACTCAATGACACGTTTCGGTGGCAACCCAATTACTGGTTCAAAAATATCCACAAAATCCCTACCCTAAAAAACTCGATTTAGCTCGTCTTCTACCTCTACAACAACCAACGAAGCATTCATTTTACAACTAGGGTTTTCTATGGTACATACAATCCGCTCCCTACAGTTTGGGTGTCTAAAAGATATTTTCCAATCATGGAAAAATATCCTAGCATCGTCTTTGCTTAAGCGATCCATCTCTAGAATAATTCTGAACCCTACTAAAACAAATACATGCAAACTACAAACAATGGTATGATCTAACAAGTCAAACTCTAGGTGGTTACATCCTATCCCAAGTGTTGCATACCCTCCTATCAGATTTGTAACCCTTAAAGAAGTAACTAAGTATGAGGGTTCTAGATTAAGCATATCTACCAAACATCGAGATATAAAAGAATACAATGCACCCGTATCTAACAGAACACTAACTATTATACTAAGAATCATAAGCGTACCTCCCAACACTGCTATCCCTTTTCCCCTTCCATTGGCCTTGAGGATCTATTTCCAAATGCAAATACTTTTCCTTTCCTTTCCTTATCAGGCTCTTTGCACTAGTTCTTATAATCGCCAATTTGATCGCGATTGAGGCACCTGATGTTCTTCTTCCTGGTCACCTTCTTTGCCTCTCCAGAATGACATTCATTCGCAAAATGTCCTTTCTTGTCACAGTTAAAACAGAAAACTTCTTACTTTCCCTTATTCATGGCTCCATCCTTCTAAGCTCCCTTCTTAGGATTGAACTTCCTTTTTTGATTCTTCCCATCTGGACCTTCTTCGCCTTATTCTTCTACATAGAAGAAATCATTTCCTTTTTTCTTAGAGCCATCTCTATTACAACATCACAAGGATTCTTGATATGAGGTAATGTAGCCCTGGCTAATTTAGGTTTTAACCCCATGATGAACTTCTCGTTTCTCTTAATCACGGTGTCCATAGTGGCATAATCATATCTTACCAACTTCTCAAACCTTATAGCATACTTTTACACAGTCATCTCTCCCTGCTCCAACTCGGCAATCTTTCTAAGCAAGGTAGACTTTTCCATCACAGACATGAATCTCTCCTCGAACATTCTTTAAAACTTAGCCCATGTCATCGTTCCTTCATTCACTCCAACTGTCACACTATTCCACCAGTATAAAGCTGCTCCTTTAACCTGTCTGGAAGTGAGCCTTCTTTTCTGCACATCACTGAGACCAATATCTGCAAAAATCCTCTCACAATGCAATAACCAGTTCTCCACTTCAATGGCGTTTTCAATCCCAATGAATGGTTTACCTCCCAACCTAGTATAGTCCTTATTAAAAGCAGCATAATTGTTGACTACAGGAGCTTCCTGGACTTGTCCTCTAACTATTCCAACAGCAAACCCCGCTTGCATTATATTCACGTAAAATTGGTACATGGCTCCCATGTTAATTTTTGGGACTTCAGCACCAATATTTCCAACTCGTGCCTGACCTAGATTCCTTCTAATACTAGGTCTAGAATTTCCATCTTTAGTTTTGCCTCCTCTTCTAACATTATCTCTTCGAGAAGCATTTGAAGATTTGTGAGATACGGAAAAATAAACTAATAGAGATAGTAGACTAGAGATAAAGAGCATACTTATATATAGAAAATACAAGTACGTTACTATAGAGTTATCCCTTACCTCAATGTTATCTCTAATTCCTAGGATTTATGTTTTTAAAAATCACTTTTAGTTAAAAAGTTTCATAAACCGTGCTCTGATATCAAATTATAACATCCCATATCTAGAGGCCCGAAACTAAGCGCTATAGATGCTGTAGTCATCCATAGTATTAACTTCTGGTGAACAAATACAGTAATGTTAATGGTATTCACAATATCGACATCACATGAATATGAAACAAAATCGCATATTTCAAAACAATGTTTGCAAATTACATTTTCAAAACATGTTCCATTTTCATAATACATAAACCCATTGCTTTCCTAGGTTAAGATAGAATATAATTATTACGTAAATATGCAAAGATCGACATATGATGATGCCCTCTTAGCATTGACCAGAGTATTATATAGTCATAACTGACTTAATATAAATACCACAGAAATACATCAAAATGAAACAACAACTCCTAAATAGCCATCTGCCATCCACTATCTCATCTCCGAAAGCTTTATTTGTCAAGCTATAAATAATCTATAAACCTCAACCCTCAGTCTACTCAAATCAATTCCAAGCACCTGAGAGTTTAAGGGGAAAACATAAACTTCGAGTCAAACATAAAGCTTGGTGTTAACAATACTATACATCTCAGTTATCTGATATCAAGTGAGACCATGCCGCTTAGCGGAATGGGTTTCCCCTCACTAATATTCTCTTAAAACATATCTTTTGCAAATCTTAATCCTACAACCAAAACTGATTAAAACTGTAAAGCATTTTATGTAAACATACATATCAGGTAATAAATGGACTATCTATCCAATCACTATAATTTTGTTTAGTTGGCTACTAACCTTTAGCAGACACAGGTCTGTCCAAAAAACATAAAAATGATTTAACATCTGTTAGACAAGTCTTTTGGACAGTCTGTCCCTAACTTACTCCTCGTAAATCCATTGATCATGGTTTTGTGGGCTCACCAATAACCTACACTGTACAAATATATTCCTTCCTGTGTGTACCATAATTTTAGTCTTACCTATGACAAAGCCCTATACATTGGAATTTTGGACTAAATTGGCTAGGGGCTAATAGCTAATGTATAGGGTGCGACCCTATTCCAGTACCATTTGGTATTCTAATATCTAAGTCATTTCACTTAAATTTTCCTTAAAAACCTTTTCTTCTCAAATTGAGTTAAAAGCTTTAAGTCAAACTTAAACAAGAAAATTACGTACTCCATGCTTTACTCAAAATCACCTTGCCATGTTATATATGCTGAATATGCTAGTGTATGATTTTTATTTGATGATAATATATATATATATATGTATATATGTATATATGTATATTTATATATATATATATATATATTCATCTAATTGTATTTTTATTATACTATTTTATTTTTCACATAATTAAATAAATGTTTGCTGAATAAAATAAATAACACAGAATTTAAATTCAAACAAATTTTTGTTACAATTTTGAATAGCGCAAATTTGAGCTCTCACTTTATATACACAATTTCAATTACAATACATTTTTAAAGTACAACAAAAAATTTCACCATATAAATTTTTACATACATTTTCACCTCACTATATATCACTCTTTAACTCTATTTATCTTCAACTCTATTCCAGAATGAATCTAGTATCTGAATTATCTGCAAAATAAACACTGATGCGGTAAAACTGAAAATGGAATATTTTTGCAGTGTAAAATAAGATGCGTGTTTTTTGAAATATTATTTTCTTCGGTTATTTGGGTTGTTCGTCATCATTTTCGTTTGAATCTATTCATATACGAACAACTTGTGACATGCATAGTGTATCACAGTACATGCCACAAGGTCGTGCACATCGATATACACTTGATAAAACTACAGCGACAGATGAGCATAAGGTTAAACCCAACCAAATGGTGGATTCAACTCAAGCGAAAATGTTCGATCAAAGCAATCAAGCAACATAGCCTCAATGGTAAAATGGTTCATATGACAACATACATAAATTAACAACATAAACCAGACCTTCTAACTCGAGGCAGGTCACTATAACTTGACATCCATTTCAATATGATACTATATGCAAGTCCAGTTACAACGTGAACTGGCTCGAAGCAACAGACTCAAGCAAACTGGAGATGTAACTCCAAACAACCTAAAATTTTATCCATATCAGTCTACATGAAATCAGTAACATAGAGATTACCATCATTCAAAATGACAACAAGAATACTACAAAACAGTAAAAGTAATACAAGTGCAACATCAACACTACAACAACACACAAACTATGTGTATATCAAAATCAACAGACCTCAAGTGCAAGGCCAACCACAGAACTGACTCGAAAGCTCAAAGAGCAGAACCATCAAAAATGGATATGTATACATAAATGAGCACAATTCACTTAAACAACACAACTCAGTTGAAAAAAGGAGAGACAACACAACAGTGGTTGGAGTAGAGTAGCATACAAGGAAATGGATATGAAACTCGAAGCAATGCATATAGGGTAGCCTAGATATTCAACCACGTACAAGTCAACTGAGCAAAGCCTCTACACTAAAGAGCAACAAAATTAGAGCATGCATATACATCAACATGACCACATACATATATACATATATTTGCACACATGTATACATATATATATATATATATATATATATATATGCAATACAATTTAGTTACAGACTCCAACCAAGCATATGTTCAATCAAGTGTATCACCACCCCAAGTACAAAGCAGTGCAAGTCAATGCAAGTGGACAGGCAACGTCAAGTGCATGACAGAACCAAGGCAATGCTCAAAGCCACACAACAGAAAATGAATCAAGTAGTTCAATCTCACCGGTCTTAAAACAACAAGAAGACCACATGAAAACATGGAACTTGAACCAAACAGTGTAGGCTCAAATGAAAACAAATGTCAATGGCACCAGGGCAGTGCACATAAAACCAGACATGACTTCAAAATCAAGTTCGGTTACAAACTGAACTTGAACATATATAGAATGCCTAAGAAAATGCAGACAACAAAACATACTCATGAAACCACAACTAAACCAGACTTCAACATGATGTGGACTCAAGGCAGGTGGATTTAATGCACAAATGTATACATGAAGCTAGCAAAAACAAGTTCATCATAAAACAATCAGAAAAAGGCATCACAACATACATATATACATGCATGAACATACACATATATATGTAGTGGAAACCAGGCTCTGCCAACTAACAACAAGCAATTTTACAAGTGTTCAAAAATGAAGCAGTTACTTGAGTAACGACACAACTACAGATGTAAGAAAGCAGTAAAACAATGTCATGGTTCAAAAGAGAATGTAACAGCAGCCAACAAAAATTTATAGTGCTAGAGCCAAAGCCGATAATATGAATTGAAGGAGTCGTGGCCATACAAATGGAATGGAGGGTAACATAATTCGTATATTCACGATGCCGACATCATAAGAGAAAAGATCGAAACCAACATAGAGAAAATCAAATAATATCAGAAATAGAATGAAAAATCAAAAAAAAAAAAACAAATCACGGTAATCAAGCAAAGTATATTAGAAAAATATTTGAATTGAACCAGTCTAAAGTATTCAAGCAAAATCGAATGGCCGAGCAAAATTAACCAACGAATCCAAATGAAATATTCGAACGAAAAATAAGGAGATCGATCTCTATAAATTCCCATATCATCATCGGTAGAAAAGAGTATCGAGTTCAAGCATATCAACGAGAGTAAATTAAGGAAACCGCATGCTAGTATTGCTCGATTCGAACTCGACAAATTGTAATAGTCGAAGACGAACAAAGCAGCAATCGATTGACAAGGCAATCCAAAGTAAATGCATACTTTAATCATAGCAAAAGAATAAGCGGAGGCTCCAACAAATCAAAGCTTTAATTTTTTGAAAGGGGAACGAACGAAGGATTGAACGAAAGCTAAAAGAATCGACAGATAAAAAGAAAAAGAAAAGGGGACATCTTCTTTTATTTCAAATGGGCCGGTATCTTTATATTTGGGCTTGAATTATAATTAGGGTTTGTGTTTTTTTATTTTTTTTATTTTGTAATTTCTTTTAAATTTTTCAAATCCTAGTGTGTTTAATTAGGTTACGAACTACGGTTTAGTAGGTTGAGAATTCGCAACTCAGTGGCTGAGTTGTGGCAAGGTTTTGAGCGTAGAGTTAGGTTAGTCGATAGCGGGTGTCCCAAGTGTGTAGGCGTTTGAATACTTAATTTGTAGTAGAAACCTTGCTCGCAGCACGTAAGCAGGGTTTTGCCGAAGCTGGATAAATTTGCATTGTTCTATTTCTGCGTTTATTATTCCACTATTATCTGTGCTGCGATTATTTTATGTATTTACACATTAATTTTTATTCTTATTAGTATCACCCTATTCACCCCTCCTATAGGGTGAAATCGATCCTACAAGTGGTATCAGAGCTAGGAACAAAAGCCAATTTTTGTTTTAAAAATTTGATTTTTCAAAAATAAATTAGTGTTTTAAAAATGGCTTCTTTTACTAATGCTTTTGCTGAGGAACAGTCCATAGTTAGACCACCTATGTTCAACGGTGAATATGCTTATTGGAAAAATAGAACGAAATTTTTTCTGAAAACCATTGATGCTTGGAATATTATTGAGATAGGATATAGGACAACTACTATAGCAGTAGATAATTAGGAAATTGAAAAACGATGGATCAATGGACAGATCTTGAAAATAAACTACACAGTGCTAGTGCTAAAGCCATGAATTATATTATATGTTCATTGGATCAAATTTAATTTAATCGTGTCTCACGTTGTCTAACTACGTAGGAAATTTGGCACACACTTGAAGTGACTCACGAAGGAACATCTCAAGTCAAAGAAACTCGCCTTGCGATGCTTACTAGCGAATATGAGAACTTCACAGTGTCCAAGGATGAGGATATCAAAGAGTTGTATGGACGACTTTCTAATCTCATACAAAAGCTCTCGGAAAACCATATAGAATTGAAAATAGTTCGAAAAATCTTTAAAGTTCTACCATGAAATTTTGAAGCAAAAGTTACCGCCATTCAAGAATCAAAAGATTTGAAACAAGTTAAAGTCGAAGAACTCATCGGAAATCTCACCACTTATGAGCTAGAAATGAAATTCAAGGAAGAATGTGAAGGAGGTGACCCTTGATAGAAATCAATAGCTCTGAAAGGAATAACTGAAGATGAAGATGATGATGATGATGATGGTGAAGTTGAACTTGCACTACTAATAAAGAGACTCAAAAAATGGAACCGTAAATATGAAAATCTAGTCAAAAATCATCAACTAAAGAGTAGAATCAACAAAGTTCTAGACACCTCAGAAAAACAAGAGATTATTTGCCACAAGTGTAATAAACCGGATCATATCAAGCAAAATTGTCCTTAAAATCGATTCAGCCAAGGAAAGAAACCAAAAAGGAGAAATTTTGCAGCGACTTGGGTTGAAATTGATGAAGATGATAATGAAAGCACTAGTAGTGAGAGTGAAAAGGAAAATCTGTGTCTTCATGGAGAAATAACTGATAATGATGATGCTGAGCCAAGCGAGGCATCAAAACTTACTCATTCAGAATTCCTTATACATTTTTATAAAGTAAATGGCTATTTTGAATGACTTAAGGAAAAGTATGATGTACTTGAAGTACAAAGAGATAGTTTGATAGAATCAAATAAACAACTTGATCAATTGGTTAAAAACTATCAAATTTTGAGCCCTAAGTGTGATAAGTATCCATCACTTGAAGAAGAAATTAAAATATCAGAAATTAAAATAAAGTTACTTGAAAATGAAATTCTTATTTTGAAAGAAAGTGAAAACATTAGGAGAGAAAATTTTATTAAAAAGTGCACCTTGCTATTAAATGAAAATGAATCACTAAAACACAAGTCCAACAATTGTCTACGACTTTAAAAAAAAATTCCAAAGGAGAAAGATATTTAGATATGCTATAAGGGAATCAAAGAGTCAATATTGCTAGACAAGGACTAGGATATACTCGATCTAAACGTGTTGATAGTGAAATTAATCAAGTAAACTCCAAGTGCATAATTTGTGGAAAAACTAGACACAATCACAATAATTGTTGGTATAAACCAAACATGTGAAAACCATACCAATTTGGGTTCCATAAGGTGCAAATATTAAATCCCTTAAAGTCAAACAAATTTGGGTGCCAAAAGAAATAAATATAGATTATCTAGGGTCTATACAAACATATCTTTCAAAATCTTCTATCACTAACAATCATGGACCTATAAAAACAAATAGGTCACTAAATTCTTTTCTTGTGTAGGTATGTTGGCAGGCTAAGGAACAACAACAATGGTATCTGGATTCTGGCTGTTCCAGGTACATGACAGGTGACAAATCAAAGTTCCTTAACTAGAGAAGTACAAAGGTGGCAAAGTCGCAATGGGTAACAATGACAAATGTGGAATTATTGGTAAAGGTAAAGTAGGCAACAGTACATTTACCTTAAATGACATATTATATGTTGAAAATCTGCACCACAGTTTAATTTCAATCAGCCAGCTATGTGATAAGGGAATGAATGTTATTTTTGACTCTGACTTATGCAAAATTGTTGATCAATCATCAAAAGAAAATGTTTTAGGTAATAAGAAAGGTAATATATATTCTATAACTTTTGATGATCTCACTTTTTCAAAATGTCTGATAGCTAAGGATGTAGAAGTAAACTTATGGAATAGACAATTAGGAAATGCTAGTATGAACCTTTTAAACAAATTAAAAAGAAAAGACATGGTAAAAGATTTACCATCTCATGATTTCAAAGCAGAAAGTCTATGTAAATCATGTACTATGGGAAAACTTAAAAATCATCTTTTCATACAAAGAACACTGTAAGTACTTCTAGAATCCTTGAACTTTCATATGGATCTGTTTGGACCTAACGATATTGCAAGTTTAGGTTGTATGATATTTTTTTAATGTTGGTTGATGATTATTTTAGATATACATGGGTATATTTCTTAGCTAAAAAATCAAAAACTTTGTCATACTTCACTAAATTCACAAAATAGGTTCAAAAGGAAAAAGGAGTTTCTATCATTTCACTAAGCAGTGATCATGGGGGAGAATTTGAAAATTATGAATTTGAAAATTTTTGTGATGAAAATGGATTTAAACATGAATTCTCTGCTCCACGTACTCCACAACAAAATGGGGTAGTCAAGAGAAAGAATCAAACATTAAAAGAATTGGCTAGATCTATGATAAATGAATATGAACTACCCTTGTTTTTTTGGGCAAAGGCAGTAAATACAGCCTGTTACGTAATGAATAGAGTTATGATTAGATCAATTCTTAACAAAACACCCTATGAGCTATGGTTCAAAAATAGGCCAAACATTACATACTTCAAAGTTTTTGGGAGTCCGTGTTATATTCTCGATACATATGATCAATTAGGAAAACTTGAACCAAAAGCCAACGAGGGCAAGTTCATGGGATACTCTTCCAGAAGCAAAATATATAGAGTATACAACAAAAGGACAAGAACAATAATGGAGTCAATCAATGTGAAATTTTATGAAGGTATTAATGATCAAAACAGGGAAATAATCAAAAGCAACATTGAAGAGAAGAACAAAAAAGATGAAAATGAAAAGCCAAAAGAAACTACAACCATGAAAGAAGTCCAAAGAAATATGGATCCAAAGAGATTGAAATTCAAAGAAGATCATCCTCTAGAATTGGTAATAGGAAATCCTATAATAGGTATTCAAACTCGTTCCTCCTTTAGAAATTTGTGTGATTTGTATCTATATAGTGGATTTATCTAGGAAATTGAAACCAAAGACATAGATACAACTCTTAATGATGAAAATTGGTTTATGGCTATGCAAAAAGAGCTAAATCAATTTGAGCGAAATGATGTTTGGACTCTAGCACCTAGACCTAATGATTATCCAGTCGTAGAAACAAAATGGATTTTTAAAAATAAATTTGACGAATCTAGAAATGTGATTAGGAATAAAACTAGGTTAGTTGCTAAAGGTTATGATCAAATTGATGGAATTGATTTTGATGAAACTTTTGCACCAGTAGCAAGACTAGCATCCATTAGGATATTATTAGCTTTTGCTTGCTATAGAGGATTTAAACTAAGACAAAGGGATAATGAAAGTGCTTTTCTTAATGGAATTTTAAAAGAAGACATATTTGTTAAACAATTAGAAGGTTTTGAAAATCATGAATACCCCAACCATATATATAAACCTAAGAAAGCATTATATGGATTAAAACAATCCCCTAGAGCTTGATATGAATGCCTTAGCAGTTATCTCTTTGAAAATGGGTTCAAAAAGGGTTGTGTAAACACCACACCATTTCTATTGCATGAAAATGATGATCTTTTGATTGTTCAAATATATGTTGATGACATTATTTATGGTGCCACTAACAACTTGTTGTATGAGAAATTTGAAAAAGTCATGCAAGAGAAGCTTGAAATGAGCTTGATTGAAGAGTTAAAATTCTTTTTAGGATTTCAAATCAAACAAAGTGATAAAGGTACATTCATCTCTCAAACGAAATATACTAGAGAATATGTCAACAAATTTGGATTGAAAGATGCTAAGCCTGCAAAAACCCCCATGAGCATAACAATTAAACTTGACAAGGATGAAAAAGGTAAGGCATTTGATCAAAAGCAATTTCGAGGTATCATTGGATCACTTCTTTATCTTACTGCTTCTAGACCTGACATCGTGTTTTCTATCTACTTATGTGCATGATTTCAATCAAATCCAAAAGAATCTCATCTAAAAGCAGTTAAAAGGATTATAAGATATATGTTGCACACCCCACATTTTGATCTTCGATATCCAACTAATGATAACTTTAAATTAAAAGGATATTCAGATGTAGATTATGCTGGAAGTCTAATTGATAGAAAAAGTACTAGTGGAATGTGCTTCATGTTGGGACATTTGCTAGTTGCATGCTCAAGTAGAAAATAGAATTGTATTGCATTATCCACCGCTGAGGCACAGTATATTGCTCTAATGGTTGATCTGCTCAAATTTTATGGATGATACAAACTTTGCAAGACTATGCTCTAAATTTTAAGCACGTACCACTAATGTGTGATAGCAAAAGTGCAATTGATATTACAAATAATCATGTACATCACTCATGGACCGAACATATAGATGTTAGATATCACTTTATTAGAGATCATATTTCCAGTGAAAATATCTGCATAAATTTCATTTCAACCGATTCTCAATTGGCAGACATTTTTACAAAACCCCTTCCAGAAAATACTTTTTGTCGACTTCGTCTTAGTTTAGGCATTTTAGAAATTTGATTCCACATCTTAAATGACTACATTAACTAATCCATCTCCCTACTAATTATCGATAAGATAAATAGTGATTGAAAAAGTGATGAGTGTTTATACTAATCATGTATTATGACTTGAGACAGTATATTTAGTAAACTTCTTTAAAAATTCAAACAAGATTTATAATAACTTTAGTTGGTAAAAATTCCATGACCATCTCTATTTCTACCATATTTCTAACAACCATCACTCATCAAAATTAAATATAGTACGTCAAAATGTGGTATTTCAAATAGGAAATTATTCATTTTTATTTTATTTATTTTTTAGTAAGAAAAACATCCAAAGTAGTCACACTTATTTAAAAGTCCTCACGATTATGCATGGATGAATTACTTGGAATATTTGTTTATGTGCTTTCATGCTCATTTGAAAGTCCTCACGATTATGCATGTATGGAATACAGATCAAAATTGATTATTAAATAGATAAATTGATTCTAATCCCATTTAAAGTCCTCACGGTTATGCGTGGTTAGAAGATGCATGAAATTCATTTGTATGAAAATTGGAATACTACTAATCTCATTTAAAAGTCCAAAAGGTTATGCATGGTTAGTAGATATACAAATTCCTGATATAAATATACTACAAATAGACATAACTATATGGTTTTATAAGCCGATATCACCCATATCACTCTAAAAGTGGAATATGTGCCTAACAGAGTATTTATGATTTTTGTTTGATTTTTTTTTTTGAAATTTAGTATTTATACTCAATTGGGTATTAATGTTGTATTAATGACTGTTACTTTATCTCTATTTTTCTAACACTGTTACTATTTTGCTGATAATAAAATGGGAGAGAATAGTTATGATTTTGGCAAATAAAGGTCAAATATTTTTATTTGTATATTTTTTTACTTATTTACATGCATATGTGAAGGGGGAGCCTGGTTGTAGGAGGAGATTCTAGTGGGGGAAAAAAGTTTCATCCATGATAAAATACATTTAATAAATTCAAAATCTTAAATATATGTTTTTTATCATCAAAAGGTGGAGATTGTTGAATATGCTAGTATATGATTTTTGTTTGATGATAATAAACATATGTGTATTCATTTAAATGTATTTTTTATTGTACTATTCTATTTTTCCCATAATTAAATGAATATATGCTGAATAAAATAAATAACATGGAATTTAAATTCAAAAAAATATCTTATTCAAACAAATAATTTATTATAATTTTGAATAGTATAAATTTGAGATCTCACTATATATGCATAATTTCAATTAAAATACAATTTCAAATTATAATACAATTTTTCACTATACAATTTTTATATACATTTTCACCTCACTACATATCACTCATTCACTCGTATTTATCTTCAACTCTATTCTAGATTGAATCCAGCATCTGAATTATCTGCAAAATAAACATTGACACGGTAAAATTGAAAAATGAATATTTTTATAGTGTAAAATAAAATATGTGTTTTCGAAAATCTTATTTGCCTCAGTTATTTAGGTTGTTCGTCATCCTTTTCATTTGAATCCATTCATTAATGAACAACTTGTGATATGCACAATGTATCACTGTACATGCCACAACGCCGTGCACATTGATATACACTTGATAAAACTGCAGGGACATGTGAGCATAAGGTCAAACCCAACCAAATGGTGGATTCAACTCAAATGAAAATGCTCGTTCAAAGCAATCAAGCAACACAACCTCAACAACCAAGTGGTTGACATGACAGCACACATGAAATAACAACATGAATCAGAACATTCTAACTCGAGGCAGGTCACTATAACTTGACAAGTAGTTCAACATGTTACTATATGCAAGTCTAGTTACAACATGAACTGGCTCGAAGCAATAGACTCAAGCAAACTGGACCTGTAACTCCAAACAACCCATAAGTTTATCCAGAGCAGTCCACATGAATTCAGTTACATGGAGATGACCAGCATTCAAAATGACAACAAGAGTGCTACAAAACACTAAAAGGAATACAAGTGCAACATCAACACTACAATAACACACATATATACATGAATATGTGTATATCAAAATCAACAGACATCAAGTGCAAGGCCAACCACAGAACTGACTCAAAACTCAAAGTGCAGAAGTATCAAGAACAGTGAACCAAACTAACAAGGATATGTATACATGAATGAACACAGTTCACTTAAACAACACAACTCAGTTGAACAAAGGAGAGACAAAATAGCAGTGGTTGTAGCAGAGCAGCATATAAGGAAATGGATATGAAACTCGAAGCTATGCAAACAGGGTAGCCTGGATATGCAACTAAGTACAAGTCAACTGAGCAAAGCCTCAAAACCAAAGAGCAACAAAACTGGAGCATGCATATACATCAACATGACCACATATATATACATATGTCTACCCACATGTATACATTTATATACATGCAGTATAGTTCAGTTACTGACTCCAACCAAGCATATGTTCAATCAAGCGTATCACCACCCCAAGTACAAAGCAGTGCAAGTCAATGCAAGTAGACAGGAAACATCAAGTGCATGACAAAACCAAGGCAATGCTCAAAGCCACGTAATAGAAAATGAATCAGCAGTTCCATTTCACCAGACTCAATACAACAGAGAAGACCACATGAAAACTTAAAACTAGAACCAAACCAGTGCAGACTCAAATGAATAAAAATGTCAATAGCACCAGGGCAGTGCACATGAAACAAGACAAGGCTTCAAAATCAAGTTCGGTTCCAATTTAAACTTGAACATATACAGAATGCCCAAGAAAATGCAGACAACAAAACATACTCATGAAACCACAACTACACCAGACTTTAACATGATATGGAGTCAAGGCATATGGATTTAATGCACAAATGTATACATGAAACCAGCAACACAAGTTCATCATAAAACAAACAGAACAAGGCATCACAACATACATATATACATGCATGAACTCACATATGTATATGCAATGGAAACCAGACTCAACCAACAAACAGCAAGCAATTTTACAAGTGTTCAAAAATGAAGTAGTTACTTGAGTCACGATACGACTATAGATGCAAGCAAGTAGTCAAAACAATGTCATGGTTTAAAAGAGAATGTAATAGCGGTCCAAAAAAATTCATAGCGTCAGAGTCAAAGCCGATAATGTGAATTGAAGTAGTCATAGACATACGAATGGAATAGAGGGTAAAAAAGTTCTTGTATTCACGATGTTGAAGTCATAGCAGAAAAGATCGAAACCAACTCAAAGAAAATCAAATAATATCAGAAATAGAACGAAAAATCAGAAAAAAACAAGTCGTGGTAATCAAGCAAAGTATATCAGAAAAATATTCGAATTGAACCAGTCTAAACAAATCGCACGTATTCAAGAAAAATCGAATGGTAGAGCAAAATAAACAGACGAATTCAAATGAAATATTCAGACAAAAATTAAGGGGATCGATCCCTATAAATTCCCATATCATCATCGGCAGAAAAGAGTATCGAGTTCAAGCATATCAACCAGAGCAAATAAAGGAAATCACATAGCATTATTATTCGATTCGAACTTGACAAATTGGAGCATCCAAAAAGAACGAAGCAGCAATTGATTGACAAAGCGATCCAAAGAAAATGCATGCTTCAATCGAAGCAAAAGAACAAGTGGCGCTTTAACAAATAAAAGCCCTAACTTTTTGAAAGAGGAAAAGGATTTAACGAAAGCAAAAAGAATCGGCATATAAAAATAAAAATAAAAAGGCGAAAATTTCTTTTATTTTAAATGGGCCGGTCTTTTTATATTTGGGCTTGAATTATACTTAGGGTTTTGTGTTTTTTTTTTTAGTTTATTTTGTAATTTATTTTAAAATTTTCAAATTGTAATGTGTTTTAACTAGGTTACGAAGCAGTTCGAGAATTCGCAACTCAGTGGTTGAGTTGTGGTAGGGTTTTGAGCATAGAGTTAGGTTAGTCCATAGTAGGTGTCGCAAGTTTATGTGTGTAAGCGTCTAACTACTTAATTTCTAGTAGAAACCATGGGGGAAACACGTAGGCAGGATTTTGTAAGCTGGGTAAATCGATGTTATTCTATTTCTGCCCATATATTCTGTTATTATGTGTGCTACAATTATTTTATATATTTTCGAATTCATTTTTATTATTAGTAGTATCATCCTATTCACCCCGCCTCTAGGGTGAAATTGATCCTACAATATACGCTTTACTTAAATATTTGTTGATGAAAACATTTAAACCTTTGAAAGTACCCTTTTCAAATCCATCGAAAGTAACCTTTTCGAAACCAAGTAAAATCCCTTTCTTTCACCTAGGCTGAAAGGCCAAACCACTCCTTCCAAAACCATTCATTTAAACCTTTCCAAACCATTGAGAAACCTTTCCTTCGAAAGCCATAAAACCTTGGGCATTCTTCTTCCAAACCTTTAAACACTGCCTTTCAAAACCATTGGAAAGCCTTTCCTTTTAGTCTTTTCGAAGCAGTCAGAAAACCTTTCCTTTTAGACCTTTCGAAACCACTAGAAAACCACCCCTTAGAGACCTTTCTTTAAACCTTTTAAAAGCATCAAAACCTTTGTAAACAACAAACCTTTCGAAAGCATTTAGGTTCAATTTAAAACATGTGGAAACACCTTTCGAAACCATTTAAAACTATCTCTTTCAAAAGCATTTGGGTTCTACCTTTTATAGAGAAAAAGGGTCATTAAAACATTTAAGTTAAAAGTATTCCGAAGTAAAGAAGTGATGGTATCAAAACCAACCTTCTGAAAGCATTGGAGAAGTGGTTTTTGTTTTAAAGCAAAGCATACCTTCCATAACCATCAACTTCGAAAGGTAGAAAAGCGGCAGGTAAGGGCTTCGACCTAGTCAAAAGCAGTTACTTGAAACAAATGTGCAACCTCTTAAAAACATTCTTTAAAGTATTGACCTGGTCAAAAGAAAACCAAGTCGAAAGCTATTCAGTCGAAAGCAAAGCAAATGCATTTTCATTTAAAAGAAAAGTAGCGCTTCGACCCCTTCGGAATCCCTGGTTTCGACCCATTACCTTTTGCCTTTTTCCAGTATGCTACGTACAATGTATTGATACCGAGCACATTGGTTTCAACTGAGATGGAGACCGGGTAAGGAATCGGAAGCCATGTGCCGAAAGCATTGAAATAGAAAAAGCATGTATACAAACTGATTTGACTTTTTAAAATAATTCTTTTTACCTAACCAGCCTTATTTGTCAAATTATGATCGGTTGCACATTTTCTTTTCTAAAATTACTGCCAATGTTCAAGCACGACAATTTGAATTATTTACAAATTGCCCCCTTCTCCTTTTTATAAATATTTAAAACATTTGAGTCTCATACCTTAAATAATTTTATATATCCATTAAAAAACTTAGGAAAAATCTACAAAAAATCCAAAAACTCATTTTTAATATATTTTATAACATATATAAATTTCAGTCCCTAAGCCGATATAATTTGGCTGTAATTAATGTTAAATCCAATATAGCATTTCTTCACTAGAAAATTCATACAAAATCCACATTACTTCAAAAAATTATAAAAATTGAAACCCATTTCGAGATTATTTTTTCTAATATAAATCTAAATTCGAAAGGAAATTGGATGTAATATCATATAATATGGTTTCATATTAAAACATTTCATAAAATATATGTGAATTAACATAAATCATCACAATATGTAGATATATATTTGATCATCCAAAACATGGCAAAACAATTAAAAATAATTCGGATTTCATATTAGAAACCAAAAACCATTAAAAACTTGAGATGCAGTAATTATTCACCATAGCTTTGTGATCAAAGATGTGAGATTTGTTCTTGATTGAGTGATTTGATTCTCCCTCTTGAAATCCTAGCTTTGGTCTTGTCATATGCTTGCTAACGGTGGCCTGTTTTAGCCTGTATTTTCTTATTTGTGAATAATGAAGTGAACATGGGAGTTGAGGGGTAAAGGATTTAGGGTATAATGATGCGCCTTATTCCCATTTTTCCCTTGCATATTTCCTAACCTTTTATTCTCTTTTTATTCTTTAGTTCACTTGGTTAACATGGCACGACAACCGCTTATTTAATCACAATTCTCAATTCATTAATCATCTTACATTATTTAATTTTATTTAACTAATTAAACATCCTAAATAATGTTACTAAAAATATGGGATGTTACAAATTGAATAGAGCTAAAGGAAACTTGGTCGATGAGCTTGCACTTGCACATTGGGCTTATAAGATGACACATAAATCTACAACAGGACACTTACCGTTCGTTTTGGCTGATGAATTGAAAGCAGTAATCCTAGTAGAACTGGAAGTGCCTTATCATTGTAAAAGGTCTTTCAACCTAAAGGCAAATAAGGAATTCTTGCTTGAGTCTCTCGATTTGGTTGATGAGAAAAGGGAAGAAGTAGAATTAAGGGTAGCATGGCATTTCAACATCAAGATTCACAACCATACCTTTAAGGTAAGGGATCTCGTTCTGAAATGAGTTCTCTTGAGTATTGGAGTGCTTGGCTCGAACTGGGAAGGACCCTATGCAATTGATTAGAAGCTTGGAGATGAAACAATCAAGTTGGCAACTATCGATGGGATCCCTATCCCGCATGCATGGAACAAGGACGTACAGTGGCAATAATATACTCGGTTTTTCCTAATTTTCATTCGAAATAAGCCACTCGAAGACACTAGAGGTGATGTAATAAGGCAGGATTAGCCACTTCTCCCGTTCATGAATAAAGCAAGCTTTTTGAACAATAGAATTGCGTTATCGTAAGCAAAACTCCACGTACTATATGATTAGCAGTACAACTGGGAGCTTACTCCCCTGTCCTTGAATAATGGACAAGGAGTATGTTCCTAAAGGCCAATCAGATAATTCAACCCCAGCCTTAAGGAATTCATCATTTCCCAAAGATTGGCAATAAAGAGAAGGTTGGACAAACTCTATTTTTCTAGAATCTTGCATTTGTAGGAGATTAATGACATTAGAAAGGAAAATTATACCCTTCAGAAGTCTAACGTTGCCCAAAGATAGGCAATGCGAGGAAGGAAAAATCTACCCTTCAGGAATCTAGCATTTCCTAAAGACAAGTGACGCGAGGAAGGAAAATTCTATCCTTTAGAAATCCAGCATTACCCGTAGATAAGTGACGTTAGGAAGGAAGACTTTATCCTTCAATAATCTAGTGTTGCCCGGAGATAGAAATGCAAAGAAGGAAAACCTTAGCCTTCAAGAATCTAGTTCTGCTCGAAGATCAGCAGCGTCAGGAAAGAAAACCCAATCCTTTATGAATTTGATGTTACCTAGATATAGGTACACGAAAAAGGAAAACTCCTACCTCCAACAATATGGCGTTATCTAGAGTTTGGCAATGTTAGGAAAGATAGTTGATTCAGGTCGATTGGTTAATTCGACCCAAGTTGTTAGGATCGATCGGATAATTCAGTCTTGATTCGTAGTGATTTTCCATTGTTTGGAGATAGGCAATGTCAGCGTGCAGTAATTTTTCTAGACCAATCGGATGATTCGACCTATCTTTCTAGAAAATAACTAAGGGATCGAGTGGCAAATCGATCCCGACTTGTAGGGATTTGATGTTTCCTGGAGAAAGGCAACGTCGAAGAGAAACTTTCGGAATCAAACCATTAATGTCCTAGTTTTCGGAGATAGAAACTAGAATACGGTTGAGTCTTCAACCATGATTATCAAAAATATGATTATCGCCCAGGTTAGGCATCTTTAAGGTAGGAAACTTGGAATTGGATAATTTGTATGCTAGTTTTTGGAGATTGAATCTAGTGTCTGATTGGGCTTCACCGACAACGCTATCAACTGGGCGGGACACATTCGGTTGAGGATAAGCGAGGATGGTCATGAAGGTTCAAAAGCAAGCATTATTTGGCTTTCTTGGTCTAGGATCAGGATAGGAAAAACACATTTGGACTGGGGAAATATGATAATTTGCCCCATGATATATTTACCCATTTAATGCCCGTAATTTGGTATTTAGACTGGTTAATCCCATGTACGAGGATACATGCACAACTAAGTCAAATAAAAAATAAAATGAATACCTGAGCTGCTACTCCATGGCAGTTAGGGGCGGCCCAGAACGAGAGTTATTCGTCGTCACCAACTGGTCAAAAAGAAGACTAAGGATAACCATAGATTTGGTTACGTAATTGTTCTGTTCTGCTAAATGGAGCAATTTGGCAGTTATAAATAGGGCAAATATCAGAATACAATATAAGGAATTGTAGGATTATTATTTATATGCATAGAGTTGTAGTACATAAGCATATTGCACAGAAAAAGGCATATATATAATTGTAGTTAGGCAGACATGCATTTATATGCATATAGGAACAATATATAAAGGTGTGGAAAGATAAATGGAACAGAAGTTACAAGATAAAAAAAATCATTTCATTACCTCATCCTTCATGTACAAAACAAAGTGGGGGTCGCTTTAGCACAAACACAGCATGTTTATCGCAAAAAGAAAAGAAAACGTACAGACTATATAATGAAACAAGCCACCGTAGACAAGCTTGAAACATCCTTTGTTTGGTTTACCCCTTCTTACTGCCCTTGGTGCTAGAATGTTGTTTATGCTTCCTTTCATCTTTGGTCACCCTAACTTTAGGAAAGTCACCCTTGGGCGAGGTACACTCACCTTTGGTGGTAGTATGAAGCTCGTCGGACTTCTCAGCAATGGCCTCAGTAGCTTTGTCTTCGACAGCCACAACCTTAATGTGGCAAGCTTGGGAGTAGGATTACCGAGTGTACAAGAAGCGGGATTTGTGGTGCCAGGCTCGGATTTCACCTTAATTTTCCTAGAGTCAACCTTCAATTTCTCTGCAATTGAAATACGACTCATTGGATCCATAACACTAGTAATCGTGACATCTTCCAAGGATTGAGAAATGTCCTTCAGCCCTTCCAAAGCCTCGATTTTCTAAGAGTAAGGACTGAGTCTTGAACTAGAGGTTGGATCGGAGCAATAAATCCTGTTGTGATGGAAGTTGAAGCATTGAAGATTGTTGTGGGTACCAAACCCTAAGTTCTAGCGGCATAAAAGGGAGATGCGATAGAGCTACAAGTTTGACAAATAGAATAGTAAACGTCAGTGATGGGTTCACATGAAAAATGAAGCTTTTCGAAGTTAAACAAAACAAGATATATACCTAAGCCTTGACTTTGTTCCACAAAGGGGTTGATGAACTCCCCCTCTTCGGTCTGATGCACCTCTGTTTCGCTTATGGAAGAGAGAATGTATAGTTCAACGATAATTGTCGCCGTAGAGGTTGGAATGACTTAGGTGGTATCATAATCAACCCCCATGGATGAAAGGATAATCAGTGTAGGCTCTTCAGATTTTGAATAAGTGATTCATGCTAACTCGATGAGCTTGGGCAAGTTAGATCCTGCGTACCAGCAACGATGGCATCCTTAGCAGCAAGAATGGTCTTTTTCTCTTTAAGCTTTTGTATGTTCTCGGCAATGAGGCATTTGGCCCTGAGCTCTTCTTCAAAATGATTGTCCTCAGATGTTACATATCTTCGTAACACTTCTTCCCAAGCATTAGCAAGAGTCTCGAGATAAGCTCTTCCTAACCACGTTGGATTTTTTGTAATATGATGCTAGCATAGAAGTCTAAGGGGTTGAGATTCAGCTCCTTCCTTTCCCTAACCCTAGTCTCCCTAAGATCCTTTAACTAGACCCAAACGGGCACGAGATCAACATCAGCGTTTAGCTTATCAGCCTACAACAAGTGCAATTCATCGATGAGTTTAACTTTCTCCTCTCTCGGCCTTTTTAATTCAAAGCCCTGCCCATTGATAATCTGGTCCCTAGCCTGAAGGTCTTATTCTTTTCGACGAGGGCTGGGTCCCTCTTAGCAACTTGATACTTCAGTGTCATGCCTTCTTCATGGGCGACTTTTAACTCATTCCTCGTCACAATCCTCGCATTGTTGTAAGAGCTCTTCATTTCCTCCATTAAGTTGTCTGTGCTAGCCTTTGATTTTGGATTGGCATCTCTCTTAGCAACGACCTTCTCCAAGGCAGGGTCTTGATCCTTGATGACTCTCTTGTATGTTTGCTTTTCAGAATCAAAAGACTGTACATTGGTATAATGGATCTCGTTGATTCTAAAGAGGGCATAGCATAGCCGCTTTCACTCATATCCCCAATCAATGTGCTTTTGAATGCTCAAGTGTCCCTAACTGCAAATTCCTTAAGCATATATTTACTGTCCTGATCAAACGTCATGCTATGCAAGAAAAATTAGGAAATGTAGCCTGCAGGGGTGGCGGAGCAAAAGGGAGAGGAGTCGGAGGAGCAAAAGTCCCTTTAGAGTCAGGAGAAGCGACAATAATCAAGGATTGAGAAGTAGGAATTTATTGTTGAGAAGAGCTTGAAAGTTCAGAACAGGGCAGAGAAATGTTAGAAGAGGGACCACGGCAATTGTGAGAGACCTTGTGTCCCTTGATTAGATTACAAGACATCCCTTCTTCAGCCTGTCTTTTCTTCTTTTCCTTCTCAACTCTGTGGTAGTCTTCAGTCTCTCTCTTCTTTCTCTTATTTCGTCCTTTGTCGATTTTGTAATCACCCCGATGGCTGGAATGAGGAGGATTCGGGTCAAGAGTCTGTCCTCTAAGCTCATAAGCATTACACGAGAGATTTCCATGCTTATCCCTGGCCATTGAACTTGAAACAAGAAAAGAAATATAATAAGTGTGGAGATTATTAAGAATAATGAAATGCAAGAATGTGTGTCAATTATCTAGTGAAGTGTGTGGTGCCGATAACCCCCTAGTTACTCTCCAGACCATTTTCACATGGGTGTAAAGATGAAATCTTGCTCCTTTACCTATATTTACTCCAAAAGGGAATTTGAAGTCATGAGAACCATCGGCAAGAATATTGGTAATGGAAATTTTGAAATCGCTTAAACCCGTAAATACGTCACTAAGAATGCGACCTCGAAAATTTATTCCACCGAAAGGTAATATGGTATGTCCTTAAGGCATCTTGGAAGTTCCAATGATGATTCATTCTAGATGAGGCAAAGCAGGAATTTCAGGACGTTTAGAGATGTTTCATCGAATGATTCATCTCCCTCTACATCAGCCTTATATTGTTGTAGCTATTGTCAGCGCTTTCTTAAACTACCTCACCTTCCTCGTTTTTTATCACCTCTTCTCTTTCTCTCCTTCCCATGCTTTTTCTCTATTCTAGGATCAATGGCATTCTAGCTCCTTCATTTCCTTTTCTTGGGACATCACCAATTGCTTGCTCTTCAGATAGGGAGTGCAGATGAATATTGGGTAGGCACTCTAAAGCCATTGGGTGAAGATAATTTGTAAATTGCATATCTATCCAAGAGCATCAATCCACATGGTCGGAGGTTCTCATTAGTTATGAGATAGGCAGTGGTGTGGTGCTAAAAGCTGACCTCCCTTAGTCCATCCAAAATGTTGGCATGCCCGTTACAAGTCTCCCGAATAGAAATGCATGTGGAAAAATAAATATCAAGTTAAACACTTGGATAGGGTAAACCCGAGCGTAAGAAGAAAGAGAGGAATTCACTTCCAGATAGCCAACTCCCATTGACATTGTACAAGCATCGTATGAACAAGTACTTGTTTTTGACATAAGAGCGCTTGTTGTGAGGAGACTCAATGACTTTACATCTATTCGAAGCCTCGATGATCATATAATAAGGAGACTCCTGCCTTTTTTTAAAATGCATGACATAGGTCATTACATGGAAAGTAGGATCCTGATTAAAGCAGTTGATAAAGAGCACATATAAAGAGCTAAGGAGAGCATAACTATTCGGATGGTCTTGAGCAGAAGCCAACCATGCTCTTGTAAAACCATGCAAAGAAATGGATTAGAGGGATGCACGACACTGCCAAGACATATATATCCATTGCAAGCTATGAATCCTTGTGGAGGGAGATATGCTTGTTCACCTATAGGAAACCATATATCATCCTCAAGAATTTAGTGCTCGCATCATATACTGTGAAGCATTTTATGGAAAGGACAGTCAGCATTTGATCAGGCAGATCATTTTAAACTCGAAGATCGATGTACCGGGGCATCGGTGGAGGCACTCTTGAAGCAAAACCAATATCCTTTGAACGTCCTCGGTTATCCTCCACCTGGGGAAGGAAGCACAAATGTAGAATTTTGCACCATGGTAGACCCAGCTTTGGGAGGAGTAGACGCACCCTCACCGAACCTGAAGCGTCATGATCAAAAGGTCTTTGCAAACAAGAAATTTTGACATTCAACACAGTAGGTATGTATTATTAAATATCGGACCAAGTGACAACATTCGGAATTCAAAGGATTTCAACGTGTGTCGGCCAACCAAATTACGTTCATCGACCAAGGCACGTGAAAGTGTTAATCTATGTAGTATGTGTCCCGTGTCCCATTCATGACAAATGGACCATCCTATGTGGATAGCTTGCTTGTGCTGGAAAAACAAACCATGCAGCACAATGGAACATTGCATTGGAACTAGCCTGTTATCATTGAATAATCGATAGTGGAATAAAGCTAATGGAAGCTTTTCGTTATAGGAACACTAGAAGTTTATCAATAGGAGAAGCATTGGAATGGAATCATCTAATATGACCATTTTTGAATTGAACCATCCTATTAAAATTCAAGCAATGATGTGAGACTAGCCATGCTTTAATGGTAGTAAAAGACAGAAAGTCAAGTATATCTTTGCAATGGCTCAAATATGAGAAAGCCAAACCCAGTTCCAACTTAGGCAAGAATAAGTTAAATTCGAGCCCTAGCCTCGACCAACTCCCCCAAAAATGCAACTGGCACCATCGCCACTGCTATGCTAAACAAGCGCCTCCCATCTTGAGAAGTATGAAAATTGCAATAGAATGGAATCGATGGATGAGGAAGCAGACTAATGAGGGTCAAAAACTTTTTGGCACGATTCGATACAAGACAACAGTTTCGGATGATCGGCGGTAGAAACTGGAAGTGACGACGATGGTCGACGGCGGTAACAATTTACGACAGCAGTGGACCTAGTCATGGGAAGTCGAAGAGATTGGCTCATTAGAAGAAGGTCTTCATGGTAAACAAAAGTGAAAGCAAAAAAGCAAAGTATAAAATTTTCTAAATTTTGAATATCTAACTTTCTGTGGGGACGAAAGCAGTCGGTACCGAGAGAGAGAAGTCGGTACCGAGAGGAATTTTCGACCATGAAATTTGAAAAAAGCACGTCAGAAGAAAGATCATTGTCAACTAAAGCATGAATCATTCTTCAAAACATAGATCTTGTCCTTAGCATAGAAAAAGGAATTTTGGCTAGGCAAAGCAGTTGAAGGAATATCTACTTAATGAGAGCACACTTCAAAACAATCTCTGCACGATTAGCTTGAATCACCAAATAGCGAGCCAGAACTTTCTAGATCTAGAGCATGCTTTGTTATCAACGAAAACTGTAGGGGCTAAGTGTTAACTGGGTTATTAACCAAGCAGATTTTTCAAAAGAAGTTAGAATGTCAAGATGAAGACTAAATGATTCATGAGCTTGGAAACACACTTAGAAGTGGTAGAAAAAGGAATCAAAATGTTGCAAGTCCATTGAGCAAACAAGGCCCTTTTTAACAAGATTTTTTAATACTCTTTGGACCTCTCAAACATCTTGCACTTCACATACTACTTCCAGCAATCATCGTCAGGTTACTTTTCCCAGAGAATAGATGAACAATGCAAAAGATTTGATGAGAAGAAAGCAAGAAAAACTAGATAGTACAAGCGCTATCAATGGAATCGTTGGGAACGACTCAACCTCTATAAAAAAGAGTTTGGAATATACCAAATCGGAGATAGGAAGGCAATACAAGAAAGGAAGATTATTTTTTCACCAATACAAACCTATCGGCACCTAGAGAAACCTCTCCATCCAAGAGGTCCATATTGGATTTAGGTCAGCATGCTCTCTCCTCTACCACTGGGCTAGCATTTGGACCTCGTACAACTCGAACCTATGCTTCTGAAGAGTGGTTTTCCCTATAATACCAGCCCTATAGCAACTAAAAAAGGATCTTCTCCTCTGTTCCAAACTCTGGATCTTTTTTACCTCCTACCTGTCTTCATAATATTCACTTAGGCGGATACTTTTAGCAGTTCTAGGCTTAAGTATTTGTCTGCCCCTTGTACTGTGACTCTAAATCTCTATCAAACTCATAATTCGTAATATAAAGCGGACCCAGGCTAGAGATTACTGAATCATTATAAATATCTAATGTGTTCTTTACCTTTTTGCATATACTCTTCCAGATCTATCCCTATAATAGATCATATTTAGGTGTTGTGCCACTTTTGGCATCAACAGGTTTTGAATGCCTTATATACTTTAAGTGCTATAATATGGTTTTCAAAAGTGTTGCGAAAATGCGATATACTTATTTCAAAAAATTTAAAATATTATTAAGATTAATAATTCAAATTAATTAATTAGTATTCAATTAATTAAAGTACATACATGTATAATATATTTATTTATTGATTAATTTATATATATATACTGATATATGTTTGTTAGCGCCAAAATTGGTCACTAACACCCAAATCCAAACGAAACCACCAAATACCAGTCACATCTCACAGATAGAATATACGTAGAGGATATTAATATGAAGAACGATAAAAAATTAAAACGAAAGCAATAAAGAACAAGAGATTTTTATAGTGGTTCGGCTAACTCCGGCCTACGTCCACTTTAGAAATTTCCTTTTTATTGCTGTAACAATCGATTACAGTTATAAAGTGGTAGAGTAGCCTTAGCCTTTAGAAAATAGAAAGCAAGAGAGCCGAAGAGAAGATCCCCCATCCGGAGACCCACATGCTATATTTATAGGCAAAACTTGAGCTACCAGGCTTCCTATGATGACCCACATTTGGAAGGTTTAAATGGACAATTATCCACACATGTCCGACTTAAACAATCCGGAACGTAGATAATCAATGGGTTAAATAAGAAAAATAAGAAGAGAAGAAGAAAACAAAACACAGAATCTTACAGCGGAAACGATAAAATATAATAATCAAATAAAAATTCAAAAGCTATTTAATACATCTGATCATAATCTATACACATTTATCAGAGTTATATTTATACATCAGGGATAAATAATCAATACAGTAGAATAGCATGATGCAGGGGATAATAATAATAATAGTAATATACCAAAACTCCGTCTTCGACCTCCAAAGAATAGTCTTCAATACGCTAAAAAACTCAGGGCTGACCCAAGCGTAATGAAAAAACAAAATACTTGAGTCAGGATTAAAATACTCTTATGTAAGTCAAATCGATATCACAATATGAATGCAATAACTTAACAGATGTTATGAGATTTTTCATCTCTTAAGGATCCGTTAAACTATTTATATGTAATAGTATACGTTGTAATAGATAATGTTTATCAATAAAATAAATATCAAAATAGCGTTAAGGCTTTACATTGATCCACCTTAACACATTTACATTTTTAAATCAAAGTCGTAATGGGCTCATATAAGGATAAATATGACAAGGCAGGTGAGGCAATGCCCAAGGTAGGATTCTACAGTCCACCCTTTCCGGCTGGTCGTAACCTATCCATGGCCGACCGCGACAATTAATCCAAACAACAATAAGGTGTACCCATCGAATCCGAAACCACAATAGCAATACGAGGGATCAACGTTGCTAGAGGTAGCTAACCTCAATGGCCAAACATAGGCTCCTGTTTTAGTCATTTTAATTATGATACGAATGTCAAGGCTATCCATCATCGTTCTCTTACTTCATTGCAGTAAACGTCGCCAATTCAACCACTACATTCTGGATATCATCCACCACGTACACAGTTTTCAAAGTGGTTCCAACATTGACAGAGAGTATGCCAATAAGACGTCCCAGTCTCTTTAACAACCAATCATTATTTTACACATCGGTTGGTTCTTTTACATTTCGAAAACATTTTGCACATGACATCAAAATATCATTTTCGTTTCCAAATCAAACCATTTCAAAATCTCCTATATTCGCTTTATAATCAAATTCATTTCGATATCATCATATATTCATTATCAATTTTGTCCGATAAATCAATTTCAATTCCAAAATTTGATTTAAATTCAATTTAGGTTATAATCTCCACTTTAACCTAGTTCGTATTTAAATCCAAGATTTAAATATAAATAATTTACCCTTCAACCAGTTTGAATTTAGAAAATAGTTTAAATAGTTTAAATAGTTAAATAGTTAAAAATAGTTTCATAGAAAATATTAAAATAGTTTAATCGAAAATATTTTGAATATAAAAATGGTTTATAGTAAAATAATTTGGAAGATCAAAATAGTTTGAATATTTAAAGAATATAGATTTTAAATCATTTATACTATAATATTCCTTTTTAAAAATAATTCCAAATACAAACCGGTCAACTTCCCAATTTCCTCCCCAAATCAATTCCCAATTCCATTCCGATTTAATTGATTCAATTCCCATTTCAACTCGAATAAATTTCGATTCCACACAAATTTCTTTTAATTCACAAATTACTTTCAATTTCAAATTCCATTTCTCAATTAGTTTAAACTCAATTTCAAATTTATTTCCACTTCTAAATTAATTTTCAATTCCAATTCCAAATTAATTTAAATTCCAATTTCAAATTAACTTACATTCCAATTTCAAATTAATTTAAATCCCAATTTCAAATTAATTTAAATTCCAATTTCAAATTTATTTCCAATTCCAAATTTGATTTCAAAATATCGATTTAAACACTTAAATCAAATTTACTTTCAATACCAAATTTTAAATCCAAATTTTAAATCCAAATTTTCAATTATAATTCGATTCTAAACTCAAATTTTGAAATATCATTTCATATCATTTTTTTAAATATTCAAAGTTCGAATAAAAGCCAATCCTTTAAAACAAATCCATTTCTGAAACTTACGTCCTATTCCGTTTATAACTTGAAATTTAAACTTCGATCAATTTGAAACAAATCTTGTTTATCAAGTTTAAATCCTAATATCCCGAGTTCCACTTCAAAATAATTCAATTTTCATAAATTTGATTTTATTATTAAAGTCGATTAATTTAAATAATTTCAAAACAACTTTTAAAATCATTTAATTTAACCAACCTGGTATCCATATATTATTTTCTAACTTATGGCCAAGCGGATAATTATTTCAATTTAATTTCAAGAATGGATATATATCATTTAGATCCGAATAGATGTCATAGGTATATATCATTTCAACCTATTTCTTAATTTATTCGAAATAATTCAATTTACAGTTTTATACACTGTAAATAATATACAGGGTGATAACATGATATATAAATAAACATCCAAAGTATCAATCAATAGCATCCATCTCAACCAATCATCCAAACAACCAATATTCACAATAGTCTACCAATTTCCGACAATTAAAAATCCTAAATCAATTTTTAACTATCAAAACTAAATTTTATCAATTTATTCGGATGTCAATCAAATGTCAAATTAAATTTATCCAACAATCATCAATCAATTCTAATTATTTCACGATATAAATTTTCTATCATAAGATATAATAGTCAAATGTGAGCATTAAAACACTCATCTTCCATTTGAAACTGAAAACAAATTTCAGTTTCAAATAAATTCAAATTTCCACTCCGAGCTGTAGACAACGATGATATGACTCCCTTGCAACTAGTCACCTTTGAAACGGATGTCATATGAAAAGGATATGATTTAATTAATATCAATATAATTTAAATTTTAATAACGCTAATTTACAATATAAAATAAATAAGGAAATAAAAATTAAAAAAATTCACGCTACCTCGTTTCTTCTACTCCTAGTCACGTATGACATCAGGCCCACATAATCCTTCTCCTTCAAGTAATAATCGTGACAACCTTATATAGTTTTTTTAACAATCGAAGCCTCCTATAGCTCACCGTCGATCGAAACTCCACGCGCCACCCTCATGCGCGCTGTCCCAACCTCCACACGCGCGTCGTCGCAACCTCCACACGCGCGCCATCGCGCTTGCGCACTATCTCACTCGCGCGCGCCCCAGCCGACATGCCTAGGTCGATCGATTTGAGATCGTCACTCATATATATAAAAAAATTCGAGTGCGTGTGATTTAGAAATAGAGGGGTGAGGGAGAGAGATGCGGCTAAAAGAGGGATGGGGTTGAATGAGTTTTTTATATATATATTATAATAATAATTAGAATGTATCTGATTCGATCGACCCGTAAAGCCACAAACCCCAAACGAAGTGTGCCGCCTAGCCTTCATAATGTTTTACCCCTATTCCGAACGCAATGGAACTATTCCTGAGGCCTAATTCGATCGTATTCAAAAGATATCTTTTCGAATCGAATAATTTTATTTAAATTTTGAATTTAAATTCTACGCGTTTCAAGCTTGTATGGTCAAACGACAAGTCCGATCGCTATGAAACTTGAAATCCAATAATAATTCACTATTACGGATCCGATGAAATTCGTTTCATCGAATTCGGAGACAGTGACCAAAATGGCTATTTTTACTCGTCAATAAAAATATAAAATTTCAAATTTTAAATTATTCACATTTAAATCAAATTTTAAATGTTAACCATCTTCATTTATATTTGAATAACATTTAAATCAAATCCCGATATCATTTCCCATCATCTTAAATACAGAACCAAATTATTCAAATAATTTTCAAAAATTAAATTTTAAACAATTTAATTATCCAATAAACCAATATAAATAAATCATTAAATTTTATTTATAACCATTTTTATTCAATGATTACATCAAGTTTAATACTCTAAAATAGCCAAAAATATGGATCGTTGCATACTCCCCCACTCAAAACTTTTCGCCCTCGAAAAGGTGTGAAATAAAGAATTTAACATACAATGGATTTTATTTAAAACAATCACTTATAAAACATAACAATCTTATTTGCGAAACTAATACTAAGCTTCAACTACGCCACTCCGATATCAGTTTTACGGAAAATATAACTTACATATATAAACAGGTTATAAAAAATTTTAAAACTCCAAAATTTTTCTAACTCCCGGATTTACGGAAAATTTCGACAAGTCTCCTTTGCAAGGCTCGATCGAATTTTTTTTACAATTCAATATATAACACAAATATAACTGATACATATCTAATATACATCTCATCCCAATGATGAAGCAACCCGAAGGGCAAAAATATAAAAATGCAATATGTAATTCGAGATACGTATCTTATTATGATAATACGAGCGAGTTTGCTCGTATTAAGCAAGCAAAGCATATAATAATCCACATATACGTCCAACAGTCTTCATATGTACCTATCTCGACTCAATTTGGAATGTTAGTTACTTATAATAAGATGTAGAACATGTATAAGTTACAATAAGTATAAAACGTACAATTTGAATCCAAATCTCAAACATGAGGACAAATATGCAACCATACAACCATCATATGCAATCAAAACAATTTAAACAAGGATTTACAACCAAATAAATCATTCCACAAATAAATATTCATTCAGTTCAATTCATAACTATTACAATTTACATTTCAATGTTAATATTTGATAAATACACTCTCATTCTTTTTTAACATTAAATTTTTATTAACATTTTATTTGTTCATTTCCAATTATTCATATCATCGAATCACTTATATTGGAGCACATTTGTTTCCAAATTCTTTCTCATTCATTTAAATGTTATTAAGCTTACATCCACTTATTTCATTTCAATCGTTCATATAATTAATTTCACATAAGTAATTTAATTCCATATCACATTCCATATATTCAAAATTGATTCACATTCAATTATTTATATTCACTTCGTTTATCATACAATAGATTTATAATTCATTCATTCGATTTTAATTAATTTGCGTTCAAAAATTTTGGTTTTAATTCATTCCTTTCTTCCAATTTTTTAACACTCGTTACAATTCAATATATTCATTTTTTTAATTCAGTTTGTGAAATTCCAATTTTGTTTCACTTTTTGTTTAACTTATTTCATATAAATTCATTGGTGAATCATTATACAATCACTCCAGGTAACGTTGCTTAAGTTGAATTTGTTTCCACTTAGTATATCCTTTTCTATTTATATACACTAACATCATTATAAATTAGCAAAGTTTATTATAAATATTTTATACAACTTAACTCACTTTTATTATTATCACTTCATATCTTATGTTATTATTAATTCATCGATGCACTTCATTTATTCAAATTCACATTATTAATTTACTAAAGTAAGTTTCATTTTATAACTTAATTCATATTAATAACCCTTTTTTCATAATTTGTTCATTCAACTTCTCTTAAGTCCACTTTAACTTATAATATATTTTGTCCAATAACATATTCCATTTTATATTAGTTAGCACAAAAAATTTCAGTTACTTCCATCCTTTAATTTATTTCATGAACTTATTACCTATGCAATTAGCTAACCTGCAATTTATTAAAATTCATTCCATTTGTATTTAATTCATTTTCACCCAATTTTAAATTAAATCCAACTACTCACAATAATTTATTTCTTCTTACATTCATTTATTTTTATTCAATTTCTCACATTCATTTTTTTTCTTCACACTTAAATTACATTTCATTTAGAAATTTAAGTTCATATTCATTTGATTAATTCATCTTATAGCTTAAATGAAATTGATTCACTTTACTAATTTATCTGCACTTAATATCTAATTAAATTATTTATTTAATATTAAGTAAACTTCATTTCAATTTTAATCCATTTCTAATTTTATTTATCTATTCAAGTCAAATTTTCTTAGCATTCCCATTTTACACACATTAAATTATTTTTTTAGCTTAAAATTCTCAAATCTGTAAGTTATACAATTTTTTTTCCATTCAAAATCCAATTTTGTTAATTTATTTCAAATGTAATTCATTTTATTTTAGCTTTCATGAATTTACTATATTTTACTAACTTCATTCACTAATTCCATTTAATCTAACAATGCTAAGCCAATTAATTTTATCTACTTAATTAAATGTTTAACCATTTTAAAATTTTACCTTTTCTTCCCTATTCAAATCTACAAGTTATAACCTTTTTGTCAATTTATAAGTTACGACTTATTTCTTATACACTATTTTTAATTATATGTACAAAACTATTTTCACACTCTTATTAAATCATACTTAGAGAACATTTTCCCACCATAAAACTTGTTTTGATTGAAAATAAATTTCTTTTGGTAGCAAATTTCACTTAGAAACTCGAAAATAAACACTAGCAATGTTGCAGTCAACCCCAGAATTATTTCCTAACAGCAAGCGAGTTTAATGCTTTTATTTATTCAAAAATCTTATCAAAATATATTTCTAGTTAAAACACTTTCAAATAACACTATTATTAAATTTTAAGCTTTGTAAAACAATTTTGAAAACAAAAGGTTTTGAATTCTAAAATCTCAATTTTTTTTTAAAATCATTTTTATATATGAGCTATATTATAATATACTTATACAAATTTCCTTAACTTATTTACCAAACAATCCCTTAATTACAACTTGGTCATTTTAATCAATTCTCATTTTAATTTTATTTTAATTCAATTTAATTTATTTATCAATGCTTCATAAAATAAAGTTTGCTAAGTATTCGTTTATTTTTCTTTTCAACCAATGATTGATGATAATTAAATACTATCGTCTCCTAACAGTTTACATTCATAAAAATTATCATTTATATATACACACACACACACAAACTTAGGTAAAATTATCTCATTTACCCTACCTAAAACAATATTATGTCGACTTGCCTCATGTAAGTGTTTAGAAACACCTATCGATAACACGGCGTCCCGCACATCGACCAGAATTCATAAACAACTCAACGGAAAAAGAAACATAATATGAAACATTTTATAACACTAACAAGTACGCTCTCTCATATATACACTCAAACAGACTCATTCTAGGGTATTACTACCCTATCACTAATGAGTCAAACCCTACAAAGCCAAGGTTATCGCTAAACCTTTGCTCTGATACCAACTGTGACGACCTACATTTCAGAAGGTTTAAATCGACAATTATCCATATATGTCCAACTTAAACAATCCGGAACGTAGATAATCAATGGGGTTAAATAAGAAAAATAAGAAGAGAAGAAGAAAACAAAACACAGAATCTCACAACGGAAACGATAAAATATAATAATCGAATAAAAATTCAAAAGCTGTTTACTACATATTTGATCATAATCTATACACATTTATCAAAGTAATATTTATACATCAGGGATAAATAATCAATACAACATAATAACATGATGCAGTGGATAATAATAATAGTAATATACCAAAACTTCGTCTTCGTCCTCCAGATAATAGTCTTCAATATGCTGAGAAACTCAAGACTGACCCGAGCGTGATGAAAAAAACACTCGAGTCAAGACTAAAATACTCTTATGTAAGTCAAATCGATATCACAATATGAATGCAATAACTTAAGAGATGTTACGGGATTTTACATCTCCAAAGGATCTGTTAAACTATTTATATTTAATAGTATACGCTATAGATAATGTCTATCAGTAAAATAAATATCAAAATAGCGTTAAGGCTTTACATTGATTCACCTTAACACATTTACAGTTTTAAATCAAAGTCGTAATGGGCTGGTATAGGGATAAATATGACAAGGCACGTGAGGCAATACCCAAGGTAGGATTCTACCAGTTCACCCTTTCTGCCTGGTCGTAACCCATCCGTGGCCGACGGCGACAATTAATCCAAATGACAATAAGGTGCACCCATCGAATCCGAAACTACAATAGTAATACGAGGGATCAACATTGCTAGAGGTAGCTAACCTAAATGGCCAGACATAGGCTCCCGTTTTAGTCATTTTAATTATGACATGAATGTCAAGGCTATCTATCATCGTTCTCTTACTTCATTGCAGTAAACATCGCCAATTCAACCACTACATTCTGGATATCATCCACCGCGTACACAGTTGCCAGAGTGGTTCCAATATTGACAGAGAGTATGCCAATAAGAGGTCCTGGTCTCTTTAACAACCAATCGTCATTTTACACACCGGTTGGTTCTTTTACATTTCGAAAACAATTTGCACATGATATCAAAATATCATATTCGTTTCCAAATCAAATCCATTTCGAAATCATCCTATATTCACTTTAAAATCAAATTCATTTCAAAATCATCATATATTCAAAATTATCAATTTTGTCCGATAAATCAATTTCAATTCCAAAATTTAATTCGAATTCAATTTAGGTTATAATCTTCAATTTAACCTAGTTTGTAATTAAATCCAAGATTTAAATATAAACAATTTACCCTTCAACCAGTTTGAATTTTAGAAAATAGTTTAAATAGTTTGAAATAGTTAAATAGTTAAAAATAATTTAATATTTAAATAGTATAATCGAAGATAATTTGAATATTAAAATGGTTTATATGGTAAAATAATTTGGAAGATCATAATAGTTTGAATATTAAAAGAATATAGATTTTAAATCATTTATACTAAAATATTCCTTTTTAAAAATAATTCCAAAGTCAAACGGATCAACTTCCCAATTTCCTCCCCAAATCAATTCCCAATTCCATTCTGATTTAATCGATTCAATTCTAATTTCAACTCGAATAAATTTCGATTCCCCACAAATTTCTTTCAATTCACAAATTACTTTCAATTTCAAATTCCATTTCCCAATTAGTTTAAATCTTAATTTCAAATTTATTTCCACTTCCAAATTAATTTCCAATTCCAATTCCAAATTAATTTAAATTCCAATTTCAAATTAACTATTCCAATTTCAAATTAATTTAAATCCCAATTTCAAATTAATTTAAATTCCAATTTCAAATTTATTTCTAATTCCAATTCCAAATTTGATTTCAAAATATCAATTTAAACACTTAAATCAAATTTACTTTCAATACCAAATTTTAAATCCAAATTTTCAATTATAATTCGATTCAAAACTCAAATTTTGAAATATCATTTCATACCATTTTTTTTAAATATTCAAAGTTCGAATAAAAGCCAATCCTTTAAAATAAATCCATTTCTATTTATGACCTATTCCATTTATAACTTAATATTTAAACTTCGATTAATTTAAAATGAATCTCGTTTATCAAGTATAAATTCTAATATCTCGAGTTCCACTTTAAAATAATTCAATTTCCATAAATTTGATTTTATTCTTAAAGTCAATTCATTTAAATAATTTCAAGAAAACTTTTAAAATCACTTAATTTAACCAACCTGGTGTCCGTATATAATTTTCTAACTTATGGCCAAGTGGATAATTATTTCAATTTAATTTCAAGAATGGATATATAATATTTAGATCCAAATAGATGTCATTGGTATATATCATTTCAACCAATTTTTTAATTTATTCGTAATAATTCAATTTACAGCTTTATACACCGTAAGTAATATACAGTGTGATAACATGATATATAAATAAACATCCAAAATATCATTCAATAGCATCCATCTCAGCCAATCATCCAAACTGTCAACATTCACAATAGTCAACCAATTTTCGATAAATCGGTAATTTTACTAGCAATTAAAAATCCTAAATCAATTTTTAACCGTCAAAACTAAATTTTATCAATTTATTCGGATGTCAATTAAATGTCAAATTAAATTTATCCAGCAACCACTATCAATTCTAACTATTTCACGATATAAATTTTCTATCATAAGATATAATAGTCAAACGTGAGCGTTAAAACACTCACTTTCCATTTGAAACTGAAAATAAATTTCAGCTTCAAATAAATTCAAATTTCCACTCTGAGCTGTAGACAATGATGATACGACTCCCTTGCAACTCGTCACGTTTGAAACGGATGTCATATAAAAAGGATATGATTTAATTAATATTGATATAATTTAAATTTTAATAACACTAATTTACAATATAAAATAAATAAGGAAATTAAAAAAATGCACGCTACCTCATTTCTTCTCCTCCCAGACACATACGACATCAGGCCCATATGATCCTTCTCCTTTAAGCAATAATCGCGACAACCTTGTATAATTTTTTTAACAATCGAAGCCTCCTATAGGTCACCACCAATCAGACCTCCACGCGCGTCGTCGTAACCTCCTCACGCTCGCCATCTCGCTCGCGCCCCCCCAACCTACATGCCTAGGTCGATCGATTTGAGATCGTCACTCATATATATATATATATATATATATATATATATATATATTCGAGTGCACGCGATTTAGAAATAGAAGGGAGAGGGAGAGAGATGCGGCTAAAAGAGGGAAGGGGTTGGATGGTTTTTTTATATATATTATTATAATAATTAGAATGTATCTAATTCGATCGACCCGTAAAGCCATGAACCCTTAACGAAGCGTGTCGCCTAGCCTTCATAATGTTTTACCCCTATTTCGAACACAATGGAACTACTTCTGACCCTAATTCGATCGTATTTAGAAGATATCTTTTCGAATCGAATTATTTTATTTAAATTTTGGATTTAAATTCTGCGCATTTCATGATTGTACGACCAAACGACAAGTCCGATCGATACGAAACTTGAAATCCAATAATAATTCACTATTACGGATCCGATGAAACTCATCTCATTGAAATCCAAGACAGTGGCCAAAATGGCTATTTTTACTCGTCAATTAAAATACAAAATTTCGAATTTCAAATTATTCAGATTTAAATCAAATTTAAATGTTAACCATCTTCGTTTATATTTTGAATAACATTTAAATCAAATCCTGATATCATTTCCCATCCTGTTAAATACATAATCAAATTATTCAAATAATTTTCAAAAATTAAATTTTAAACAATTTAATTATCCAATAAACCAACATAAATAAATCATTAAATTTTATTTCTAACCATTTTTATTCAATAGTTACATCAATTTTAATACTCTAAAATAGCCAAAAATACGGATCGTTACACTTCCTAAGTGATGTGGGCCCACTAAGGCCATCACCGAACCATTCCTCCCATACCGAACGACCATCAATGTCGAACGACATACATGGCCGAACTCCTTTGACCGACCCACTCGTGACGCTGAACCACCTCGACGCCGAACCATTTTGACCGAACCACTTCGACCGAACCACTTCAACTCGCCGACTGTACGACATCCTCTCCTTGACCGAGCGGCATTCGATCGAGCCGCTCCAATTCGGCATACCCATGGATTCACAATATAATCATGGATTCGATCAAGGCCGAACGACACCATCCTGACCGAACCGTACCTCCCATGCCGAACAACATCATTAAGGCTGAACCACACCATTATGCTGATCCAGTTCACCCCTGAGCCTTTGACATAGCTGAGCCACCCATGCTGAGCCTCCTTGCCGAGCCACTTATGTCGAGTCACCTAGAAGACCTGAAGAAATCATCCATACGACTCGAAGCTTGACTTCATATGACTCGAAGCAAATGCAGGGCGACTTGCGACTCATCAAAACCCTAGTTTCAAGTATCTAATATCCTTCGTCCATCGACTATGCCGAATCCAGAATGTAAATACATGATTATTAGCCATCCTTGATCATCCATCCATCTAGTCAACTAAATCCATCATAACCCAGCCTCAATGTACGAGCAATCGATTTTGTTGAATCCGTCTGTCTGTGGCCTTGCTAAAAGGCGGGTTAACAATGTTACATTATCTTGAACTATTTAAGATGATGTAGATATATAGGTATATACAAAAGAAAATTTCCAAATTAATATTAATTAAATTATTTAATAAATAAGTTAATTAATAAAAGACAAAATACATACATATATGCACATGTATATACACATGTACGTACACACACAAATATATATAAAGATATATGTGTATAACTTTTAATATTATAGTATTTATATTAATTTAAAATGTTTAATTAAATAACATAAAATTAATTAAAGTTTTAATCAATTGAATTAATTAAATAATATTTAATTAATATAATATACATAAGATTGTTACATAAGTTAATTTAATCGTAAAAATTATTTAATAATTAAACTTATATAATATGCATGTATAATAAAAGGTGGAACAATAAAAAGCCAAAATGATATTTAAGGAGTAAATACATACATATAGTAAATATGCCATAATTTCATGTGTGTCTGACACCTGAATCATGAGGTTATTTCAAAAGAAATACATTTTTCCCAAATCGATATCACTCGATTACGTACGTTAAATATTATTAATCAATATTATGAAAGTTATCCTTTACCATTTATATATTAATAAATTATTTGCATACTCTTTGGTAGTTGAGCAAACTAAAGCTAGGGATGTTGTGTGTAGTATTATTCATATATTATTAGACAACAAAAGGTACATGTACATATTTATTGAGAAAATTGATGGTACGTACATTTATACTTAGGCCCTCGTGAAATGGTGGCTATGAGTGAACAATCTCTTTCAATTTCTTGAGCAAACTCAAAGTCTAGATTGAGATTAGAACAAAGACCATGGGTTACGAGCTGTATATGGTACAACGAATAATGTGTTTTCCATCGCTTGCGGGCCTATGATTTGTTGAGAAAACTCAAGATAGGAACTCCAAGTAAGCAAGTTTTAACGCCTACTAGAGAAATTAAAATATTTCTATATTTTTCATAGGGTTTTGGGAAACATAAAAAGCTAGTAGGAGGTATATTAGAAAATTGAAATGGTAACATTTAACATTTCTAATATTGTAAGAACATTTTCTATATAAAGTTAAAATAATCTAAATCAATGAATTTGTGCAACTAATTTATTGGACAAAATGTTCGTTGGTTGAATTATATAATTGAACATAATTAAGATTGACAAGAGATAAAAAAAATATACTTACTTTTAAATCCTTTGACATGTTTTCATTTCAAAACCCATGCAAGTACTGATTTACAAAAACACTAAAACATTCATGCCTCAATGCATAAGAATTTATTTATCTGAGATAAATGGAATGAATAGTCAACTCTACTTTATAAAGTGATATTGGAAAAAAGAATTACATAAATACTAGTAGATACTTAATATAGAATGAGAAATGTAATTTTTTTCAATTGTGGTTTTTATATAGAAAATTGTTTTTTATATAAGACATTTCTACGAGTTTAAGTTATTTGATCAAAAACTTCCAATTATAAACTAGTTATATTAAAAGAATGAATAACCCATAATGAGTTATTGAATGTAGCTTTGTATTTCATAAGCTATTATAGTAATGATGGAAATAGTGGGAGCACGCCATGTAAAACTTAGCAATGGATGCATCAAGGTATAAAAAAATTTTGCGTAAATATACCAAACATTATTTTAAAATAATAATTAGTTTTGGTATTAACTGAAATGAAGATAGTTTAATTTTATGATGAATGTTTTTGAATATCATTATGATATACATCTATTAGAATAACATTATTTGTTGCATTAGCTGGATAGCTCAAAAGTATCTATAATTTGTACAACTATTTTGGAATTAAGGACAAAGAGCTCATTTAGTTGGAGCGACGTAAGAGTTGGTGAACTCTTCTGATTGAAACATAAAGATATATGTAGTCAAAAGTTTAATAATACTAAAACGGTTCCACATACATCATTTTATTCACAAATGAATTAACATTAAATAAACATGTCTATCTGACATAAAAGTAATATATTTATGGTAAGTTCATTAAATATATTATGGTACTACAAACCATAATGTGCAAAGGAAAATTTTAATTTAATTTAATTTAATATGTGAGTATATCAGAAAGCGGTTCCAAAATACCTAAAAATGAAAAAATATTCAATTTCAAAACTCACGTCTCTCTATAACACATAATGATGTACTGTAAGGAGTAACCGAACTTTGTTGAATAAAGTACGACTGATGATGAGTAAAATCAGGTTAACTTCTTTCTGTAAGGTCGAGTACTTAAAAGTAAGTATACAGGGTTGGTTCAATTTCATCTAAAATAAAGTTTACAAATCCGACAACATAGAGTTAATGAAACAACCTCTATATATAGTAGGTCAAGGGGTTGACAGGCTGTGTGAGATGAAAGGCTACACGTGATATTTACCTATAAGGGATCTTATATGAAATGCCCCAAAGAAGTTTTGGATCGATCATTATTGATTGACCAATTTATGTTATAAACATAAGTTAAGTAAACTTAAAAATAAAATCCATTTTATACACATGTATAAAAAATTCATGAAATGTTTATGAATGCCAGTTCTGTTTAATAAAAAAAAATCTATTGTTTCAAGAAACACCATCTCCATAAAGAAGGAATTTATTTTAGAAATTCATGGTCATAAAATGGATTTGGATACGATCCAAAAATGAACCCAATAACGAAGAAAGCAATGAAATTTATTGAACTAAATGTACACGACACATTATAATGTCTAATGATAAATCTCACACATTAAAAAAAGATTATGAATTTTATTATTCTCAAGAAAAGCACTTCTCTGGCCCTAAGTAAGCCATTAAGAGTATTCACTCTACCACGTGACATGATGCGCAAATCTGGAATACATTCCAAGTACGTTATCAAATATGCTTTTGATATTGGTAACCGAAAGGATATGATCCATTGGCTGCAAAAACATTTTCGGATAGAGATCATTGCGATTGGAATATATGCATATTGATAAGAATAACATTATAAGTTCCAATTGTTGAAACTAACATGAAAGATTCATCATTCAACATGATGTAGTTAATTCAAATTTTACTCATAAAATTTATCGCTTAGTATGATTTTGAGTTTTTGTAATTATATGTTCAAACAAAAAATTCTAAATATTGAGTTAGAATAAACTCTTTACACATAACAATCAAAATATCTCAAAGTCAATCGAAGTGATAACTGAGTTTGCGAGTATTGGATATGGTCAAAGAAATGATACAGAAATATTGTCCTATAAGCATCAAAGTTAAGTAAGTATTTTGATAGAGAAACAAATAATTTTGAATTTTAGTCAAGATGCAGAGGAAGCATGTGACTATAAGAATGAATGTTAATAGCTGCTAAAATATATTACTAATACAACATATTATAATTGTTAACGTTGTGTTCGTGTCAAAATCATTTAAATTTTTGTTTGATACTCAATATTGGATTAGAAAATAACATCTTATATAACTAGTATGAAAAGGACAATGGGACTATCTCAAATGATATACACATGCACAATATTAAAATTGTTTAATACCGAGCATGTAAGCTAGGTTCTTTATTTATTAGCAATAGGAATTATCATAATTTTTGTATTGCCTACAGTATCACACTTCGCTCATGTAATAACCTGCATATTTAATGATAATATATTTAAATAGTTAATTTAAATATTAAGTCATAATCGGATTGGAAATTCAAAATGTGACTTTTCGTATACGATCGAATTAGGACTCGAGACCACTACTGTTTAGTCCGAATCTACGTTGTGAATTTGTTTGAGTATAAGCATCGATGTATTCCGACCGATGGATTTTCAGTTAGTAGCCTACGTTTGATTCGTAAATCGATCTAAAAGGCTAACTTTTGTATACGATGGAATTGGCTCCTGAAATTTTTTCCATTAGATTCAAAATGGCAATTGGAGCTTGTTTAAATAAGGTTCGGTATGTTTGGAGCTAGGAATTTTCGGAAATGAATAGTGCCAGGTGGAGAGGATTCGGTCTTAGCCCAACAATAAGTAGATAAACCACTTCCCTCTTTCATTTCATTCTTCATTCACGTTCACTCTTCTCCCTTTCCTTTAATGGTTTCTCTAAGTACTCCTTAGTCACCTCCATAATCCCCAAACCCATTAAATAAATTTCCTAAAATCAAATAAAAATCATCAAAATTCCTCTCTTCCAATTCTCTACCAAACCATGAAGGAATTAGCTTGTATCGGAGTATTAGTGTTCATTTCAAAATTTAAAGTAGGCAAGATTTAGGTTTTGTGATTTGGAGCTTGATTTGGAGAAGAAGAGGTGAGTGAGATAGTTCTCCTTATCGATTTTTGTGTTATACTTCATATTTTAATTTACTGCATAACATTGAATCATATGAAGTGATTTCGAGAATGATTAGGTTAGTTTACATCAGTATTCATGTTATAGACATGTTTTCCTTAGCTAATTAACTATTAAAGAGCCTAATTGCTATATTTTGAAAAGTTAATAAGCCTAAGAATTGATTTGGGGTTAAATTGGGTGGTTGTTATGATGTTATGATTTGATTTGAGATTAATTAAGCAGTGTCATGATGTGCACGTTATTAGATTATATCAATTAATCCATATAAATTGATTTGAAGAATGTTAGTAAGCTAATTTAAGTTGTATGTGAATGCTACACTTATTATTAAAGTGATTAGAGACTAATGAAGCTTAATTAGTATTTATAAAATGGTTTCATGATTTTATAAATGAAGAATATATTTTATAAAATAGATATGAGATTATATAAAATAGTAAAATGACGAATACTTGATTCTCAATGAGGAGAAATAAGTATTTTAAAGGGCCAAATTAATTTACAGGCTAGTATTGTATTTTATAAAGTGGTTTATGAGCAATTATGATATTTTGTAAAATGATATAAGGACGTGTTTCATTTTTATTTGAAAGGAATTCAGTAAATAAAATTAAGTTTTGATTTAAGTAATAATTGAATTACTTATACGTATATGTGCACGAGCGGGTATATATACGTGTATTTGGAGCTAAGCAGCCGTAAAAACAATGATTATATTGCAGTTAAAATTGTTGTGTGATTGTTTGTTTGTATAGATATGCAATTGTTTGATTATATAGAAATATTATTGATTAGAAGTTCATTGTGGGCATTTCACGTCGTCATAATGACCATCATGTGCGCTAAGTTGTGTGAGAGTATACCGGGTTGAGTAGTTATCCTGGTGAAGCCCGAAATATGATTTGTGTTTTGTTGTGCATTGTCACGAACATACGTGCCTAGGCGTGCACAAATGAGTGCATTAACACAGGTATGGGCTACACATAAGAAAAGAAAGCTAGGAATGACATTTTGGCATGTTAGAGGATGCTGTGTCACTACAATTGGCCATTGAACTCTACTCCTGAAAATAGCTAGTTTTTGGTAACGAAAACGTTTAAGGAAAACCGCCCATTTCAAATTATGTAAATTCATTGTTTGAGACCTCTAGATTGAAGAGAATCTCACCACAGTCGCTACGGAAGAGATGATGAGTCGTTTAGAGCTATGGATCAAAAGTTATGGGCGTTTGAAGATTCAATTCTACCCATAGTAGGTTTTTAGATGTCTGCGACACTTGCTACATGTCTGAGATGAACTTGGGTACAAACAAAGACATTGTCGCAGACGTCTGAGAAATGTCACGGACGTCTGAGGCCTGCTGTTTGAGTTTTTTGATTGAAATTTCAAAATGCGATAATTTTCCCATATGGACTTGGATTGAGGCACCATTTGGACCACTATTCATCATTTTTGAGGGCTACCATCTATAAAATTTTGGTAGGCTTTCAAGTAGTTTGATTTCAAGGCCTATGCGGGATCCAGCCCGGCACGTATTCCAAAACCGTAGATTTTTGGTAGACCTAGAGGGTACACCATGAGAGTATTTTGACATTCGGATCATGCGTTCAAATTGGAATACAATTTGGGTTAGTACGGGGTTTTGTTAGAGTTTGTTCGGTGGGTTTTAGGCCATGGTGACTGGAGCCGTGCATGGCAATCCTATACCATTTGTGGTTATAGTGGGCTGGCTAATGGAGTTCCCAAGTAGCGAGTCATCTACAATTTCGATGATAGCGTGCTGGGACATAGAGTTCCCTAGTAGAGAGTGATCTAGGTTTTTATATAATAGTGGGTGGACACTTAGAGTTCCTTAGTAGCGAGTCATATACGATTTGTGATGATAGCGGACCGAGACATGGAGTTCTTGAGTAGCGAGTCATCTATGATTTTGATGATAGCAGGCTGGGGCATAGAGTTCCCTAACAGCAAATCATCTATGTTTTGGCTTAGCAGTAGTGAATATATGCATTGTGGCATACCTATTTGGTTTTAGCTGTTGGGACTATACACGTTTGGGCATATCTTATCGATATTAGTGGTAGTAATAATTGCTTTGGGGCCATGGTTTGATCATGGTATATTGGTATTGTATTATTAGGATTTTGTTTTAGTGTGGTGCAATGAGATATTGTGTTAACTTGTTGCTACAGGGGAAGAGTAGGTTATAGTACGGTCCTCTACTTTAGAGATCAGATTTGCTTTGGCACGTAGTGCAGCATGATAGGGGGTTCTCACTTTGTGTTCCGAGCAAGTGACTTTTCCTCCTACACGTCCTTCGGGTTGGTGCAATCGAGTGGCTAGCCATAAAAGCAAGTTACGAGGTACTAGTTTATGCCATAGTGGTTGTACCCACTACTATAGGACCGCAGACCCGGTCATTATAGTTGGTATTAGAGCTTAGGCTCAATACTCAGACCAAGTAGACCAGTTTGAGTAAATCAATCTTGTCAAAGGAGATAGTTTGGGAGAGTGTACTTGTGTTTTTCTACTACATAATACTGTATACACTACTTATCTTCTAAACTTAAATTATTTCTACCACTAGTTGTTAAGGTATTTTTGTCATGTTATTCGTATGGGCAGACGAAACATGCGAACGACTATGGATGGGTAGTCTGAGATGCATGATTTGTTCAAAGACTACTTAGCTACGGCAAAAGATGTTCCGTCACCCATGAACATTTCCATTTGATTTTGGTAATCGCCATAAGTGGGGTGGCATTTCAGGCATTGGTATTTTTTAGCTCCACCGGATTTAGACTCTTCAAAAGTGTATGGGAATTTCCCTAGCCTTGGAAGGGTGCAATATTTAGGTCTTGAGACTATTGGTGAGACATGTTCTTTGACACATGCATGAAAAGGCTTCCATCGATATAAGTCTAGGGAATGTTCTCGTAAGTGAAATTATTTATCCGTAGTTAGGGAAGGAAAACCTTATCTGTATAGGGTGTAGTGTTTTTGTAGCTGATAAGAAGACCTACAATTTGGAATTTATTCAAGCATTGTTTTAAATTCTCATCTCATTTTTGAGATTGAGAAGAGAGTTTAGCTTGAGCGTTTCATCCATCATCCTGAGCATATTAGCTTATCAGTGTAGGAGTATCGACTAGTTCAACCATTTGTTTTGGATTTGTTTTGGAGTTTGAGTTGGTTGGTAAGCTATTGCCGTAGGCAAAGAGATTTGCCTTTGGTCTTAAGCATTGGTTGGGGGTTCATTGGTTAACCTTATCCCTATTAGGGACCACTTTTAAATATCTCGTGGAGATGGTTCTCCTTGGTGGGAATGTCTGTATGATACCATTAAGGTAATAAAAATGGAAAGCAATCGAAACTCCAACAGAAGCGTAAATACAATTATACAAGGAAGATTGAGCTTGTTCGAAAAAGAAAAGCTGGCCTGATACGTCAATCCTGCGGAACATAGGAGGCATTTTGCTTTGGAATGTCTCTTAGCTAGAGTGAAGTGTAGTGCTTCCGTTTTGATTGATCACTTGAAGAAGGACTGTCCAAATTTTTCATAGGGTGTATATGTGATGATGATTTATGCCACTCAGGCATTACTAAGTACTAGCAAGCTTGCGGTTCAGGAAAATCAAAAGGAGCTTATATAGTGAGGCATGTTTTATTTTTGGGAACTACTATTCCATTCAACACTTGAGTGGTATATTTATTTGTTGCTAGTTACTCGATAGATAGGCAAAACTTGACACCTTTCTTTGTAGGTAAATTTTTCGATAGATATAAACCTTGTATGAGTCGCTATAGTTGCAAAACTAAGGTGAAGTAACTCATGCATTACCATTCGAATTGATGCATAAGCTTTCAAGTTGAGTAGGTTCGACCGATGAAGTGTGACTTGGATTTATATCTAGGTAGGGTATGGTGGATGCCTATTAACGAGCAGATATCGAGCAGATGACTTTTAGGCGATTGTCTTGAGTCATTCGTGTTATAATTATTTTCCTTTGTGTCAGTAAACCCAAGGTGATGGGAGAAATTTCATGTGCCGAAAGGAATATTTTCTAAAGATTTGTCCAATCACGTGCCAATTCTTAACTTATAGTTTATGCACAGAATTTTCAAGTGATTTGCACTAGTTAGCATAAGGGTTTTCACTTGATTAGATAGATGAGCACTTGAGTCAGATTTTTGGGATGACTAAGAGATTTCTAAAACACGACCTTGGTCATGCTAGGAGATTTTAGTAGTTGGATCACAGAACCGGATCGAAGTTCGCATGGATGGAGTCAGAAGGCCGACCCTAATTTAGCGAAGAAATCTTGTGAGCAAACATAGGGCTGGAACAGACATTAGAATGATCTTTAGTGATTATAAAGTTTTAGCGTAGTATAATTATTGCATCAGATAGTTTAGGGTAGGGTTTTTGAACTAGTTTTGTGGCGATTTGGATAATCTCCTATGTGACATGATGATACTTGCTTAGATGAGCGTCATAGAGCACTTAGCATACAATCCTTATTAACATTATGCCGTCAAGATGAGTTTGAACCCAAGTAAACCCATAAATCAATAAATCTTCGTTTTTAATGATGATTTAATTAGTATAATTTTCTCTTTTAGGTAATGAGTTCTATCCGAAAGAAAAAGGAAAATTGAGGCATTGATTGTTGGATTTATTTGAGAGGTTTAAAACTCGATGATTCCATATATCGTACAGATTTTTCAAATTTGTGGATGGGAGGTGCAGTAGTTATTCACGTGTTATATTCATGAAAAAATTCGCACCATTTAGGCATTTATTCCTCTTGAATTACTGACGGGCTCATTGCAGTTTATGGTTCAACTTGCGCATTTGACTCTTGATGGTTACCGAGCATGTTAGTGTATTTTAAATATTTCATTGCTTGTATTCTTATTTGTTGCTTGTTGTTGTTTGTGCTTGCTATTGTTTGTTGTTTATTATTGGCCGTTGCTTGCTATTGTTACTGCTGCTTATGTTTGATTGTTATTGTTTGCTGCTTTCTTATTGATGCTATTATCTATTGCTTTTGTTGCTAATGTTTAATCGTGTTTGTTATCGTTATTAGTTGACTTGATGTTGGATGATTTTGTTGCTTGCATATTTGGTAGTTTGAGTGCTAATTATTATTTCTTATCATTATCGGCTATTGTTTGATGGTTTCTTATCGCTTATAGTCATTGGCAGACTAGAGATTAATTATATGAGATATTTAAGTGTATGCCATTTAATTGGCAATGATGGATTCCTACCTTCGAGGGTTTAATTCAAGGCACATATAGTTATATGAAATGTATCGGTCTTATTGTAGTGACCGAGTGTAGTATTGATCTTATATTAGTGATCACACATTGTATTGGCCTTGTATTGGTGGTCATGTAGAACATTAGCTTTGTCTTAGTGGCCATGTCTATTATTAAATCGAGATAGATGTTTGAGCACATTAGTGTACTGGCCTTGTTTATTTGGATTTTTGGATTGCAATAAGTGTCCATTATCGTCTCCACATGTTAGTAATGGTGGGTATTGATTTGTATTCCTTAGCTATTTAGAGTAGATCGCATCATCCATGCCTACTATGGGATGAGATAGGATCTATACGAGTCCATCGCCATTTGACGTGACTTGGAGTCGGAAGCACTTGAGCTTACTCTCTAATTGATTGTCATGTATGACTATGGTAGTATCAGTTACTACATTAAGTTTATACATGTTTGAATTCTATGTTAATGCACAATTCTCTTTATATAGTACAATTTGGTACCTGAGAACTGATGTATAGCTGTTTAAATGCTTATTTTCATAGATTGGCATTTAATTAGCGAGAAGCTTTCTTAAGGGAGGTAAGAATTTTTGGGAAATGTGGGATGATGTAGGACATCGCATATTTCATAGTGTGTGTGTGATGCATTCCAATCTATGGAGGTACCGTTGAGACTTTCAAATACTGAGATTCGAGAAGTTTGATCAATCCTATTACTTTCTCGTACTTATGTGAATTTCGAGAATGAAATCCTTTTAAGGAGAGAAGAATGTAACAACCCTCATACTTAACGATAATATATTTAAATAGTTAATTTAAATATTAAGTCGTTATTGGATTAGAAATTTAAAATGTAACCTTTATCGAATAAGGATTCGAAACCACTTCTGTTGAGTCCGAATAGATGTTGTGAATTTTTTTGAGTACAAACATCGATATATTTCGATCGATAGATTTTTAGCTTGTATCCTATGTTCGGTTCATAAATCGGCCCAAAAGGCTAACTTTTATATACAATAGAATTAGGTCTAGAAACCTTTTCATTGGATCCGGAATGGCATTCAGAGCTTGTTTGTGTATAAGATCCGATATTTTGGAGTTAGGAATTTTCAGGAATGAATAGTGCCGGGTGGAGAGGATTTGGGCTTAGCCCATTAGTTAGCTATAAGTGGCTAAACCCCTTCACTTTTTCATTTCATTCTTCATTCATGTTCACTCTTCTCCCTCTCCATTAATAGCTTCTCTAATTACCCTTTAATAACCTCCTTAATCCCTAACCGTACGCCCATAAAATAAATTTCCTTGATCAAATAAAAATCACCAAAATTCCTCTCTTCCAATTCTCAACCAAACCCGCGAAGAAATTTTCGTAGGCCGGAATATTGGTGTGCATATTGAAAGTTAAAGTAAACAAGATTTGGATTTTGTGATTTAGAGCATGGTTTGAAGAAGAAGAGATGAATTTGACGGTTCACCTTATCAATTTATGTGTTATACTTCATATTTTCGTTTATTCCTTAATATTGAATCATACGAAGTTATTTGGAGAATGATTAGGTTAGTTTATACTTGTATTTACGTTATTAACATGTTTTCCTTAGCTAATTAATTTTTTTAAGACTTTAATTACTGTATTTTGAAAAGTTAATAAGCCCTAAAATTGATTAGGGTAAAATTAGGTGATCGTTGTGATGTCATGGCTTGATTTGGGATTAATTAATTAGTGTAATGATGTGCTCATCATTAGAAGATATTACTTAATACATTTGAATTGATTTGAAGAATGTTAGTAAGCTAATTTAAGCGGTTTGTGAACTCTACACTTACTATTAAAGTGATTAAAGACTAATGAAGTTTAATTAGTATTTATAAAATGGTTTCATGATTTTATAAATGAAGAATATATTTTATAAAATAGATATGAGGTTATATAAAGTAGTAAAATGATGAATACTTGATTTTCAACAAGGAGAAATAAGTATTTTAAAGGGCAATGGCCCAATTTACAGGCTAGTATTGTATTTTATAAGGTGGTTTATGAGCAAGTATGATATTTTGTAAAATTATATAAGGATGTGTTTCACATTTATTTGAAAGGGATTTAGCAAATAAAAGTAAGATTTGATTTAAGTAATGATTGAATTACTTATTCAAATATACGTGTACATATATGTGCATGAGCTGGTATATGTATACCTGTACTTGGAGCTAAGCAAAAATGAAAACAAAGATTATATTTTTGTTAGAATTGTTGTGCGATTGTTCGTTTGTATAGATATGCAATTGTTTGGTTATGTAGAAGTATTATTGATTACAAGTTCATTACGGGCATTTCACGTAGCCATAGCGACCACCATGTGCGCCGAGTCATGTGAGAGTATACCGGATCGAGTAATTATCCCGGTAAAGTCCGGAATGTGATTTCTGTTTTTTTATACATTAGCATAAACATGTATGCATAGGCATGCATAAATGAGTGCATTGACACAAATATGAGCTACGCATAAGGTAAGAAGGCTTGGAATGACATTTTAGCGTGTTATAGGAGACCGGCTCACAAAGATTGGCTATTTAACTCTACTCGCCCAAAGAGTTAGTTTCCAGTATCAAAGGCATTTAGGAAAATCACCTGTTTCAAATTATATATATTCATGGTTCGAAACCTCTAGCTTGAAGAGTATCTTTCCATGGGCACAACGGAAGAAACGGTGAGTCGTTTAGAGCTACGGATCAAAGTTATGGGCATTTGAAGATTTACTTCTACCCACAACAAGTTTCCAGATGTCTACAACACTTGTCAGACCTTTAAGTTGAACCTAGGAACAAATGGCAACATCTCTCAAACGTCTTAGACAATGTCACAGACGTTTGAGACAATGCCACAGACGTCTGAAGCTTACTATTTGAGTTTTTCGATTGAAATTACAAAATGTGATAACTTTCTCATACTAACTCGAATTTAGACACCGTTTAGACCAGTGTTCATCATTTTTTGAGGGCTTTCATCTAGAAAAATTTGGTAGATTTTGAAGCCCTTTGATTTTAGTTCCCAGGCGAGACCCACCGTGGTACGTATTCCAAACCATATAATTTTGGTAGACCGGGAAGGTATACTGGGAGAGTATTGTAAAATCCTCTATCTTGAGGCTCAAAGCTAAGTGCCACAGATATTGCAGTCATCCTAGTATTGATTTCCTGTGACAAAATATGGTAATGTTAATGGTATCCATAATATCATAAGTGCATGAATATGAAATAAAATCAACACAGAATTAAACATATTTTCTAATTACATTTCAAATCCACGATTCATATTCAGATACATATTACCAAAACTTTTCCTAAGTTTTGATCAAATACAATTATTACACATTATGCTAAGAGCAACATATGAAGATGCCCCCTTGGACGATCATAGTACTAAATAAACATATCAGTCATATTACATCATAGCAGAAATAAAACAAAGTTCTCCTGCATAGCTAGCTTTGTCTCCTGCACGTTGTTTTTACCTAATTGGACACAACACACTTCGGATGTAACTGAAGAGATTAGAATGGAGAAATTAAATTGAAAAAAGGCTGATCTAACAATCACATTAAGAAAAGTAAGCAGTGATAGAAAATGACAAGGATTTATAGTGGTTCAGTGTTGTAGCCTATGTCCACTTTGAATAGTTTGCTATTTATTAATGATTCTCAAATGAGTTACAACAGTATGATAACTATCACTCAAGTTACAAAGGAGTTCCAGCAGAGTAACGGCTTAGATGTCCCATAGGTCCTTTTTTATTTGGCGTAGGGGTGCATTTATAGGAGTAGATTTGGAAATATCTGCCTCAAATCTCAGAATACCCTTTCTCACACGTAGGTGGGCCTACGTGATCGATCTGGAGTTGTTTGGGATCGATCCCTGTTGTCTTCGTATCGATCAAGATTGGCTCCAATTGAGCTAGATCGATAATGGACGTTCTTTGTTGATATGCAAGTTCTTGTTAAAATTTCAAAGCATTCGGACTTGTAGTTTGAGAGATATGGTCGATCCAAGATTGAAGTTGATAACGAGGCTGAAGGATATGCATCGGTACGTGCGTATCGATGGTCGTCAAAACAATGCATATCGATTAATAGCGTGTCAATGACGTGGCACTGGAGATCCACATTTCATGCTTATAGACCATTTCCTTTTGTTTGACTTATTCCTTCATATCAAATTGAGTCCACGCTCTTCGTATAGATGCCTATCCCCTTGCTTTGTATCGATCGACTGGTTGATCGATATGATATATGCAGAAGTATGATCGATACGAAATGGGTAGTTTTGAGCAAATGAACTATGGTCGATCCGAGAAGTGCTATTTCTTGATGGATACGAAGTGGATGGATGCCGAGTGATGGACTTGTGCTCATTTCAGATCGATATGGATGGATACAAAATGATGGATGTGGACTGATGGGTACGAAATGGATGTGTTCTTCATGGATCTTGATCGATCCATAACTTGAGCATACGAACTTCGATTGATCTGAAATTTGGATTGTTGCCTTTCATAGCTTTGTTTGTCATACAATGCTAATTGTAGCCCGATCCGGACTCGGATCAAGTTTGCCTGTATCGTTCATAAACCTGTAGATAACTGATCTCCGAGGTAGATTGTATTTAGTTTCTAGTCAAGTTCTTGGTGTCACGACCTTGCTACAAGGTAGGATAACACACATCTTCGGAAGTATATTCGTCCAACCTACTAAATCTCAAGTCAGACATAAAGCCTGGTGTGAACAACACTACTAAATCTCAGGTAACTTGTATTAAGTGAGACCACACCGCTTTGCAGAATTGGTTTCTCCTCACTAATATCTAAGGCTGTTAATTTTGTACGAGTGTCTGATGTCCGTTCATGTCCGTAATCGAAATACGTCTGTCCGAGTCCGTTCGGTTTTCATTAAGGACACGAGCTAAGACAACAAAATTCGTATGAGCAAATATATTGTCTGATCTGAGTTCGTTCGAATTCGTCCGAATTTCTTATAATTTAGTGTACCCGATGGAAATTCTATTAAATAACATAAAGTTTGATGTAAATACAATGTACGTTCGTGTCCGTTTGAGTCCATGTCCGAAAAATGTATGTACGAACCCATCCAGTTTCATTTAGGACATGAGCTAGGACAACTAGGACAACAAAATTTGTACGAACATAAATCTCGTCCGGTCCATGTCCGATCCAATTTTATTTATGAGATAAATTGAACACACCTCCGTCTGGTCCAGTCCGACCGATTTACACCCCTACTAATATACCTTTTAAAACAAGTCTTTTGAAAATTGGAATCCTGCAATCAAACTGATTAAAGCAGTAATAGAAATATCTTATATGTACACAAATCAGGTAGACTATCTGTCCGAAAAATGTTGTTTTGTTTGGCTAACTACTAACTGTTGGCTGACACGGGCCTACTAGACAAAATAATTAATCTAACCTCTATTAAATACACTCCTGGATGATCTATCCTTAACTCACTTTTCCCAGGGTCAACTGATCCTAATGGTTTTGCAGGCTCACCAATAACCTATCTTTTCTCTGTATATTCCTTTATGGGTATAACATCAATTTAGTCCTACCTGTGACAAAGCCCTACACACTGAAATTTTAGACTTATTTAGCTAGGGCTAATAGCTAAAATATAGGGAGCGACCCTATACCAGCCTATCTGGTATTTTAATATCTCAGTCATTTTAATATCTGGTATTTTAATCATACTTAAAAAAGTAAAATATTCCTTTTTTGCTTTACTCGAATATCTTTGTCAGGATATATGCTTTACGCAAAACATTGTCGATGAAAACCTAAATCAATAGGGTTATCCATCCCTTTAAAACAAGTTAAAGTCCTTCTTTCACTTAGAAAACATTTAGCTTTTAAATCCAAGATCTCCTTTGTAACCCGTGTTTAAAAACTTTAAACAGTCTCTTTCGAAACCATTGAAAGTACCAAATCAATAATAGGTTAACTACTTTATCTTGAAATACTAGGCCGAAAGGCCAAAACAAAACCATTGAAAATATCTTTTTGAAAGCTTTATAAACTTTAGACGACCTCTTTTCAAAACACTTCAAATAAGCCTTTCGAAACCATTGGAAACCTTCCATTCAAATACTAAAAATAAACCTTTCGAAAACATTGGAGGATCTCTCCTTCAAAAACTTCAATATATACCTTTCGAAAGAATTAAAGTTCCTTACTTAGATCAAACCTTTCGAAAAGCACTAGGTTCAAGTAAAAGTTTATGGAACATAGCTTCGAAACCATTTAAAACCATTCCTTTCGAAACCTTTAGGTTTAACTTTCAATATATCTAAGGGTCTTAAAAGAACTGGGGCGAAAGCATTGCTTTCAAAAGCGTTATTCCTAAGTAAAAGAAACTAGATGGTTTTAAAACCAACCCTTTCAAAAGCATGGAGAAGCGGGTTTCAAGTTTAAAGGTAGAAGCACCCTTTCGAAAGAATTGGTTGGAAGGGTAGAATGCAGTAGTGGGGGCTTCGACCCCTTTGAAAAATTGTTTTAAAAACAAAAACGTGACAACAACTCGAAATTTCTTTCTTTGTATAAACAGAAGCAAGTTGGTTAAGTCTAAAGCTCCAACCCGTTCCAAAGCCTTATTTATAACCAAAATAGTTACAAGTATATAAGAGCTAATTATACCCGTTTAAAAGCATGTTTCGACTCTGTTCCTTTCGCCTTTCTCCAATCCACTGTGTACCAAGGCATTGATAGAATATGTATTAGTTTTGACTGGGTAGGAGGTGGATGTATGGTGTCGAAAGGTGGCTGCTATAAGCTGGGGGCAGTAATCCTTCACAAAACTAATTTTAAACATTTTAAAGTAATATCTTTCCAACTAACTTTCCTTATTTATCAACATATAATTGGTTGCCAAATTCTTTTAGAAAACCTTTTCTAAAAGTGCTGCAAAATTCATGAATTAACAATTTAAAGACATTTAACAGATTGCACCTTCTCCTTTTCTAAACATATAAAACATTTAAGTCTCATACCTTAAATAATTTTATATTTATAATAAAATACTTAGGAAAATTTTCCAAGAATTCCCATATATCACTTTTAATATGTTTTCTAACATATTTAAATTTCTAACCCAAAGCTAACCTATAACAGCCCAAAATAATTTAAATCCAATTTAATCGTTTTCTTTACTAGAAAATTCATAATGAATCCACAACAACTGAGAAAATTATGATACTGGAGATCCATCTCTAAAACAATTTTTCTGACCTTATATCAAAAATGCAAGCCATTTGGATGTCATTTAGTAGGTGTTTAAAATCAAATCTTATCTTATATCTATATGAAACAACATAAATCATCAACAAGCATATGTATCCATTTAAACAATCAAAACATGGCATTTTTCTTGCAAAATTAATTCGAATCTTATTTAGAAATCGAAAGCAACAAAAATGAGATGTAATCTATTATTCACCTTAGCTTGTTATTAAGGAGGTTGAGATTTGCTCTTGAATTGATTTGATTTAGCTTCCTACTTGAATCCTTGCTTATTTTCCACTTGTTTTCTTCTAATTGTGGCCGGCTAAAGTCTATGATTAGTTTTTTTTTAAATGTTGGAAATGAGAATGGGATAAGGGTTTAGGGTATAAGAATATAACCTATTCCTTTTTTCCCTTATCTTATTATACTTAGCTCACTTTAAATTTTCATTAGTTTATTCATTGCTTAAGGCGGGACTACCTTATTTTATTCAAATATCGATCCCTTAACCATTTACATTATTTCATTTAATTTATCTAATTAAATTTCCTAAATAATGTTAGTCAAAATAATGGTCATTATAGACTCCCCTCCTTAATGAATTTTTTCCTCGAAATTACGATAAGTTAATCATAACAATCAATCATAAAGGTAAACATACCATAAAATAAGTCAGGATAAGTATCTCTAATCCTACTCTTGGTTTTCCATGTACAGTCTCTCACATGATTACCCCACTGGACTTTGACTAATCCAATTGTCCTGTTTCTTGGTCTCTTCTTATCCCTCATGACTATATGAACTAGATTTCTAACAATAGTCATATCCGGTTCCACTACTAAATCATCTAACACAGTCGGTGCAATAGTATTTTCTGGATCTCGAATACACTTCCTTGGATGAGAAATATGAAAAATAGTATGGACTCCTACCAAATTTTTCGGTAACTCTATTCTATATGCAAGTTTCTCGATTATTTCTATAATAGAAAATGGTCCATCAAATCTTGGTGCCAATTTACCCTATTTTCCGAATCTAATTACATCTTTCATTGGCGATACCATGACGAAAATATGACCTTCAACTGAGAGCTATAAGTATTTTCTCTTTTATCAGCATAATTCTTCTACCTAGACTGAGCTTTCTTCATTCTAACTCGAATTAACTTAATCTTTTCTACAGCTTCTCTAACTAAATCCGGACCATGAACTAACCTATCCCTAGTCTCTAACCAACAAATAGGAGATTTGCATGGCCTACCGAAAGCTTCAAATGGTACCATCCCTATACTATTCTGATAACCATTGTTATATGAAAGCTCAACTAAATGTAGGCGGTCTTCCTATGATCCTCCAAAATCTAACACATGGGCTCTTAACAAATCCTATATGACTTTGTTAACATTCTCTATTTGACTTTCTGTCTACAGATGGTAAGTGGTAATCATCTTAAGCTTGGTACCCAAAGCCTCCCGTAGACTCTTCCATAAATCACTAGTGAATAAAGAATCTTTATTGCTTATTATACTATTAGAAATTCCTTGCAGTCTAACTATATTCTTCATGAATAATTTAGCCAAAACAGGTGCCGTCTTAGTTGACTTTACTGGAATGAAATGGGCACTCTTGGTTAATCTATCCACTGTAACCCATAGACTTTCATTTCTATGATTTGACCTTGGCAACCCTCTATAAAACCCATTGAGATAGAATCTTATTTTCATACTGGAACATCTAAAGGATAAAGTAACCAACTTGGTCTCTGATGTTCAGCTTCTACCTGTTGACAGTTCAAACAATGTTTCACCGAAAAGCCCACATCTCTTTTCATGCCTTCCAAGAAGAAAATTATTTTCATATCCTGATACATCTTAGTTCCTCCCAGATGAATAGTGAACTTTGAATGATGGAATTCTCCAAGGACTTCCTTCCTAATATTTCCCACGTTTGGAAACATATATTCTCCCTTTCTTCCTTAACCACCCATTTTGGTCAAGACTGAAATCTTTCAAGTCATTTCTTGCTATTCTGTCCATTAACTTTTCGATTCGTTTAGCTAATAATGGATCCTCTCCTTGCTTAGTAGCAACCTTTGCGATTATCGCCAGTCAAACTTCTAAACATGACAGCATGGCAATTTCCTTACTCGATCTAGATTTAGATCTCCACTGTATTCTGCATGCAGTCAATGCTTTTAAATCTTTCCACTTAGCTATCATTGCCAATGCTGCATTCAGATGTTTCCTACTAAGTGCATCAGCAATTTTATTGCCCTTTCGCATTGTGTACTCAATACCAAAGTTTTAAGCGTCTAAAAACTCTAACCACCTACATTGTCTTATATTCAACTCTTCTGAGAGAACAAGTACCTCAGCGACTTAAGATCTATATAACTCGAATCTTTATCCCAAATGGTAATGCCACCATACCTTCAATGCAAAAATTACCGTTGCTAATTCCAAATAATGAGTTGGACACCTAACGTCATGCAGTCTTAGCTATTGAGAAGCATAGGCAATCACTTTACCTTTTTGCATTAACACAGCACCTAACCCTATTCCACAAGCATCTACGTTTACCACTAAGTCCTTATTCTCATCTGGAACCACTAACACATGTGCATTTTTCAGTAGGTGTTTCAGCTTAAGGAATGCATCCTCACACTTATCGATCCAGAAAGACTCCACATCTTTTCGAATTCGCTTATTCATCGGTGCTCTAACCGTGAAAACTCCTTAGTGAATCGAAATAGCCAACAAGTCCAAGAAAACTTCTAATCTCAGTCAGCGTCTCTGGTCTTTTCTAGTTATTAACAATTTTGATCTTATCTAGATCGACTGACAAACCCTTCTCTGAAACCATGTGACCCAGAAACTTAACCTCTTTCTTCTAGAAATGACAATTTTAAAAATTTCGCTTTCAGTTGATGCTGCTTCAACGTCTTAAGCATTACGCTAAGACGAACTTCATGCTCTCTTTTATCTTTAGGGTATACCAAAATATCATCTATGAATACTAATAAGAACCTATCCAAGTGCTCTTCGAAAAATCGGTTCAGCAAATCTACAAAGAAAGCTGGCGCATAGGTTAGTCCAATGACATTACTAACCATTCATGCAATCTATATCTGGTTCTAAAAGCCGTCAAAGGAATACTGTCCTTAGTCACTCTAAGCTGATGAAACCCTGTTGCCAAATCCAATAGGGTAAATACTTTGGCTTCACTTAACCGGTCGAACAAATCGTCAATTCTCGGTTACGGATATCGATCCTTTATTGTCTTCTCATTTAACTTACGATAATCAGTACATAACCATAATGATCCATCTAGTTTCTTTACAAACGTATCGGCTTCTCCTTAAGGAAAACTACATGGTCTGATAAATTTCTTACTTTTCAAATCCACCAACTGCACCTTTAACTCCCTTATCTCAGTAGATGTCATTCTACTTGGCGGTCTACTCACCGGTTCTGCCCTTAGTATCAAATCTATTCAAAACTCAGTGGCTCGTTTCAGTGGTAGTCCTACTATGGGTTCAAAGACATTTGCGAATTCTCTAACAACGAAAACTCGATTCAACTCGTCTTTTGCATCCACAACACTCAACAAAGTATTAACCTCAAAACTTGGGTTTTATATTATCCAATTACTAAAGTCAAGGTGTCTAAGTGGTATTTCCTTATCATGGCAAAATATCGTAGCATCATATTTCCTTAACCAATCCATACCCAAAATAATTCCAAACCCTACGAAAGCAAACACATGCAAACTGCAAGCAAATACCTAACGTAACAATTCAAACTCTAGGTGGTCACATCTCATCCCAAGGGTCACATATCCTACCATTGGATTCACAACTCTTAAGAAAGTAACTAGGTGTGAGGGTTCTATGTTAAGCTTATTTACCAAACAATGGTATATAAAAGAATGTGATGCATCAGTATCAAATAAAACTCTAAATGATACACCATGAATCAAAAGTGTACCTCCCAACATAGTTTTTCCCTTTTCCTCTGCTTCTGGTCTTGAGGTAGCTGGTTCCAATGCAAACATCCTTCCTTTTCCATCATTGGTTGGGTCCTTGCACTGGTTCTTATAATGCCCAATTTGATCGCAGTTGAACATCTCACTTTTTTCTTGTCAGCAACTTTCTTTCCTTTGCCTGTCCGGCAATCATGAGTATAGTGTCCCTTTTTACCACACTTATAACAATGACTTCTGTCTTTCCCTTTTTAGAAGCTCCACTCTTCTGAGATTCTTTCTTGTGGAAAAATTTACTCTTTTCATTCTGCCCTCCTTGAGCTCCCCCTACTCTGTTAACCTCAAGAAAAGCAAGCATCTCTTCCTGCCTCAAAGCCATCTTAACAACAACATCACACAAATCTCTAATATGTGGTAATATGGCCTTAGCAAGCTCAGGCTTCAACTCACGAATGAACTTCTCATTCCTTTTGATAACAGTATCAACTATAGAGTATCCGTATCTTGATAGCTTCTCAAATCTGGTTGCGTACTCAAGCACTGTCATGTCTCTCTGCTCCAACTCAGCAAACTTCCTAAGCAGAGTTCACTTTGCAATCTCCAACATAAACCTCTCCTCAAATCTTCTTCTGAACTCAGCCCTAGTCATAGTCTCCTCATTGACTACAACCGTAACACAGTTCCACCAGTATAGTACTACTCCCTCGACTGCCTAGAAGCGAGTCTCCTTTTCTGCTCATCATTAAGCCCCAATCAACGAAAATCCTCTCGCAATGAAGTGACCAGTTCTCCACTTCAATTGTGTCCTCAGTCCTGATAAATGGTTTTCCTCCCAATCAAGCATAAACTGTACACAATACAGCATATTTATTGACCACTGGGGCTTCTAGACTTCCTCCTGTAGGATCGATTTCACCCTAGAGGGGGGGTGAATAGGGTGATAGTATTAATTATAAAAATTAATCGCGGAAGCTTATAAAATATTCAATTCAGATCACAGAATAGCAGCACAGATATCGTAGAATATAAATAACAGAAAAAACAGAACAACACATAATTTACCCAGCTCCGGCAAAACCCTGCCTACGTGCTGCCCCCAAGATTTCTACTAGAAATTAGATAGTCCCTCGCTTACACACGTAAACTCGCTATACCCGCTATTGACTAATCTAACTCTACGCTCAAAACCTTGCCACAACTTAATCACCGAGTTGCGAATTCTCAAGCTACGCCACGTAACTTGTCCCCTAGTCACACGACGAGAAATTTAAAACGGTTTAAAAAGAAATACAATTAAAAACAATTTAAATAAAATAAAACCCTATTTAAAAATTTAAAAGCCCTTAATAGAAGTCTTTTAGAGGAATAAGGCCGGCCCTCTTTAGTAATTCAACCCGTCTCTTTTATTTCCTTCGTTCGTGAAAAATGGAGATGGTGGCCATTCCTCTTTGAAGCTAAATTAGGGATTTTCGTCCTTTCGATCCAAATTAGGGTTCTTCCAAATTGAAGCGCCGACCTTTGATACTGTTCGACTTCAATGCTCTTTGCGGCTGCTTCGTTGATCGAATTCCTTCTTCGGTATGAAATTGTATGCTTTTGCTTTTACTGATTTTATGCTTTCTGGAATTCGATGGGATAATTGCCGATGATGATTAGGGTTTTTATAGGAGTCAATTTCCTAAAATCTCGTTCGTCTGATTTCTTCAATTTTATGCTATCGGCCCTTTGATATTTGTTGAACGATGATGATTTATTTGACTTTGTCAATTGCGTATTATCGTTGCTTGATGGTCACGTTGTTGATTCGTGACTTAGTCAATTTGCTTGGCTATCACGGTGTAATATACTCGGCTTGAATTTTTCTCTGACTTGATAAATTTCGTACAACTTGATTTTTGATAATCAACGTTTTGACACGTGACTTGGTCATTATGTCTTTGATGTTTATTATTCTTCTTTGACTTCGATATTTTGTAAATTGGCTTCGGCCATTGTCTGCATTCCTGTAGTAGCTTTGTTCAAGTTATCTTGGGCATTGTTGTATCCATTGCAGTCTTGTAATCTTCACTTTGGCCATACTGCATTGTTTCGATGTCATTGATTGGTTTAGCCTCGGCATTGACTGGTTTCATGCTTGTTGTCATTTGCAACTGGTCTCTGTGCATTTCTCTGCGTTCATTTGAGTTGTTGATATTTTCTGATCAATTTCATGGTTCATGTCATGTAGTTCATTGTTCTATTCACATGTATCATATTGAAATTCCTTGGTGCCTTGGTTATTGTCGCTGTACGCCTATTGCTTCCCTAACCTGTAGTCTTGGTTTTATTGCTATAGCATGCACTCGACTCTATAGTTGTAACTGGACATTTGAGTTTGTTGCATTTAGTTGCTGTTGTCTCCACTTGCTTGAGTTTCACTGCCATAAGTCGTGCCTGTGTTGCATTTCATTTGCAGCCTTGACTTTTGTGATATTTGACAGCTCTGGCTCGATGTTGTTACTGAGTTTGACTGCAGGTTCATTGGTACTGCTTCATCAGTTCATATTGAACTGTTTCCTGTCATGTTCACTTGCACACTCGAGTTTGTAATCTCCGATTCATAGTGTATATGTTGGCTGCAGTGGTGTGTTTGTTCTCCTGCATGTAGTCAGTTGTAACTGTGTTGGACTTTATTCTTGCTGTATGCATTGTTAAGTTTGTGGTTGTAGATGTAGTCACTGGGTTGCTTTGTATCACTGGTTCATTCCACTGTTTCATGCATGCTCGACATTGTAACTTGTTTTGTTTTCATTTGGCCCTTTTGCTGTTGGTCTGGAGTTGTTTAATGAGGAGGTTGAACCTGTTAGTCGAGCTTGCATACTTCATGTAGCCTTGTGTTGAACCCAGTTTTACAGCTCGGGTTTGACCTTGTGCTCGTGTCGTGATTTTAAATATATTGCACGTGAGTTGAACCCGGCTTTTTATTTGGGTTCGACCTATGCTCACCTGTCCCTGTAAACATTATCAAGTGTATATATCGATGTGCACGGCCTTGTGGCATATACAGTGATACACTGTGTATGTCACAAGTTGTTCGTGTATGATGAATTCAAATTTAAATGATGACGAACAACCCAAATAACTGAGGCAAATATTATTTTCAAAATTCACGTTTTATTTTATACTGCAAAAATAATTCTTTTTCAATTTTACTGCGTTAGTGTATATTTTTGCAGATTGCTCAGATGCTGGATTCAAACTGGAATGCAGTTGAAGATAAATACGAGTGTGAGTGATATATAGTGAGGTCAACTGTAAATATAAAATTATGAAATGTGATGTAATTGTAATCAAAGTTGTATAGTTATAGTGGGAGCTTGAAATTGTACTATTAAAAGTTGTAATAAATATTTGTTTGAATAAAATATTCGTTTGAATTCAAATTCTGTGTTATTTAATTTATTCAACAAATATTTATTTAATCTGTGAAAATAAAATAGTATATTAACAAATACATTTGAACGAATGTATATATGTTTATTATCATCAAACAAAAATCATATAAGCGTATATTCAACAATCTCCCCCTTTTGGTGATAACAAACATATATTTAAGATTCTGAATATGTTAAATGTATTTGATCATGGATATATCCTAATTGCTCCCCCTATTTAAATGCTTCCTCTCTACACAAAGCTCCCCCTACATATATGCATACAAATAAAAATATGCAAATGAGCCTAGATGCAAATAGAAAATAATTTGACCTTTGCTTGATTTTATTTGACAAAATCTTAACTTTTCTCTCCCCCTTTTGTTATCAGCAAAAGAATAATAGTGTTAGAGAAAATAGAGATAAAGTTATCGATATTAATTCAACATTAAAACTCAATTGAATATAAATATTAAATTTCAATAAAAAATCAAACAAAAATCATAAATATTTTGTTAGGCGCATATTCCACTTTTAGAATGATGGGAATGATGTCATCATATAAAACCATACAGTTGTGTCTATTTGTGGTATATTTATATCAGGAATTTGAACATCTGCTAATCATGCATAACCGTTAGGACTTTTCAATGAGATTAGTAGTATTCCAATTTTATTTAAAAAAAATGAATTCAAGTATCTTCTAACCACGCATAACCGTGAGGACTTTTAAATGGGATTAGAATCAACTTGTTTATTTTAAAAATCAACTTTTGATATGCGTTCCATACATGCATAACCGCGAGGACTTTTAAATGAGCATGGAAGCACATAACAAATTCCAAGTAATTCACCCATGCATAACCGTGAGGACTTTTAAATGAGAGTGAATACTTTGGTATTTATTTATTATTATTATTATTATTATTATTTAAAAATGTGAAAATGAAAAACGAACGATTCCTGTTTAAAGTACCACATATCGACAAACTATATAGAATTTTGATGAGTAATGGTCGTTAGAAATATGATAGATATAGAGATGATCATGGAATTTTTACCAACAAAAAGTTTTATAACTCTTGTTTAAATTTCTAAAGAAATTTTCTAATTATACTTTCTCGAGTTATAATATATGATCAATATCAACACTCATCGCTTTTTCAATCATTATTTTTCTTTTCGATAATCATTAGGGAATCAGATTAGTCAAAATAGTCATTTAAAATCAAATTCAAAAATAATTATGAAATTAATTTTTCAAAATGACTAATCTGAAAATATGGTCAAAAATGATTTTCTCGAGGGGGTTTTATAAGAAAATTTTTTGCTATTTGAAAATTATTTGAAATGAAAAATATGCAGATATTTTCTTTGAAAAAAAAACGATGCAGTTACTAAATGTCTCAAAAATCACGTTCAACTAGAAATTTTTCTATCAACTAGATTACCAGTGTAATCTGCATCTGAATTTCTCTTTCACTCAAAATTATCATCAATTGAATTTTATAGACCAAAACATGAAGTGTGCACCAAAAATTTCAAATTCAATTTTAACAATAATTTAAATGACATTCTTTTGAATCTGAATTGAAGCCGTGTAAATAATCGAAAACCGTGAATAAAGAGTTAGCCAAATGTATTATCAACAATCAATGAATTTCCTAATGCCAACACACCATCATTTTTCCAATTTAATCTGTATGAAGTATTTCAAGAATTTGTAGTGTTTTTGGCATATAAAATATAATTGGTCAACTATGTTGAATAAGTCAAAGTCAAAATCACCATTTTTTCATCATCTCATTATTGGCTGATTTTAATTCAGAATATGGTGCAGATTATCACATTTAATATATCGTTTAAAACATACCATTACCTGTTTTACCTTTATGATATTTTTCGTTGTTGTCCGTCGTTATTCTGTCACCTTTATACTAGGCTAAGGAACTTTGCTTCGTCGTCCGTTGTGTTTCTGGAACAGCCAAAAATCCAGAGTACACTATTGTTGTTCCTTAGCCCGCCACCACACCTACACGGGACAAGATTTATGTGACCTATTTGTTTTATAGGTCCATGGTTGTTAGTGGCAGAAAATTTTGAAAAATAATTTTGTGTAGACCCAAAACATTTATAATTGTTCCCTTCGGCACCCAAATTTGTTTAACTTTGAGTGATTTTATATTTGTGCCTTTTGGAACCCAAATCGGTATAGTTTTCACATGTTTGGGTCTATACCAACAATTATTGTGATCGTGTCCAAATTTTCTACAAATTGTGCACATAAAATTAACTTGATTAATATTGCTTTCAACAATTTTCGAATTATTATATCCAAGTCCTTGTCTAACCGTATTAACAGTTTGCTTTCCTAATAGCATATTCAACGATTTTTCAGTTTTTGAAAATTTATCTAAAGTCGTTGACAATTGTTGGACTTGTGTTTTGAGAGATTCATTTTCGTTTAACAACTGTGTGCACTTTTTAATAGAATTCTCTCTCCTAGTATTTTCATTCTCCTTTAAAATCAGAATTTCATTTTCAAGTGATTTTATATTGATTTCTGATTTTTTAATTTCTTCTTCGAATGTTGGACACTTATCACACTTAGGGATCCTACTTTGATAGGTTTTAACTAATTGATCAAGTTGTTTATTACATTCTATCAAAGTATCCTTTTGAGATTCAAGTTTGGCGTATTTTTCCCTAAATCGTTCAAAACAACCGTTTACTTCATGAAAATATATAAGCAACTCAGAATGAGTAAGTTTTGATACCTCGCTTGGCTCGTCATCGTCACTGTCAGTTGTATCACCTCGAAGACTCGCTTTCACTGCCAGTGCTTTGATCATTCTCGTCTATTTCATCCCAAGTGGCTGCAAAACTTTTCTTTTTCTGTTTCTTTCCATGGCTGAATTTAATTTGTGGACAATCGGGCTTGATATGGCCGGGTTTGTTGCAATTATAACAAATAATCTTTTGTTCTTCTGAGTAGTCTAGTGCATTGGCTATTCTGCTTTTTGCTTTTTGAATTCGAGCTGAATTTCCATGTTTCTGATTCCATTTTTTGAATTTCCTTATTAACAGCTCTAGTTCTTCTGCACCATCATCATCGTTATCGTCATCACTTTCGGTTGTTCCTTTGAGCGCTATTGATTTCTTTCGAGTATCTCCTCCTTCACGCTCTTCCTTGAATTTCATTTCTAGCTTATAAGTGGTGAGATTTACGATGAGTTCTTCGACTTTTATTTGTTTCAAATCTTTTGATTCTTGAATGGCAGTCACTTTTGCTTCAAATTTTCGTGGAAGGTCTCTAAGGATTTTTCGGACTATCTCCAACTCTGTGTATGATTTTCCAAGAGCTTTTGATTTGTAAACGACATTGGAAAGTCGTCCATGCATCTCTTTGACATTTTCTTCCTTCGCCATTGTGAAGTTCTCGTATTCGCTGCTTAGCATGGCAAGGCGAGATTCTTTGACTTGAGATGTTCCTTCGTGAGTCACTTCTAGTGTGTGCCATATTTCCTGTGCAGTTAGACAATGTGAGACACGATTAAATTCAAATTGATCCAATGAACAGATAATAGAATTCATAGCTCTAGCATTAGCATTTTGTAATCTATTTTCTAGATCTGTCCATTGATATTTTGGTTTCTCTATTTCCTGATTATCTACAGTTATAGTTGGTATTCTATAACCTGTCTCAACAATATTCCAAGCGTCAATGGTTTTCAGAAAAATTTGCATTCTATTTTTCCAATAAGCATATTCACCATTGAACATTGGTGGTCTAACTATGGATTGACCTTCTGCAAAAGCATTATTAAAAGAAGCCATTTTAAAAATTCAAATTTTTAAAACAAAAATTGATTTTTTCAAAAAATCGAATTTTTAAAACAAATGTTGACATCTATTCCTAGCTCTGATACCACTTGTAGGATCGATTTCACCCTAGAGGGGGGTGAATAGGGTGATAGTATTAATTATAAAAATTAATCGCGGAAGCTTATAAAATATACAATTCAGATCACAGAATAGCAGCACAGATATCGCAGAATATAAATAACAGAAAAAACAGAACAACACAGAATTTACCCAGCTTCGGCAAAACCCTGCCTACGTGTTGCCCCCCAAGATTTCTACTAGAAATTAGATAGTCCCTCGCTTACACACGTAAACTCGCTATACCCGCTATTGACTAATCTAACTCTACGCTCAAAACCTTACCACAACTCAATCACCGAGTTACGAATTCTCAAGCTACGCCACGTAGCTTGTACCCTAGTCACACGACTAGAAATTTAAAACGGTTTAAAAAGAAAATACAATTAAAAACAATTTAAATAAAATAAAACCCTATTTAAAAATTTAAAAGCCCTTAATAGAAGTCTTTTAGAGGAATAAGGTCGGCCCTCTTTAGTAATTCAACCCGTCTCTTTTATTTCCTTCGTTCGTGAAAAGTGGAGATGGTGGCCATTCCTCTTTGAAGCTAAATTAGGGCTTTTCGTCCTTTCGATCCAAATTAGGGTTCTTCCAAATTGAAGCGCCGACCTTTGATACTGTTCGACTTCGATGCTCTTTGCGGCTGCTTCGTTGATCGAATTCCTTCTTCGGTATGTAATTGTATGCTTTTGCTTTTACTGATTTTATGCTTTCTGGAATTTAATGGGATAATTGCCGATGATGATTAGGGTTTTTATAGGAGTCAATTTCCTAAAATCTCGTTCGTCTGATTTCTTCAATTTTATGCTATCGGCCCTCTGATATTTGTTGAACGATGATGATTTATTTGACTTTGTCAATTGCGTATTATCGTTGCTTGATGGTCATGTTGTTGATTCATGACTTAGTCAATTTGATTGGCTATCACGGTGTCATATACTCGGCTTGAATTTTTCTCTGACTTGATAAATTTCGTACAACTTGATTTTTGATAATCAACGTTTTGACACGTGACTTGGTCATTATGTCTTTGATGTTTATTATTCTTCTTTGACTTCGATATTTTGTAAATTGGCTTCGGCCACTGTCTGCATTCCTGTAGTAGCTTTGTTCAAGTTATCTTGGGCATTGTTGTATCCATTGCAGTCATGTAATCTTCACTCTGGCCATACTGCATTGTTTCGATGTCATTGATTTGTTTAGCCTCGGCATTGACTGGTTTCATGCTTGTTGTCATTTGCAACTGGTCTCTGTGCATTTCTCTGCGTTCATTTGAGTTGTTGATATTTTCTGATCAATTTCATGGTTCATGTCATGTAGTTCATTGTTCTATTCACATGTATCATATTGAAATTCCTTGGTGCCTTGGTTATTGTCGCTGTACACCTATTGCTTCCCTGACCTGTAGTCTTGGTTTTATTGCTATAGCATGCACTCGACTCTGTAGTTGTAACTGGACATTTGAGTTTGTTGCATTTAGTTGCTGTTGTCTCCACTTGCTTGAGTTTCACTGCCATAAGTCGTGCATGTGTGTTTCATTTCATTTGCAGCCTTGACTTTTGTGATATTTGACAGCTCTGGCTCGATGTTGTTACTGAGTTTGACTGCATGTTCATTGGTACTGCTTCATCAGTTCATATTGAACTATTTCCTGTCATGTTCACTTGCACACTCGAGTTTGTAATCTCTGATTCATAGTGTATATGTTGGCTGTAGTGGTGTGTTTGTTCTCCTGCATGTAGTCAGTTGTAACTATGTTGGACTTTATTCTTGTTGTATGCATTGTTAAGTTTGTGGTTGTAGATGTAGTCACTGGGTTGCTTTGTATCACTGGTTCATTCCACTGTTTCATGCATGCTCGACATTGTGACTTGTTTTGTTTGCATTTGGCCGTTTTGCTGTTGGTCTGGAGTTGTTTAATGAGGAGGTTGAACCTGTTAGTCGAGCTTGCATACTTCATGTAGCCTTGTGTTGAACCCAGTTTTACAGCTCGGGTTTGACCTTGTGCTCGTGTCGTGATTTTAAATATATTGCACGTGAGTTGAACCCGGCTTTTTATTTGGGTTCGACCTATGCTCACCTGTCCCTGTAAACATTATCAAGTGTATATATCGGTGTGCACGGCCTTGTGGCATATACAGTGATACACTGTGTATGTCACAAGTTGTTCGTGTATGATGAATTCAAATTTAAATGATGACGAACAACCCAAATAACTGAGGCAAATATTATTTTCAAAATTCACGTTTTATTTTATACTGCAAAAATATTTCTTTTTCAATTTTACTGCGTTAGTGTATATTTTTGCAGATTGCTCAGATGCTGGATTCAAACTGGAATGCAGTTGAAGATAAATACGAGTGTGAGTGATATGTAGTGAGGTCAACTGTAAATATGAAATTATGAAATGTGATGTAATTGTAATCAAAGTTGTATATGTATAGTGGGAGATTGAAATTGTACTATTAAAAGTTGTAATAAATATTTGTTTGAATAAAATATTCGTTTGAATTCAAATTCTGTGTTATTTAATTTATTCAACAAATATTTATTTAATCTGTGAAAATAAAATAGTATATTAACAAATACATTTAAACGAATGTATATATGTTTATTATCATCAAACAAAAATCATATAAGCGTATATTCAACACCTCCTTTAGCATTTCCTCTGACAAACCCGCAGCAACTCTAGCCTGCATCATGTTAATGAAAAATTGATACATATCTCCCATATCTACTTGTGGCATAGACCCACATTCTCAACATGTATCTGACCTGGATTCCGTCTTGTGATTTATTTGGCGTTTCCATTAGTTGTGGTGCTTCCTCCACCAATGTTAACTCTTTCACTTATAGTATCCATACCTTATGTCCTTAAAATCTACATTCGAGCCTTTTAAGATAAAGAAGAATGACCTAAGGAAGATGGAAGAATAGAAATAAAACGTATACTTATATATAGCAAATTCAAGTATATTACTATAGCGTTATCCCATACCCCAATTTTTCTTTAATTTCTTAGGATTTTGTTTTCAAAATCATTTTAAATTTTAAATTTTCTTTTAATTTTTCCTTAAATCTATGCTCTGATACCAAGATGTATCATTGCATATCTTGAGGCCTGAAGCTAAGCACTACAGATGTTGTAGTCATCCATAATATTAACTTCTGATGGTAAAATACGGTAATGTTAATGGTATCCATAACATCAGAAGCACATGAATATGAAATAACATCAACATAGAATTAAAAAAAACTTTTATGATTACATTTCAAATCCATATTTCATATTCAGATAATAAACCCAAAACATTTTCCAGGTTTTAATCAAATATAATTACTACAAATTACGCAAGAGTGACATATGAAGATGCCTCCTTGGATGATTAGAGCACTAAATAAACATATCAGTCATATTACATCATAGTGGAAATAAAACTAAGTAGCTCCTACATAGCTAGCTTTTCCTCCTACACGTCTTCGGAAGCTTGTTTGTCCAACCTAATAAGCCTGAAATACCTCAACTCTCTACCTAGTCAAATTAAACATTGAGCACTCAAGAGTTTATGGAAAACATAAACTTCGAGTTGGACATAATGCCTGGTGTGAATAACACAATTACATACTGATATTAAGTGAGACCACGCTGCTTTGCGGAACGGGTTTCTTCTCACTAATATCCCTTTTAAAACTTTTTTTTTACAAATCAGAATCCTACAATCAAACAAACTAAAGCAATAATAGCAATATCGTATATGTACATAAATCAAGTAATCATGGGACTATATGTCCAAACAATGTAGTTTTTTGGGGCTAGCTACAAATCGTTGGCTAACTCGGGCCTACCAGACAAAATGAATAATTTAACTTCTGTTAGACACACTCCGGGATGGTCAATTCTTAACTTACTTCGCCTAGGGTCAAATGATCCAAATGGTTTTGCGGGCTCACCAATAACCTATCTTTTCTCTATATGTTCCTTTCTGTATGTAACACCATTTTAGTCTTACCAATGACAAAGCCCTCTATACTAAAATTTTGTACTTATTTAGCTAGCGGTTAACAGCTAAAGTATAGGACACGACCCTATACCAATCCCATATAGTATTCTAATATTCGAGTCATTTACTTAGGGTTAAGTACCCCATTAAATTTTCCTTGAAATCTTTTCTTTCAAATTGATTTAACCCTTTAAATCATAATTAAACAAGAAAAATATACCTTTTTTCTTTACTCAAGTATCTTGCCATGATATATGCTTTACACAAAACATTCTTGATGAAACCTAAATCAATAGGATTATTATCCCTTTAAAACAAGTTAAAGACCTTCTTTAACTTAGAAAACATTTAGGTTTTAAATCCAATATCTTCTTCAAAACCCTTGTTTAAAAACCTTAAATAGTCCATTTCGAATCCATTGAAAGTACCCCTTCCAAAATAGGTTAACTACTTTACCTTGAAACACTAGGCCGAAAGGCTAAAACATACTTTTCGAAACCAATGAAAGTGTCTCTTTGAAAGCTTTATAAACCTTAGACATACTCTTTTCAAAACAATTCAAATTTTCCTTTCGAAACCAAAGGAAACCTTCCATTCAAATATTAAAATTAAACCTTTCGACAGCATTACGGGATCTCCGCTTTGAAACCTTCAATATACACATCATTCAAAAGCATTAAAGTCCTTTACTTAAATCAAACCTTTCGAAGGCACTGGGTTCAAGTAAAAGTTTGTGAAACATATCTTCGAAACCATTTGAAACCATTCCTTTCGAAACTTTTGGGTTTAAATTTCAATATATCTAAGGGTCTTAAAAGAACTGGGGCGAAAAAATTGCTTTCGAAAGCATTATTCCTAAGCAAAAGAAAGTGGATGGTTTCGAAACCAACCGTTTCAAAAGCATGGAGAAGCGTCTTACAAGTTTAAAGGAAGAAGCACCCTTTCTAAAGGATTGGTTGGAAGGGTTGAACGCAGCAATAGGGGTTTTGACCCCTACAAAAACTTGTTTTAAAAACAAAAAGGCGACAACCCATTCGAAAGCCCTTTCTTTGTATAAAGAGAAGCAAGTTGGTTAAGTCGAAAACACCAACACCTTCGAAAGCCTTATTTGTAACCAAATTAGTTACAAGTTTATAAGAGCTATTTCTACCCCTTCGAAAGCATGTTTCGACTCTATACCTTTCGCCTTTCTCCAATCCACTACGTACTAAGGCATTGAAACAATATGTATTAGTTTCGACTATGTAGGAGACAGATTTATGATGTCAAAAGGTGGCTGCTATAAGTGGCGAAGTAGTAATCCATTACAAAACTAATTTTTAAATTTTTAAAGTAATATCTTTCCAACTAACTTGCCTTATTTATCAACACATAATTGGTTGCCAAATTCTTTTACAAACCTTTTCTAAAAGTGTTGCCGAATTGAGTGATTAACAATTTTAAAACATTTAACAAATTGCCCTTCTCCTTTTCTAAACACATAAAACATTTAAGTCTCATACCGTAAATAATTTTAATTTTTAATAAAATACTTAGGAAAATTTTCTAGAAATTCCCATAAATCAATTTTAATATGTTTTATAACATATTTAAATTTCTGACCCAAAGCTAACCTGTAATTGCCGAAAATAATTTAAACCCAATTTAACCATTTTCTTTACTAGAAAATTCATAATAAATCCACAATAACTTAGAAAATCATAAAATTTAAAACCCATCTCTAAAATAATGTTATTGACCTTACCTAATAAATGCAAGCCATTTAGATGTCACTTAATAGGTTTTTCAAATCAAATCTTATCATAAATCTATAAGAAACAACATAAATCATCGATAAGCATATATCTATTTAAATAATCAAAACATGACATTTTTCTTACAAAATAAATTCGGATCTCATCTCGAAGTCGAAAGAAAATAAAAATTAGATGCAATCTATTATTCACCTTAGCTTTTTTGTTAAGGAGGTGAGATTTGCTCTTGAATTAATTTCATTAAGCTTCCTACTTGAATCCTTGCTTATCTTCCACTTGTTTTCTTCTAATGGTGGCTGACCAAACTCTGTGCTTAGTTTTGTTTGTAAATATTAGAAATGAGAATGGAATAAGGGTTCAGGGTATAAGAATGTAACCTATTCCTATTTTGCCCTTATCTTATTACCTTTACTTACCTCATTTTAAATTTTCATTTGCTTATTCATTTCTTAAGGCACGACTACCTTATATTATTCAAATCTTGAACTCTTAACCATTTACATTATTTCATTTAATTTATGTACTTAAATTTCCTAAATAATGTTACTTAAAATTGAGACCATTACAAGTATTATGACATTGGGGTCATGCGTTCAATTTGAATGTGATTTTGGTTAGTATGGGGTTTTGTTGGAGTTATCCGGTGGGTTTTAGGCTATGGAGACTAGAGCCATGCATGGAGATCTTATACGATCTGTGATAATAGCAGTTGGGACATGGAGTTCCCTAGTAGCGAGTCATCTATGATTTCGATGGTAGCAGGCTGGAACATTGAGTTCCCTAGTAGCGAGTCATCAATGTTTTTATATGATAGCGGGCTAAGACTTAGAGTTCCTTAGTAGCGAATCATATACAATTTGTGATGATAGCGGGCTGAGACATGGAGTCCTCAGCAGTGGGTCATCTACAATTTCGATGATAGCGAGCTGGGACATATAGTTCCTAGTAGCAAGTCATCTATTTTGGTCTTAGCAGTAGTGATCATATGCATTATGGCGTACCTATTTGGTTTTAGCCATAGGGACTATACGCGTTTGGGTGTAACTTCTCGATCTTATTAGCAGTGATCTTTTCTTGAGGATTATGTTTTGATCATGGCATATTGGTACTATATAATTAGATTTTTGGACAAGTTTTGTGCAATGAGATATTGTGTTAACTTGTTGTTACAGGAGAAGAGCAGGTTATGGCATGATCCACTACCTTTGAGATGGATATATTATACTTATTTATAGGTAGTTCAGATTTCCCTTGAGCCATATTTATGGAAAGGGCTGGCTTTGCTATTCCTATCTATTTATGTATGGTTTTAATATACAGTATTTTGTGATAGTTCCCCTCACATCAAGCTTTATGTTTGACCCATGTTTTGTCTTTGTCTTCTTATGTCATGACAACTCTTGAGTACTTGATTGAGTAGTTCGGGAGTCAAGTGCTTTTGGGGATAGACTAGCAGAGTGTACAACTGGAACATTTTAGAGGCATGGCATCGATGTTTTGAGATATATATACCTGTTATTTTATTGTACATGACAAACCCGTTATTTATATACGAGGCTGTTGTATCAGATATTTATTTAAAACTTCATGCTTTTGGAGTTGTTTTATCTGACTATTTTGTACTCATATTTATTTGTCAGATGCTTCCGCTAGTGCAATCTCTTATATACATTGTTATTCAATTTTCGTTCATGTATATTCAGTATATTATATGTTGTCATTCTGTCGTGGGATCTTATCGATGTCTTGGTTTAGTGTTTTGTTCTAATTTTACCCCGAAAATATGTATTCTGTGGTATTTTAAAGTAAGGCAATGTTGTAAGGTGCTAAATTTTAGGTATTACAAATGGTAGATCGTTATAAGTCATGTACTTTATAAATAAAATAAGCAACAAATCCAAATTAAGATCATCTAATGTCAATTTAGATTGTTCTCAAGTATTTACGATATTGAGTATAGTATGTTAATCCTAAATTTATGTTCAAACTTAAGTTAATAACTTTAAATAGGAATTATCCTAAACAATAAGTAGTAGTTGATTCAATAAAATGTTACTACAATGTAAGAAGAGAATTAGTGTAAATAATCATTACTACCATGAAACGCTGATGATAATAAAATTGGAATTTACCGAATTTTTGAAGCGATAAATTCGACCAAAATGTCACTTCATTCGCTATGGTGATAAGTAAATGTTAATATTTGAGTAGTTTGTTATCAATCACTAGCTGAATTTACACCCTCGAGTCGCATAGCCATACTGACGGATTCTCCAAAATACCACACGATTTAATTGATTTATAAATAGTTATAAATTATTTAAATTAACTGATTTTTTTTGAAATATTAATTAGTCATTTATTTGTTTGATGTACTGGAAGTTATAAGTATTTGATTAGGTAGGTATATAAAAGTTCTATATATACAAGTCGACATATGATAAAGATGAGCATTTAAATTTGATTTAAATGTAATTATTTATGAATTTTTTTTGAAAGAATTAGAGTTCCATGTATTCTCATTCATGACAGGTCATAGGAAGAAAAGAAGGCTTGTATCCAATGGTTAGATCTTGAAAATGAAGGGATGAGGTTAAGGAAGGCAACATCTATGAATTTGTCTTTCATTCACTTGCCAGTCTTAATCACTCTCTTTCAAAATCCAAGCATCAATCTTCATTTTCTAACATTCATGGTTAAAAATTCAAGGAAAAGTAAAAGAAATTTTTTATTTTAAAGGCATCTAATTAAACTAATCAAATAAAAGGTGACTCTTCTATTCTTGTAAAGCTAGGAGACTGATTCAAATTTGGACCTAGGAACATCTATCAATCAAGATGCATTCAAGGGTTACATCTATTGGGTATGATATACTATATTTTTTATTTATTTTTATCATGATTTTATAGATTTAACTATTTAATTATTTTAATGGATTTATATATGCATTTATTGTGACACCTTTAATTAGCATACATATAGATCAGAAATTTTTGAATTTGTCGATTTGAATTGGATTTGAAAATAGTAATGATGGTTTTAATTGTTAATTCTTATTATTTTCTTTATTTTGATGTTGGTGTTGTTTTAGATATGAATCTAATAACTAATTAATTACTATATATATTTATGTTTAGTTGAATGTATTAGTTTTCTGTTTTAAAACATATATGCATGCATATATATGTATATGTATATATTAAAATTAATTTGAATTTTTTTACAATGAATGCTTAGTTTTTATTTATATACATACACATCTTAATATTGAAGGAGATCTGGTTTTAATGTACAAATCTACATGTATCAACATTCTAATTTTTTTTAATAAATTTTACTTTATTATTGCTTATAAAATTTCTACATTTTATCTTACCTTAAATTATTAATATATAGAAATAGGTTATGTTTGGATTTATCAACTTATATCTATTTTTAAATTGTTTCACTAAATTAAATCATTGCATGTTTTGGAAATAAATCTTGAATTCAAAGTAGTTGACTTGGTTGAATTAATTTGGAGTAATTAAAGGATTCTCTAAATACACACATGCTTTGAGATAAAGGGAGAATGGGTCCGTTGCGATGTAAATCCCAACATACAAATACGTACACATTAACTATGTACACAATATGATATGTTGCACTTACAGTATATACATTAAAGTATATTTGGAAAAACCAATATATCTAAGTATAAATTTGGTTATCTATGTTGTTTAATAAATATTCAATTGATTTAATTAAATAAAGAGAAACGAAATGTGACGAACTGCAAATCCGTACCCTTTGAATCGACAATAATCCACACATGTCTGACCCAAAAAGCACCGACTGACAGAAAGTCAAGAGAAAGAAAAGAAGAGAAGAGAAGAGAAAAATAGAGAGATAGAACTAACATAACAATACAGAATCTCACATTGCAGCGGAAAACATATAATATCGTATCAATGATCTTTACAAAACAGAAACTTTATATACATACATCAATCAGGTAATCCTAAATTCAGTCTATTTCCTTTCAACTATTCTTTTCTGTAATTTTAATTCATTTCTGTTATTTATAGCTTTTTCGTTTATTTACAGTTTATTTTTTAGTATTTCTGTTTGTTTACTGTTATTTATACATCTTCTTTCTACCCTTTGGCTTTTCTTCAGTTTTCTTTTATTCCTCCTTCTTTGCGTATGGATTAGAATAGGATTAATGTAAATATGGATTAAATTGTAAGAAAATTAAAATAACGAAATATATGATGTAAATTTTAAAGACTATGACATAAATGGAATTAGACTGAAATTACGCCTAATTATGATGTTAATTGGACTGAATTAAAAAGACTAGCCTAGTTATAACTAGAAACTATAACTAAAAAGAGTAAAAGATGAAAGAAGCTTATTTTCGCACTTAGACCTTGGGTTAAGTAATAAGCATGATTATAGCATAGGTCATAATAAAGAAAAATAACATAATAAGGGTTACTTTAAGACTTAGGAGAAACTAATAAGAACAGATAGCAAAGAAAAATGTAATTGCTTATTTAAATAATTTACCTAAGTTAATAAGCAAAGATGAAAGTATGACCTGTACCAAATAACATTAGCTATTAGACAAAACGGTGAGCCTAGGGCACTCTTATGCTAAGAATTGTAGTAATTGATCAAATAGAAGTCCAAATCATAGGGGATTTGGACAATAGGCGCTACTAGATATTGTTTGGATGAAGGGCCAGTAACAAGAACATTTCCCATATAGATTCTATGGACTCACAATGATCTCACGTTAGCCTGAAGTGGGATGGGGGACACGCTTATGCTGGAGTGGGAGGTAATAAGAAGACCCAATAGGTAGAGAAAAATTAGCATAGGAATGATGGCAGTTACGTGTGCAACTTCCATTCGAGTGCTCAGTAATAGATATGAGTTCCAAGCTCTTAGTATGGGCGTCTTTCGTAGACACCATTGCCTTCTGTGTAGGGAACTATATATGTCGTCTGGTCCATAGAGACATTCTGTATAGGGAATTATATATAGTATCTGGTCCATAGTAAATAAATGCCTTCTTTGTAGGGAGCTATATATCTGGTCCACAGTAACATTCTATGTAGGGAGTTATATATAGTATCTGGTCCATAGTAAATAAATGCCTTCTATGTAGGGAGCTATATATGTCATTTGGTCCACAGTATCTTTTTGTGTAAAGAGTTATATAGAAGCTGGTCCGCGAAAAGATACAATGGAGTAGCAGGTCGATCAAAAAAGGGTAGGAATAGGGTTACATCCTAATTACAGGACTAGGAATTCAGCCTAGTCAAAGCAGAAATCAAGGACAAGTGCAAACAATCAAAATTAACCTACCTTATAAACTGAGCAATATTTAATCGTGCTTATTTCCAGTTTATGTCTTTCCTACTTCCTTTATTATCCTTATTCGTGCTAGAACTATTATAGAGTTTAACACTTTTACTTTGCTTAAAGATTCTAATAGTTACTGCCATTCATCTGACTTTTAGTCTGACCTATTCCTCTATTTTCCTTTTTCCCTCGTAGGTAATCAGGGGCAATGATAGTAGATCGCGGCTTCGTGGAGGCTTATTGGAGATTCTATCATGTATTTCTTTCCTTCGGTTCTAGTTTTTAGTTCTTTCGCTGAGCTGGTATTTTGAGAGGGATGTATTATACTCTTTTATTATTTGAGACTTTGGGTTTTTGAATTTCACGAGACTTGTATGGGTATTTTGTCATATGATGTATTGGGTATTTGGTGACTTATTTTTATCATCTTATATTATCGAATTTGATTTTTAGCAAAATACTATAATTGTTTCCGTTGCATTATTATTATTGTTATTGTTATTGTTATCTAATTTTTGCCTTGTGAATCTTATTCTCTACAAGTTTTAGTTATACCTACAACACATCATGCCTTTTAGTGTGTCCTTTTGGGTATAGTAAGAAGTGTGGGGTATTTCATTTGGTATCAAATCCTAAGGTTACATAATTCCTAAAATTTGTTTTAAAAGTAAAGAATTTTCAAAATAACTTGTTTTAAAAGTATTTTTCAGAAAGAGATTCTTAGAAATAGTTTTCAAGTATAAAAGAGTTTTCATAAAATCCCCTCAAAAGTCCAGTTCAACCTTCTTTCGATTCTTTCGAGTCTAAGTTACCTTTCTTTGCATAATATGGCTGACTGGTTGCATAGAGCTACGGTACCAGAGGTGCAAGGGCAAGTGCCAAATACGGCACCGGCATGTCGAGGTCCCTTTAATCCATCTACAACAGCCAAATTTTCTAAGATATGCAAGAACTTTGCTAATCTAGGAAGCAAAACGATTTCTGGTTCGAGGAGGAATGAGCTAGGTTGGAAGTTATGAAGTAAAGGTTTAGGATGTTAGATTTGAGGGACCTCGGAAGTGGATCAAGAAAAGTGGGTAATGCAATAATTATGGACGGGTTGGTCATTACGCAACGGACTATAAGCTTAAAACGACGAAGGGGAGGTGTTTCAACTATAGGCAGCTTGGTCATCTTAGTAGAGCTTGTCCTAAGAGAGTGGGGCAGAAAGCGAGCGCAACTATGGTGCAGGTACAAGCTTTGAATGCAACACTTCCTCGCAGTGATTCGGATAGAGGTGGGAAAATCTCTTTAGAAGGATTAGTCTCACTTTCTAATTTTCCCATTCAGACTCTTTTCAAGTTTGGAGCATCACATCCTTTCATTACAATTCTTTGATAGATTGTTTTCACTTAGACATCTCTTTAGTAGCAGACCCCATTGTTGTTTCAAACCCCATAGGTGGATCGACATACTTGTTTATGGTAGATAGTGGTTTGAAAATTTTCATCCTAGGCATAGAATTTGCTACGACGCCTATGTTTTTGGGATTTTCGGGGTATGGGATGATTTTGGGAATGGATTGGCTATCCAAATATGGAGCTATATTAGATTGCGAGAGGAGTCATTAGACTAGAGGCATGCGTCAGTAGGACTCTCGAGATTCCTTGCGGCCCGCAAGGGTCAGTTATGTTGAGCTTTCTATATTCCCTCGATTCATCATCATCAGAGTTAGATTCGTTTCTGTCATCAAATATTTTTCCAAACATCTTTGAGTAGGTTATTGGACAACCCCCACCCAGAGAGAGATTGACTTAAGGATTTATTTAGCCAGTAGCATTACCCGTAGGGCATAGGGCGCCTAGGGAAAGGAAGGGATTGAGCAATCAGATCCATGAGCTTTGGAGAAAGGTTTCATAAGAAGAAACATATCAGAATAGGGAGTGCTAGTCCTCTTCGCTACAAAAGCAGATGGTTCACTTCGACTTTGCTTCGACGATAGAGAATTGAATAAGCTCACAAAGAAGGATCATTATCCACTTTCGAGGATAGATGACCTTTTCACTAGTTAGTTGGCCTATAGTATTCTCTCAGCTTAATTGAGCCATAGAATTTCATCAGCTTAGGGTCACGGATGACAGCATTAATAAGGCTGCATTTAGGATACCCGACGGATTCTTTGAGTGGTTAGTTAGGCCTTTGGGCTAACCAATCCCTAGCTTATTTTGTTGATTTGATGAGCCGTGTTTTTAGAGATGTCCCAGAATAAAGTTCATGGTGGTATTCATGGTCGACATTTTGGTGTTTTCCAAGAAGTATGGAAGAGCTTGTTATTCATCTAAAGGAGGCTCTTCGTATGCTTTGTTAGCTGAAGATAGAGTTCTTGAAGTATCAATTTTGAAGTGCATTTATTGCGGCATAGAGAATGCCTACACATATAATAAATTTGATAAACGGTTTTGTACATTCGGGATCGGACTATGGAAATCCAAAGAGAGGTAGGCAAAGATTGGGGGATGTACAATAGGTTCATTTGATAAGAAAAGATGAAAACCCATGTGCAGATAATTACAGAAATTATAATTGTTTCAAACAAGTGGATTTGACGATAATGCCTTAGAATAGATATGAATATACATGAGGAATAGGAGTAGAAGCCTTTAGTTTAAGAAAAGTACTCGTAGGTTAGTAAGGATAAAATCCACTTTATGCGAAGCCTAATAAAATGAAATATTTGAAAGTTGAAAAGTTGAAAAAAATGTAATTGTTAGAATTGAAAATTTTCGTTGTTAAATAAATAAGGGGGGTTTTAAGAATGGTACGAAATTTAAGTTGGTTTTTATATAATGAAAAATTGGAATTCTTTTTGAAGAATTATGGATTATATGTTTATATAACTCATTAGTATCATTGCAAGAAATAAAAGATTTTAAACATAACTACATAGAGTGTATCAAATATCAATAACATAGATTGCAACTTTTATTGTTCTAATAAATATTTTCATGAAAAATAAGTGGAGCTGGCTATAACACTATTCTTATAGTAAGTGACTCCCAAGAGAAATATGTTTACATAGGTATATGAGATTTATTGGTATTTATTTAATTGAATCCATACACTAGTATTTTTTTAGGTTGCAATAACGGTGTTTTACACAACATCTGTTTTAACCTAAATAAAAATGTATTTTAAAAGACAATTTCTAAGTATAGGAACAAATAGTTTGTAAAGTACACCTATTATTTTTAATAAGTATGAGGAGGTGTTTTTGTAGCTATGGAAATATTAAAATCATTTTAAAGATGAGTTTTTCTGAAAGGAAAATGTGTATGTTGGATATTAGAAAATATTTATCATGGAAGAATATAAATTAAACATACTTTAATCTGTTGGAATGAGAAGAGTAATGGTAATTTTCTATGAAACCAAAAAAAATGTTTTGTGCAAGTTACAAGGAATACAAGAAAGAGATATATAAGGCATGAAAAGCACCATATTTTCTATAGCCTATTTTGAAAAATATAAAAATGGTTCCTTGTAATTTCACATAAACACAAAATTCTCTTTTTAAAAGATTCATAGAAGATTTTAGTGTTAATGATTTCTCATTTGAGAAAGCAGTTCCAATATATTAAGGTATGGGACTGTAAGGTATAATAAGAAGATATTTTGGAAACACATAAAAACAATTTAAAGATGTTTTAAAAGAAAATGTTTTGGTGAGAAAGTAAATAAGTTTTTGGAAATGAAAAACTTAATAAAAGTAGAATTTGAAAATTCAAATTTTATTGAAAACTGAAAAGGTCTTTAAAAGAAAATGAGGAATAAGTTTTGGACTTAGAATTTGAAAGTTTTTCTCTTTAAGTTGGGAAATAATGTTAAGTAACCAAGTATTTTTTAATTTAATAGAAACTCAAAAATAACATTTTTAAAACAGAGATTTTGGGATTTGATGTTTTGAAAATTTAGAAGTCTTAGCTCTTGTAATAATAATACCCAATCAAACTCTTATAAATATGGAATATAGAGAAACCATTTCATAGATGTAATGAAAAAGTGCAAAACCATGTAGGGGATAGCAGTGATTACTTTTGGAAGTAATAATACAGTTTCCATAAAGTATATAGGACCCTAGTAAGAACCTAAGAATGTTGATTCATGTGTTCAGATTAAAGAAAATAGTAAAGTGAAATGAGTAAGGTAAAGAAGACAATAAAGTGAAATGAGTAAGGTAGTAAGGCATGCAAGGTTGAGAATGAGTATTCTTGATTCTAGAAGGACTTGAGAAAAGCATCTTTCTTTAGTGGAATTCATATTGTAGTAGTTTTCAAGCTAGCATTGGAATCGCACCTTTTGAAGCTCTTTTTGGGAAGGCCATGTAAGACATCTTCATATTAGTTGGAGTCTACGAAAGGTTGCTTCTTGGTTCCGACGTGGTTAGAGATTTTGCAGAATAATAATTTGGTTAGGAGAAAATTCATATCTCATATCCATGTCTCTTTGAGATTAGGTTTTAGAATTTCCTTTTTCCATCTTTAGTTTTGAATAATTTCTTTCCATTATTATCCTTTGGATGGGTAAAATTTAGGATTTAACCTATATATGGAAGGATTTGATGCAAATTTGTTAGTAGAATATATTATGAATGATATATGCTAGTGATTGCAAGTGTTTGCTAGTGGATGCTGATGGACGCATATAGGTACGCTAGGCTCTATTATTTCTTAGGGGTTGCCTAATTAGGACACAAGAGCATATGCATATGGATGTGTGTACATTTTTAATTTATTTCTATGGTTGCTATAAACGGATGTTTACCAAATGATTATTGCATTTGGATGTTTGTAGCAGGCATATAGAATTAACAGTTATCATTTGGAAATTTTCACATTCATTTGGATACATGGCACAGTCATGATTGTATAAAAGGAGGTCAACTGAATCAGTGGACCGCGTAATGTTTTGCATTAGTTAGGGACATTTACACTACACTAATTGCCTAAGTATCATAAATTGCATTAGAAAGACTAAAGGACAATGGATGAATAGTTGATGATTGAGTAGTTGGTTGCAGAATTGATGAAAACATTTAGTACATTCTTTTATCCTTAGAGATTTTGGAGACAAAATCCCTTAAGGAGGGAAGAATGTAACAAACCGAAATTTAACTAGTAACAATTAATTCGTTAATTAACTAAATAATAAAATAAATTTGTAAAATTATTAGAATTGAGCCATGGGAGTAGTTCCATTATGTCTATGGTGATTTTCTGATCGATTTTCATACATAGAACATCAGAATTTGAGTTAGTATGAAGAAGATACGCAAGAAACAAGAAACGAATATATATATATATATATAATATAGGGAAGGTCGACCCTAGTGTCGAACCTCCATGGTCTAGGTTGACCATGAGGTCGACCTACCATGTGTGACGGTCGACTTGGCAGTCGACACGCCTTCTTATACGGTCGAGAAACGATAGTGAAGCATATGTGATGTGTTTTGTTGATTTTTCTCTCATCCGGTGCATCCGTGCTCCCATTCGACGGCTCCTATTCAGCCTATGACATGATTGCATCCTAATCAATCTCCAAATCTAGTAGTCTAAGATCCACTTCTACCCTTATAAATAAGATGCTAAGCCCAACATATTTTCTCATTCTAGATTTTCTCCACTTGTCTCAACTTTTCAAGAAGAACCGTAAAAGGAATAATTTTCCAAGGAGAGAATCTTTTTAATTAAAAATATTTTTATATCCTCAAGTGGATCCCGGAAGACTGAAGGAAGCGCTAAGGACCAAAGGCGAGTGATTGTAATTATTTTAAGATTTCTTTAAGTAATTTAAAATAATAGGGTTTCCAATAATTGTAGTGTTACTATGATTTTTTGGAACAGCCTTTTAGTAGTTTATTTTCAGTTTTTAGAATTATTTTTAGTCTATTTCCTTTCAGCTACTCTTTTCAGTAATTTTAATTCATTTCTATTAATTATAGATTTTTCATTTATTTATAGTATTTTAGTTTATTAATTATTATTTATACGTCAACTTTCTATGTGGATTTTCATCAGTTTTCTTTTATTTCTCCTTCTTCTTCGCATATGGATTAGAAAAGGATTAACGCGAATCAGATTAAATTGTAAGAAAACTAAAATAATGGAATATAAGATGTAAATTTCAAAGATTGTACTATAAATGGAATTGGACTGAAATTATGCCTAATTATGACGTTAATTTGACCGAATTAAAATGATTGGCCTATTTATAACTTAGAATTATAACTAAAAAGAGTAAAAGATGAATGAAGCTTATTTTCACACTTAGACCTTGGGTTAAGTAATAATCATGATTATAACGTAAGTTGTAATAAAGAAAAATAATAGTATAAGTCTTATTTTAAGACTTAGGAGAAATTAATAAGCACGGATAGCAGAGAAAAATATAAAGGCTTATTTAAATAATTTACCTAATTTAATGTTATTCCGCCTTTTGGTAAGGCGAAGATATCAAGGAATTGACTGAAGATCAAAGACCACTCATCTCGAATGTCGAGTAAGCATAGGTTCACTATGGATATCGATAAATTTTGTCCGAGTCCGGAACAATCTAAATTGATATGACATGACAAGCAAAGCTAAGAAAGCCAACATTCCAAATTTCAAGTCAATCTGAGAATGCCCAAGATATGATCGATACAAACCAAGGAAATCAGCACAACCACATCCATCACTACGCCACCGTCTATTCGTATTGATCTTGTCCGTGTCCATCGGTGAGTATCTGTTCGTATCCATCATAATGCACTACTTCATATCCATCCGGAGAAAAGGCTTTATTCGTAGCGATCTATTCGACTCTACTATCGAACAAGCTCCACTTCATATCGATCGGCAGTTGACTAGTTCGTATCCATCAAGGATGGTCTACTTCGTATCCATCCCAGAAGAACCTTGTTTGAATCCATCAAGAATCGTTGGTTCATATCCATCATGAAACTGTTGTTCGTATCCATCAAGGCCAAGTAGAGCCGGCATCTGTTCGTATCCATCACATTGTCATTTGTTCATTTCCATCAAATTGGAGCAATTTCGATTGATACAACAAGGCTACACAATCGATACTAGTCAAGTAACTTGGATTGGTATGAACAGAACCATTTTATCGATACGAACTAAGCCACCTCCGCCGATACGAACAAAGCAACGGTCTTCTATACGAACGAGGAGAAAACCATGGGATGACTCGGTCAACTCAGCATCGAAAGTGGAGCGATCCAAAGATCAAGCGCCACGCCAACTTGCGAGCACGTGCTCAGCATCGATTTGAAGTGTTCGATACGAACGCATCGAAACGAACTAGCCAGCCTAAAGAAAATGCAATCTAGCATTGATCATAGCTTGTAATCCACAAGTCCAAATGCTATGAAATTTTTGCAGGCGCTTACATACAACCTAAAGAATGTTTCTGCAAAATTTCGACTCGATTGGATCAAATCTTGATCGATACGAAATTCATTCGTATCGATCATGGATCGAGTTAAAATCATGTGGGATCGATCGCGTAGGCCCACCTACATGCCAGAAGAGGTCTTCCGAGATTTGAGCAAGATATTTGCATCCTATGCCTATAAATAGCACTCCAAAGCCTACAGAAAAAGGATCTTTTGGCTCTTTGACATCCAGACTTTACCGAAATCATTTTTATACTTTGAGGCAGTTGTTGTACTCGAATTTCATCATTGTAATCCGCTGTAGTCAATTGTAATTAGCAAGTGAATATCAATAAAATCATCAACTTCATAGTGGACGTAGGCCTTACGCCGAACTACTCTAAATCATTGTGTTTCTACATGCTTTCATATTTGTTTTTGACGTGATTGTTAGATAATCCTCTTTTTATAGTTTTATTCTTTATTTTTGTCTCTTCAAATACTTCTGAAGAGTGTTGTGTCCAATTTTGGTACAAACACTTTGGTGCTTTCACTAAGAGCATAGTTTTTTTCTTACTCTTTGGGTCTACTGTCAATACTGGATTGCACAAATCTAAGAAGAAGATCCAAATCTCAAGTTCAGAATCCTTTCAACCAGATTTGCATCAAATCTAGAAAAGGACTTCATCTTCCGCCATGGTTTGCACAAGGATCGCCTCCACAGCTGCAAATCAAGAAGAACGGGGCAGATAGAATCCCGTAAAACTGCCTCCATCCAACTAGAATGCTGTCAGACCATTAGATCGTCGGGCCCTGTCACCCGATAAGAGTTTTGAATGCTTATGCAAGAGCTGACTCAGAGTCGTCAGCAACTTACTGAACAACTGCATGCCAATGCAAAGTTGATTAATCAGCTAAACCACCAATGGCGTAGGAGATCCAGGAGGGATCAGGCCTCCTACTCATCCACCGAAAGTTCAACCTCATCTGACTACCATCATAGATCTGCACGCCCTTGGCTGGACGTAAGCTACACCCATGCCACCGGAGATCAACCAACTCTGAACGTTGGAAAACCAAGACTTGGCCCATTGACCAACTACCAGACTGGATCCTCTTCCCAGGGAGATAATGTTCCTCACTATAACGTAGACATCCACGCTACTATCACCACTATTGAACCAAAGGATGATGCTTGACGCCCTAAATCAACCAGATCTCAATCATCATCAGCATGGGTGTACTCCCAAACCCTACGTCCTCGAAGACTTGGTACCAAGGAGGCGAGACATGGACCGTCAACGGCGCCCGATCTAGCCTCGCATTGCGGAGCCTGACCACACCTTGGCTCAATGTGCACAGAATGTCCAGACGCCGGATATACCAACTATGATTCATCAGATGATCCGTGAGAATCAGGGTCTCACTAATGACAACTAGGGAATCTCCCATAGTCCTACCCCTTTCATTGATGACATACCGTATGCTAAACCCCCTCGGTAATTTAGAATGCTGGTTTTACCTGTCTGTGAAGGAAGTTTTGATCCAGACCAACACATTCTGAAGTACGAGTGATTGATGAATGCTGCACGGGCTGACGATGCAGTTAAATATCAAAGTTTCCCGATCTCACTGAGGGGCATAGCTACTATGTCGTTTACTCGTTTTCCACCCCGATCTACTTCTTGTTTTGACCAATTGGCAACCAAGTTTGCTGAGCAGTTTTAGATGCATGTCGTAAGGCCAAAGGATGTTAACACTTTGTCCAATGTCACTCAAGCTCCTAGAGAGGCATTTCGACGTTATTTAGAAAGATTCCATGCTGCATGTGTTAAGATTAGCAACCTAAATGATAACTTCATTCTTATGGAATTGACTAAGGGGATTGACCCGATTCTGAATTCGGCAACTGGTTGGCCGAAAAACACCTGCGTCATTGGACCGTTTCTATTCCAAGGCAGCCCAATTCTTAAGAAGGGCGGATGTGAAATAGTCTAGGAAGCAGGATGACACAGGACTGAGCATGGAAGGGCTTCAAAATAATGTTGTAGTTAAAAAGTCCTGGGAGAGCTCTGGGAAAGTTCAGTTGAATATTTGGAATAAACAAACTCAGCCGAAAGATACGGGGAATTAGAATATAAAGCGAGATCAAAACCGTGTGCCATGACGTAGAGCTCCTATGTTTGATAATTACACTCCTCTACATATGTCGTTGGAGAAAGTATATCTACAAACCTGCAATACCATCCAGTACAAGTAGTTTGCTCCAAAACCATCATCGGAGAGGCAAATCCAAATGGGGAAATTTTGTAGGTTTCACGAGAGTTATAACCACAATAAAAATGAGCGTCTTCATTTACAAGATCTCATAGAGAAGTTTATTAGACAGTGGAAGTGGGAACAGTTTGTGCGGACATGGCAGTCTAGAGCTGTAGGCCCATCGAATCAAAATAACGTATCTAGTTAGCAAGACAAGAAGAACCCGCTCATACCGGTGGGAGGTTGGTGATAAATACAATAAGTGGTGGTCCTCATCCAGCAGACCGAAGCTGGAGGGAAATGGAGTCGTATGCCAGCTCTATTAGGCATGCGGACTTCAAATGTTGTAGTAGTTGTGATGATGGGGCTCCAGCCAAGCAACAGAAGACGATGACTGACGACATCGTGTTTAGAAATAGAGACGCTGATTAGTTCGAAGCCCCCATTATCGATCCACTTATCATATCAGATCAGGTAGATCCTACTTGGATGAAGACGATCTTGGTTGACAGTGGAAGCTCTGTAAATATTTTGTTTAAATGAGCATAAGATTAAATGAAAATGGAAGCTAAATACTTGACACCTTGTCAATCTCGCATTCATGGCTTCGATGGAAGCGCTATTATACCCATTGGAGTAGTGGAACTACCAGCTGGAGAACGTCAGAAAGTCCAGATAATGCAATTTGTTGTGTTGGATATAACCCTTACAATGCTTTCTTGTACCGACCGGCCCTTGTTGAATTCAGGGCAGCCATTGCCCCTTGGTGCTTGACTCTAAAGTTCCCCATCGATCGTGGGGCTGTAGTCGCTCGAGGAGATTAGGCTATTGGACGAGCCTGTTATGTTGTTGAGCTGCGCAGGGCGCAGCGAAAGGAAGAAGGGAAGGGCATAGAGGAAACTCTCTGCGTCCATTTTGCTGACAATTGACAATTGGTGCCTGGGCCCAAGCCCGGGCATCCCAACCAATTCTCGAAGGACCTTGACCTGAGAGACACTGAAAGTAAAGATGAAACTAAAGTTAGTCAAGCTTCCCTAGCCGACCGACAATCGATGTCCCGATCGATGATGATGACGATTCAAAGATGATAAAGATTGGATCTTAGTTAAGCCAATAAAAATAGAAGGAATTGGTTGAATTTCTCCGGACGAAACTCGACGTATTCGCCTGGACGCACATTGACATGCGTGGGATCTCACCGGACATCACGAGCCATACTTTGAATATTGACCCGTGGTATACCCTGGTCAAAAAGAAAAGGAGCGGTATGGTTCTAGAGAGATCTACCGCCCATGAAGAAGAGGTCGATAAGTCGAAATCGAATGGGTTTACTCGAGATTCCTTATACCCGAAGTGGGTGTCCAATCCTGTACTTGTTTGAAATCCAAATGGGAAATGGAGGACGTGTGTTGATTACTCAGACCTGAACAAAGCCTCCTCGAAAGATAGTTTTCCAATTCCTCGAATTGAACAGCTCGTAGATGCAATGGCTCGACACGAATTATTATCTTTTATGGTTGCTTATTTCGGTTACAACCAGATACCCATGCACTTACCCGATCAAGAACATACCAAATTCGTAACCGATCTAGAACTCTACTGCTATAAAGTAATGCCTTTCGGACTCAAGAATTCCAAGGAAACATACCAACGAATAGTCAATCGAATGTTCGCAAACCAGATTGGAAAGACCATGGAAGTGTATATATATATATATAGATGACATGCTGGTGAAGTCACGATTCTCCACTGATCATATAAAAGACTTGGAATCGATGTTTAATATCCTTCGAGAATACAGGATGAAGCTCAACCCATTGAAGTGTCACTTTAGGGTTGCATCAGGAAACTTCCTTGGGTTTATCGTCAACGCTCAAGGAATTGAAGCAAATCCTGAAAAGATCTAGGCGATCAGAAATCTTGAGACTCCAAGAACCATAAAGCAAGTCCAAAGCCTCAACGGGAAAGTGGCAGCGTTGAGCATGTTCATTTCAAAGTCCACCGACAAATGCATTCCTTTCTTTGATTTGATTCGAAAAGGGAAACGGAAGTTTGAATGGACTACGGAATGTGACGGCGCATTTCAAGCACTAATTCAACATCTCTCCACATCGCTGATTTTGTTAAAATCTATCGATCACGAGTAACTGTACCTTTACTTAGCGGTATCAGAAATGCAATCAGTGTTGCCTTAGTTCGGGAGGAAAACCGAGTGCAAAAACCGATCTACTATATCAGTAAACGACTAACCGGAGCTGAGAGAAATTATCCAAAGCTGGAGAAGTTGGCTTATTGTCTCGTTATTGCCTCAAGGAAGCTCTGTCCATATTTCCAAGCTCATCATATCACTGCTTACACCGATCAGCCGTTATGACAGGTCCTTACGCGGCCTAAGACGTCTGGCAGGTCACTCAAATGGAATATCGAACTAAGCCAGTTTGATATTACTTACACTCCGAGGAGAGCTATTCAACGACAAGTCCTAGCAGATTTCATAGACGAATTTACCATCTCAGAGGACTTGCTCGAAACCAACAAATCTCCCGAGTATATATGGAAGCTGCATACTGATGGTGCATCAAACGACCAATGCTCGGGTGCTGGAGTTGTACTTGAAACCCCTGAAGGTTGATCCATATGTTATGCTTTAAAGTTTGATTTTCGTGCGACCAATAATGAAGCTGAATATGAAGCCTTGCTTGCCGGATTGAAACTCTCCCGAGATTTGAGAATTATTGCCATGGAAATTTATTGTGATTCACAATTAGTTGTATGTCAAGTTCTAGGTGAATGTCAGGCAAAGGATCGAAGACTGGCTACTTATCTAGCTCGAGTCCAGGAGATACTTAATCAGTTTGATTATTATGCCATCTCCTACATACCCCGTGAGCACAATTAAAAGGCAGGTTGATTGGCAAAGTTAGCAAGTATGGGTGAAGCACAACAAATGGGACTTGTTCCTGTGGGAAACGTTACCTTCCCCAAACATTGATCAGATGGACACAGATTGGACATTTGAAATCACTCCCCATAAGCAGTCATGGATGACTCCGTTTCGAAATTACCTCGAGCATGGAACGCTGCTTGAGCGTAGGAGTGAGAGGAGATAGATTATTCGTAAAGCTTTCACTATTTAGAATGGAGTCATGTATAGGAGAAGGTACTCCGTTCTTCTACCATGATTTATCGCCCACGATGAAATTAAGCAAGTGCTACGTGATGTTCACGAAGGAGAATATGGCGATCACACCGGGGGGAAAGCTCTTGCTAAGGAAGTACTCCGATATGGATATTATCGGTCGACTGTAAACTGCGATGCAGCAGATTACGCCAGGAAATATTGTAAATGTCAAAAGCATGTTCAAATTCCTAGACCCCACCTACTAAGATAATCCAAATGGTCAGCCCATGGCCATTTGCAGTTTGGGGCATCAATACCATTGGCTCTCTACCTTTGGCCAAAGGTGGTGCGAAGTACGCCATCGTCGAAGGTGATTACTTTACCAAATGGGCCGAAGCTGAACCTCTTGCTACAATCATGACGAAGAAAGTAATCGACTTTGTAGTCCGAACATTATCTGCCTATTGGTCTCCCACATACCATCAATAGTGATAATGGAACCTAATTTGACAGCGTTGAATTTAAGGATTTCTTCCAACGATTCCACATTCAAAAGAAATTATCTGCAGTTTCACACCCTCAAGAGAATGGCCAGGTTGAAGCTTTAAAAAGGTTATCAAGTCTAACCCGACGAAATGAATGGAAAAGGTCAGGGGCAAGTGGGTTGATGAACTTCCTATGGCTTTATGGGCTTATCGGACAGCCCACAAGTCCATGATCGGGCACACTCCATTGTCTCTATCCTGTGGTTTAGAAGCCGTTATTCCAGTCGAGATGGAAGTACCTTCTCATCGTGTGACTTATTATGATCCAAAAACAAATGCCATATTACTTGTCGAATCCTTGGATTTGTTGGGTGAGAAGCGTGAAGAGGCTGATTTGAGGGCAGCCGCATACCGAAGTCTAGTCGTCCTATTATGCAATGCCAAGGACCAACCTCGAAACTTTGAACTCGACGATTTCATCCTCAAAAGTCCCTATCCGGCTCCTTCGCACATGAAATCAACATGGAAAGGACCGTATGTGATTGAAGGAAAGCTCGGAGATGGCACATTCAAGTTATTGACTGTTGATGGTTTTACTTTGCCAAGACCTAGAACAGCGAGTCTCCGTCGCTACTACCCATGACAGGCTTTATTTATTTAGTCTATTTTTCATCCGCAATTTGTTTCAATATTTCGAAATTTAAATTTGTAATAAGGCAACTGACTTTACCGTATTTCTCATTTCAGCAATAAAATGCCATCTCTTAAAGCTAGAGCTATGATTTAGTGAATGTGACATCAACCATCACGATGCATGAAGAGCTAAGTTCCGTCATACGATGGAATTTATTCAAATAGAGAGTGACTGTGATACGACCGGCCACTCATTAAGTGAAACCCGAGCTCGGGGGCAAGCCATCACACTGAAGCCAAAGAAGGATTGACACACGACAATCCTTTAACTAACTTCAGTATCCCAGAGTGCAAGCTGGAGTATAAACTTATAAATATGGTTTCGAAGAGGGTAGACCCGACCACCTAACGACTTCGACCGTATCCTAACCAAGTTCGAGGAGGATAGACCCGTCTATCTAACGACCTCACTTGTTAACTCAAGGTGGACGTTAATCGACCATCCACGATCCTGATAAATCATCGTTCCTGAAGTGCAAACGAAGTCCTAAAAGCCTAAACAAACGTGACTGACCATCTGTCGAACAACTCCAAATTCCCAGAGTGTGAATCGAAGTATAAATATCAACTCTAAGTTCCCAAAGTGCGAACTGGAGTATAAACACCAACTCTGAATGCCCAGAATGCGAGTTGGAGTATATATATCAACTTTAAGTTCCCAGAGTGCGAACTGGAGTATAAAAAACTCCAAATTACTAGAGCGCGAGTTGGAGTATAAACGTCGACTCCGAATTCCCAAAGTGTGAGTTGGAGTATAGACATCAACCAACTTCAAGTTCCCGGAATGCGAACTAGAGTGCAAACACTGACTATCTCTAGATTCCCAGAGTATGAACTAGGGAATCGACCATAAATAACTCTGATTCCCTAGAGTGCGGTCATAGTATAAACATAACATGGGTGTGAATGACCACTCGCAAACTAACTTAATTCCCCATAGCGTGGACATATACTTAAAGCTTAAACGGCGTGACCGACCGCCGACATACAAATGCAGGTCCCCGGAGTGTGGATGCGATCATTGATAAGTGAGTGAGTGTGATTCGATCATTCAACTCTCACTTGTTTTAGGATCGATTCAATGATGTTAAGCTTGAAGAAATGAAGGCGAAATGTAATAGCTGGCCAAACTTTACAATTCATCCCCGAAGCTGGGGATAGAGATTAAGTGTCAACCATTGACCGAAGCAGTGCAAAGTCAAAGTTCAACTTAATCCTCGACCATGACTCGTGTCTGTGATTTCTAGACTTGAGAAATAAAAACAAACTCGACTCAAAGGTTGGAACATCGCAAGTGCACTGGACTGGAATTCAAATACTGGAACACTTAAGCATAAAAACCAATAGTAGATTTGAAGCCAAAAAAGTGTTTCATTTCAACTATCCATGGAAGAAATTCATGTACAGGTTATTTCCAAAATTCCTACTAGCAGGGGCCGAACCCACATCTATACCCGGCCTATAGAAGCTAAAAGAAAATTCCTATCTACTCAAAAATACATCGAAGACGCCTATCTACACTTTCTTCTTCCTCGGCTTCTTCTTCGGTGTAGACCCGCTGGAGCTGCTGCTTTGTTTTCTCTTTGAGCTCTTGCCTTTCAGCGGTCGATCTCCAGACGGGGGCATGATCTCAACGTCCTCCTCCAAACTCGAGTATACGAGGATGCTTATTGCAGGCGGAGTCGGAGGGGTCAGATCTACTATAGGAGGCGGGATAGACGCGCTGGTATCAGTAACTATACCACTAGGTGATATCATTCTAAATAGAGCCGGGCCAGGTACCGCCATTCCACCTCAAGAACTATCACCACGAGCCGCTGCCTCTACTTCAGCGATGATTTTGGCTAATATCTCTTCTTCACGAGTTGCTTGGGCCTCTCTAGGGACATCGATGGTCGTCATTGAAGAGCCAATAGTAGGTGTAGTCCCACTCATGACAAATGGTAGGTCCGCAAAAGGGTCACTGTGGCGACTGAGGAGTTCCTCCATCATTTGCTAGTCAAAAGAGAGTGTGCACCCCTGCGTTTCATCAATTGGTGCAGTCGTTGTTGTGGTGGTCGCCTCAATAATGATAGCTTCCTGTGTTTGATGCGATTCTTGAGTTGCAGGAGGCGCAGTTAGTGTAACTCCTGTCATTGGATAGAGAAAAAGACAGATTGTTAGTAAATGCTTGAAATAAAGCTCCTTATTTTGAACACACATGAGAAATTTTCTGAGTACCTTCCTCAGTTTGGCTCGTGGATGGTTGAACGAATTCAGAAGTGTTCTCTTTAGTCGGAGATAAATGCAGTTGTTTCGAATTGTAAGCAGGGACAGATTGGGGATCAACCACTGGTGTAGGTTCAGGTTGGGTTAGCGTAGAAATCTCAAGACTTGCTTCATGATGCTCAACACCTAAACCTTCTCCAACCTCTGGGTGTTGGGTGCTGAGCTAATCCTTTTCGTATGGAATCATCGACTCATGGAGAATCTTTCTTTCATCTTCATTCAGCATACGATTCTCAAGCTCAAACTTGTCAATTGATTCATCCGGATGCACCGCCTTCTCCTCCTCAACCAATCGGCCCCAGGTGTTGTGAAGATGTATTGGATAATTTTGAAGCCAAGCTAGGTTCCTATGTTTCAGCACATTAGCATTATAAGTGATGAGGAGATCTCCGATATCATCCTTTAGCCTAGACTCCGCCGTTCGGATCCTCTCCTCGATCTTGGTCTCCACCACATGCACTTTAGCCACTATCGCGTCCCATTCACCTTGGTACACTACGACCTGATCACATGCCTCATATGTTGTGGTATTGGCGTCATCCCTTTCTTTAATGATTTCAGAAAATTTGACCTTAAGCTCGTTGAGTTCATTGAGGGCCGCATCCCGCTTGGCATTAACGGTGGTGTTCCGATGGTCCATCTCCTCCACCAAGGTATAGTGTGTCTGCCTCATCCTCTGCGTGGCCAAGTTCGCCTCGTCGGCCTTTTTAGTGGCCTTTATTTGTGACTTTTGAGAGGATTCGGCTTCATCATGAAGCACTTGGATAATTTGGTCCATTTGACCAAGCTCATTCTCTAACTTCTCTATGGTGGCCGCTCGCTCAAAGGCCATCTTCGACGCTTTCTCTATAGCTTTCGACCACTCCACTGAGTGTAGATGTCGCGAATGTAATCGTGAATCGTATTCTGCCTTCCGTTAGAATTCTCTTTAAGTGCAGAGGAAAAATGTAGCCATCAAAGCAAATGTTCGAAAAATCCCTTTTCAACTGTGCGATTTTAATAGCCCCTTCCTCGGAGGGCTCAGTAATCGCCTATTCAATGGCAACAGGAGTTTCGATCTCATGTCTCCGACGATGAGGATTAGGCCTCTGAGGATGGGAAGGCGGTTTGTGACGTGGAGGCTCCGGGGTATGTGTAACACAAGCAGAAGGTTGTGTAGGGATTCGAGGAAATGGAAAGCGCGATCGAGATCGGTACCTCTTCTCTAGGTTCTTACCTATTCCTATCTCTATCGTAGTATTCCTGACTGGAATAACCACGGTCGTGGTTTCTAACATCTTCCCTCCTACAGGACTTATAGTATGAACTCGATGATTGGCGCATTGAACAGAGGCTTCAAAGCATAGAATCTCGCCTAGTCATTGTACTTGCAAAGTAAAGGAGGAAAAGAATTAGTAATCTCTCAAAGTAAACAACTTATTATCAGGAATCGTGTAGCGCCGTGAAGTGTATTTGTATGTGCAACACCCCGACCAACCGAAATTGTCAGCCACACTAGTGGGAAGAGACTCGCTTAAGTCTAAAGCACGGTGAAGCTCCTCTATTCCGGCATCATGTTGAAGTGACACATAATTCGAAATTGGAATATCGACGAGCCCTTCTAAAAGGTTTTCTACGTGTGAGGGAGGAGCCTTCGAAATTCTAATCCCAGGAAGATGCAAAGACATGACCACAGATTCCCATCTCAAGGATTTAGGGCGCATAAAAGCAGCTTCCTTGCCTTTCCTCTTTCCTTCAGAACCCTAAAAGGTGTCAGAAGGCCCAGCTGCATGTTCATCGGCGGTGGGAGTTCTTTCTGAATAAACCCCTTCAGTTATAACAACCCCAAACGTCTTACATTTCACTCATTTCTTCGAGACAGCCCTTAATGTTCCCTCCAGCCTTATACTTTGGCTACGCTCTATTAAGCCGGCGATTCTCAAATTCTTGTCTATTAGAACTGAATCGATATCGCTCATTTCACTTGGAACTTCTTGGAGGTCTTGTACTATCTCTTTAAAGTGCGCATCTTCGGATCATGGAATTACAGGTGTAAAGAAAAGGAGATATTAGTTTGACATCGGCTACGATCACCTTGTTAACTACTTGAAAAGACAGCGGTACTTACGTCTGAATAGCCATCGACTGGCGAATCCTAGGGGGCAGCGAACATAAAACCATTCCATTTTAAAGTAACTCAACCTGGTCTAGGACCTAGTTACCACTTGACAATTTCTAACCGCTTCCAGAAATGTAAAAGAATGGCTATCTCCCTAGCTCTTGACATTGAATAAATACTTAATTTTGAGTGGGGTCGGTGGCCGGAATAGATGCTCCATAAATGCAACAATTAGGCTATTCGGTAGAGCATATCCGTTGGGGTGTAATTGAGATGCAGCGATTCCAAATAAAGATAACAATTCCCTAATGTACCGGTTAAATGGAGGAAATGTTTCTGCTGTATATGCATGGCGATTGAAAGCAGTAAACCCCTCCAGTGGATAATACAGTCTCTCATTTGGTCCTGGTAGTAGCACATCGTCTAGTGAAAAGTCATGCCTTAAGCATATCCATCCAGCATGTCTTCAAAAACGTTGGACGGTACAGAATCTGGTGGATTACCAATAAACGTAGCGCTTGGTAGCTCATCCGGAGCTGTATCTATAACTTCGGCCATGATGGCCGGTATCTCGATTATTAGGGTAAGTGAACTCTGAATTTCCTGCAGTTGTGACTTGTAGACACCATAACTAACTAACTTATGAAAAATCATCAATAGACGATAATAAACTCGTGTATTCCCCAATGTGAAGTGCATGAATGTGTTGTGTGGTGCAGTGCTACATAGTGCTTAAAAGATTCTATAGAATTTAAGAAATGTTCAAACAACGGGAACTCAAAATTCAATGGGAGTGACCGTCATCGCCGACCATCACAACCATGTCATCCAGACTTTAGAGACCGATCCAAGTTAAAGTTTGTTAAATTCAGTCAAGTTACAGTTCCATCGACGAGCTATGTAAGGTAGTCAAATATGCAGTTTAACGCTTAAGTCAAGTTATGCAAGGCAGAAGCTCGTCAGAGTCGAATGTTCAATTATGCGAAGCTTTCGTATCCATCAAAGTTCGGAGTCGAATCGATCTCCCGAATCCTAAATCGTATTGATCGCAGAATATAGCATTTCATATCGATTCCTCCAAGATCAGTTCGTATCGATCCAAACTTTCTTGTTAGTATCGATCGCCAGGTCCAAGAATTTGTTTCGATTGCACAATCGAGTCTTCGTACCGATCGCTTTGGATCGATGTGAACTCCCATCCTTCCCAATCGATATGGAGCTTTTCCCTTCATCGATGCGAACTTTCACTGTCACTTGATCGGTACGAACATTTTCCTCCATCCACAATAGATATGAACGTTCCCTTCATTCGTCCTTCTTCCCTAGGCAAATCAAGCACCGTCTCCTCCTTCCTCAATCAAGCTCCGACCCAACTTTGGCATTTCCCTGACCAACCTTCGGCATCAATGTCACCGAAGACCGAACATGAATATGAATGGATTGACATTCAAACTAGAGTCTTGTCATTTTGGTGTGGGTTAATTAATCATTTACCTAGTTATAGCATCGATGCAGAGGATTGGAATGGTGTTCAATTCGAGAGCGAGAACGGGTCTTTCCTATTTCCTCAAGTTTTTGAGCGATATGAAAGCTAAACTATCAAATGAGCAAGTAAAAGAAAATGGCTAAGTACAAAGGGCTCTTATATGGGCACAAGGGATGGAAGCAAACGACGATTCGGCCCCTTATGGTTTCGACCAGTAAGAACGAGCCACTTTCCAAACCAATACGAAGAGCCCAATTCATATCCATCCCCATGAACCTGCAGCTACCCATATCAGTCAAGATGAACAAGCTTGCTTCGCATCCATCATCTTCCACTTGATATCACCTATTCGTAACCATTTAGCTACCAATACGAAACACCAATTTTGTATCCATCAACCTCAAGATCCATAAACTCGCATCCATCGATACAAAGTGCATAGAGACTCCGACCAAATCTTTGCCCATCGATGCGAAATATAAAAAAATAGAGATAATGAATTTGTACCGATCACCATCGATACGAATGCAAATTTTCAATTCCTCGAATCAATCCCTGAGAGGATCGATATGGGGGAAAATTCCCAAATAAACACTAAATGTTGTTACAAATCGAACTTCACATTGATTCAGGAGAGGGTCAATACAGAATTCGATATAAAAAACTTGATAATGACTCGTAAATGTACGAACATGAACGGGAGACAGGCTAACATACATTCATGTATGATGGACTAACATCTGATTTTCAAAATTCACAGGCCGAATGCCTACCTGATGAATAATTACAACAACAAACACCGATCAATATCATACAACAGCACACGGTACAACAGTTAAAAGTCTACAATTCATAATCTACGCCTCTATGGATCAATCAAAAATTATAACTTTCAACGAAAGACAAAAATCGCTTAACAAGTCAGATAGAACCATTTGAAATGAAAGATACAACTATTCAAAGCATAGTCATGCTCTCACAGGACGACTTTTGGGGCAAATGTTATCCTGCCTTTTGGAAAGGATAAGTTATCAAGGAATTGACTGAAGATCAAAGACCACTCATCTTGAATGTCGAGTAAGCACCGGTTCACTATGGATATCGATAAATATTCTTCGAGTCTAGATCAAGCTACAATTGATATGACATGACAAGCAAAGCTAAGAAAGCCAATATTCCAAATTTCAAGTCAATTGAAGTTTGTATGCCTAAATATGATTGATACAAACCAAGGAAATCAGCACAACCACGTCCATCACTTCGCAACCATCTATTCGTATTGATCTTGTTTGTGTCCATCGGCGAGCATCTGTTCGTATCCATCAGAACGCACTACTTCGTATCCTTTAGGAGAACATTTTTTATTCGTATCGAGCTATTCGACTCCACTATCGAAAAAGCTCCACTTCATATTGATCGGCAGTTGACTAGTCTGTAACTATTAAGGATGGTCTACTTCGTATCCATTACAGAAGAACCTTGTTTGAATCCATCAAGATTCGTTAGTTCGTATCCATCATGAAACTACTGTTCATATCCATCAAGGCCAAGTAGAGCCGTCGTCTGTTCGTGCCCATCACATTGTCATTTGTTTATATCCATCAAGTTGGAGCAACTTCGATCGACACGAACAAGGCTACATAATCAATACTAGTCAAGAAACTTGGATTGATACGAACAGAACCGCTTTTATCGATACGAACTAAGCCACTCCATCGATACGAACTAAGCAACGGTCTTTAATACAAACGATGCGAAAACCTTGGGATGACTCAGTCAACTCGACATCGAAAGTGTAGCGATCCAATGATCGTGCGCCATGCCAACTCGCTAGCACGTGCCCAGTATCGATTCGAAGTGATCGATACGAACGCATCAATGCGAACTGGCCGGCCAAATCAAATGCAATCTTGCATCGATCATAGCTTGCGATTCACAAGTCCAAATGCTATGAAATTTTCACAGGAGCTTACGTACAACATAAAGAATGTTCTAGCCAAATTTTAACTCGATTGGATCAAATCTTGATCGATACCAAATTTGTTCGTATCGATCACCGATCGAGTCGAAATCGTGTGGGATCGATCGCGTGGGACCACCCATGTGCCAGAAGAGGTCTTCCGAGATCTGAGCGAGATGTTTACATCCTACGCCTATAAATAGCAACCCAGAGCCTATAGAAAAAGGATCTTTTGGCTCCTTGATGTCCAGACTCTGTCGAAATTATTTTTATACTTTAAGGCTATTGTTGCACTCGAATTTCATCACTGTAATTCGCTGTAGTCAGTTGTAATCAGCAAGTGAATATTAATAAAATCATCAGCTTCATAGTGGACATAGGCCATATGTCGAACCACTCTAAATCATTGTGTTTCTGCGTGCTTTCATATTTGTTTTTGAAGTGTTTGTTAGGTAATCCTCTTTTTACATTTCTATTCTTCATTTTTATCTTTTCAAATACTTCCAAAGAGTATTGTGTCCAATTTTGGCACAAACAGTTAATAAGCAAAGATAAAAGTAGGACCTGTATAGCATTCCATATTAGACATAACAGTAACCCTAGGGCACGCTTATGCTAAGAACAATAGCAATTTGTCAAATAGAAATACAAATCATGGGGGATTTGAATAAGGGGTGCAACTAGATATTTTTTGGATAAAGGGCCAGTACCAACAACATTTCCCCTATAGATTCTATGGACACATGGTGATCTCACGCTAGCCTGAAGTGGGATGAGGGGCATGCTTATGCTAGAGTTAGAGTTATTATGAAGACCCAATAGGTGGAGCAAAAGGTAGCATGGGTATGGTGGCGGTTACACGTGCGACTTCCATTCGGGTGCTCAGTAATAGGTATGAGTTCCAAGCACTTAGTATAAGTGTCTTTCGTAGACATCATTGCTTTCTATGTAGGGTGTTATATATGCCGTCTGGTCCACAGTAACATTCTGTGTAGGGAGTTATATATAGTGTCTGGTCAATAGTAAATAAATGCCTTCTGTGTATGGAGCTATATATGTCGTCTGGTCCACTGTAACATTCTGTGTAGGGTGTTATATATAGTGATTGGTCCATAGTAAATAAATGCCTTTGGTGTAGGGAGCTATATAGTCTTCTGGTCCACAGTAACATTCTGTGTCAGGAGTTATATAGCAACTGGTCCACATAAAGGTACTATAGAGTTGCAGGTCGATAAAAAAAAGGTAGATTAGGGTTACATCCTAATTACAAGATTAGGAATTCAGCCTAATCAAAGTAGAAATCAAGGATAAGTACAAACAATCAAAATTAACCTATAAATTGAGCAATATTTAATCATGCTTATTTCCAATTTATTTCTTTCCTACTTCCTTTGTTATCCTTATTCATGCTAGAACTGTTGTAGAGCCTATTACTTTTACTTTGCTTCAAGATTCTCATAATTACTATTAGTCACTAGACTTCTAGTCTGCCCCACTCCTCTATTTCCCCATTTTCCCCTCCATAGGCAGTTATGGGCAAGGATAGTAGACTGCTGTTTTATGAAGACTTATTGGAGTTTCTATCGTGTATTTCTTTCTTTCAGTTCCAGTTTTTAGTTCTTTTCCTAAGCTGATATTTTGAGATGGATGTATTGTACTCTGATATTTTTTGAGACTTTGGGTTTTTGGATTTCACGAGACCTGTATGGGTATTTTGTCATATGATGTATTGGGTATTTGGTGACTTATTTTTATCATTTTATATTATGGAATTCTATTTTTAGCAAAATACTATAATTATTTCCGCTGCGTTATTATTATTGTTGTTGTTGTTGTTGTTATCATTATATACTTTTTGTCTAGTGAATCTTAGTTTCTGCTAGTTTTAGTTATTCCTAGAACGCACCATGCCTTTTAGTGTGTCCTTTTGAGTATATTAAGAGGTGCGGGGTGTTTCATCAACAACGCCATAATCGGCCACGACTTTGGACAATTTGGAGTTAAAGCTTGAATCTTATCATTTTGGAGATGTTTTGTTTGGTCAATTACTTAGTATAAAGATTCAGGTTGAAAGGTTAATAGGTAGTTTGATTTGAAGACAAAGGCAGTTTTCTTCTTTCTCTTATTCTAATCGATATGAAGGCAAATACCAAAATGAATGGCAAGTGAGAAAATTTGACTAAGTACAAATGGCATTTATGTGAGTTCATATCCAAGGAAAAAAGGCATTTTGTATCCTAGTTGTTTTGTCGAGATAACCGGTTGCCTATATTGATACAAAAGTAGAGCTTCGTAACCATCAGCGCAAGCATATCTAGGTAGTCTGTATCCTTCTGAATATTTATATGACCCATATCAATCTAGAGTGCAACAGTTCGTATCCATCGACGATCAGCCTTCAAGCTTATCGATACGAATCACCACTGCAAGGTCATATTTAGACCACTCAGTTTCAACGATACTTAAGCGCCTACTTCATATCCATCTATTTGAAGACAATGAGAGCTTGTATCCATCAATACGAATCATCTCCAAAGACTATATGTTTCCTATCGATAGCCATCGATACAAAGCATGCATTCTAATTTCTTAGATCGATCTAAGAGAGGATTGATACGAAGGAGTGCCTAAAAACAACCGTCAAATATTGTTACAACTGGAATTTCACATCGATCCAGGAGAGGATCGATATGAAACTCGATCCAAAAAAACTAAAGGACTTGACAATGACTTGTGAATGTACTAACAAGTACAGGAGTCAGGTTAACATACGTGCATGTATGACGAACTAACATTCAATTTTTAAAATTAATAGAAATTGAATGCTCACCTGATGCAATCAAAACAACGAACAACAAATTTCTAGCACTCGACCTTGAGTTACAATAAAACAATGCATGATCATATGCAGTCAACAGTTCAACATTTATAATGATGGAAATCAATCAAAGGTTACATCTCTTGATGAAAAGGCAGCAACCATTCAACGAATCGGATAGAGCTTTTTCGGAATAAAGAATGATGTTTTTCAAAGTACGTCATGTTCACACAAAACGTAATTTAGGGGGCAAATGTTATCCCGCCTTTTGGCAAGGTCATGATACCAAGGACTTGACTAGAAACCAAGGACAATTCGACCCGAAGATCGATTATACATAGGTTCACTATGGATACTGGCAAATTTAGTTTGAGTCTGGATCGAGCTACAATTAGCATGATATGACAAGAAAAGCTATGAAAGCCAACGTTCCAAATTTCAAGTCACTCGGAGTTTGTATGCTCAAGATTTGGATCGATCAAAATCAAGAAAGAAGTCCTCATTTCATATTCATCACAGGCCACCCTCTTTCATATCCATATAGCTTCGCATCCATTAAAGTCGACCTCCTTTGTATCCATCAGCAGCTACCCATGTATCAATTTGTATCGATCGACTGCGTTCATGCATTTCGTATCGATCAACCAATAGATCGGTACGAAACCAGCACTTTAAATCAATACGAAGCTAACAGTAAGCATCGATACGAAGCGGCCTTCAACAATCAATACGAAATAGCATGCGGGCATCGATATGAAAAGCAATCAGGACCAATACGAAAAAGGATGGTCAACAAAAGGAAGAAGTCCTCTAGCATGAAACTTGGATCTCTCCTAAACTGTCAGTCCACGTCATCTGATCGATACGCATGGCATCGATAAGAAGAACGATCGATACAAAGGTATTGATACGTATGCCTTTGCCAACCTACAATCTCAATCTTAGATCGATCACTCAAAAACTACAAGTCTAAATGCTACCAAATTTTCATAAGAGCTTACCTACCTCCTCAAGAATGTCTCTGGTCGATCTCAGCCGAAATGGCTCACCCACATGTGAGAAGGAGTATTCTGAGTTCAAGGGTTGACATTTCTAGACTGCACCTATAAATATCAACCCTATGCTTAAGGACTTTTCACTCTACTATGTCGTTACTCTGCTGCAACTCAATTGTAACTCGAATGTTAGAGTATTTTACTATTGTAATCAGTTGTCAATCACCAATAAAAAATAAATCATTCAAAGTGGATGTAGGCTACGATGCCGAACCGCTATAATTTCTTATGTCTTTTCATTTCTGCAAGCTTTTATTAGTGTGATTGCTAGGTTAGCCTCTTTTTTCCATTTAATTTCTTCACTTTAATCTCTTCAATCACATCCTAAGAGTGTTGCATCCAATTTTGGTACAAACAATATATATCTTTGTAAAAAGAATTTTGATTCAAGTATTTACAAAGTGAATTTAAATTAATGAAAGATTAAATAAAAGGAGGCTAGTGATTGCTTGTGTACTTAACCATTATTGGTTTTCCTTATGGAATTAAATCCGTGATTGAATGTTAGCTATTTGATAGCTAAACAACTGACTGTCGAATTAGGACCCAGATGTAACTTTGGAAATATCTTGGAGAAACACATGAGTTATATGGCACAGTCATCTCAATAACCTTGTACTATGCGTATAAATCTCATTTCGTTCTCCTAAGACAATGATATGGAAATCCATCCAATAATGGTTAGGATGTGATATCTGCTCTTATCTTTGACCGTTTATTTCCTAAAGAACCGAGGTTGAATATACCGATAATTATTGAAAGTTATTTCGAAGAGACTGGGATTGGATATGTAATCCGTTAACCACTTTGATCCAACTCAAGCATTTTATAGTGAAGACATCTTAAAGATGATGGAATTTAAGGTGGAGCTTTGAAGTATTTCGTTTAGTCCCAAAACGAACTTGTATGGACGAATGATGGTATAGCATGGTTGCCTGAAGGGCAGTGTTAGCATTCCAACTGGGAAGTGCTATAAAAAAGGTAAAACGTAGTCTCAGGCCTCATCAGCTAGGAATGACTAAAATTGAAGATATGTCGCAGGGCTAAATGAGTCGCTCCTAAGTAGGGTATGATCATCCCTATCAAGATTCAATGCTATCTCTCATTCGTATGCTTCAGGATCCATTAACAGAGGGGTTATCATATTTGGTACTATCCCGTAAGGGGTAGGCTGGTTCTATGTTGGTAGGAGATCCAAGCGAGGTCCTTAGTGTTATTTCATCTAGAAATGCACCATGATGGGCGATACCCCAGTAACCTAGCCATTGTTCAGAACCTATTCTCCAATAAGCGCTATATGGACTTAGTAGTGCTTAACTATGTTGAAACATGAGATGCAAGCATTTCAGCTATATTCATACTTTACTTTGATCCCTAAACATCATAATATAAATGGATTTCTATAGAAATGTTTTGGTTATCATAAGGTAAAAACCCGTTTGTGTTTATGTGCGACGCGGTCTTACCAGATACTTTTGATTTTCAAAGTTTTTATATAAATTAAAATCCAGTTGGGTGTGTTTTCTCATTCTAGTTTTCCAAATTGACTCGAGCGTTATATTTTTATAATATTTAGGTCAGACCAAGCGTATTTACAGATTTCTATGGATGTGTTAGAGCTCAGAAGACGAGTTAGAGGTCTTTAAGTCGTATTTATGTATATGTTTATCGTCCTCTACTCTGTTGTTGAAAACGTCAATATTGTGAGGATAGGTTGTTATAACTGTCCATACCTATGATTGTGATTTGTTTTGAACTTTGATGGATGTACGTATATAACAGCTTCTCTTTTGTAAAGATCATTGATATTGTATTATATATTGTTTCGCTGCGATTGCGAGATTCTTTTTTGCTTTTAATTTCTTTCTCTTCTTCTTCTCTGTTCTTCTTCTTTCTTCCTTCTTTTTCCCCAAAAATCGGGTTTTTCGACATTCGATTGCTTGGCACGTAATACAGTGAACGTATTAGTGTCGATTTTCGATGGTTGAAATTTTTGGCTGTTATGGCTTCGTATCGGAACTGAAGTTTAAGTCGGAACCTTGGCTTTGGTGAGGCAACTCATTAAGAGATAAGATAATGGAATTTCATATTATGTGTTTTGAATGTATATATATAGGAGTGTATTTGTTGGTGATATAAAAATGTTTTATATTGTGTTAATTTATTTGTTGAGTGGCTTATGTATTCTGGTTGGTGCATAGGACACCATAATATTGATAAGGGTATCTAAACATTTAAACAAGGCAAACTGACACAACGTTATTTTAAGGATTGGTAAATGGAATAATTTTACCTAATATTATTCCATTTACTAATAAAAGAATAATTTTTTAGAAATTATAACGGTATGTAAGGTATGTTTAGTTATTAGTGAATGATAATATTTGATTATTATCATTGTTGTTTGAGTTCCAACAAAAAGTTGTTATTGTTATAATCTAAAAAACGAAGAACATTTGTACATTGAGTTATGTAAGATAGATTTATAAATATAAATTATAGAGTACTGATTATAATTAAAATAATCATCATTTTGAAATGAGGTCATATAAATATGAATCATGTATGCGATTTATAAATGGAAAGGAAATGGAAATGTATAAGTATATTCATAAATATGAAAAGTAAATAAAAATGGATTTAAAAAAAGAAATTTGAGAATTTAAATGCCATGGTTAGGAAATTGTTTTTCAAGAGTTTCGAAAAAATAATAATAGCATTATTTTGAAATGTTTTAACTATAAATATTTTTAAATTATTTTTAAAAGAAATACAAAGCATTGAACTCACTTTAATCGTTGGAAAATGATTCTGGTGATGCTACAGCATCATCAGCGTTCATTTTTGAACTTCTAAGTAATGGATTGCTACCATTGAAGTTGTGTTTTGGAGATGCAAGTTTTGATCTTAAAATCCAAAGTATGATTTGATTGATATATTAAAATAATTTTTTTAATTTATAAATTGAAAATTGTATAGATAATAAAAGAAAATTTGGGATTGAGATATGAAATTAAAAATTGAACTTAAATAAAGTTAAATAAATTGAGTTAATGAAATGAATTAGATAAAAGGAAACTGACTTAAGAAAATTTAAATGAAATTGAATTGGATTCGAAATGAATTAGACAAATTAATAAAGTGAATTAATAAAATGGATAATGGAATGAATACGATTTGAGTATAGTATGAAATGTTATTAAACCTAATGTGAATAATTCAATGAAAACCAATGAATGCAAATTAATTGAATATAGATTAATTGAATGTACAATAATAGGATGAAAATTAATTGGGCATAAATGAATTGGACATGAATAAATTGGATGTCAATAAGAAATGTAAATGAATCGAGTGTAAATAAAGTGAATGTTGATAATTGAATGCGAGTGAAATTGAGTGAAAATCAATTAAATAGGAATAAATTGAATATAAATTTGTTGGATGTAAATAAATTTAAAACGAATCGATTAAATGTTAATAGGAAATGAAAGTGTATAAATATATTATTGACATATAAGAATGCAAATTGCTACGATGATAAATAAATTGGACGAATATTATTATTTGATGGTTTCTCTTGTTACATTTGCTACATTTGCATATAGTTATTTTATATTCTATTGTTATATAGTGGTGTTACTTTTTATATACATGTTCCTATTAGTTGTTTTGTGATTAGTAGGTGTGGACGGTGTATGCTTCGCATTTGGAGCTCATTTTCGCATTATATTGGTTGTATATGTTTGTTAATACAAAAATAAGTTACATGTCTCGGATTACATATCGTATTTTTATATTTTTTCCTATGGGATGCCTCATCCTTGAAGATGAGATGTATATTTTTGATTATATAAGCATTGTAAATATTTACGATCGAGCCACGCAAAGGAAACACTAGCGAAATTTTCTGTAAATTTAAGGTGCTAGAAATTTTTTGAGAAATTGGAATTTTTTTAACTAAAATTTGATTTTTGAGTTATAACATGGAATGAATGAATGAATGGATGGATGGTATTGGTTGGAATCCATGAATGAATTTTAAGAACTTAAAAGTTTTATAATCTATTTCAACTAATTGTTTTGGAAGGGTCAATTGGTTTGGGGAATTTTTCTTAATTACTAATTTCGAGTACTAAACTCTTTTAAGGAGAGAAGAATGTAACGATCCAGATTTTCAGTCATTTGAATTTAAAATATTTAATTGATTTTAAATATTGAAAGTTAATTTTATAAGTTAATTAACTTGGATTTCAAATATAACATTCATTGTGAATTTAATATTTAGGATATTTTAACATAATTGAATCTTGAATTTGAAATGAATGAATGATTTGATAGTTGATTTAAATTCTTGTTAATAAGGAAACTTATCAATACCCCAAAACGAATTATAAAAGGTAAGTGACCCCTTCGAAACATCCCTTTAAATGGATGAAGACAATGAAAACCTTTCATTTCCTATAAGCCTACTTTTCAAGTAGTTGGTAATAGTAGAAACCTTTCAATTCCCTTAAACCTACCTTTCGAACAAATTGTGGCAGTTAAAACTCTTTTTAGATAACCTTTGGACTCGGTAGAAACACCTGATTCCTTTTTATAATACTATTTGAACTGGTTAAGTTGATTTTATTATCTTTTCGAAACCATCCTTTTGAGGTGATTGAGATGATTCAAGGGTTGGCCCAAATGATCTAAGGAAATGAGTTGAATTATAAGGTTATGACTTCTTCGAAAGCTAGTCTTTCAATAACCCAAGGTAGGATTTAAGAATGTTGATTGAACTGGAAAGCTTTTGGATTTCTCGAAAGGTGACCATTCGATAAGATTGACATAAATAGATCGTACATAGAATCTCTTTGAAACATTAAATCAACTAACATATCTAAAATGCCATAAACTTTCTTTGACTATCTTCTTCCTTTAGTGCTAGTAGTTTAAGTAACAGAAAATTGGCAAATCCCTATCTAATTTGAGAGTTAGGGTTCACAAAGTACAAGAATGAAGTGAATGATTCGGCTCCCATAAACCAGACCCCTTGGGTCTTATTATAGGTGCGAGTTGATACATTTTGAATCGGTCCTTTCTACTTGGTCAAAAGGCAGCCTTAGAGATCTTTCAGTTCCATTCACATTAGGACATTATTATGCATTTTTTTATATGGACTTGAATGCTTTCGACTTCATCGGAAGGGGTAGGTGCACTTCTCCACTTTGTGTTGCTATGTTATTGCAAGCAAAAAAAGATATGAGCTTTCAACTCTGTCGATAAGGAGATCTCTGGGACTTCGAAGGAGTTGAGGCGTAGAAGATTTTAACGTAATAGGTAGCATTAGAAGGCATACTTGCTCATTGATGAGGAACCCCATCCTTTGGCATAGGAGATTGCAATACTGGACTTTAGTAAGCTCTCCTTCTATAATTGTGAATGGTTCTGACCAGTTCGAAAGGCTTAATTATGCTTACGAAGGGATTGCTCTAACAAAACATCCTTCAATGGAATGTGAATGAAGGAAAAACCCTTTGTTTCGAAAGGTTTGGTGCACATGTGAGAGCCTGCAATTTTTCTCTTAGAAAAGTGTTCCTTAGCCTATTCGAAATGTCTTCATGCATGAGCATCTGTTTCCAAAGGAAGCAATTGAAGCGAAAGGGTGCTTTTGTCCCCTTTCAATCCTTTCGAAAGCTTACAACACCTCCATCTTTTGCTGTAGCATCCCTTCGACACCTTCAAAAGGCTTTGTTTACGTTATCATCTCTTGTAAATCCTTCTCTTTTTTTTCTTCTTAGTTTCGACAATGTTGAAGTGAAAATTGATGGTAACACTTGCCCCCCTGCAAAGGGATGCTCTTGACTTTCCAAGTCAACCATTTCGAAGCCCATAAAATTTCCCGCCTTTTCATATTCCCGGGTAGAACTTGACTGTTTATTTAAATTTGTTCATATGGTTTGTCCTTTATACTGACTTTTCTTATAAATCACGCTTCCTTCTTCCACTTTTTCATTTACCTATGATTAAAAACTTACAGGAAGAATCAAGATTTTCAGTTTCTTTATCAATTCCTATTTCCAGTAAATAAAAGCTCGGATTCAAGGTATATTCTCATTATCATATTACCTTTTTGAACTACTTCACCATGCTAAATTCTAGTTTTAAAATTCGTTGGGTTTGAAGTTGTATTACTATTTAATTCGTAAAGATGATTCTAGTTCATTCACATGAAATTACATTTAGATTTATTTATATGTTTATTCCATTCAATTTTATGGTATCGATTTTGAGTTGGCATTCAAATTTATCAAATTCAGGCGCTGTTTGTTATTACTGCATATGAACCCAAGCTCAAACTCTATTACACTCAATTCAAACTTTTTTAATACTTCAAGCTTGAATTTGGGGTTCTTGTGGTTGTTGAATGTAAATTCTCGCTCGATTCAACTTAATCATCAGCTTCTTGAAGTATTGGATTGAAAAGTGAATTGTGGAAAGAAAAAATTATTCAGTAGCTTCATAGAGAATATTAAGTTATATGAATCACAATTTAACATTGTAATTTGACTTTTCTACCGTTTCGAAAGGGGTGAGGTGGCTATCCTTGCTTTGTTTCTTCAACCTCTTTCGAAGGGTCAAAAGGGGGTCCAGTATCTATCTTTTAGTTGATCCTTTCGAAGGGGTTGATGTAGCCAACATGAAGTGGACTGCTTGGAAAGCATAAATATGTTTCATCATATTCTGACACCTTCCAAAGAAGTCGTCTTAATGTATTTCATTCAACAATCCCACAATATATACTTGCAAAAGTCTAGTTCTTATTATATAGGTTTCAAAACCATTTTTATATAAATAGGGATTCAACCTATGATTGGATTCAGATTAAATTTTGATTTATTCTAGAGGGTGTTGAAAGTTAGAAATTTATACTTTTTATTATAAATTGGACTAAGATAGCGTATTTTGCTTATGTTGGAAACCGAATAAAGCCTTTCGACTTGATTGAAACCTCCCTATTGAAACGAGTTTAGTTATTTGTATGCTCTCAAAACCTTATACGCCTTTTGACTTACTCAAAACCCTTTGCAGTTAATCGGAGTATAACTATCACTTTTATAAACATTATCGAAACATTCCAAAGCCTTTTTATTTATATTAAATTCACTTAAAGATAAGTCTTTTGACTTAATAAGAATACAATTTTTTATTAATACTCATATTCTTTTAGCAAAAGAAAATTTTGTGGTTTCAACGTTATCAGAGGGTTTATTGGGTCTAATTGTGAAATGTTTTTTAACGAATATATATTCAAACTAGTGATATAAGGTTAGTTATTCCATTTTGTAGTAAAATTTTCCATGTGCTTTTGACATTGTCGAAGGGAATTTCTAGGTGTTTCCATTCATCTAATCATTCAACGTCATCGGAAGCCCAATGAATTTTATATCCCAAATTGACTTTAACATCCTTCCAAATTTATTAATCATATACTTGTTTGATATTTGAACCATTGCAATAGGTTTTTGACATCTTTGAAAGGTGTTAACTATAAAACAAATTAATTTTTTTAATGAAATGATTTCACCTGACAGAATCATGGGTTGAAAATGGTCTCCAAGAAACCTGAAAATGATATAGCCTTCGAGGTAGAATTCTCTCCAAAGAAAGTTGAAGCCGTCTCCAAACATTCTATGACATCTTCTCAAGATGAGGTGGATGCCATTTTGAACAACTTTTGCATCACTGGAGTAGAAGCCATTCCCCCTAGCGATCGCAATACCATTTGAAATCCTCTCGAAGGGTACTTTTCTTATACTGCCATTCATATTTGGCACGGTTGTTTCCTTCCTTTCCTAGATTTCGTGTGTAAGTTCCTTAACTTTCTAGGCATTGCACCCATCCAGTTATCACCTAATGTCTATACATACCTTCTCTCTTTGGAACTTATGGCTCCGAAATCAGGCATTCCTTCCCTAAATGTTGTTCTCAGCTATTTAGTTCGGCTAGTCAAATTCAGAAATCTGAACAACTAGATTTTCAAAGCTAATCCCTCGAAAAACTAATTTCAAAAGGGGTAAATAAATTTAGAGATTTAGAGACGCACTTTTTCTTCGTCAAATGTTTTTTGAACATCAATGGAGTTTTTCCTCTCCTCATAAGGTGATCATAGTCTTTATCTTTATTAAATTAGTTTCTTTTTCTAATTTAAGCTTCTTTATCAGGTCCTACTGCTAAAGATCTCAATCATGAGGATAAAAGAACTGTAAATCTGTTGATCGCTGCTTCAAGTAGCATCAGAGTAAGCTTACACTACAGACACCATCCAATCTTCGCAAGCATTCTCTTCTCCCTGCTAGTCAGAGGGTTCTTGGACAACACCCACTTGTACAACATACTTCTCGGAGCAAACGTTTCTTGCCTTTGGGCGATCCTAATAACTTTTCTTCTATCTCTAATTTTCCAAGATCATTTAGGTAAGAGCAGTACTTCCAATTTATTGTTGTGTTACTCCTTATATTACTCTATTAACTTCTACATCTAGTGCATCATCCTTGACTCAAGCCATTGCTAGCTCGAAGATGGTTGCCAAAAGAAAATTGGGTGAAATGGCTGTAGCGGGACTATCTCTTAAGAAATATATAATTGTTGACATCCAATCTTCTCCTCCACCAAAAGAGGGTGAAACCATCGACATGGGAAACTTTTTAGAGAGTCCTATTCTTGAAGCTCCAATTGATCGACCCAAAAAAACTCCCTCAAAGGATGATCCCATATCTCGTATTGTCATTTCTGATTCTCCTCATGTCATCAAGTAGTTGCAAAAAGATTTGGGAACTTCAACTCCCACTCAGGAGATGAACCCTTCTAGACCCACACCACTAGTGCCTTTTAACGATTTGGAGAAAATGTTACAATCTATCATGAATTCTTCACCATTTACTTCTATTCATCCACCTTCTTATGTTCCTAACCCAGTAGGTCATTACTGAGCTTTAATAGAGCAACAACTTCTAGTACGTTCCATATTATCTAACCTTCTAATTGTTGTTCCTTGCTAAATTTTGATCCATGTTATAATCATTCTTTAAAATTCTAAAAACCGGTTCTCTCTTCAAGAAATTGCCTCGAAATCTTCTGTTGTGACATCCAGGCTTCAACAGAAAATCTCAACCTTAAACAGTCGAATCATTTCCTTTTTTGCTGACAAAAATAATGCTGTAAAGGAACTGGAAAGATTAGGAGCCTCTCTTGCTCAATAAGATTCCATTATTTCTGAAGAGAGGAAAGAAAAATAGCTCTTAGCCGGTGAAAATTTGGCTTTAAAATGGCTTTGAAAGAATTTGAAGATGTGAAGGCTCGAAAGGTGGGAAAACAATCCTCTCTTAGGAAAAAGCTGAAGAAAAAGAAAAATTCCTTAACATCGACCATTAACAATATGTAACAACCCTAATTTTAGTGACATTATTCAAAAGGTTTAATTAAAATAAATTAAATAGAATAATGTAGATAAGGAGAGTGTGGTTGATTAATAAAAATATAGTGGCCGTGCTTAGTAAACTTAATGAACTTAAAAATGGTCAAGTACTTAAATGTAAGGGCATTAGAGTAATTTCCACCTTTCCCACTCTTATACTATTCCCCTCACCATACAAGTTCATTGTTATTCTCAAACAAAAACTATAAATATAAGAAGCAACAAGGTCGGCCATAGGAAGATAAAAGAGAAGAAGAAAATTTAAGAAAAGCTTAGGATTCAGGCTAGAGGAAAATCAATCTCAAACAATCTCTAATCTCCTTATCTCAAGTAAGGTGAATAATAATGTATACATCTCTATTTTCATTTTTACATCATATGGTTTTGGATTTAATGATAAATCTTGTTTTATGATATGTAGAATGATGATATGCTTAATTTTGGTTTATGTATGTTTAAGCAAGATTGTTTAATAAGGGATATACACAGTTTTAGGGAATAACCAAGAGGAAATGATTTTAAATGGCATTGGAAAATTATATGTTCTAGAAAACATGATTTAGGAGTTGGGTTTCAATTTTTATAATTTTTCAAAGCAGAAGAGAATTTATTATAAATTTTCAAAGGAAAATAAGGTTATTTGGGTTTATAAATTATTTTGGAGAATATATTAAGGATTGGTTATAAATTTTTAATACGTTAGATAACATAATTAAAGTGAATTTATGGAATTTTTAGGGATTTTTACTAAGTGATTTGGTATGGAAATTAAATTGTTTTGAAAGGAGGACCTAAATGATTTAATTGTTTTATAAGAGGAGGGGCTTATTTGCTAAATGATAAATCGGTTTAGATCTGAGAAAATTACAGAAAATATTATCCAAAATATTTAAAAAGGTATGAAAGCCAATAAAACGTTTACAAGTAGGCAAGTTAGTTGCAAAAAGTTTACTTATTTTGGAAAAATCATCTTAATCGAAAGGTTAGGTTTTGAAAGGATTTAAGAGACCTTTCGACATAATCGGAAGGTTTTGTTTCGAAAGGTTTTTTTAAAGGGAATTTTTAAAAGAACCGCCGCCTTTATTTTGTTCAAACTTCCGAAGGGATCGAAAGCGGGAGCTTTCGACTTAGTCGAAAGGTTTACTGGTTTTATAAATACAAGCCGCTCCCAACCTTCCAAAGGGGTCAAAAGCAGTAGCCCTTGACATAGTCGAAAGGTTTATATATTTTTCCTATTGTTTTATAAAGTAGAGGGTAGTTTTGAAAACTTTCACCTATGATCCAAAGTGATATCTTTAAGTGTAAACCCAATACTTTCGAAAAAATGAAACTTCAATGGTTTCGAAGGGTAGCCTTCATTGGTTTTGAAAGGTTTCCAAAGAAGTATTTTAAAGGATTAAAAATGTTGGTGCCAATTGGTTTTACATATAATTTTTATGCTTTCGAAGGGGTCGAAAGCAAAGATTTCGACGTTGTCGAAAGGTTTTAAAATCCAAACTCAAATTTTTAAAGGAAACATCCAAAGCATAAATAAAGAAGTTTTGTAATGACTATAAACATTTAATTTTGAAGAAGTATTGCCTTGATAAAATATATGTTAAAGGAGTTAACTATGTATATGAATTGTATTTCCAGGACCTTAAACCCACGGGAGTGGTACTGTTAATTGTTATGTTGCTTCTTCAAATATAAATATATTCACTGTATAATGGACCCATAATTTTATTTTGGGATAAAGGATAGAAGAACCAACTAGATTAACCCAATAATGAATGTAAATTGATTAAACTCCTAATTGAATAGAATTGCATCCAGGAGGTCAGGAAGACTAGAATATTGGATGCTAAAATATAAAGGAAGGTATTTGCAGGGACCAATAGCTTCACAATAAATCCATGAAAACCGTATGATATTGGCAGCGGCCAATAGGTTCATAGTTAGTCCATCAAAACTAGGTGCAAAGGAAGATGTCAAATAGATAGGTTCATAGTTAGCCTACGAAAACTAGGTGTAAAGGAAGATGTCAGATGGATATGTTCGTATTAAGCCCAGGAAAACTATGATTGAATACTGGCAGGGGCCAGTAGGTTGTAGTTAGCCCATGAAAACTATATCCGGATGTAATATTGACGGATGTCAATAGATTCTTAGTTAACCCATGAAAACTAGGATAAGGAAGAAGTTATTGGAATAACCCGTTCCGCTAAGTTAAAAATAGGTTAATAGTTAGCCCATGAAAACTATGAAACAGGACATGGAGTCCATAAAAATTAAACAAGTTATTAGTAAACCCATGAAAACTAAAAATTTTAATCGTTAGCTTATAAAAACTATGAAACATGAATAGGGAGTCCACAAACATTAAACAAGCTATTAGTAAACCCATGAAAACTAAAAAGGTTAATAGTAAGCCCATGAAAACTATGAAACTGGACAGAGAGTAAATAAATACCGAACAGGTTATTAATAAACCCATGAAAACTAAAAAGGTTAAAGGTAACCCAAGAAACTATAATATTCATAGGTTGTCAGATTAAACTGGGAATGGGGAAATCTTATTTATTTACAAGTATGCATATCACATAATGTTTTGAAATGTATGTTTTAACCATTGTGGATGCAAGAGCACAGAATATGGTTTTATAAAGGTTTTAGGACACTAGCGAGAGGAAAACACGTTCCGTTAAGCAGCGTGGTCTCATTAGGTATCTAAAAGGTTTGAGATGTTAGATTATTATTCATCCTAGGCTTTATGTATGACTCAAAGTACTTGTTTTTCCCCTTAAACTCTCGGGTACTCAATTAATTTTGAGTAGTTTGAGATTTAAGTTTTTTCTTCTCTGATGAATAAAGCTTCCGGAGGCATTCATGAGGCAGATAGTTATTAGGAGTTTTACTTTCCGCCGTGTATTTTGTTGTAAAGGTAGATTTATTAGCCTTGCTATAACTCTGATCAACCAAGGGACATCTTCATATGTCGCTCTTGGCGTAATTGTAATAATTATATTTTGTTGAATGTGGGCAACATAATTTGGGATCATGTAATGAACATGCAAGGTTTTTGTAGAAATATGTTTTTGAATTGTTAATTATTTTCCATATTTCTATGATCTGTGTATCAATGTATCTGCACTGCCATATTTAGTCGTTGAATATTAATAACTATGGATGACTACAACATCCATAGCCGTTAGTTTTGGGCCTCCAGGTAGAGGGATGTTACAAGTGGTATCAAAGCAGGTTCATGAAACTTAAAAGAAAATATAAACCTAAAATGTTTTTCAAACATAATCCAATGAATTTGATAATACAATCGGGGTTTTGGGTTAACGCTATAGTAACGTATTTGTATTTGATATATAAGTATATATCTATGTACGTACTCCCCCCTCTCTTAGATCATTCTTCTGTATCTTACTAAGGCTCGTATGCAGATATACGAGAAAGAAGATTTGGAGGCAGGAAATGAAAGAGGAAATCCGGGTAGAGAAAGCACCACTACTAATGGAAATGATCGACCTAATACTCGGAGAAACTTAGGTCGACAGGCCAGTGCTAATCAAAATGCTGAGGCCAATGTAGGTGTTGGAAATCATCCAATAGTTGCGGGGATGGTGCATCAGTTGTTGGCTAACCTTTTGCAACCAGGGTCTGCTGGGAATGTTGTGGAGCTAATCATGTAGTTCTAGCTGGTTATAACTATGCTGAGTTGAGTTGAGATTATGTCCTAGGAGAAAAGCCGTTTGTTGGAAAGGAAGATGCTGTGGAAGTTGAAAATTGGCTGTTAAACTATGCAATGATCTTTATAGATTTAGGCTTGAATGATGGAGAGAACAAAAGGTTAGCCTCTAGACAGTTGCAAGGGTTAGCGCTGCATTGGTGGAACAGTGTGATCGTTGGAATGCCTAAGGAAGAGTAGATATGGACTGATTTCAAAAGGAGATTTGAGTAGAGGCTCTTGTCTAAGGGATCCAAGTCGGCATTGATAAGGAAATTTAAAGATCTTGCCCAAGGACAGATATTTGTGATCAAATACACTGCTGGGTTTGATGAGCTATCTCGATATGGATATGCTTTGGTTGACACGGATGTCTGGAGGAATGAGAAATTCATTCGAGGATTGTGGCTAGAGCCGGGAAGGATAGCTATGACTCATATCAGAGAACCTTATCATGTGACTGTCCAACTTGAGGAGATGATTGTTGTTTCTGCTCGAGAAAAGCCAGTTGAGTCGCAGATTTCTTAAGGAAGGAAAAGGAAATTCTTTAAGAAGAAGGGATCTCAGAAAGGGGATGCCGCTAAGAAGGTAAAGGCCGAGTTGGTGTGTTACAAGTGTGATAAGAAGGGCCATTATGCCAACGAGAATAGAACTGGTAAAGAAAAGAGGCATGCGGAGAAGAAGAATGTGAAATGTTTCAATTGTGACCAAGTTGGACATTATAAGAACCAGGGTTCAGAGCCGGTCAGGGTGGACAGAGGAAAGGTGTTTGGAATAGGACCATTATCTTCTTCTAGACCTACTGCAACAGAGAAAGGGAAAACTATGATGGAAGGTACACTTTTGATTTAGAATTTACCAGTTTGGGTACTTTTTGATACCGGTGCATCACAGTCATTTATATCACAGTATTTGGTTGATAGGTTATGTATAGAACCCACATACCTTGTTACTTCCTTATGGATTACGAATCCAATAGGAAGGTATGCAACTCTTAGGATGAGGCGTGGCCAAATCGAACATGATTTCTAGGTCATAAGTTTGCATGCAGTTTGTATGTTTTTGATTTCGTAGATTTTGGGATCATCTTAGGTATGGATTGGTTGGGTAAGTACGAGGCTAGGATATTTTTCTAGAATCGGTAAATATCATTGAGGCACCCTAATAGTCCTATGCGAATTATTTTCTTAGTGGAGAATTCCAGTAAGAGTGTTTCTGCTTTGTTGAGTGCCATGGAAGCTGGAGAAGAGCTTAGTCGGGTTCATGTGGCCAGAGAGTTTGTAAATATATTTGAGCCGGTTAACTGTATTACCACGGAAATGAGCTGTTGAGTTTCGGATAGACCTTGTACCGGGAGCTGAGCCTATCAGTAGACCACCTAGTAGGATGGCATCGACGGAGATGAAGGAATTGAAGGTGCAGCTAGTGGATCTTAAGGGAAGGAATTTTATTAGACCAAGCAGTTCGCCTTTGGGAGCGACCGTAGTGTTTGTAAATAAACCAGAAGGATCATTAAGGATATGCATCGACTATCGTAAGTTAAACGAAAGGACGATCAAGAATAGGTACCCTCTCCCGAGGAAAGATGATCTGTTTGATCAGTTGAGTGGAGCTAGAGTATTTTTCCAATTGGATTTAGCAACGGGGTTCCATCAATTGAGAGTGGCAGAGGATAACATTCCTTCGATGCCATTCCGAACTAGGTATAGTTCGTATGATTGGTTGGTGACGCCATTCAGATTGACGAATGCGCCTACTTTCTTCGTTGATTTGATGAACCGGATTTTTAGCAAGGACTTGGATAGGTTTGTTTTATGTTCATAGATGATATTGGTGTACTCTAAAAATGAAAGAGAGCATGAGGTTCATCTTAGAGTGTTCTTGGAGACGCTGAGGTAGCATCAGATGAAGGCAAATTTTTCCAAGTGTCATTTCTGGAAGAGAGAAGTTAAGTTTCTTGGTTATGTGTTTTTAGAGGAACGATTGTAAATTAATTCAGTTAAGCTTAAGGTAATCAATACAGTAAGTGAGATCGGGAGTTTTCTTGGACTTGCTGACTATTACCGGAGATTCATCTAGGATATCTCACGGAACAGCACCTTAGACTAAGTTGACTAGGAAGGAAGTGAAATTTGTTTGGTCCAACAAATCTGAGGAAACATTCCTTAGTTAACCAATGCTCCAGTGTTAGTAGTTCTAGATGGTAACCAAGGGTTGGTAGTGTACACTGATGCGTGTGGCACTGGATTGAGAGCAGTATTGATGCAGAAGGGCAAAGTTATTATTATGCATCTAGGCAGCTTAGACCGCACGAAGTTAGATATCCTACTCATGACTTAACTTTGACTACAGTGATCTTTGACTTGATGATCTAGAGGCATTATTTGTTGGGAGAGTGATTTGAGTAGTATACCGATCATAAGTCATTAAAATATTTAATCTCTTAGAAGGAATTGAATATGTGACAGTAGTGATGGCTGTAGTTTTTGACCGCTTATGATTTCGGTACAGAGTATAATCCTGGGAAAGGAAATAAGGTAGCAAATTCCCTTAGCAGAAAACATCAGTCTGTGGTATTAGCAATGTTGGTAGAATGGAAGGATCTAGAAGCCTTAGCCAATTGTGGTATGCAGTCAAGATCTACTTCTAGTTCTAGTCAAGGTACGACCATGTTGTCTTGTTTAGAAGTGTGACCAGTGCTAATCAAGAGGATAGCTTCTTAGCAAAGAGAAGATCCAGTTTTAGCCGAGAAGATTAGAAGGCTTGAGGGAGGATCGGTGGTTGATGACCTAAAGGATTTTGGTCTTGAACAAAGAGGATGGTCTAGAAAGAAGGGACGATTATGTGTTCCCGATGTAGAGAACTTAAGAAGGGAAGTTCTAGAGGAATGTCATCAATCGAATTTTATGATTCATCCTCGAGGAACCAAGATGTATCAAGATATGAAGAGGGGCTTTTATTGGGAAGGCATGAAGAAGGATGCTGGCTTGTAGGTTAGAAAGTGTATTAACTATCAACAAGTGAAGGCAGAACATCAGAAGCCCAGTGGGTTACTTCAGCCTCTAGATATTCCAGTTTGGAAATGGGATTTGATATCGATGGATTATATAGATGGGTTGCCAAGGTCGAGTAGAGGAAATGAAAGTATATGGGTTATAGTGGACATGTTGACCAAGAGTGCCCATTTCATTTCGGAAAAGTCAATCAAGATGGCACCTATTGTGACAAAGTTGTTCATGAAGAACATAGTTAGATTTCATGGGATTCCTAATAGCATAGTCAGCGAAAGAGATGCATTTTCACTGGTGAATTTTGGGGGAGTCTAGAAGAGGTATTAGGCACCAAGCTCAAGATAAGTATGGCTTATCACCCACAGATGGATGGGCAGGCGTAGAGAGTCAACAAGGTACTCGAGGATTTATTTGGAGCTTTTGTGGTAGACTTTGGTGGATCTTGGCAAGATCACCTACATCCGATTGAGTTTTCCTATAATAATAGTTATTAGACTAGTATAGGAATGGCTCCTTTTGAACCTTTGTCTGGAAGACCATACAAATCGCCAACGTGTTGGTTAGAGACTAGAGACAGGTTGGTCTTAGGTCTAGAATTGGTTAGAGAGGCATCGAAAAAGATTAAGTTAATCGGAGGATGGGTGAAAGAAGCTCAATCCAGGCAGAAGAGTTACGCAGATAAAAGGCATAAAGACTTAGAGTTTTCAGTGGGAGACAATGTTTTCATTAAAGTATCACTGACGAAGGGTTTGATACGATTTGGAAAGTCGAGAAAGTTAGCCCCGAGGTATGTTGGTCCATTTCAGATTATAGAAAGGATTGGAAAGCTCGCATATAGAGTAGAATTGCCGAGTAGTTTGGCAGATGTCCATAATGTGTTCCATGTGTCTCATCTTCATAAGTATGTGCATGATCCAGAGTCGACAATTCTCCAGACAAAGTTGGGAGACTTAGTAGTGGAGCCTGGTTTGACTTTTGTTAGACAACCAGTTCGCATTGTAGCGAGAGATGAGAAGAGATTGAGGACCAAGACATTCAAGTTAGTGAAAATTCAGTGGATCAACAATGAGAATGACTGTGCTTGGGAGACAGGGGAGAGGTTTCAAGAGGCTTATCCTGATCTTCTTTGATGGTATGTCTATATCAGATTTATATAGATTGGTTTCTAGTTAGATAGGCTAGCATAGATGTTAGGAGATGTTATAGATGATTGGTATTGTTGCTAGTTTGTCCTTACTGAATTTCGAGGAAGAAATTCTTTAAGGAGAGGAACTTGTAACACCCCTAATTTTAGTGACATTATTCAGGAGATTTAATTATAATAAATTAAATAGAATAATGTAGATAAGGAGAGTGAAGTTGATTAATAATAATATAGTGGTTGTGCTTATTAAACTTAATGATCTTAAAAATGGTTAAGTACTTAAATAAAAGGGGATAAGAGTAATTTTAACCCATATTTCCCACTCTTATACTATTCCCCTAACCATACAAGTTCATTATTATTCTCAAACAAAAACTATAAACTTAAGAAGCAATAAGGCCGGTCATAGGAAGATAAAAGAAAAGAAGAAAATTTAAGGAAATATTAGGATTCGAGCTAGAGGAAAATCAATCTCAAACAATCTCTAATCTAATTATCTCAAGCAAGGTGAATAATAATTTATACATCTCTATTTTGATTTTTACATCATATGGTTTCATATTTAATGATATATCTGGTTTTATGATATGTAGAATGATGATATGTTTGAATTTGAATTGTGTATGTTTAAACAAGGTTGTTTAATAAGGGTTATACACGGTTTTAGGGTAAAACCGAGAGGAATGATTTTAAATGCCATGGGAAAATTATATGTTATACAAAACATGATTTTGGAGCTGGTTTAAATTTTTATAGTTTTCCAAGCCGTGGAGAATTTATTATGAATTTTTAAAGGAAAATAAGGTTATCTGGGTTTATAAATTATTATGGAGAATATATTAAGAATTTGGGTCTTAATTTTTAATATGTCAGATAACATAATTAAAGTGAATTTCTAGAATTTTTGGGGATTTTTACCAAGTGATTTAGTATGAAAATTAAATTGTTTTGAAAGAAAGACCTAAATGATTTAATTTTTTTATAAAAGGAAGGGCTTATTTGCTAAATGTTAAATTTGTTTTGGTCTGAGAAAATTACTGCTAATATTATCCAAAATATTTAAAAAGGTAAAAAAATCCAATCAAACGTTTACAAATAGGCAAGTTAGTTGCTAAAAGTTTACTTATTTTGGAAAAATCAGCTTTTACCCAGAAAAAGTTGGTTCCGCCTTCTTTGGTGAACCTTTCATACCAGACCTCTCAAACAAGACCTTTCGAATTCAATGACCAATAAGGTTGAAATCAATGCACATGATATCATTCAGGTGGTATGTAGTGAATTGATGTAAGTCAAAAAGGTATGGTGTCGATGGGTTGCTTTTGAAGGGTTGCTTCCGAAGGAGATCGATCCTTAGTTTATTTTTATTTGAAAAGAGAAATCACTTGCCTATCTTCTAAAGACCTTTAGACACAGTCGAAATGTTTGGTTTGCAAAACGTTGTTTTAAAAGACCTTTTGACAAGGTTGAAAGGTATGGTTTTTACAAGTTGTTTTATAAGACCTTTTGTCTTAATCAAAAGGTTAGGCTTTGAAAGGATGAAAGAGACCTTTTGACATAGTCAAAAAATCTAGTTTGAAAGGTTGTTTCAAAGGGATTTTTGAAAAGAAATACCGCCTTTATTTTATTCAACCTTTTGAAGGGATCGAAAGCGGGAGCTTTCGATTAGTTGAAAGGTTTACTGGTTTTATAAATGCAAGCTGCTTCTCAACCATTCTGAAGGGGTCAATAGCAGGAGCTCTCGACACAGTCGAAAGGTTTAAATGTTTTCCCCAATGTTTTATAAAGTAGAGCGTGGTTTTGAAAATTTCACCTATGACCCAAAGTGATATCTTTAAGTGTAAACCAAATGCTTTCGAAGGATGAACTTTCAATGCTTTCGAAGGGTAACCTTCATTGGTTTCGAAAGAAGTGTTTTAAAATATTAAAAAGGTCGGTGCCTATTGCTTTTAAATATAATTTGTATGCCTTTGAAGGGGTCGAAAGCAAAGGTTTCGACGTTGTCGAAAGGTTTTAAAACCCAAACTCAAATTTTTCAAGGAAAAACCCATGGCATAAAAAAGGAGTTTTGTAATGACTATAAGTATGTAATTTTGAAAAGTATTGCCTTAACACAAATATATATGACATTATAAAATTATTTTACATGTCATAGATATAAATAAGTTACGGGAATAGTCTAACTCGAAATCCATTTTGCCGTATTCTCCAGATTAGCAGACAACATTACTTGTAATGTTATTTGCTAATCTGCATACTAGCAAAATAATATAATGTCATATATCCTTTTTTATATGTCATAGGATGGATTCCGAGTTAGGCTGTTCCTGTGACTCATTTATATCTATGAGATATAAAATTGTTTTATAATGTCATGTAGCCTTGTGTTATATCTTGTTCTCACCCTTTTGGGGATTTAGAGATAGTCTGACCCGAGTGTTATTTTGCTTGGGTCAGGCCGAGACTTTTTAGGTTACAGGACCGGTTAACCTTTGGATGTTTTGGCTGGCAAGGAGATAAACACTTTTGACTTTTTAGTCTATCTCATTTAGAAAATTTATGAATATGTTTATAAGACCTACATTTGAGATTAGAGAATTGTAAAGTTTATTATTTCATTTTTGTAAACTCAAAATTTGTAAATGTATAAGTTGAGATTTATTCCGTTGTGATCTGTGATTGTTATTTATATGATACATTGTTCTGATTCTGAAAAAAACCGTGTGTCTATTACCTTGTATTAATACTGTATATGCAATACTGTATATACAAATTCAGTTCAGATATTAAGTGAAAAGGTTATAAATGGCATGTCAGTGCTAGTGGAAAGATATATTCACATTCATTGCCCCAAACAAGCCGTATTCTTCGGATTAGCTGGCAACATTACTTGTAATGTTCTTTGCTAATTTGGATTTTGTGGTGGGGTCATTATATTCATGTTAGTGATATCATTAAAGGACACCATCACCCATATAGTATGTGCACTACAATTTCTAGCTCATGAGGGAATATTGGAACAAAATAACTCATCAAATTCAGAGCTTAAAGTTAATTATATAATGCAGAAAATTTTAGGAATAAGAACTAAAATAAGTCACCATACAATAGAGAAATGGCTAGTTCCATGGATGATCATGTTAGCAACTGATGTGATATTCAATAAGGCCTAGAAGAAGAAGTTCTAGATGCAGTAGCAATAGGCCAAAGTGCGAATATGAGAGACATTTGGTCATACGACATAAAAATGTTATCATAGATTTGATGAAAAGTATTTTGGCAATCAACAAAATAGCAGTATAGGTCAAAGAAATATCGGTGCTAACCAGACTCGATTAAATCAAGAGACAACAAGGAATTAGAATTCTAGAAATACTCATAACTATGTAAAAAATCATGTTGTAAATCTAAACTTGGGTGGCACTAAGTAATGAATTCATTCGTATGGGAAATGGTTTACTCCTACAAATTACCCATACAAAAATTGAAAAAATGCAAATGTATCAACAATAAAGCTTTGTATTTAAAAAAAATCATTAGTATTCCCTATAAAAGAAGAATCTAATGAATGTATCTTAATTTTCTTAAAATGGTAAGGTATTTTTGGAATTTAATGCTTAGTTAAAGATAAACTAAGTAAAGAAATTCTACTACAAAGGAATGTTGATAAAGGACTTTACAAACTTAATCTTCTCAACCATAAGTTTTTTAAGAATTCAAGAGTTAATCATGGAGCTACTATGTGTAATGTAAGTACAAGTGATGATAATAAGGTAATGATCAGTCCATATCTGATATTCATCATTATTGTTTAAGGCATACAAATGTAAGAATAGTAAATCAAGTACCAAGTGAGGATAAAATTTTGCATTCTTCTATGAACATGCAGTATATTCGTACTCACTGTCAAATAGAAAAGAGATATAAATTACCATTTCCTACTTCAAGTACAAAATATAACGAGCTCTAAGAGTTAATTAGGTCTAATTCAAGGGATCCAACATCAATAAATTCAGTTTATGGATATAGATATTATGTTACATTTGTTAATGCTTATTCCATATATATATATATATATATATATATATATATATATATATATACCTAAGGCAAGTCTTGATTTTCTGAAATTATTACTCAGTTCATAATATAGATAGAAAATCATCTAAGGCATAATGTAAAGCTTTCCAAAAAGATGAGGAACAAAATATAAACCAGTAAACGTAATTTTCAAGTACAGTGGAATATTGATGTACGTATACTTTAGAGCAGAATGAGTTTTCTAAAAGGATGCACAAACATACAGTTTATCCAGGACTATATTTGTCGTCACAAGCATCATTACCCCTCAAGTTATGGTCTGAAGCCTTTCAACTAGTGTTGATTTGATCAATGGGGGTACCAACACGAGTGTTGAACAATAAGAGTCCATTTGAAGTTATAAGTAAAGCAAAACTAGATTATCATCACCTAATGACTTTTTCATATCTATGTTTTCCTCATCTAAGGTCATACATTGTGTATAAGCTTGATTTAGATCTGTTCCATGCGCCTTCCTGGGATATTGCACCAATCTAAAATGGTACAAATGCATAGATGAAAACAAAAACTATATATATCAAGGCATTCCAAGTTTAATGAATGAGTTTTTTTCCTTTTCTAATGGTGAAATAAGAACAACAAAAATGGTTTATAATGCTAAGTTGTATATTCCATTTATACTTATTTGCATGGAGGAGAATGTACCATTGAGATGCCATGATATATCAACTGGGACACGTAATTAGACTGACCATGACACATGATGAAAGATAGGGTCATCAAGGAAATCAAGCTCAAACAGAATAAGTGAATCATGTCATAATGATTAAAAATTTGAGCATTGTTATTTGGACGGTAGTCAAAGATGATCACTTTGAACAAAAGTTAGATCAAAATACACAATTAGTAGGACATTATACAACTACAACAAATAAAAGTAGCCTATTCAAGCCAAAAGTGCATGTCACTAGTTTATAATCTAGAGAACCAAAAACCTATAACAAAACCATAAGGATATAAGATGGGGAAATGCAATGAAAGAGGAATGAAATGTTCCACTAAACAATAATACATTGGACTAAGTTAAATTACCCAAATATCAAAGTAGCAGGATGTAGATGGAAATTCATGCTAAAGAAAAATTCAGATGGAGCAATTAAAAAGCATAAAGCAAGGCAAGTTGCTAAGGAATATACTCAACAACATGTCTTTGACTTTAGTAAAACTTATTCACCTATGGCTAACCTTACAACCATTAAAGTCATTCTTGTAGTCCTATTACATAGAGGATGGAGAATTATACAACTAGACATAAATAATGATTTTCATCATGATGATTTACAAGAAGAAGTGTATATATCACAACCCTGGGTTTTGAAAAGAACTGGGATAATCAGATAATATGCAAGTTGAGTAAAGACATCTATGGACTTAAGCAAACATTAAGAGTTCGATTTGACAAGCTTAACAGAACATTGACCATTTTAGGGTACTATTCAACAAAATCTAACAACTTACTATTTGTTAAGTTTGATAAAGAAGCAGTAACATATGTGTTAGTATACATTGATGATTTCCATATCATTGGAAATGATAAGGATGAGATAACTAGTGTAACATAATGTTTGAGAAAAAAATTCTCTCTTAAAGACCTTGAAGAACTTAGTTATTTTCATGGTATTGAGGTCGCTAGAGTACTAGAAAAACAAATGTATTTAAGTTAGAAGAAATGCATTAAAGAACTCTTAGTTAAAAGTAAAATGGATAGAAAAAACTCACTATCAACACCCATGATAAGTAATTTACATTTATCAAAATATAATGGTATCTTATTGGAAACGTATATCAACATAGAAGAATCAAGAGAGCATCCAAATATGCGACAATAACTAGGTCTGAGGTTACTTTTAATGTGAACAAATTATGTCAATTTATGAAATACCACTCACTGAGCATTGGAAGGCAGTGAAGAGGATACCTAGGTATAAGAAAGGGACACTAAACCATGGATTAAAACTACAAGGTGATAAGGCACTCACCATGAATGCCCATGTTGACTGGGCCACTAATGTGGATGACTAAAAAGTAATCCACTCTGGGTCTTGTGTTTATCCAGGCAAGAATGTCATCTCCTGGTACTCTAAAAAGTAATCCACTATGATGACTAAAAAAAATTAGCCAACCTTGAAACTATGTTTAAAACATTGTACTAACAAAGGTTACTTATTGATACCTTGATTTAAAATATTAAATGAGGAGGTAGGATGCACAAATCTAAGATGATCTACGTCAACTATGAGGAATTTATTATTACTTTACTTGTCTTACAATAGTTTGAATTACCCGAAGATGATGACAACAAATTAAGTGCTTGAGAACTTGTTTGTTAAACTCTTATGAAAATGCATGCATGGAGGTATTTATAGCTACTGGGATCTATACTCGATTGATGAGATTGCACTGCCAAGGTCTAGAAAGTGCTTTGGGCTGTTGGTTTGAGGAACTTTGTGATGACGTATAATTTACGTATCAAAGAATCATAAATTATTATTTTTAAATCCAAATTGGATCATATGATGCTATACTTTAGGGAACGCTGTTGACATTTTGGACTCATAGTAAATTTATTGGATGGTTTTGACCTTGAAAACTAGTAAGGCCTATAACATTTGAATAAAGCCGAATTTGAGTCTAAAACCACTTTCAAAGGAAAGATGTTATGGTTTCTTCATTTGTACAGTGATGATAATAACCTTTTGGACTTACGAGCTAGAAGATATAGCCAATTGAAGTTGACCAGATTTTAGATAGTTTAGTCGATAATTAGTGAGGCCTAGTATAAGCCCAGCATCCTATTCAGGGATTTGAGCCTAACGAAGCTAATAGGACAGCCTCCTAATCATTTTCCAGTTCCTACAACCGATCTAAGCCACTAATAATCTTCTGCATAGCCAAAATCAACTTTAATCCCTACTTTAATTGGCCAAGTTAAGAAATTAGCAAGGAGATTATTGATAGATTAGTGATTTGTTGATTTGGGTACCTTGGGATTTGTGAAGACCACTGTTCAAATCAGATTTACCTTGGTATTTCTACTATTTCTGATTTAGGTGAGTGGTTTATCCTTCTCACTTTACTATGCTGGTTAATATAGTTATAAAGAATGTTTTTAGTTTTTTTTGAATATTAAAACGATTTCTAACCTAGATTTAAACTTTTTATTAGTTTTAAAATGGTTTAAAAAAACAATGTTGATTATGATTTGTTTTTAGGTGTTTGACAATAATGGTCATCGTTTTCTATTTTTAATAGATTAAGGATAGTAGAATTGCTTAGGTATTGCTTATATTGTTTTGTAATGATGCTTGAATGTGGTATGATGTTTGTGTATGGTTGTTTCCTTGTGTTTTAATTCGTTTGAGTGTAATTATATCTTGTTTTAATTAGAGTGGATCGAGGAGAAAAAATGTTTGAAACTACATGCCACCATTTCTTAGTATTGGTGATGGCCTACGAGTGGTACATTTTTTGTCACATGGAGTTTGGCTTCGAAATGAATAAGTTTCATGCAAGGTCAAGTATGGTCAGTGGTGGTTCAAACATTGGCGACGTTGAGCAAAAGGGGTAGGGTGAGACTACTTGGGTCATGGAGTGCTTCAAGGTAGTGGTGAAGAAACTTTAGAGAAAAACTTAAAGTGTTGGCGACGAGAGGTTTTGTATTTACCTCGAGTGATTTCAAGATGGAAGCAACTTGAGTGGGTGTCGTAACACTTGTACTTCGAGATGATGGAAGGCTTGCTTATGAGAAACGGAGTAGGGTTGAGAGGTTTTGGCATATGTTTGTACTTACCAAATTTAGTTAAGCACATAACCAAAGTGGTTGTTATGACCACTCTAGAGTGGTCAATACCGATTACTTATGGTGGGGCCCAACTTTGGTGATTTGTGGAGGGGGCTAAGGGAGCTTGGCATTGTTGTTCGTTCGTTCGTTCAATGCTTGGTTTTGAAGTTATGACTCTGTGACGAACAATTTCGTTAGTAAAGCGATGTTACGATGCTTCGAGTTAATGACTTTGGAACTTAGTGGTGATGGCTTTAAGACTTATGATATGTCTAGAGATGTTCCAGACTTCATCATATCGATGGGGTCAATCATTTTAGTTGAGTAGTTCAGGCGAGAAGTGTATGTGAACTTGATGATAGTCCAAGGAGTTATGTATGATGATGTGAAACGATGGAGTAGTATTTGTGTATTTTACAACCAAGTCGTGTGTAAGGGATTATTGATAACTTTGAATGTTATAGGTGTTTCATGGGGGCAAAGGTACATGAGGACGCTCACTATTGTCCCTTGGACATTGATGATGGTTTGGCCCACCTTAGTGATGTCAGTACCTCGGTAATGGTATATGATCAAACACCGAATCCAATTATGACCTGGTGTTTCACCGACCATGGTGATTTTCATACGAATTGTCATATAACCAAAAGAATCTTGGTGGTGATGCGAGGCCTTGGGGAGTTGATGGTGATGTGAGACTTTTTGATGGTCCAGGTGAAGTGATACCTTGATGATGGTTAGTTTTGCATGTTTACTATGTGTTTTTATGTGCTTGATTGGTGTGATTGTTGTGTGATTCCAATGGATGTTTTATGACATAGGTACTATTGTGCTTGGTACCATGATGCCCGATGTTATTCTTAGTGTAGTATTCCCTTATGACGATGATTATGATAGCGTAGCATATATGGTTTTATGTGCTTGGATGCAGGGACAAGTTGGGTATGACCTTTCATACTTAGTGTCTCTACTTTACTATATTGACTTTTATAGTATCTTGAGATTATTTATAGCCTACACCGACTCTTATCTGACTCGAGGCTTTATGCAATTCTTATTATTATTTTAGATACCCTTAAATGAGTGGAGTAGATGGCGAATGTAAGATAGCACATAATGCTGCTCAGTAGACGAGTAGGAGGCTCTCACTTATCTATATTTATACTTTGGAGCTTATTACTATTCCGTTGTGCACCACTATAGAGCTTTATCGGTGCTTTACTTTTATTTAAAGGCGGTAAATTTAGGTTTATTATTTGATGTATAAATTTTATGATCTATATATACAACTATGAAGAACTTGTGCACTCTGATTATACGGTTCATTTTAGTCATTACTATCTCAACTATTATATATATACGATGGTTGTTATATTTTATCCTTGCGTATAAGATGTACAATAGGTTTAACTATTAAAGTTTGATTTTTTACTAACTTCACAATCGTTTACATAGGTAGGTACCTTTACAATGTACTCTACACGTCATACAGGATACTGTGGTGTAGGGTGGTCATCACACTTGGTATCAGAATTTAGGTTGCAGAATTAACCAAAGGGATACATGAATCCATTATGGATGAGGAGGAGTCATCGCTTTAAGATGAATGAAGCATGTATTAGAGGGCGTACTTGCTATATTTTTTGATTCCAAATATATATATATTTGTTTAGTATAAGTCACATTACAAATATGAGTACCATTATGCATTTTTTCATTTGAGAGACCGATCATTTCGATTACAGTTTAAGAGTGAGCTGTCAGACGTGAAAGCTTATAGGAACACCATCTCTAAAGTAGAAGAAGGGGTAGGTTCAGGGACAGCTAACCCCAATATGTAGACCATGTTTACTGAGGTGATGAGGACCACGCTGCAGAATGCCTAAGGTGTTGCTTTAGCTGCTATTGGTGGTGGCGGTGGTGCACATGTGCACGCGCCAATAGTAGATTTTTCCAAGCTGAATAAGGAATATGTGATCGGGGGTGGGAAGGGAGGGGAGAACCATTCCTTGGAACGGAGTCATCCTTTGAAATGCACGACCAGATTGGTACTTTTGAGAGGATCTTTGAGGCCTATGATCCATAGAGGAGGTTCTCCTATTCGTCTACATTACATGTGTGAAGTTTCATGTGATTTGGTTAAGTATTGAGTGAGTTATGGACGATTCTTCAAGACCAGATGACCTATGAAGACGGATGATCAAAAAAACTCCAAATGATTTGATATTTGGACAAGGCACTTAAATAGAAGATCGGAAGAAAACCACACTAAGATCACTCAAAAATATGCTAGGTGGATGGATAGCTGGCGATCCATCCTCTATGGATAGCTAGCAGCCCTCAAACTTTCCGAGCTCTTTCGTAGCACTAAGAAAAGTCTTCCGGTAGAAGAATATGGTAACTTGATGGATAGATAGCGAGCCATCCCCTATGGACGGCTAGGATCCCAAAAAAAGACTCAAATTGATTTGAGATTTTTGCTGATGGCTTGGCACAACAACTGGACTCTTCTGCACTTGGACTTCAAGCCCAATACTCACTGAATTCCCCTATAAATACTCACCAACCTATAATATAAAGAGGATCTTCTATACTGGATGCTAGAACTCTACAGAGATTATTCTTCACTCTTCCCCTCCCACACAATGGTCATCTAGTGGTTCACTGGGATTCTCCAGTAAACTCTTGTACTTGTGACTTGATCTAACTTAGAAGATTCAATCATATTGTAATCCAATTCAACTTGTAATGGTAGTCAGTTAATAGAAAGTTATATACTGGATGTAGGCTTCAATAATAGCCGAATCACTATAAAATCTTTTAAATTAATTATCATAAAAATCGATAGGTGGTACGTTCTCCTTTCTTAAAAGAATTTCGTCCACAAAATTCCTCAAGAACTGAACAACATAACATAAGGTACAACCATTCTAAGCTAACTAATTAATTAGTGTGTAACCAACTTTGAAACCAATCGTGTACAAGTGCATGATGTATCATAATATATATGATATGCATATTGAGCAATTCTAATTGACGCCTTCTATATGAATGCATTATTTTAAATCTATTTCAAAAATATCATGCAAACATCCTAAATACACTGTTAGTTATATATGCATGCAACTTTAAAAAACCAAAAACTTGTTCTTTACGTCCAAATTTTCCCATACTCCTATAAATAAAGTATATTTCAACCAATTTTACATTTAATTCCTACCATCCAAAATCCTAGCATGCCATTGTTAATATTCAAATATAGAAAATCCAATTTTCTAAACTTATTTTCTTCATGACATAGAAAAGGGTTTACATGGAAATTGCATATTTCCATCCTTTTTCTCTTGGGTATCCAACTTCCGACTGCACTTTGGAACCTTTTCTTTGCACCCCAATTATTTTTTAACTTTACCAAGTATAGTTTTCATAGTTAATTTTGTCTCGAAGTTTTAAAGTAGGATTTATTTCAAAAATTAACTTTTTGTTCACCTATCGACTAGATACATATAGAAAAGATTCCATAGCTAAAACAGTTTCTGCGTCACTTACCGTATTTTACTTTACTGCCACTTCTGCTACATAGTAAATTCCATACTAACCAACCTGTCAACTACTCCCCCATGCAAGTATGTGACATTTCCAAAATTTGATTTCTTTTTTTTCTGCCCTGAAATATTTTTATATAACTTTCTAGAATATTGATAAAAAATTAGAATCCAAAAAATTTTATCACAAAATTTTCAAAACTTTTCACAAAGGTACTTTATTTTTCAAAACCAAGAACTTTAATTAAAAATTCTCAAAAGCATACATATTATATATTTTCTTTAAAATAGTTTATACCACATCTCATGAAATCGAGGTTTAGTTAACAGTATAACGCCCATAGTGGACATCTTATAATTTCGCAGTAAATTTAAGTTTCAAAAATTTTCTTTTATTTATAATAGCAACCAACAAACAAGTTCAATTATGAATTTCAGCCTTTAAGGTGCAGTTACCCATCGCTATTCAACATTCTTTCCTTGTTCTCTACTTACTGAAATTTACTTCCTGAAGATTTTCCTATTTTTTGGGGATTTAAAATCTTATTTTATTTTTATCTTAGTAGTTAGTTAAATAAATTTTCTTAATTTATTTCTTAAATTCTAATCTCAACTATTTTCTTTTCCACTACATTAGTCAAGTGTCTTTTCTATAATTTCCTTGTTTTAATCGTTTTCCCGTAATATAGCGATCTACACAAAGAACACATAAAAAGGAACATTTCCACTACATCGTATGCACATTTATACCAATAGGGACAACTAATGCTTACAACCCAAACTAAAACTGCTGACACTAACCATGTTGTGGCCTATCACTTGTTACTTAAATTGAATGAACTTTACTAATGTGGCATCCTTTTGCAACTCACATATCTTAACTTTCCTTTATGGCTCCTAATGTGTAAGGTCTATTCATTATTCCCGTCATCACACTTAATTATAGAAAATCCTAAGTTATCTAATGGGTCAAGTCTCTAACTCAAGTCATGAATTGAAAATTCTGAATGAATAATTGTACATCCTTCCATACTGTAGTGGATAAGAAATACAAACTGTGACCCTTTGAATAACTCATTGGCAACTTGGTAGAATAGATTTTCTGTCATTTATCTTGTCTTCCTTAACTTTAAGTCTACCAAAGTTTTCTATGTGTGTTTTTCCATCTCATTACCATCTATTAATATCTTCTTTTAATCTAAATATTGGTATTTACTTTCTTCATCTTTGATTCTTCATATGAGCATACCCTAGTACTTATAGAGATGTCCTTTAATATCATTTATCATTCCTTTGTGGGTTCATTTTATGGCTTGCACACATATCTAACAAAACATTTCTACATTCTCACCTATATTCCTTACATTTTATGGAGATTCCTTATTGCTACTTTATGAGTATTCATGGTTATCTTCTTTATAGCCATGTCTTTTGGCTTGTCTTATTTGGGCAGTCATTCATGTCTACTCCATGTTTAAAATTTTGGTTTGGCTTTCAAAATTTTGAAATTCTTTATCCCAAAACCCTTGTCTTTAAAAGTGCAACATAGAAACCTTTTATTAAATTCAAAAATACTTTATGTCTTAAATTTTAAAACTATAACTTAAAATTTTGAATTTAGTTTATTCATTAAGTTAAAAAATGTTAGCAAAAGTAATTTTAAAAGGTTTCTTTCCTTTTTCTTCAAATCAACTTTTTCTTTTAAGAACCTTTTTAACTTTTACTTCGTAAAAGTTAGGATTTTTAACCCAAACTATTTATTAAGTTTCTTTTTAAAAACTCATTTGTTACACTAAATAATTTTTTTTTTCAAAAATGTTTGTTAAAGTATTTCCAAACATTCTTTATAAGTTTTAAAGGATAAAAACCAGAGTATAAAAACAACACTCACTTTATCATTTTCTTATCATTCATACTATCTCCACATTCAATTCTTGACGATATCTCTAGTATTAGTGACGGGGATTTTTAAAAGATACTTATACTAAATCCGCACAACAATGGAAATGTCAAGTTTTCCTTTTTAGCCTTTAATTTCCTATGTTGCTTCTAATTAAATTAATAACATTGTTTTTTATATAATCTCCTGGTACAATTTCTAATTACTAACATTATTTTATACAAATTCCTAACTTTATTTCCATTTGTTTTTCATAATGTTAATACTATTTATCTTTCTCCTACCTAAACAACTCTTATTTAATGGTTCCTCCTTATTAACTTTTCTCTCAACCTGTATTCTTCTCTTTTGAACCATGTTAGTATGTTCTCCTGCTGTTTTTATTCTTGGGATCTAGCCTTCTATCATGTACCATTTATCCTATTTTAAACTTGTACTACTTCCTATTGTGTGCCCTTAAAAAAGTTTTCCAATTTTAAAAAATAAATCATCCTAGAAAAATTAACGAGCTACATATGCTCTATAATTTTTTTCCAATGAGTTAACCTTTTTTATCAAAACCCATTAACCATTATTTTAATATTTACTTAAATATTAAAACATTTTATTTAACATAACATAGTCAAATACACACAAATTTTAAATTTTCTACTAAAACTTTTTAATTAGCATTACATAGTTTTTTATATATTTAACTTTTTTTGAAAATTTAATATTTACTTTTCAAAAATAAGGTTTAACTATCTTCAAATGATTCCTTTGAAAATAATTTAAAATATATTATACACATATTTTCTCAAACTTTTATATTGAAATCATTTTAAATTTTATATTAAATTCTTTTATATGGAATCGGACATAGTGTGGATTTTTATTCGTTCTTTTTTGGACTTTTCTTCTTTTTCCCATATATTAAAATCCGGCTATTATCTTGGAGTGGCCACTTCACATGTTTCTTCAAAAACTCAATTGCTTCTTGATATCTACAATGTATGGACTCTTATTTTTCCATATCTAGACCTTTTGTACATCTTCAATCAGCAATCATATAGAGATCTATAATCAATGGGCTATAGGCAACCTAATTAGGTAGTCATATATTATCCATCTTCAGGGACCTTCTATATGTTGCATCATGCTCTTCTTTAGTCATTGCCTTTCTATACAACCTATTTTCCTTGAGGTAATCAAGGTAGGTGTATCTCTTCATTTCATCCATTATTCCGCCTCATAATCAACTAATCCATGTTTCTGTGTTGGTTGTAATTATTGTATAGTTGGAATTTATAGGATTTGGCGTACAATATATTTATATTCATAAGCAAAATACAAATATGTTCACTCAACATTTACTACTTTTTCAAGATCGATTAACCTATGCTCTGATACCAAAAGAAACAACCAGCACCATAGTAGGCCCATATTTTCGCTAAATCGAAATCCAAGTCCACCAAAGTATGGATTGTTGGTTTGGTATCTTGCAAATAAACAAATGAATGCATATCGGAGCACTAATGATATGACTTACAGTGGAATAATAAAATATAATAAGTCACATGATCACTGACCAAGATTTGACATTTCCATTATCTAATGCCATTGTAAGGGTCAACCAAAGGTAAGGAACATGACCTTTCACTGCTCCCCCCTTGTACCAATACCGTCTATCTAAGCTATCCTGTAGGTTATAATGAAGAGGGAGTCAGGACAATGTTCTATTGACTGGTAAATTTTATACTTTATACATAACACTAGTTTGTGTCAATTATCATCAATTTCATGTTATGTCTTTTAGTTTTACTTGGTCGCTTCGACTCCACGTGCATGTACGGTACATCCCTTCTACCGACAATAGATTATAACTATGTATGCATATATAGATATGAGTACCATGGTCCCCCATTTGACCTAGATATTATCCCCACTTGTATCTCTATATCAGCATCTCGTCAGGATCTATCACCCTTATCTTATCATGATCTCGTCGCCATGCATACCGAGGAACTCCCATAGTGCCTATTAATGACTTTACAATAATTTAGCCATAATCTAACTAGCACTTTTGGGGATTCTCTTGTCTTCTTTCTGCTTGTAGACTCAGCTCTACGAACTATAAATATGGTGGATTCAGCCCTACTGGCTGTGGACTCAGCTCCATGGACTATACCATACACGATTTGAAAGATCTCCTTAATATGGTTAACTTTCTTGACTCCTAACAAACAAACTAGCAAACAACCTGGCGATGCATGACCCAACGTGTACGTACACTAGTAGACAATGTAGTCCATTAGGTGTAATCCATGTCTTTCCCATTAACCGCTAAGCTCTTAAGACGTTTCTGATCTATATACAGCCCTACTCCTTTCTTTGGCACAAACACATGGTTACATAATGACGTTCTTCGCTCATCATCCTTTTTAAATTGCCTATTGCAATCAATACAATACCCCATCCCTTTCCTTTTGTTGAAGCAGACTCCTCTATTTATTAGGGTATTCCTTCATCTATATGCAAACGAATTTACTTTACAGGTCCTACCATCGGATGTGCCTCACATCAGTATAATGTATAGACAACTATTGGTAGCACCTTGCAATGAGAAAACTTCTATTGTGTAACACTACTAACCTCATATTCCAACCTATTCTGATGACTATGTCATTCTATTCATTTAATCATATATTAACTTTAATAGTTCACGCCCGTCATAAAGGCATACTTGAAACTATGTGTGTGTGTATATATATATGTATGTATATATTATTTATTTATATATTTATATATTTATTCATTCCTACTTAATTGTCTTACCTCTAGATTTAATTATTAACTGCAATTCTTTACTTCTTCAGCGTTTATACCTTATTGATTTAAGACTATTTCTCGCTTTCTTTTTAAAAGATTTACAATGTCCTTTTTCCATTCTTTTAACATATTTCCCTTTTCCTATTTCTATTCCCCTTTTAACATTTAATTTGTTCTTACATATTCTTCAATTCCTTTTTCTTAGTTAATTCTTACCTTTATTTATCGTGCATCTAGTCTCCTAAAATATTCTTATCATATTTATATCCTGTCATTTAACGCTTAGGGATTTTATGTATTTTAATGCATTTGAATTATGTCTCTCCCAATAGAAAGATTTACACTAAAAGTTTCTATATTTGATCCTAAATGGAAGGTTTCTATTGCGTTTAGAATTACAAGTGATTATCTTTTCTGCAATTTCCCACTCACCTTTTTAGTTTTCCAAATCTTCAGAACTTATCCCTGTTATTCCACTTTGACTTCCTTTTCTTCCTATTTGGATTTATACACCGCAAGCATATATAGATTATCAAAGATCTATATTGGAAAAGAGATTTGGAGTTTATTTTTTATTTTAGATTCAAAATTACAATTTATCTTGCCTTTGGCGATTTGATTTGAACCTATTTTCCTCAAACATCTTCTACAATTCTCCAATTTTGTATACGTATAAACTGGAACTATTTCCAAGAATTTAGAATTTTAGGGAAGGTAAAATGGTAGAGCTCCGTGGTCACTTCGAAAATATGAGTTTAGAAGTGAGGGCCTAGGTCTATATTTATAAGTGTTCAAATCAAGGCCAGTCGTTAGCTTAATCTGTATTAAATCCGGCCTGTTTGGCCAAAGATTTACTGTCGATTTAACATGGGCAACAGTTTGTCCTATGGTCGACCACTACTGTTTGACCTAGGAGCATCTTAAGTTAACTGTTCCATTTGTTTTACGGTGAATTTTTATATGTGCTTTGATTTGTTAATTTTATTGCTTGTTTTAAACGATTCTCTTTTTCCTTCTATTTAAATCTGATTGCAATAATTTGTTTTTACTTATTTATATTTTGTTAGATTTGATTTGACACAAACATTTCTTAACATTTAATTTTCCATTAATGTTGGTAATTAATATTAATTAACTTGTATTACCATAATTACATATATAATTATTTCTGATCCAAAAACTACAAATGATAATAACTTTTTCGCTTGAACTTCGATTGGAAAACTTTATATAAGAAAATTGACCTGAAAATCGCCATGAACCTAATGGTTTAAGTTTCGTCGCCAAATTCTAAAGTTTGCAAAAATTCTACTTTTCAGCATTATTATTTATTTTCGTTTAAATTAATTATCGTAAAAATCACGGGGTGTTACACTCGTGTATGATAAAGTATATATTTATATTTTTTAAATAATGAATTTAAAGTAGATATATTTATATGTATTAATTATGTGTGTGTATATACATCTATTTATAAATAATATTTTAATATATATATATATAATTAATGAAAATTGATTTTGAAATGTATATAAACATTATAAGATATTCATTCTAATTTTAGTATCTTAAATTTGAATTTTGTGTTTGCTAGATTTTATTAAGTCTCTCTAGATTTAAGTATAAAATTGAACTCTAAAATTGAATTTTATCTTATAACTATTTATATTAATATTTACAATTATCTTATATTATAATAAAGTGTATATATATAAAAATAAATTGTGAAATCACTACATTATCAACATATATATGAATGCATACATATACACACATACATGCATGCATATACCTTATTTTATAATGTATGTATTCTTTTATGCACACACACACATATACTAGACAATACAAATGTATATAGAGGGGCAAATATATATGTTACGATGCAAATCCCAACCCTTACGCACAAAATTTAAAACATAATTTTGAAAAGATCTAAATAAATTGAGACTTTATATGTTAATAAGGATCCAAATGGAATTAAATTTTTGAAATTTACTCATTTACCCTGTTGCGTGCTAGCCCAATTCCAATAATGGTACCAGTGCCAAATAGCCTACGCGATCAAGATGAGTAGTACCAGTGATAACTTATTAAAGTCTACCTATAGTAGTGTGTCTACAAAAGTAGTGTTTAAGGATGGATTTGGGTAATTATGTACTTTGCTCTACTTAACCACTAGCCTTACCCGAATGGATGAGGTAAGCCCAAGACAGATTTGGGCCTTGGGCATATTTCAAAAAAAAAATTGAGAATAAAAATATAAATTTCTAATTTTAAAATTTAAAATTAAAATAACAAAAATATTATAAATGTAATAATACATATTTTCAAATGGTCTTTAAAATTAAATACCAGTTCTACATTAAAACAAAACACAAAGTATAAGAATGAAAATGTTATAAAAAAATAAATTTCAAAAATATTATTTATTAACAGGATTAATAAAATAAATAATTTAACTAAATAACTTAATTAACATATATGTACATGCATAATGTATATAATAATATATGGTATGTTATCTTGAATTATTTAAGACAATATGAGCATACATTTGTGTATAAAATAATTCAGGAAATTAATAAAATAAAATAATTTTTTTAATTTTTATTCTGCCAGTATGCTAAACCGTGATACCAAGAAATTTGACTGATTATAGATGTTTACTTATTTCAAAAAACAGGTATACTCGAGGCTATGAATAATAATTGGCCCTTGGACCCCGACCTCGATCCGAGTGTAATTAGTGTGGAATGATTTACAGGGCTCTAAGAATTTGTATTTACAATATCAAGTCAATCAGAATATGTATGCTCAAGTTATAAGCATAACAAGCACTCACGTACTCCATCTAGGATCGATACTAGAAACTGTTCAAATTAGCAAGGATCGATCAATAGCTCAAAATCTACAAAGCCAATAAACTTGAAACTTTCAAAAAGTAAATAAAATAGTGTAGGAAGCCCACCTAAAAGATTACAAGTCATAACAAAGAAGTTGAAAAATCCTTCACATCCATCATCATTGTGTCGATGTGATAATTACGAAAATGTTGCTTTTTGACGCGAAACAGGGTATATATCACTCATTTTGGATCCAAACGACTCCATACTTTAAGGACATGCTTAGAATACTCTAAGAAGCTTGCACAATCGACCTCAAGCCAAAATTCAACAGAAAAATATTTTCCATATGGATTATTTTCTTAACGATCATATGGATATGAAAAACGCCCATCTTGTTGAGGATCAATAGCTAAACTCACTAGATCGATCTCAAACTTTCACATAATGCTCCACGCCTCTTGGGATCCACTCCAGCAAGTTTCATCATCGTATGACAAGTGCTCCTATCGATACGGAATTGATATGGATTGATACGAGGGCCTCAGCTACCCATTAATTGCAACCTTGATCGATCAATAAGTCCGCAACCACAACTCTAAATGCAATGAGATTTTCATAGCAAGTTACATAACACTTCAAAAGCCTCCATGATCAATCATGGCTTGATTGGAGTATTTCTTGATCGATATGAAATGTTAAGGGTCGATCAAGGACCAATCCCAAACGACCCCAGATCGATCGTGCGGGCCCGCCTGGGCCTGAGAAAGTGTAGTTCGAGATCCAAGGCAGATATTTTGAGCTCCACACATATAAATAGCACCTCTAGTGCAACTAAAAGGACTTTTGGCTGGGGACTCTGTGTGCTGCTACTTTTATTATGATTTAATTGTAGTCAATCTTTAGCTATTACATGCATTGTACTAGAGTAAAAAAAGAAATAAAAGATTGATCTTCAAAGTGGATGTAGGTAAGACGGCGCCTAACCACTATAAATCTTGTATTTCTTATTGTTCATCTATTTTCTAAGTGTGATTTCTATATTATCCTCATTTTAATTTTACTTTCTTTGTTTATTTCTCTACAATCATGCTCAACGTGGTTTATGACCATTATTGGTGCAAACATTAATTAAATAAATCGATTAAAATTTAATTAATAAATTAAAAAATATATATATATATGACATATGTGTATTACTATAAAGGTTATAGTATATATATTCAATATAATATGTTATAATGAAAATAATATAATAATTAATTAAAGTGTTAATTGATTAAACAAGATTGAATTAATATAATGTTATACATAAAGTAAGATATAAGTTAAATCAAGTATAAAAGTTATATGATAGTAAAACTTATATAATATAAACATATAAACTAAAGGTGAAATAGTCAGAAACCTAATTAGACTTATGGAATGAATACACGCTTACATATACCATGGTTTTCGATGTATCTGACACTTGAATCATAAGGGTACTCTTAAAAAATATACTATTTCCTAAGCCGATATCACTCAATTGAATATATTAAAGATTATGAATCTTTAACATAAGTGTTATCCTCTATCATTTATATATTAATAAATTACTTGCGCACTCTCTGGTCACTGAGAAAACTCAAGCTAGAGATGTTAGGTGTAGTATTATTAATATATTGAACAAAAGAGGTAAGATAATCATATGTATTTGTTGAGCAAACTAAAGGTACATATATTATACTTAGGTCGTTCGTAAAATGCTAGGTACGGGAATAATTTCTTTCAATTTTTTGAGAAAACTCAAGGTCAAAATGAGATTAGGACAAGGAACCATGGGTTAGGAGTTGTACATGTACAATAGATAAGGAGTTATCCATCATTGGTAGGGCTATGACTTGTTGAGCAAACTCAAGGTCAGAATCCCAAGAAAGACGAGTCCTAACACCCGCTAGTGAAGTCGAAAGACTTCTATGTTTTGTCCTAGGGTTTGGAGCAACATAAAATACTAATGGGAGCCTTAATCGAAAAATTAAATGGTAACATTTAACCTTTCTAATAGTATAAGGACATCTACTATGTATAAATTATAGTAATCCACACTGATAAATTTGTGCAATTAATATAAGTTGTAAAATGTTTATAAATTAAAAATATACAAATGAAATAAATTAATATTGAAAAATAAATATTAAATATACTTTCCAATAAATTTTTGCATGTTAATCTTTGCAAGTGCGTAACATTGCAACCACTAAATATGTTCGTATATTCATTTATCACTATAATTAAATCAAAACACTCAAATTAAATCAAATTGAACCTAAGTTACATTGAGTTATATCAATTTAAAAGATGTAAATGCATAATTAATATAGACCCAATATATTCATATATTCAAAACACTCAGATTAAATCAAATTCGTACACTGGTGGTAATAGCATTCAGATTGGTAGCACTTTCTTAATTCTAGAATTAAATTTAAGGAGTTTGATTCAGCATTTCAAGGTGTTTCATCTAGGCATTAAGCAAAGGTAACTACTTTATTTAAAATTATATATTAGTGTATATGTTTCTCAAAATGTCATATATGTGCCGTAGTTAGTATATTCATTTATCAAGAACCTAATTATGTTAGTGTTGTCATCATTTGATGTTAACGTAAACATATGTAAAATAAAAAGAATTACATACATATTTATATATAAAGCTCATGGCTATAATTTAAAAAAATGATAGTATTATAAAATGATTATTTAATAAAATAGTTTTATATTCAAACACAATAATATAAACTATATTTTTTTATTAGTTTATAAATGTAATTTAAAGTCATTGGAATTTTTTTAAATGACATATAATATATATATGTATTAATGTAAACATTGTATGTCTTTTAAATAAGTACTTATATAAAATTATAAAGTACGTACACGAAAAATATTTTTTTAAATATATACTAGACAACACACACGTATATAAAGGGGCTAAAATGTCTAATCTTAGCACTTGCACATGGGCATGTCAAACCATGTACACTATTTATGTTGCACCTACACGTACACACTTATGTGCATATAGTACAAATACATATATTATATAATACAAATTATACAAACCTTATTTATAAAATAAATAAAATATTGATTTTATTTAAAAAAAATTAGATATGATCTAAATAAATTTAGACTTTATAAGCCAATAAAGATCCAGATGGACTTTTTTTTTAAATTTACCCAGTTACCCCATTGCATGCTTGCTCAGTTCCAACAGGTCATACAAGTTGTCATATATTTGAGAGCATCATGGTGGTGATGTGAGGTCAGGGATATCCTGAGACTGTTTATTGCATATGCCAGACTGTTGTTTAACTTAAGTTTTTTATGCTTTTCTTCTTATTATCTTAGATATTCTTAAATAAGTAGACTAGATGGCAAGTCTAAGATAGCGCTTAGTTTAAATGTTGGATAACACTTGCTTCCTAATGCGGAGACAAAGCAATTTTTGGACCGAGACAAGGGAAGGGATTCCACCTGCAAAGATGCATTCATTCTTTGAATTGTTGTCTTGTAATGTACATGCACTCTGGGAATACTAGTACATTACTTCATAAAATTGTTGATTCACTTCCTTTTTGTAGATATAAGAGTTGAAGTCATACATCTAAAGTCTTCTATCACTACTGAGAATCTCTTAAAAGCTACTACATTCATTGGTCAGGTAGACTTTTTTCTCTTCACCTCTATTTTAATACCTCTGAGTATAGACAGTTTTTTTGTCGGTACCAGGCATTTTTCTAAGTGTGATATATAATCAACACTTAGAAAATTTTGATTTTTCCATTTCATTTGCTACTGCACTTTTGTTTTTTATCCCTATGCTTTTGTAATTCTGATCCAAAAATTCCAATACCATCACTAACGTCTTAGCTCCATTGTCGCCTTGATCTTTGACAAATCTATCACCGTTTTAGCATCAGCGCCACTTAAATCTCAGATGATTTTGGACCTCGATCTAAGATGGGTCATCACCTGAGTTTTAACGCCACCGTTGCAATAGCCACCGTCATCATCACCCTATCATCAACGTTGCCACCATGCTATCAATCCATCTTTGCACCCATTTCGACTGCCTCCATTTTTCCCTCACCACCCTATCTTGAGAAAGCCAAGGATGACTTTGGAGTTAACTGGCTATCAAGTGAGATGGTGAAGAGAAAGAATGAGGGATGTCTTCCTAGGGTCACAAAAATAGATCAAGTTTCAACTTTGATGAGACACTTCAAAAAAATCAATGTATTGATCATATTCTTATGTTTAACGAATTCAAGTGACGACGGTCTAGGGTCTTCCATCCCACTGACACTTGAAGTTGTGTTTCACAAACCTGTGATCCTACAAATAAAAGCTTTGTGTCACTCCAGACAACCGTTCCATTATCGTAGCTTCTACGATAATGGGTAAAACCCAATACATAGTTCTATCATGTGGTAGGGCTCATTTTTCGGCATGTGCGGATTATCCATACAAATCATTCACGTGCACCAGATTAAGGACATAGGAAATACATTGCATAGATTGACACATTGTACTGCCCTATTTATTGTACAAAACCCATTGGATTCTATACATTTTCTGTATGACTTTCAATCAAAGTAAAACACTAAAATAATTTGTATCTGATCATGCTCATTATCATGCTCTCGGTTTAAAATAGCTGATTGCACACAACTGTCTTATCTTTCAGTTGATGCTGGCCATCTACTTTACAGTTTACTCCATTGAAAGCAGTTCTTCTATCCCAACACTTCCTTGCTTAACATCTAGGGTTATAAATTCTATTACATAAGAGCTCCAACTCAAAATCATTCCCTCAATCGAACCTCAAGGCCCAGTCGACCCAAAAGACGATGAACCCATTCTCATGGTCTTAGGCAATCCCCTCATGCTATGGATTCCAAAATGACCACCATTGAGCTGAAGAGAGTCTGCGATAAACAAAGGATATCTGAGAATGAAGTACTACTTCTACAGCCCAATCAAAGGACTCATGATCCTCCAATAGGTTACACCACTTGTAACCAATACATGTGCCTTTCCAGAGCAATGCCTCCTTTCAAAGTACGTCCTCCGGATGTTGGGCCTAGCTCTATCCCAAACACACCTGAATGGCTATGTTGCCTTGAAACCCATCTATATCATCTTCTTGATGCATTTGGGTAGGTCTCCAACCTTAAGGAATTCACCATCCTTTTTATTTCAAGAGCAGAGTTGGCCATCCTTTACTTTTGATTATTGAGTTGAAAAACCAATCCAAGGTTGTCGAGGGGCTACATAATAAAAAGAGCTATTACAAGGATAAATACTTATTTATCCAACGCCCAAAGGTTTCAACCATTTTTGAAAATTTGTACTATCTAATAGCTTCGTCACTCTCAAGCTTTCTTCACCTAAGTGACTAATTTTCTTCTACATCACTTACGAATATTCTCCATCGAATTGTAATTCCCACTCTTATGGACAAAGGCGACCACTTTCCCACTTACCAATGCTTGAAAGTACTAGTTTCGGCTTCTTTATAATGGTAGAAAGTCCAACTTGATTTGATTTCTCCAACGGAGGCCCAAGCTACCCACAATCCACTATCTCCTCGAAGAGTCTACATGGAAGTCGAGGAACTTCCAAGCTCAGATGAGAAAGAACAATAAGGGGAAAAAGTAGAGGAAGAACAAGAGAATATTCAAGAAGAAGAAGACAAAAAGGATGAAGAATAGAAGGAAGAGGATGTGACGTAGATGACGATGAGTCATTTAGGGAGATGTCTCCTTATGGTACTCAAGTTTAACTTACTCCCTAACCCCATCGCCCCGTCATCAAAACTTCAATCCTAGTGCTCGAACCATAATAGGATCCCATGGGAGAATCAACTCCCTCGGTCACAGCCAGTGCTACCTTTGGCTCTTTAAGCGATATTGAGACCTTTGCAGACCTCACCCCTATATACCGCAATTTTAATGACATTACTTATCGCGATTCATTCCGACTCTGAATTTACTTTGGTTGGTCTGTTCCTTCACTCTAAAGGAGAAGAAACTCCATCTCTACAACCCTGCGAGCGTGGTTCGTAGATTACTTAGGACACAAGAACACTTCATTCACTTCTAGGATCATAAGTGCGATCACTTCACACTTGTATTTGGTCCACTTCATTGATTCTAGTCCAATCCTTTCTTCCTTTCTGTTACAATAATGAGACAAATCTGACTTGATAGGGTCTATGAAGGCATCGGTTATAATCGCTCCTATCATCCATGGAGCTCTTAGTCTCACCATAGCCCTTACTATGAATCTGAGAGCAAGAGGGCAAAGAGGAAAGAAAAGAATGATGTGATGCCGAAGAGAGACAACTTCGCGATGACGAATATAGGGAACCATGAGACCATTCTAGGCCTAAATCGGATTCCCTGCATTAAAGGCACTCGACCTCACAATCTTCTTAGCTCAACCAATCTTCTCAATTTGACATCCCTCCATCCTCTCAACCCCCACTATCTATTATTATCGAATAATCTAGGGTTTCTGCCTCCAAAAGAAATCGACTCTTCAACTTTCCATCAATCATAAATCCACCTCCTCTCCCTTGAGGCTCATCTCTAATGCCTAACAGAAAGATGTAAACCGTTTTTCCTAAATTATGCCTATATAGGGTAAAATTTTACTACGATGTTATGGACCTCTCAAGAAGCTATGTAAATGCAACCATTTTGATAACCATTGAGGTTTTATAGCATTTCTTCACATGGAAAAGGTTTGCAAAGGGGCTCTCCACCGTCAATGGAGCTAATCAATTAGTCATCATAAACTTTGACGTCCAAAGAGCTGACTATGCTAGAACTTGTGAGAACTAGAAAAGAAGTTAGCCAAGATCAAGAAAGATGTAGAAGCCAGACGTAAGGCCATTAAAGAATCTATAAAGAAATCAAATGAGAATATTGGCCCTCGTAAATCTAAAATGCATTGTTCTCAACAATCAATTGATAACTGCACATGTTGTGAGTAAGCCTTGAAAAAGAAGTTAAAGTGGTCGAGGCTCAGAAAGCCTCCCTGCATTCTGAAATTGACAAGGTCAAAAAAGACGTCAAAGAAGATAAAGAGCTAAGAACATAGGCCCAAGGCATAGCCCGATCTAGCATTAAAGAGGCTCGGGACTTAAGGACTCAACTATCAAAGTCCTAAATGAAAACATTTGAACTACATGCTACTCTTACCCGGATCAAAGAGAAAAATTGAAGCCACTCCCCTTAGATTTTTTACCAATACTATAGAGATGAAAAATCTTGAATGGCTATACTATAACTCTAGCTGAGGCCTATGAAGAGATCCTAAGAAGGGTCAAGTAGTCTGACTAGGATGTTGATGAAGAAAAAATAAATAATGAGCTACTCGATTAAGATAACATGGCAACTTTAGAAAAGTAAATAGTGCTTAGAACACTAGAAGCTTCAACTTCTAAACAGCTCCCTGTTGAGACTCCTACTAGTCCTAGCTCTTTAGATTGGGAAAATGGCACAGCCCCTGCTCAAAAAGAGTCTCAAGAAGAGATCATCACTTCTACGGTGACCACTTCTGAGGTCGTCATAGCTAGAACACCTACATCCATATCTCTTGATACTGCCACTACCACAACCATAAAAAACTACAATCTGGAGACCTCGGCCTCTATTCCATCGACCATACACCCTCTCTTACTCCACTTCCAAAATTTCTTGGGTAAATCGGCAAATCTCCTTCAAATAAAATGTTGCCCAAATGAGGTATATCTCTAACATCCCTAGTCTTTGAGTAGCTCTATATTTCTCCTATGGAGTTTACTAATCTTTGTCATTTCGTTTGTCATTTATAGGTCTACTCCCGCCATTGTTGTCTCTACCACTACCACGACGTCCCAACGCTTCCACTACAACATTGACTTTCATCACTACAACACCAGCTCCTCCTTTATTATCAGCCATCTTTGGCCTTACTTCTAACTTCGAGAATATTGGGGCCTTGATAAGTTTAGAGGACATTGATATCTCTTTTGACGATAAAGTTTCTATCATTGGTTAGAAAAAATCCAAGACACTTCTAACGGGAAAGAAGAAGGCAACCATTCTCTCTAAATTGAAGAGATTCAACTTGAGCCAAGCATGGAGAAGATTTTTCCTTTGACATATACATTTCTTTTAAGCTTGAGCATTCTTCTGAAGCCTCTTGTTGGTCTTATTAAGCCTCATTTGCACTAGCCTTCAGAGTGGCCCTTATACCATAAATGACTCCCACTTCTTCATCCAATTACGACTGGGATAAAGATGATGTAAGCCTCTATTTAAGTCAATGAAGAAGGGAAAGCGCAAACCGGCCTAGGCGAGAGGTGCCAAGGAGCCAAAGAAACCAAAGAAGAGGTGGACCTCATCGCATTATAGAGGCAATTTTTTTATATATTTTTGCTTTCTATTTACAGGCCATCATTGTGCAGGAGCAGCCCCCACGATTTTGTAATCAAAAAATGTGTATAAAAGTTTTCTTCTATTCAACCTTTGTCTCATTTACATTATTGCACCTTTAATTCCTTTGCATATATAGTTGCCTGCATGTGTAAATATATAATTATCTATAGTTAAATTACTATATTACACATGCATGTGTTTGTGATATGTGCAATGCTCTTATTTACTATGACTCTGTGTCTGTGTGTGTGTTTATATGATTGCTCAGTGTTGTTTTATTACATATCTTTGTTTTTTATCGGTTAAACATTCCTCTTTTAACCCAACAAAACTATATGCTATTGGCCAACATCATTTATTCTTTGTCAAGCACATCCATTTGGACATAAACAACATTATGGTTCATTATTATAGTTGAAATTACATGGTTTATCTACTCATGTCAACATATGCACCGATATAATCTAGTAGAGTACCCGCATAATATTCAATTCCGCACTGATTGCTATCCTTGGAAGCCGATGTCTTAGATGTGTTTCTCCTGGCATCTACCTTTGACTTTGCCTATGTTCGGGCATTAATCTAAGGTAAGATGTATGAGGGTGAGTCATCTGATATATCTCGGTCAGATTATACTCCAACCACCCGATTATGGATCGAAGAAGTTTATTGGTAGCTATCTCTAGGTACCTAAACATCCAATGTTCAAAACACAGAATGTATGATTGTGCCATTAATTACATAGCATAAAGTCAAACTTTAAGAATATGATTGACTCCATTGATTTAAAAAGTCAACATTATTTATGAATACATAAATGGAAATTATTTCCTTATTATATCAAATTTTAATAAATAGGTTGCCTTATTTACAAAAAATAAATCAAATAAAATAGTGTCGTATATGCATGTTGTTCCATGCCTACGGAATTGGGATCCCATCAACTATTGATAACTTGAAAATTCCCTCTCCAAGTTTCTATGTAATCATATAAGGATCTTCCATATTCGGATCAATTACCCTCAAACTAGGAAATATTCATTTCAAAACAAGATAGCCTATTTTGTAAATACAGTTTCTAACCATAGCATCAAACTACCTCGCTGCTCTTTTTTCGTGAGAAGCTACCCTCAAAATGGCCTCTTCTCACTTTATTCAACTAAGTCGAGGACTTAAGAAACAGTTTCTTGTTTATCTTGGAATCACATTCTTTGGTGACAAGGAACTCCAACCTTAATTGGAATCATGGACTCGGTTCTGTAGACCAAGGCAAAAGGAAAATGACCAGTTGAGGACTTATGGGTTGTCTGATAAGCCCACAATGCTAGTGGTAGCTTATCCATCAGGTTACCATTAACTCTCTTCAATCGCTTTCTTAATAATGAATTTGATAATCTTTTTCACTGCCTCCACCTATCCATTTGCCTATAGAAGTGAAACATCTGCAAAGCTCTCCTTAATCTAATATTCAGTGTAGAACTCCTTGTGACATTCTTGAACCGAGTTCCATTGTCAGCGAATTTTTTTCCATGGAACTCAAAATCAACACAAAATATTCCTCATTGAAAAATTGATCACCTTCTCCAAAGTGATTGTTGCAAGCAATTCTACTTCATCCCATTTTGTAAAGTAGACCACGACCATTATCGTATATTTTTCTCTGCCTCTCGATGTTGGAAGCACTCCAATGATGTTTATTTCCCAAAATGCAAACGGCTACATGCTAACCATTTATGTAAGCTCATCGGATGAGAATCTCGAAATTTTTGCAAATCTCTAACACTTTTCACATCTGTCACACTTCCTAAAATAGTTGGATGCATCTTGGTTGACTGTTGGCCAGAAATATCTATAGCAAAGAATCTTCTTTGCCAAAGTCCACAGCCTAGTATGATTGCCATGAGATCCTTCTTCCATATCCACAAGGATATTTTTATCTTGGTCTTTATTGACATACCTTAGTAGAGGGTTGAGAATTCTCTCCTATATAGCACTATTTGCATAATGAACCAAGGTACGTTGTGCAGGAGCTTCCGCCTTCCATTTTGACTTTTTGGGAGAATCCCTTTTAGCAAGTAGTCTTTGATTGGACGCATACATGACTCCTTTTCTTCTCCTAACTCCATAATTGAATCAACATCCATCTCATTGATGCTTGGCATTGTTAAAACCTCCACTGGTACGATTCCCAATATCTTTGCATCCCTAAAACATACCAATTTGACTATTGAATAAATATTCGTATTCTCCTTTATATAGATGTGTGTTACCGTGTAATGGTCAATATTACATAGTAATTCTGACACTTTCATCAAATAAAGGGAGATTCTTGCACTCTTAGGCTGAAATCCCTTCTTAACTTGACAAACCAGAAATTGGGAGTCGATAAAGGTATATAGTGACTTCACTGCTGATTCTTTTGATATCTTGACACCAACAACCAATGCTTCATATTCAACTTCATTGTTTGACGTTGGAAACTCTAGCTTCAATGCATGATATATCTTCCATCCTTTTTAGGTCATGCGGACCACTCCTATCCTGGAATCATGCTTATTGGAGAGTCCGCTAAAATATAAATTCCACCGAGAAAGGTGGACCAACTCTTCTTCCACTTTGCTATCGTGGATGGTGGACTCAGCAATGAAATCTTCTAACGCTTATCCTCTTATTGCCCTATTAGTATGATAAGCAATAATATATTGACTTGTATCGATGATCCACTTTATCAGTCATCCTGAAGTCTTAGAATGTTATAGCTCTTATCTTAGTGGTTGATCAGTCAATACTTTTATAAGATGAGCCAGGAATTATTGTGCCAATTTCCCCGATGCTATTAAAAAATGCCATGCCAACTTCTCGAGCTCTGGATAGTTCTTCGCAGCTAAAGTGAACTTTTGGAAGATATTATATACTAGCCTTTGGATCTTTCTCTCATCATGTATCAAGGTTGCATTTAGTGCATGAGTCGATACTACTAAATAAACATACATAACCTCTCCTTCCAAAAAGATAGACAATATGGTTGGTTTTCTTAGATGCCCCAACAGATTTTAAATCGTAGCTTCACATTCCCTCATCCATTGCAACTTTACTTTCTCTTCTTGAGATCATCAAAGAACGGAATGCACTTGTCTATCTCTTTCGAGATGAATCGATTCAATGCAACAACTTTCCTGTTTAAGCTCTACATCTCCCTCCTCATCTTTAGGGCAGTAACCTACTTTAATGCTTCGATTTATTCGTGTTAGCTTTATTGCCCCTTGAGTTTACAATGGAACCTAAAAACTTCCTGGTGTGACTCTAAAAGAGCACTTCAATGGATTCAACTTCATTCTATACTTCCAGAGCACATCGAGCATTTTAGAAAGGTTATCCATGTGATTCATTAATGATTTCATGAGCATATATCATCCAAATCGAATTCTATTATTCACCCAGTCTTTAAACATCCGATTTTCCAAACGCTAGTAAATGGCTCCATCATAGTTCAGATTGAACAATGTGACTTTGTAGTAATATCATCTTAAATCCATAATAAAAATTGTATGCTCCAGATCTAGGACTTGAATTCACAATTTGCTTGTAGCCAGCATATGCGTCCATAAAAGATAGTGGTTCTTGTCCGACTGTTCCATCCATAAATTAGCCAACCCTCAATTAGTGGAAGTATTCCTTCAAGCATGCTTTATTCAAATTAGAATAATCAACGCATGTTCACTACTTCCTATTTGTCTTTTTGACAAACATTGGATTTGATACCCAACATAAGTGACTATATCACTAATAAGACTATATTCCTTTAGCTTATCGACTTCTTCCTTTAATGCAACAGATCACTTTGGTTCTACACCACGCATCTTCTATTTCATCGAGAGGGCAACTTAGGTTGACATTTACCACAGGGCGTGCAACTTCAGGTAATATCCTGCACTTATTGAAATGTGTCAAAGAAAATACGTATGTGTTTGCCTATAAAAACCTACTAACTCTTTTCTCATTTTATAGCAAAGTTGAGACCCGACCTTGAGAATTCTTGTTGGATTGTCATCTTCAATCAAAACGTCATTCATCAGCTCTACCAGGCCGCCCATGCCTGTTCTGAATTTTTTCTTAGGTCCATTGATTTGTAGAATTTTTGTCGAACCCAAGCTAGGACTTAGGTGGTAATTTCTACACTCCCTAGGATTTGACGTAAAGAGGCTTTTCTGCATTCTTTACTTTTTCTCATCTTCACCTCTTTAAGCTCAACAACATATCACTCTTGACATATGTTGTAGTCACCTTGAATTGCTCTCACTCCATTCTTTATAGGGAATCTCAACATTAAGCGGCATAAAGCAAGCATAATTTGAAAATCGAAAAGGATGGTCATCCTAAAAAGGCAATGTTGGCTGAAAACTCATCTACTACTGTAAAATTCTATAACTGCACCACCTTATGATATCCTTCGCCTAATTCAACTGACAGTTCGATGAACCCAACTAGTTCCTTAGCCTCTCATATGAATCCATATGGAATTTACACATCTACATGTCCATCAAGCATTAAGGCGCATCTTATCAAACATTTTCTTAATAAAACATTCATCTAGCTTCCATGGTTAATAAGGACTTGGTGCATTATGGCCTGCCCAATCGTAACGTAATCACCATTGGATCAAGCGTCGGTGCTTCGACTCCATCTACATCTCCATTCCTAAAAAAGATGTCATTATAATAACCCACTGACAAGAAGCAATTAATTAAAAGTTAATAATAGTGATTTAATTAATTGAAATGAATTTTTGAAATATTAATTTAGAATAATTTTGGATTTGAATGAAAATATTGAGAACTAATAATAAAATATTTTGCGAGAATTCGATTTTAAATCATTTTTGTGACAAATATTTTAAAATGTGAATTACTAATAAATGAATAATTTAATTGTTATGATAAAATTTGATATCTCAAGATTAAAATGATTTTAAAAATATTAAAAATGATTGAAATATTTTTATAAATTTTAGTAATGATAATAAACAAGGTTTGAAGTTTAATTTTTTTTAAAAGAAGCAAAAATTTTATTTTATTAAAATAAGAAGATTTGGAATTTATTAGTAATGGGCTTAAGATATAATTAAGAAATAATTCAAGTAAAATAAATTAAAATATGGAAATAATATTTTATAAAACTATAAAATGGATGAATAATATGAATTTGAGTAAGAAATAATTTTTAAGGGGACATTTGAATTAGATTTTGGGTTAATGAAGGAATTTAATTAAAGTAAGCTAAACATAGTAATTTTGTTATATAAATAATTAAAACAGAAGAATTTATGGAAAATAATTGTACAAAAATTTCATAAAATTGTATAATTGCTTAAGAGATGTTTTATGATTTTTATTTGAAATGATTTGAGCTAAATAAGATATAAATTTTCTAAAATCCCTAAATTAAAATAGAAGCATCTCAACGCTATGTTATACCTCTAATCATATAGAAGTTGGGATTTTGCTTAAGTTTGGGGTCATGGAATTTTCAAGTAAGGAGAAAAGTACAGAATTTTGGAACTATGAAGAATTTGGGATTAGAAAACCTATGGTGAGTGTTTACTCACTCACGTCTATTTTAATTTGCTTGAACTCTTGTTGAACGTTGAGGTGTTTGAATATTGTAATGCACACCTATCTTGAACCCTAATTATGCGTTGATCCTTGATTAATTTTGGATTGATATTGTAGCGTGTGGATGGCTTGCATGTAATACATGATGCAGTGATTACGTAAGAGCCAAGCGGAGGGGAATTGGGTGGTTGATGCCACTCAAAATAGCATACATGACCTAGAACATTTCTGTTCCTGGTCGTGGACCGATCGAATACTCCATGAGGAATGGTAGACTGGTGGGGACTTGGAACAGAGATGTTTTAGGCTATGTGTGCTGCATAGAAAAAATATTTTGAAAAATAAATAAAATAAAAATATGGGTTGAAATTAGAAAATCGACGCATTGCAAATATAAAATTATTTTGGATAAAAACTTTTATTTAAATTGATTATTAGTTATTTTTTTAAAGATGTTGATTTATTAAAGAAAAATTAATTTTTGATTCTTAACATATCTTTAAAAATCCTATCAAATTTTAGAAAAACATGATTTAGTTTCTAACCAATATTTTACGATTTTCAAACTATATTTCTTGAATTTTGAATATAATTTATAGTTTTGGAAAAAATATTTAATGTATCTGAAGATTATAAAATTCATCTAAAATAGTATTTAATTATAGAAAATTATGTATTGATTACTATAAGCAATAATTAAGTTTATAAGTTATTTTAAATGTTTTAAAATATAGAAACATGTTTTATAAATTATTTGAAAAGTGTTAAAATTATTGTTCTAGTTTTATAAAAGAAAAAAATAAGTATTTTCAATTATTTAGAATTTATAAATGCTTTTATTAATTATATATGTGGTTTTCTTTCTTATAAATATGTGCCAAAGTTGTACTGATTTTGTCTAATGAGAAATCTGAATAAACATGTTAGTAATACCGTTTGGTATGGGACTTTTGGTAATGCTTCAATGGAGATTATTTGGAATTGTTGTATAGAATAAGATATGCAAGTGTAATTTATCAACATTAAGCAAATGGGAGAACATTATTGGGTGATATGGGATGCCCATGTTGATAATTATTCGATTACTTTCTATAAGTAAACGTCACTCGTTACGGTTAAGTTTATGGGGTATTATATTTATGGAGATGCAAACTGAGAGTGAGCAGGCTGAGAGCTATAAGTTTGTTTGCCTTATGTGTGTACTCCTATTATTTGATGTGGAGCAAATTAGATTGGCTAGTATCCATCCTAAGGGCCTGATTATGGGGTCGCTCCCCAAATTCGTGATTCCTTTTGATGCATATGGCTGAGAGCCACTACTTATGTGTCGCATCGGCCAACAGTTAGTTACCATTGGGGCACTTGTAAGGTTATGACCATCGCATACCATAGTCTTGCACTTGATGGATATTGGGCCACGGTGGTCGTCGAGGTAACCGATGACTATAGGAGTAGCACTAAGAGCATGTGAGGAAAGCTCTTATTATTATTGATATAGACACTACATATTCATCTAAATGAGATTGTTATGTATATGGTTGAGAACCGATCAGATTAGTTGTTATGATTAATGCCGATATAGATACTTACGATGCTGAGAGCATATAGGACTAAGAGTCCAGATTACTATCTACGAAATTGAGGGTTAAGTAGAGTAGTAGAGGTCCGAGAGACTATAGGATCATTTCATTGGCTGAGAGCTAAATCTTCCATTATGGGGCTGAAAGTCTAAATGACCATTGCGTGATTGTCGATCTCTTGATTTTTTCATGTGATTATGTGTCCATAAAGTAATATAAACCTATATGCATCAATTATATTTCTATCGAGGATAGATAGAGATACTATAAGTATGGAGTTGGACCTTGTACATATCTTTTATGATTACTTGAGACATGGCCTTGTTTATCGAGGGTATGCCATATTTGTTTTGCTTATATATTTGATTTGGATGATTGTACTTTTATGTTTTCCTATATGTTGAGTATGACGGACCGTGGGTATGTCTACTTTACGATCATCTGAGAGATAATCTTGGACATTGCTGAAAGCTTGTCCTATATATTTTGTGATCTCTTGTACTTGACGATATTTGGATGTATAGATTGTTTCACCCATTTGGCATATACTTGCTATGTAATTTAATCTAACTTTTAGATGGGTGATATTATTTTTCCATAGTTTTGTCATGTGGTGTTATTATTGTGATATACATTAAAACCTACATTTTAGACATAGTTTGACCCATGTGTTATTTATATAATACTTGGGTCAGTCCGAGACATTTCAGGCTCAGGGACGAGATGACTAGTTTATGGATGCTGGGCTTAAATCGAGGGTAGAATATTATTATATATCATTGTGCATTATGATATTTAATGTGTGTATGACATTTTATTGTATATTGAACTCATACATTGTATTTATTTTTGAGATAATCGGTATTTGCTTCATTTTCACCCACTTAATAGTGTGTATGTTTCTATTATATATTATGGTTATGTTTTTGACTATATGTTCTCTATGTTATTTGTTTATATGATGTATTGTTCTATCGTAGAAAAATATGTGTCTATCATGGAAACACACGTGCCAATTGCTTTGTGCTGATACTTTGACCTATAGATGATTTATTTATTGGATTTTGAGTACGTACCAGTGTTGATCCAAAAGAATATTCACATGTGACAGGCCATACCGCCTCAATTTCCAAATTATTTGACTGTATTACTTAGTAATATTTTTAGATAATATAGGTATAGAAATGGGGTGTTACAGTTGGTATCAGAGTAGGTTTAGAACAATACAAAGTACAAGAGGAATAAATCATGATCTTAGAAGAGGCTTAAGAGTCCTTGTCCCTTAGGGTGTGTTGGGTATTTACCCTATAATTAGGGAATATTGGAGTATATATGTTACTTATTTACAATGGCTATTGGGATAGTCATCGAGGGATGTATTTGTATTTTCTTGCTTTGCAATATTGATCTCTTCTACCTTCCAAGAATTAGACTCACTATGAGATATAGAGCAGTCGATAAAGATAGTGAAGATAGAAGTTATTGGTCGACCGGTAGAATTGGGCTTTGTTGATGACTTTTAGACCTATGGTGGCTTAATATTGATTTGTTGTATATGACATGTTGTTGACTAGAGTGCACAGGGAAAGTAGACAAAAAAAATTCTGTCAAATGTATTGGATGTTTGTTTCATTTATATGCTTCAATGGAGAAGTTGCCGCTAGGAACTTTGGAAATTGTGTTTTATGTAAAATAATATACAATTTATATGTATACTATTAATTAAAATTATTGGATGAATTTAAATGTGATGTTTACTAGAGGTTGTGTGATGCTTGAATTTAAAAAAAAATTATATTAATGTGTATATAGAGAGCATTTGTAAATGTTTCAATGTAAGCAAACATATGTTCCAAATGAAAAGTCTTTTGACTTAAAAATATGTATGGTAATAGAAATTACTTTAATAAAAATAAGTAAATGCTTTAACTAGGAATCTTTTGATAAAGTATATGATTATAAATGTGGTAAATGATTTAGTTTTAATATGAGAAAATAATCATTTTTACAAAGTAAGGTTATTTAAAGGTATACGTATAAGTATTTAAAGGATTTTTAAAGTTAAATTTGTGTTGGTTTGTCCGTTGAGTGCTCTAAGAATTCTGGTTGACACATCTGGCAAACATTGTCGACAGAGATTCCAAAATACTAGAACGAGACAATTGGACACATTGTTTTGTAAAGATTTTAATATTTTGGAAAGATTAAAATGTTTTTAAAGGATTTCACTCTAAAAGGATTAATATTTTTATTAATATCAAATATATATATATATATATATAATATTATGAGGAAGTTAATTATTTTAAAAGGTGATTTAAAGAAAATGGATGAACAGTTTTGGAAAAAAATGTTTTGATGATAAAATTATATTTTAGAGAAATATTATAAGCTATACTTTGAAAGAATAAATTAAGTGGTGTTTTGATAAATTATGTAAAGTAGTTTTGGTATGAAAATGTATGTATCTAAAAAGGAAATTATTATTTGGAAAGATATTTTTGGTAAATGTTTTCAGATGATAAACTAAAAATTATTTTGATATAGTAATGGGTTTTTAGAAAATAATTAAGATATTTTGTAATTGTAGGTAATTTAAGGATGATTGCAGCCATCAAACATTAGTTGACGGTCGAGGTCACTAGCGAGGCAGTGCTGATCGCACAGGCAACATTGCAGCTAATCAACAAATAGAGTCACTAAGAAACAATGGCATGGCAACATCAATAAATCATACTCTAAAGTATTCGTAAATTTTAAATACGTGTATGGTGTATATTGAAATAAATTATATGTGGACTATTTTGGATGACAGTGTAGGATTTGATGTGGTTCTATGGATGTTAAGTGTGGTTGTAATGATATGTGGTGAGAAATAAAAATTATATATGTATGTGTATTCTAATTGAAAAGAAAGTTAGAATAAAAATTATAAATCATTTATATTTGTAACAAATGAATGAATTTGAACAATTTGATTTTAAGAAACTAAAAAAAATTTAGAAAATTATAACTTTATATACTTGATGCTTTGCGATTAAAAGGGATTTTCCAAGAAAGTGTTCATTACTATTATTGACAAGTGTTAATAAATATTTTCATCAAGATGACTCTTAAATGTTATTTAGGAGAAATGAGCTTTAAAAAATGATTATTTTGGTGAAAAGATATATATTGTGAATTTAAAATGAAATTTGAAATAAAGAAATATTTTAGTTTAAAGTGAAATTTTATTTTCTTTTTTTTACATATATAAATAAATATTAGAAAATTATATTGTTGCAATTCTAGATCTTAAAAGAAGAAAAGTAGTTTAAATGGAAATTAAAGGTTAAAATGGTGATTGAAATTTTAATGATTCTTTTGAGTGAATTATATATTATGAAATGATTTTGTGATAAATTACTTTAAAGATTGTAAAGTTTAATATATTTAATAAATATATTTATTAGAGGGCTTGTTTTTGGTAAGAAGTATAGTTTCTGATATAAATGTTCAATTTTATAAATGTTCTTGAAGTCCTCTATATTATGTGTATATATTTAGAAAAAATTTGATAAGAAATTAAATATGTAAGCACCTTAAATTTTTAGTATTATATTTAAAAAGTGTTTATTTTTTAAATATGTAAAGTATTGGAGTAAATTAGTTTTCAAATTTTATGAATTAAGAGATAATTGAAGAGAAAGAAAAATATTATGTAGTAATATCATGAAGCTAAAGAATAATTTACAATATTTATGTATATTAACAAAGTCTATTTGAAAATAGATAAGGTTTAGTAAAGAAATTTTCTAAAAGAAATAATTTGAGAAATAATTATATCTTTTGCAAAGTGAGAATTTCACGAAAACTATTTGGAAATAGTTTTTGTTTAAAATGCATAAAATTTTGTGAATTAATAAAGGAAAAGGAAATCCATATAGCTTTTATAATTGACTTATCATTAAAGAAATTGAATGGTATAAATTATAATTTTAGAAAGTGAACTTAAGTTTGAATATTTTGAAATGAGTTGCTACCTACTCAATTCTTGGATTTCTAGGTAAGATGTTGATTTTGAAGAATTAAACCATAAATTGGTGTTTTGAAGTGAAATAAAGCACTTGGTACTATAAGTATAAAAAAAAATCATTTAAGGATCAATATAATGAGTTTATATTGTCTTGAGTATTGTGGTTTTCAGAATACCCTTCATACCATTGAGATTACTCCAAAGTTTCCAGAAATTTTTCACATATGAAAAATATTTAATTATTTTGCCTAAGCATTAGAATATTCCGAATGAGTTCATCCGAAGTCATAGTCCATAACCATGAGCAATGGGCAAAAAAGATGAAAATTTAAGTTTGGTGTATGCCATCAATGAAAGGCCTAATCTTTAATTTTGTATTGCTCTATTTACATACTTATTGGGTCAATGCAGATAAGTATACATGTTAAACCGTAATAGTGAAGGTAGTGCAATACGAATATGTTGTGCTGATTGATTGTTTTGCATTTAAGAGAAAATTATAGATGGTGTAGTCAAGCTAGAATTTATTAGCTTAGTTATAGATTCCCTCTAAAGAGAAATTGGATGGACGTAATTTTTTTTAGGGGGAGGAGGAATTTGTAACAATCCATTGCTGAGAAACAATCAATTAAAAATTAATAATAGTGAACAAATAAATTGAAATGGATTTTTAACAGATTATTTGATAATAATTTTGGATTTATGTGGAAATATTGAGATTTAATAATAAATATTTTTTGCAAAAACGAGAACTCGATGATGAATCAGTTTTGTGATAAATATCTTAAAGTTGTAAATTATTATCCAATGTAGAATTTACTTATTTTTGATAAATATTGATAATTTAAGATTAAAATGATTTTAAAAATATTAAAAATGACTAAATGCTTTATTATAAAGTTTAGTAATGATAACAAATAAGGTTTGAAGTTTATTTTAAAAAAAATTATTTTTATTTAGAAATGGAGATTTGGAATTTATTTAGTAAATGGTCTTAAGATATAATTAAAAATTGATTTTAAGTAAAATAAGTGAAAATATGGAAATAATTTTATATGAAATTGTATAATGGATGAATAATATGAATTTGGGTAAGAAATAATTTTTAAGTGGAATATAAATTAGTTTTTGGGTTAATGAAGGAATTTAATTAAAGTGGGCTAAACATAGTAGTTTTGACATACAAATAATTAAAATAGAAGAATTTATGGAAAATAAATTGTAAAAAAATTTCATAAATTTTTATAATTATTAACCGATGCAGCTATGATTTTTATTTGAATATTGATGGTGATTTGTGTTAAATAGAAAATAGTCTTATAAGAGGAAAGAAATTAAATATATATTTAGCAAAGTAACTTTCATGAAGCCCAAAAGAGTTGAAGCCCAAACCCATTTCCTCCTGTTTGCACATAAAATGGGCAAACACCTCCAAGTCGTATTATTTAGTTGATTTTATGTGGTTTTCAATGATTTGGGTGACTTATGCAAATATGTAAAAAGTAGGGACTGAACTGTAAAAGACACACAGATTTATAGTGGTTCGGCCAGAACGTGCCTACGTCCACTTTATATGTTATTATCCTTTTTCTTTCAGATTACAAGTACAAAGCTTTGTATACAAGTATATGAAAGTTGTTTGAAAGTTCCTTCCGTTCTTGAGCTCTCAAACTTGTCTGCCATTGTTGTACCCCTGCCCCTTTATTTAGAGAGTGAGGCTGGGGGCAGGGGTCTTGGATGTATATAGCTGCTGGTGGGCCTGGGCTGAAGCAATCTGGTCTGGCATATCTGGTTCGGCGAAGCCTGGTTCGACCGTGGCTGTATGGCGCTTGGTCCGGTGATGAGCTAGGAGGGGAGTTTGGTATTTGATTTGGTGGTGCTGGGAGTGAGTTGGACCGGTAGGGTTGGTCCGGCTAGGTGCCGGTCCGGTAATGCCTGGTTCGGTGATGATGGTCCGGTTGCACTCTGGTTCGGCAGTGGTAGGCTAGGAGGTGGTTCGGTCCGATGATGGTTTGGACTGGTGATGGTGGAATTACGTGTCGGTCTTTGGCTCGGTAGTATCTATGGTTCGACTAGGAATTGGTTCGGTGAAAACACCCCCCAACACATGCCCCCCAAAGTGGGGCACGTGCTTGCATGTGTCGCGCTTTGTTCTCCTGCAGTTGATATATCTTTGTTCGGTCCTGGGTGTGTCGAACCAGTTGGTCCGGTCGATATGCTTCGCCTATAAATAGGGGAGTTAGGCCTCCGTTATCTCCTACCGAGCTCGATTGCCGCATCAAATCTTTCACAGTCGAATCATCCTTATTGCTAAATCACTTCAGGTCGCCGAATCAGGTAACAAGCCTTCTCTCGCCGAATGACTTACGTTGAGAATGTCGAATGGGGTTTCGCTTTTTATTGCCGAATGAGCTTGGGGGTTGGAGTGCCGAATGGACTCTCGCTTTGTTTTACCGAATGAACTTCTATATTTAAATCTTGAGTGATATCTTAGACTTACATATGCTTGCTTGCTTATATTTCCATACTTCTTGTTCTAACAACATGTCTTTCTCTTTCGTGTTTGCAGATAAATGTCTCTAAGAGTGGAGACCCGATCAAAGAAGAAGAGATCCCAGGGCAGGGAAGAGCCTTCCGCCGTGCCCCCAGCTCAGCCAAGACCAGAACGTCATGGACCTGCCCTGAGGTCGTTAGTGGACGGATATGGTCTCCAGGAGCTTCTGGACTCCCCGCCCGACTGTTTTCCTAGCTCCCTCAAAGAGGAGCAGCTCGACGCCATATCTCGTTCTTTTGGGATTGATAGAGCGCTCATGGTGCTGCCAGGGGCTGGAGTTATGCCATATGATAGAGCGTCCATGAGTCTCTCTTCTCCTTCTTCTCCATTCTTTCTCTCTAGTTCCTGAACATTCCTTACGAGAGTCTGCATGCTCTTCATCCGATGATGAGGCCACCGAGGAATTCCCAACTCTCTGCATTTCTTCTTCAAAAGAGTTAGACCTATGTTTAATTCTTTCGTTGTTTGCGATATTGGCAAGTAAAAGTACTTCGATACTAGTTCAAATGTTAAGGCCGTTTTTTCCTTGTTCATCGTTAATTTCTTCTTATTTCTTTTTTTGCCTTTTGATTCTTCCTTCTGATCATCATTAGATATCCTGTAGCTCAACTTGGACTTCTCTATCTCATAACTCAAGTCATTGAAGATGATATTGAACTCTTCAGAAAGGGTCAGAGAAGTTAAACGAGGATCTGAAGGATGGTTTAGAGGAATGGCATTGATTATTTCATCCAAATCTGGTACTTCATTGTTCAAACCACTGAATGATCCTTTACTGAAATCTAGTTGAGCATCATCAAATCCACTGGGCAGACCATCAATATCGTTCCAAAGATTATGATCATCTAAGTAGTGCAATTGGTTATTCATGACCGCAGAAGGACTGATCATGTAATTTCGTATACGATGTTGAAATGTGTAGTCAATGCAAAGAAGATTGAAGCTGGTAATGAATGTGCATTTCATCTTGAGTGTTCTGAGTTCAAGCCTTGCTTCCCCTTCTTTTCTCTTTAGGTTTTCATAACTTGATCGTTTACTGTTTGTTTAATGAATTCCTCTTCTGAAATGGACAGGTGGGACTTCCGATCAACGTGCTGGGAGCTCCGACCCTGCGGCTAAGTAGGCTTGGAGAGTTGGTAGGATGAGGGCGAAGCGTGGACGCAGCTGGTTCCTTGTCCGGATTCGGTCACCTTTTGATTTCTTTTTATTGCTGTTTATGTTAGTCCAAAACATTGATGTGACTGTAATAATATTGTTTGTGATGAATGACTTTATGTAATTTCATAACATAAGCTGATTCCTTTATGTTGGAATGTTATCGCTATTTTGTTGTGCTGTGTAAGTGATGTAACTATGCATGTTACTAGTGGCTTGACTGTGCCTGATGCCAAGTTTTTTGCTTAAAGTGTAATTTTCTCATTTTGCAACGTAAATGTGATGTGTGAATATGAACTACAGCTATGCATTAATGTATAAAAGTAGAAGGTACCGCCCTTCATGTTTTAGTTGTAGGGGGTTGCTTCGAATGTCTTGCGTGACTGAGTATGGAATGTAGCTGGGTGTTCAGTCATCCGATTGTAAGTTTCTGTTCCCATTAGCGAGCGTTCCCTATTTCATGTCCTGTACTTTCAAGCACCGTTACAGAGAATAGGAGAAAAGTTTTAAATGAAATGGAAATATAGGAAAAGTAAAACTTCCAGTCACGGAAGGCCGTCGATGCGCTTAAGCTCATGGAAAACGGGTTTTGTAGTCACTTTCCCTAGCTGTGGGTCTTGGAGACATTTGTCACCCATCTTACGCCTCTGCGGGGAGTTTCCTTTTTTTACCACAGCCGCACTTAAGACACATCGGAGCCGATCGCGCACAGTAACTACCCGAGCCATTATGGCCCGTAATCGCGGGTATTATTCGATTTACTGTAGCCGGCTAGCGTGGGGGCCGATCGTCAACTGTGAACTGCCCCTGGCTGACCACACCTTATGTTGGGGCTTATGGTCGGTTCACAGTTGCCAGCGAGCCGAATCGCTGTAATGAGCTGCCATGGCATAATCGGCCTTCTCGGTGGCTTATACTCGCCTTATTACAGTCGGCTTTAAGGGCCGAGGCAAACAATGAGTTAACTCGCGGTAGAGGGATACCGGAGCAAAGTGTCTCATTGGCGAGGGCATAGGATCGTAGCGTACCTGTTAGATTTTGTCCAGGTGGAGTTGTGTTGTGAAGCTCTGAATTGAAATGTCATCTACAAAGCATTTTGTTCAACAGCAAAGGATAAAGCTTAACAAGTAGCCAAGATATAAAGGAACAAGTTAACAAGAGCCAAGTTTTTTAAAGTGGTTCGGCAAGAAAATGCCTACGTCCACTGATTCTCTTTGTTAATTCACTTCATATGGGCAGTACAAGTTAAGAAAAGTATCGACGGAGGTGTCGGATGTTCCATGCCCTCTGGAACACCTCTCCGTCCACTGTTGACAAAATATAAGCTCCGTTGTGGAGATCTTTATGAATTACATATGGCCGTCCCAGATTGGATCCAGCGCTCCTAGGCACGGAAAGATTCGCTTGAGGACAAGATCTCCTTCTTGTAAGCTGCGATGTTTGACTTCGGAGTTGTATAGTGCTGCCACTTTTTGTCTGTGAGCTGCTGCTTTGAGTGCTGCATCATTTCTTCTCTCCTCAATTAGATCCAAAGACATGTGGAGGAGTTCTTCGTTTTCTTCGGGGTTGTAGTGGATCCTACGATGGGAAGGTACAATAGTTTCAACTGGGAGCATGGCTTCTGATCCGTATGTCAAAGAGAACGGAGTATGCCATGTTGATGTTCTGAAAGAAGTGCGGTAGGCCCATAGTACTGTAGGAAGTTCGTCCACCCAAGCGCCTTTTGACTTTTCAAGCTTCTTCTTGATTAGAGTCTTGAGAATCTTGTTGACAGCTTCGACTTGTCCATTTGCCTGGGGATAAGCTATGGATGAGAAGCCCTTATGAATTCCGTGCTCTTGGCACCAGTCGGCAAATTCCTCACTGTCAAATTGAATCCCGTTGTCTGATATGATTCTGAGTGGAACCCCGTACCTGCACAGAACGTTTTTGATCAAGAAGTTGATAGCTTTAGTTGAAGATATTTTATTCGGAGGCTCCGCTTCCACCCATTTGGTGAAATAATCAACTGCCACTATAGCATGTCTGGCCCCGCCTCGGCCCATCGGCAGTTCGCCAATTAAGTCAATTCCCCATATTGCGAAGGGCCAAGGGCTGGTCATCTGAGTAATTTCATTGGTTGGTAGTCGAGGAATCTTAGCAAATTTCTGACATCTGTCGCATCTTCTGACGAAGTCTAGGGCATCCTTGTTTAAAGTGGGCCAGAAATACCCATATCGGAGTATCCTTTTTGCTAGGGTCTGCCCTCCGGTGTGGTCTCCACAACTTCCCTGATGGATATTGGATAGAATTTCCTTGGCTTCTCTTCCAGCAACGCACCTCAATAAGGGGTTAGAGAAGCCGCGCCGATAGAGGATGCCTTCTTGCATTGTGTAGCGGGAAGCTTTCCTTAGAATTTTCTTAATTTCATTTCGCCCGTCGGGTAGGGTGCCGTTTTGTAAGTATTCTCGGATAGGGGTCATCCATGTTTCTTCTTCGGTTGCAGCTATCAGATTTACTTGCTCGAAACTTGGTGCCAGCTGTTTTGAGATGGTTAATGCTCCGAAAATAGTGATGTTCTTCATGCTAGCTTGTTTTGCTAGTTGTCGGCCTCTTAATTCTCTTCTCGGGGAATGTGTTTGATTAAATAGTGATATAATTGATTAAGCAGTAGCCTGGTCTTCTTTAGATACGTTGTGAGTCGTTCTCCTCAAGTCTGGAACTCTCCCAGTATTTGATTTACAATAAGTTGAGAATCACTATGGAGACATAAAGAACTGACTCCAATTTCCAGTGCAAGTTCTAATCCGGCTATCACTGCTTCGTATTCTGCGTCATTGTTGGTGGCAGCGAATTCCAATCTTAGGGCGTAGTGCAGCTTCTTTCCCCTAGGGGTGATTATCACAACACCTGCCCCCGAGCCTTGTTCGTTCGACGCTCCATCTACGAAGAGATTCCACTTGATATCTTCTGCTATTTCAGATTGGTCCTTACCTTCGCTAGTAGTGAATTCGGCAATGAAATCAGCTATGGCTTGCCCCTTGATAGCGGTGCGAGGATGGTAAGTGATATCATATTGACTTAGTTCGATGCACCACTTAAGTAATCTCCCAGAAGTGTCGGGGCGATGGAGCACTTGCCTTAGCGGTTGATCGGTTAAAACTCTGATGGAATGAGACTGGAAATAGTGTCGCAGTTTTCGCGACGTGATAAGCAAACAGTATGCTAGCTTTTCAAGTTTAGGGTATCTGACTTCTGCCCCTATGAATCTCTTGCTTACAAAGTATACGGGTCGCTGCGCGCGGTTGTCTTCTCTCACCAAAGCGGCGCTCAAAGCGTGGGATGATACAGCAAGGTATAGGTATAGTTCCTCGCCTTCATTTGGAGTTGAAAGTACCGGTGGTCTCTAGAGGTGTCCGATTAAGTTAAGGAAGGCTGTCGAGCATTCGTCAGTCCATTCGAACTTTCCTTTGTCTTTCTTTAGAGCTTCGAAGAAAGGGATGCATTTGTCGGTTGCTTTAGAGATGAACCTACTCAGGGCGGCCACTTTCCCGTTTAGGCTTTGCATCTCTCTTCGAGTAGATGGTGTCTTGATATCTTGTAAAGCTCGGACTTGTTCGGGGTTTGCTTCAATCCCCCTGGCATGAACGATGAATCCCAAGAACTTTCCCGATGATACTCCGAAGGAGCACTTTAGAGGGTTCAGCTTCATTCCATATTGGCGAAGTACTTGAAACATCTCGTCCAGGTGGTTTATATGGTCGTTGGCTTTCCTCGATTTTACCAGCATGTCATCCACATAAACTTCCATAGTTCGTCCTATCAGTTCTGCAAACATCTTGTTGACGAGGCGCTGATAAGTAGCTCCGGCGTTTTTAAGTCCAAATGGCATTACCTTGTAGCAGTACAATCCTCGGTCAGTGATGAAGCTAGTGTGGTCTTGATCGGGGGCGTGCATAGGGATCTGGTTATATCCTGAGTATGCGTCCATAAAGGATAAAAGTTCATGTCCGGCAGTGCTGTCCACGAGTTGGTCGATTCGAGGGAGTGGGAAGCAGTCTTTCGGACAAGCGTCATTTAAGTTGGAGAAATCGATGCATGTTCGCCACTTCCCATTAGCTTTCTTTACCAGTACCGGGTTGGCGATCCATTCCGGGTAGATGGCTTCACGTATGAAGTCATTGGCAAGTAAGTTCTTTACTTCTTCCTCGAGGGTTGCTGATCGTTCTGCCCCCATACTTCTCTTCTTTTGGTTTACCGGTACCTTGGTAGGATCGATGTTTAGTGCGTGGCATGCTATGTCCGGGGAGATTCCAGTCATATCAGCATGCGTCCATGCAAATACATCCATGTTGTGGCGAAGAAAATCAATGAGTTGATTCTTTAATTCTCTTTTTAACTGAGATCCGACTCTCAGCAGTTTACTTGGGTCGCGTTTGTCTACAGATACGAATTCCATAGCCTCTGCAGGCTCGGCGGTGGCCTCCTCCTCTTAGTCCCTGGGGTCTAATTCATTGAAAGGATCGCTAGTATACCAAAGAGGAGGGGCTTTCTTTAGTTGCTATGCTTCCAAGTTTTTCATGCAGAGAATAGTCTCTGCATTTTTTCCTTTATCTCTCCTGCGATTATTGCGAAGTTCGGTTACATAGCAGTCCCGAGCGGCGTCTTGATCCCCTTCTACTTCTCACACTCCATTATTCGTTGGGAACTTCATCTTCAGGCACCATGGGGCAAGGACAATTTGGAAGTCGAACAAGGCTGGTCTTCCTAAAAAGGCATTGTAGGCCGAGTGGTTGTCTATTAGCACGAATGTTTGTTTCCGAACGGCGGAGCGGGGATGACTTCCCAATTCAACAAAGAGATCCAATTGTCCGAGGGGCATCTTTGCTTCTCCAGTGAAACCATGTAGCGGTTTGTTGCAGGGAGACACGTCCTTCATTGACAGCTTCATTTTGTCGAAAGCATGCTTGAACAGAATATTCACTGAGCTTCCAGTGTCTACTAGGATTCGAAAAACTTCAGCTGGGCCGAACCAGGCAGAGATGACCATAGGATCCATATGAGGGTATTGCATTCCTTCTAGGTCGCGCCCACTGAATGTGATGTCATTATTTTCCTTCCGCTTAGGGTGGCGTTCTTCCATAACAGAATTGACGCAGTCTCCCTCGCTTCTGAGCGAGTTTCCATATCTTTCCATTTCTGCCCAGCTTTTGTCGGTGATGTGTGGCCCCCTAGATATTGTATGAACCACTATCTTCTCTTGGCTGGAACCGCTGGTGTTGCGGTTTCCTCCGCCTGTTTCTGGGTGGAGCTGCCCTGGGTTTTCCTTGGTGGGAGCTGGAGTCCTGTCCTGGCCCTTTACATAGCGTTCCAGCCTCTTTCTCCTGATGTGTTCTTCAATTAGGTCTCGGAGATGGCGGCATTCATTGGTATCGTGCCCATGAGACTCATGGAAACGGCAGAATTTTCCGGACTGGATTGCGCGATCTGACTCTTTCTTCTACGGGGGGCGCTTGTATGTAAGTTCGTCCTGGGTGGCCAGGAAGATGTTCTCGACTGTTTCATTCAAGGGAGTATAAGCGTCAAATCTCGGTCCTGGTCGGTACAAGCGCTTTTCTCCCTTCTTGCCACCTGCATTGTCTCTGGAGTCGTTTCTATGAATGTCCTTCGCTGCGGCGGGGGCGTTTCCATGAGCCGTCTTAGCCTGTGGTCCTGTCTGCCTTTCAGTGGAAGCCTCTTCGAGTCTCATGTACTTTCCAGCTTCATCGAAGAAATCGGGCAAGGTAGCTGGTTTTTCTTTAGTTAGTCTTCTAGCAAACTTGGTATCCGGATGCACACCACTACAGAGGGCCATCAGGACAAGCTTCTCATCGGCATCTTGAACTGCTGCCGCTGCGGCATTGAACCGGGTTAGGTATTGCTGCAGTGTCTCTCCGGGTTTCTGTTTGACAGTAGATAGGGAGTAAGCATCCTTGGGTTGTTCCACATGAATGCGAAACTGGCTGATAAACTTCTCCTTCAACATTTCCCATGAACTGATGGATCCTTGGGGTAGATGGAAGAACCAGGAGGTAGCTAGATCTTCTAAAAATAGTGGAAAGCATTTGCATAATACTCCTTCCGTTGCCCCGCTCATGAGCATATGTTGTGTGTATCTTTGCAGGTGTACAACGGGGTCAGAGGTTCCCTTGTATGGTTCCATTGTCGGCATTTTCCACTCTCGGGGCGTGATGGCAATTTCAATATCGCGGGTGAAAGGGCTGGTTACCCTAGCACCTATCCCACGATCTCTTTGGTCCCGTTGGACGCATTCTCTGAACAATCATGTCATCCTCTCATCAGAATATGGGGCAGATAAGAAAGAGCTTGGTTCTTCCCTACGGGATCGATTCTGTCTGGATGGCCTGTAGGGGTGGTATAGTCTATCACTCCTAACATTTCCCAGCGGCTGTCTTTGGCTGTCCGGATGCATGCTAGGTTCAGCTATAGTTGGCCCTTGCCTTGATCTTCCCCTGTGGGGTTCTGTTTCAAGCATTTCCTCGGGGTCAACTTCGGGCTGGATTCTAGCTCGGCTCCGTTCATGGGTGTTTCTCTGGCTAGGCAGCATGACCGGCTCAGCTACATCCGATCCTTGTCTGGTACCTCCCCTGTGGGGTTCGGTTCCAAGCGTTTGCTCGGGTCGGAGTTCGGGCTGAGTTCGGGCTCGGCTCCTACCATTGTTGTTTCTGTTGATAGTTTCTTCGAAGAAGGAAGACCTTTGTCGCCCCCCAGATCCTCCGGATTGGGATTCACCCCATGATTCAGTGTCGCGGTTGGATTCTTCAGCATCCCTTAAGTGTGACATGAGTTGGTCCACCAAAGCTTCTTGTTGGGATGTGAAGCGGTTAGTTACTTCAGCCACAAATCTGTCTAGATCTGCCCTAGTAATTGTTGCCGGTTGTTCTGTGGCAGGGGCTGTCGGGTTTGTCTGATCCTCGTTCGGTACTGCTATTGGAATGGGATGATTCTCTTGATCTGTGATTACTGGATCCGGAATGCTGCTAGTTGCGATGTTCTTTCCCTTTCTCTGCCTGGAAGTCATGTTGTCCAGGCACCAAGCGATGCTGTTAGGAAGAAGGCTGAGTGGGGGAAGCTTGAAGCTTCGGGTTCGAAGTTCTCAGTGAAAGCACCAAAAATGTTTGCACATAAAATGGGCAAACACCTCCAAGTCGTATTATTTAGTTGATTTTATGTGGTTTTCAATGATTTGGGTGACTTATGCAAATATGTAAAAAGCAGGGACTAAACTATAAAAGACACACAGATTTATAGTGGTTCGGCCAGAACGTGTCTACATCCACTTTATATGTTATTATCCTTTTTCTTTCAGATTACAAGTACAAAGCTTTGTATACAAGTATATGAAAGTTGTTTGAAAGTTCCTTCCGTGCTTGAGCTCTCAAACTTGTCTGCCATTGTTGTACCCCTGCCCCTCTATTTATAGAGTGAGGCTGGGGGCAGGGGTCTTGGATGTATATAGCTGCTGGTGGGCCTGGGCTGAAGCAATCTGGTCTGGCATATCTGGTTCGGCGAAGCTTGGTTCGGCCGTGGCTGTATGGCGCTTGGTCCGGTGATGAGCTAGGAGGGGAGTTTGGTATTTGATTCGGTGGTGCTGGGAGTGAGTTGGACCGGTAGGGTTGGTCCGGCTAGGTGTCGGTCCGGTAATGCCTGGTTCGGTGATGATGGTCCGGTTGCACTCTAGTTCGGCAGTGGTAGGCTAGGAGGTGGTTCGGTCCGGTGATGGTTTGGACTGGTGATGGTGGGATTACGTGTCGGTCTTTGGCTCGGTAGTATCTATGGTTCGACTAGGAATTGGTTCGGTGAAAACACCCCCCAACACCTCCCTTCTAGCTTTTCCTAGCTCTAGAATCGTCCCTTGCATATGAAAATCATTCACTTTCAAGCCCCCTCATTATCTTCTCTTCTTTCTTCATGTAGGAATTTTTTTGTATAAATCCTCCTTTTCCTTCTAAAATCAAAATAAATAGAAATAAATTTATAAAATCCCTAAATTGAAATACAAGCACGCAACACCACGCTACACCTCTAATATGTAGAAGTTAGGATTTCAAGTAAGGAGAAAGGTAGAGCATGTTGGAGATATGAAGAATTTGGGCTTAGCAAACCTATGGTGAATGTTTACTCACTCGCATCTATGTTTAATTTGCTGGACCTCCAATTGAATGTTGAGGTGTTTAAATTATGTAATGCACACCCATCTTGAACCCTACTCATGCATTGATCCTTGATTAATTTTGGATTGATTTTGGTAATTCATGCAGTATATGGTGTAGTGCTAACGTTAGAGTTGAGCAGAGGGGAATTGGGCGGCTGAAGCCACCTGAAATATCATATACAACGTGGAACATTTCTATTCCAAGCCGTGAACCGGTTGACTAGTCCATGAGTACCGGTAGGGGCTTGGAACAGAGATATTCCAAGCCATGTGTGCTATATTTGAAGATAAAAATAACAGTATAAAAATAGGGATATGAAAGTAGAATATCGACGCATTTTATTTTGGATAAAAGGTTTTGTTTAAGTTGATTATTAATTATTTTATTGAAGATGTTGATTCATTAAAGATAAACTGATTTTTGATTCTTACTATATCTTTAAAAATCCTATAAAAAGTTTGAAAAATATGATTTGGTTTCTAATCAATATTTTATGATATTCAAAATATATTTCATGAATTTTGAATATAATATATAGTTTTGGAAAAAAAATATTTTATCTGTTAGAAGGTTATAAGATTCATTTAATATAGTATTTAATTGTACAAAATTATGAATTGATTTTTATAAGTAATAATTAAGTTTGAATCTATTTCAAAGATTTTAAAATATAGAAACATGTTTTAGAAGTAATTTGAAAAGGGTTAGAATTATTGTTCTGGTTTTTTTTGAAATGGTACTTTATATACAATATGTCACTGGGGCAACATATCACATGTCAATAAACGTTCGAATCACTACGCAAGTTTCAAACTTATGACCTCTCACACCAAAGCCGAATCACTTGACCACTTGGACAATGGTGCTTGCCTTGTTTTGGTTTTATAAAAGAAAGAAAATAAGTATTTTAATTATTTAAAATTTATAAAAAAAATTATTAGTTAATTATATATATATATATATGTATTCATATATATATATATATATATGTTTTTCTTTCTTAATAAAATATGTGTCATGGTTGTACCAATTCCGTGTAATGAGAAATCTGAGTAAAGGGGTTAGTAATACCATTTGGTATAACACTTTTGGTAATACATTTTCGGTTATTCTTTGGACTTGTTATATATAATAAGATACGTGAGTATAATTTATCAACATTAAGAAAACAGGAGAACATTGCTGGTGATATGCGATGTCCATGTCAATATTTTTTTGATTTCTTTCTATAAGTAAATGTCACCCATCGAGGTCAAGTATAGAAGGAATTATATATACGGCGATGCAAATTGAGAGTGAGCTGGCAGATAGACATGAGTGTATCTACCTTGTGTGTGTATTCCTATTATTTGATGTGTATCAAACCAGATTGGCTAGTATCCATCCTGCACCTAATTGTGGGGTCACTCCTTAAATCCATGATACGTTTTGTAATGCCCAGCTTCTATACCAATATTACTTAAGAGTATTACTAAGTAATACCGCCTAATAATATAGAGAATGAGGTTTGTTAAGAGCGACCAAACACGAGTATTCCTTTGGGCTAACATCGTCATGTCTTTCTTACCAAAATTTGAAGATCTGAACTGAATAAATGACGTAAACGTTATCGGCATAAAGCAATAAACATAATGGATACAATACAATTCAGAATAATATAAAATAATATAGAGAATCCAGAATCACATATTACGGCGGAGTATATATAATATAGACACTAGGGTACATAGATAATTGAGTCTACAAAATAGAAGAAGTAGACTCATATAATACATAACTGGATATAGGCTATAACACGTTTCAAATATACATGACCTCAAAAGTCAATATCTCATACAAAGTATACTATGTAAAATAATGTCTAATATCTTAATGACATAGAATACATATATAACTCTATCCTCTTAGCTAGCCCAACATACATGGTTGCTAAGTCCCAACACCTTAAATATCCTAGTCGGGCCAGAGCATTATAAGAAAAATAATACCCAGATCAAACTATCTTTAATTATCAAAGGGTGAGATCTCAATAATAAAGATATCAATTGGATATCAATAGCAACAAGATATATCAACCAATAAATAGCATACAAAGGATCTCAACAAGCAATTAAGTCCATCATAGACTATCATACACAATTATGGTGATTCACATATAGCCATTTCAAATCAATGAAACTAAAACAAATCCATATAAGGATATTTTCTAATGAAAGGTGTTGTCCCCTTTTGGACAAACATAGAGGAATGATCCCCTCCAGGACAATCATAAAAATGCAACCAAGTCAACAGCATACACCATGTCATAAAATCATATCAAGTCTCTCATGGATTATCATCTTAAATATGGCGCTACCGTATCAAAATCTTCGAAGCACAAAAAGGAATTCATATCCGAACATAGACGCTATGAACAACATGTGGGAATGGATACCCGAATATACTAATAATATTCAATGACAGTTTGGTCGGCCGCTAACACCATACTAAATAACTTGGCCAATAAAATAATCTTAATGTAAATTTCTCTCTTCCAAGGGGAGACTAATAAAAAAATCTCTAGGAGTTTAGCCCGCTAAACTTCTATAGTCCAAAGATACTGGATATCCATATCATATGTTCAACCTAATATCACACTGGTAATGTGCCCTCGCCTACTCACGAATGGCGCTAGTGTTATAATACCGAATATAGCCCACGATACAGACTGCTAGCTTGGTGGTATAGGGCTAGAAACTAAAACGAATACCATGACTCGGTGTGCGACCTCTGCCGTCAAGATGCTAGGTCAAACAAATAGCCTACAAGGTAAAGCTACTGAATGCACTAACACATATAAAGAGTTATACAATAACTCGCATCCCCAAGAAACTATTGATCACAAAGTGCTATAAACATATCAAATAGTAATTACTAAAGTAACAATGTGTGTCTCGTAACCACTCGTGTTTCTAAAATATTTAATATTAATTAGTAAATTCTACTACCAAATACTCTATGCAAACAAGTCGTATAATTAAACAATGGAGTAATAATTAGTTTCCCATAACCACTTGTTACTACTGAATTGTTTAAGTATATGTCTCATTTCATAGAAAAGAGTAATCAAATCAGAATAGTCATATGTTTATGGAAGTAACCTTCAACATTCTTCCTTAGAAAATATAAAGATTTTCCAAATGCTTTAAAAATCCCACTTTTGATTTCAAATATTATATATATATATATATATATATATTATAACATATTATTACAAAAATTAGATAATTAAAATTCTTTTATCTAAAATTCTAGAAACTGAATTCATAAGCAAAATAATATTTTCATTTCAAGAAACTTCTTCATTTTCATAAGCAGTTATTTTAGACAAAACAAGGAGTTAAAATCAATTTAATGCCAGATTTAAAACCAACTTCCATTAACACGTGATTAAACGCTTTCTATAAACACCTTTTAAAAGACACGATTTGATACAATAATTAAATAATAAAATCATTTTTATCAAATTTTCATTCTTGCTCCATAAATCTCAACGCAAAGACACACAAAAAAGAGCAAGAAATATCACAAATAAACACACAAAGGAAATTCTAAAAAAGATAACCCAAACCGATCTAACCTAGAGCATTACTGCTCCAGGTTTTTGACTATCGGTCAATCGATTCTAGTCAACCGGTCGACTGGTCGTCGCATTCCTGGAGCATTAATGCTCTAAGTCATGACCAATTTGCTCAGAGGTCGGTTTCCGATGACTTAAATGATTTCTAACTTATTCCTACAACTTAAAAACATGCATAAACACTCATTCAAGTCTATGGTACGTCCAAAGAGAATCGAACAACACCTCCTTTGTATTTGTTCACTTTTTACAATTTACAGTAAATAAATTTAACATAATGAAGCAACATACAACAAAAACTATTCAAACATCATATGCAATCTACAATCAAATGAAGTTGTGAGTTTAACTCACCTATGTAACGACCCGATTTTTTCGATGCCCGAAAAATCGAACCATTAGGGTTAAAGAAGAAGGAGGTAGAAGAAGAGAAAGCACCACAACAGAATCTTACCATCGCAGCAGAATAAGATATAATAAATTATAACGGATCTTTACTCAAAAGAAACTATATCTGTTTTATACATTACATCATTAGAGTATAATACAATCAATTCAACACAATTCGGGATGGTTCAGTAATATGTCCTTACACTGCGGAATAATAATCAAGTACGGAAGTACGTCTCGCCATCCAGCCCGTCTCCTGAACTCCACAGCAGTCCATCCAAAATCTGTACTCTATAATACGCAGTCTGACCCGAGCATTATAGTTAAATAACACCCGAATCAGTCTGGAAAACCAGCATGAGAAAATACACTCAATTGGATTATTAAAGTTTTCAAAATCCTTTGAAATCAAAGGTATCTCGTGAGACCATGCCACAAATAAGCATGCCGGGTTTTTACCTTACAATAACCAAAACATTTCTTATAAAATCCTCTGATATTATAGTAATGTCTATATACAAATACTTATTCAAATAGCCGAAATTGTTATATTTTAAAATTCCATCTACTAACCACAAAGTGGGTTTTATAAAGAAAAATTATAAAGGCACGTAGGGAGAATGGATTTCCATCAATGGCAGGGCTACGGGGGTACCGCCCATCACAGTACATGGTCTAGATCACCGTACCGAGGATCCACCCTGATCCCCTGCATCACAAAGCCGGTGCGACCCCTTAATGGATAGTCCAAATAAGTTCACCCCACAATTGGGATCAGCAATCGCCCACACTGCCGAAATAAAGGGACATCTAGACAGAGGTGACCTTACCCTAATTGGTAGCTAGCCACTTAGCCTTTTGTGCACCTCGCATGTTTTAGCCATTCCCGGTTAATGAGGCTCGAGGCTATGCATTACCTTTTTAGCATACATTCACTTAGAATGCTCATCGTCCTCCCGACGATGTTCTAAAAGCATTCGTCCATACAAGTCTATTACGGGTTCGAACGGAACCGAAGGCAATACTCCTACTACATCCATTTTAGAATCACCCTCAAGATTAGTGGCGATTAGCCCTTTCCCTTCACTGCTCCATCTTCGACTCCAAGCTCTTGTCTTCCTTATGAAAATGTTCAAACCGAATCGAAGTGGTTTTCGAAAAACTAATCCCGATCCCGGTCTCTTCGAAACGTTCAGTGCATTGGCCAAATATTGATAGTCGGTTACTTAATTATCAAACAACATTCACTGACAACCATCAGATTTAAATAATTTCCAAATTATTTATTAGTCAAAGTATCTTCGCATATCTTCTACACTTCGATTTTTTTTAATCAGCTTCAAATCTCTTTTTACTCGTGGAATAAATTTCCAAAATTGTTTATTTCCACTTAAAATCACCAAGTCCAAATACTTTAGATTTTAAAATAATTTAAATCGCTTTATTCTAAAATATATTTTAAAACATTTAAATTAAAACTACTTAAACACTTATTTGAAAATATAAACTTTTAAAAATGTTTAAAATAAAACTACTTTATAAAATATAAAACTAATTTTTAAATAAAAGTTAATCCAAACTAAATTTTAAAATAAGAGTTATAAAATTCTGTACAAGTTTTTATATAAAACTTAACCAAACTATCTTTAAAATAAAATTACTTTATAAAATATAAATATTAATAATTATCTTTTTAAAACATAATATCAATTATCCTTTAAAAATAATTATCACTATAACTAATTTAATAAATCTTTTCCTTTAAAAACTTAATAGTTATTTCTTAAAAACATTCCTTTAAACAACTTTAAAACTTTTAATTTATACTTAAAAATTTACTTTGAAAACGTACTTGCTTTTTAGGGAAATATACTTCTCTTCCACTCCTTTTTTCTAAAATAAACCACTATTTATTTTTAAAAGAAATTTATCCATTCCATTATAAATTTCCTCCATGAATTTATACTTCCAAATATTCCCAAATATCTTATTTCACTTTATAAACCCAGTTTATAAATTTGTAGTCTCACTCCTTTTAAATCACAGTTTCAAACACTTTATTACAAAACCCATTAACTTCAGATTTTACTTCTTAATTATGATTCAAAATCTTATTTAACTGAAAATACTAATTTCATACTTTTCCAAATTCCTTCTTTATCCTTTCCAATAAATTTAAACCTTGAATTTTAAAATAAATTCTTTATTCCTTTAAATAATATCACTTAAGTTTTAAAATTCATTATTTCTCCTTTTATTCAAAATCTCCTTTCTCATACTCGGAATTTATTTATTAGAATTTAAAAATCACTTTTATTCTTTTCAATTCATTCTTTAATTTATTCAAATTCTCTGTAGTTATTTTACTTAAAAATCTCTTTTTTATTTTCTCATCAAAAATCCAATCTATATATCTTTAACAACTCAGTATACCCAAATATATTCAATCAAACCATAGCATCCAATATTTCAATTACCAATATAGCCTATCTTAGATTATCAAATCATATCACAGAATATTAAAACAAATCTAAATATTTTGAGGGATCCAGTTGGATCCCTTCAATCTGTTTCCCTACATCCACAGATGTTAGTACAATATAAAATACCAATTCCACTTCAATGTGCAATGTCATGGTATATGTGTTTATATCATCTCATCCGCTATCATGCGGCGCATAGGGTCTCATCTGTTATACAATGCGGGAAATCAATCACTCCAATATATATATATATATACTACTACTATATATAATATGCCACATCCAATCAATTCAATCATTCAACCAAATATTAAAATTTAACTATTTAAATTTAAATAATAATACAGATGAGTGAGATTAACTCACCTTTGATTTTGAATATGCTGATCCGGTCCAAATTGGCTTGATACTCCACGATTTTGGACCTTTCATAATAATATATAATTTATTAATATTTGAAATAAATCGGACCATTTATCTCATTCTTAAAAAAAATTACTTAACTAAGGATTTTATTTTAACTACTTCACTTTTTAAAAAAATGTTTTAGTAACTAAAATAATCAATATAAGTAAATTAAACAATTAATCACTCAATCCATTATTTTAACTAATATTTAAAATGTGTATGCTTATTTTATTTTAGAAACTACATATATATATTTATAAAATAAATTGTTGACTTCAAAAATTCTAACTTTTATAAACTCTTCAAATATTTTAGAATTTCCATTTTTCAAAGTCTCATCTGTAAAATAATTTACTGATAAACGAACTAAAGAAAAATCTACAAATTAAACTCAGGGTTTACTTGTGCGCTAACAATTTATAAAAAAGCCCATTTATTAATTGGTAAATATCCATTTAATATGTTTTTTAATATATATATATATATATACATATATATTTCACCCTAATACTCATTTAAAATTAATAGTAAGCTTGAAAGAAATATATAAATATTTTTCGAGTAAACATTTAAAAACCAAGATATTTTTTTAAGGATTTTCTACTGAAATAATTACAGAACCCAGATAAACCAACGTAGAAACTTACCTCCACTCGCTCGCGAGCCATCACCACAGTCGAATTCGAACGGAGCCACAACCCTACATCGATCGCAACCTACCCACTCCACCTCGATAGCAACAACGATCACGATCCCTTGAATTCCCAGAACGACCATCGTGGCCCTTGAAACCGTGATCCCCGATATACTTCAATGCCACTACTCAAATATGATGCCTACCTCGAGAAGCTCAGCCCCAAATTCCTCAACTAAACCCTAGCTACTCCAAGACCTGTCGCCGAGATGCAATTTGATTCTCAGTATTCGGAGTTGCTACCAAAAACTCGATCGATTCTATGAATTTTCTAAATAACGAACTTGATTTCGTTATTGATTCCAACCGGTCCCGAAGAAACATGGGAGTTAATGAATTTAGTTGAAGGAGCAAGGAGAATGTCTCTACTGCCATTATCATTATATATTATTTTTATTTTTTTAAACGAAATTGAATTGGGTTCAGTCATTTTAAAACAAATGTGTTTTTATCTTTATTTTTTTTAGGAAGACGCGTGCCAAGCAAAGCAGAAAAAAGAAGACACATTCTCTCAGGGTGGACGAGTGGCTATGATATGAAAAATAAATTTCTGATGTGAAGAAGTTTGACCAGTCAAAACATATGTATTATATTTTTGCATTTAAATTTAAATTTTAAATCATTTCAAATTATGCAACTCAAAATCTCGACCTCCTATCGAGGCATGCCGCTAGACATTTACAATGATAAACCCCTATTCCAAACAAAATGGAAAATGTTTCGAGTCCTAATTCGATCGTATGGAGAAGATAACTTTTTGGAACCGGTTATTATATTGAATTTCGTTATAGATTTTAGCACGTTTATGTACCGTACGGCCAAACGATCACTCCAAACACTAAGAAAATTAAAATCCGATAATAATACACTATTAAGGATCCAATAGAACTGGTTTCGTCGAAATATGAGACTGTGCCTTGGAAGGCTATTTTAAAATGTCAATTTAAACGATATAAATTCAAACTGAACAAAACACCCTCAAACTCACATCAACCCTTCTACTATCTCCAATGTAATTAATATAAATATTATAAGCCATTGAAATATATTATCCAGCTTAAGACTCAAGATTTAATATTTTACCTAATCTTTAATCATTAAATTCAATAATTTAATTGCCAAATAATAATGATATTTGAAATTCGAGTTAAACCAACTTCCAAATATTTAAAATCAATTAGATATTCCAATTTCAAATATCTAAAAAGTTTGGGTTGTCACACCTTATAGCCTTACCTTACATCTTCCATGCCTTCATTTTCAAGCTAGAACTCAATTTCCTCAATTTTACTACGGACACTACAATACAATCCTAAGCCATTTAAGGCCTACTATAGACTATCCATTAAATCTCATTTTTGAAAAAAGTGAGTTCTGATATTAGTAAAACTTTCATAACAATAATTTATATAGTATTGTCAAAAAAAATCAAACACTTCACAATGATTATTCCCAAAATAATCATTTATATTCCTAATCCAAGTAGGAAATAATTTCTATATTCTACCATTTCACCCTAAGGGAGGGGACTCTAAGTCCATCTAGGTCAAGATTTTTGTCTCTTATATTCTATGTTATTCTGAAACACAGCTCTGATACCAAGCGTTAATGCCCCGCTTCTATACCTGTATTACTAAAGAGTATTACTAAGTAATACCATCTAATAGTACGGAGAATGTGGTTTTCTAAGAGTGACCAAACATGAATATTCCCTTGGGCTAACACTATCATGTCTTTCTTACCAAAATTTAAAGATCTGAATTGAATAGCTGTCGTGCACTGTATCGACACCAAGAAATAAACATGACGGATATAATACAATTCAGAACAAAACATAATAACACAGTGAATGCAAAATCACAGAACATAGTGGAGAATATATAATACAAACACTAGGGTGCATAGATAAGTGAGTCTACAAAATAGAAGAACTAGACTCACACAATACATATATATATATAGGTTATAACACGTTTCAAATATACATAATCTTAAAAGTCAATATCCCATAAAAGTATACTACGTACATAAATACCTAATATCCTAATGATATAGAATACATTTATAACTCTATCCTCATAGCTAGCCCAACATCCATGGTCTCTGACTCCCAATATATGAAATGTCTCGGTCTGACCCAAGCATTATAAGAAAATAACATCCAGATCAGACTATCTCTAATTATCAAAGGGTGAGATCTCAAAAATAAAGGTATCAATTAGATATCAATGCAACAGGATATATCAACCAATAAATAGCATAAAAAGGATCCAAACAAACAAATATATCCTGAATAATATTCACCATTTCGTAAATACACTTAAGTCCATTATAGACTATCATACACAATTATAGCGATTCATATATAGCCATTTCAAACCAATGAAACTAAAATAAATCCATATAAGAATATTGCTAATGAAAGGTACTATCTCCTTTTAGACAAACATAGAGGTACAGTCCCCTCTTGGACAATCATAAAAATGCAACCAAATCAACAGCATATACCATGTCATAAAATCACATCAATTCTCTCATGGACTATCATTTAAATCTGGTGTTAATATATCAAAATCTTCAAAGCACGAAAAGGGAATTCATATCCGAACATAAACACTATAAAGAACACATATAAATAGATACCCGAATACACTAACAATAATCACTAGTAGTTTGGTTGATCGCTAACACCACATTAAATATCTTGCCCAATAGGATAATCTTAGTGTGAATTGGGAAATTGAAAAAAAAGCTCCAGGATTTTAGCCCACTAAACTCCTATAGGCCAAAGGTACCGGACATCCATTACATATGTTCAACCTAATATCACACTACTAAAGTGCCCTGCCTACACAAATGGCGCTAGTGTTATGATATTAAATATAACCCACGATACAGACTGCTGGCTCGGTGGTATAGGGTTAGTAACTAAAGAGAATAAAATGACTTAGGGTGCAACCTCCATCGTCAAACTACTTGGTCGAACAACTAGCCTATAAGGTCAAGCTAACAAATGCGCTAACGAATAAAACGAGTTATACAATAACTTGCATCCCCAAGATACTGTTGATCATGAAGTATTATAAACTTATCAAATAGTAATTACTGAAGAAAAATTGTATGTGTTCCATGACCACTCGGTGTTTCTAAAATATTTCCTATTAGTTAGTAAATTCCAATACCAAATACTCTACACAAACAAGTAGTATAATTAAACAATGGAGTGATAATTAATGTCCCATAACCACTTGTTACTACTGAATTATTTGAGTACATTTCTCATTTCATAGAAAAAGTAATCAAATCATAATAGTCATATGCTTGTGGAAGTAACCTTCAAAACTCTTTCCTTAGAAAATACAATGATTTTCCAAATGCCTTAAAAACACCACTTTTGATTTCAAATATTACTACATATATATGTATATATGTATGTATGTATCATAAATATTGTTACTAAAATATGATAATTAAAATTCCTTTATCTAAAATTCTAGAAATCAAATTCATAAGAAAATTAATATTTTCATTTCAAGAAACTTCTTTATTATCATAAGCAATTATTTTAAATTAAACAAGTAGTTATAATCAATTTAATTCCGGATTTAAAACCACTTAAAATCTTCCATAAACAAACGATTAAACGCCTTCCATAAACACCATTTAAAATACACAATTTGATTCAATAATTATATAATAGAATCATTTTTATCAAATCGTTATTCTTTCTCCATAAATCTCAGTGCAAAGACACATAAAAAGGAGTAAAAAATATCACAAATAAACATACAAAAGAATTGCTAAAAAAGATAACCCAAACTAATCTATCCTTGAGCTCTACTGCTCCAGGTTTTCGACCATCGGTTGATCGATCATTACATTCCTGGGCAGTATGCCCCAAGTCATGACCAATTTGCTCAGAGGTCGATTATCGGCGACCTGTATGATTTCTAACTTATCCATACATCTTTAAAACATGCGTAAACACTCATTCAAGTCTACGGCTATCCGAAGAGAATCGAACAGTACCTCATTTGCATTTATTCATCTTTTGCAATTACAGTAAATGAATTTAGCACAATGACGCAACATATAACAAAAACTACTCAAACATCACAAGCAACATATAATTAGATGAAGTTTTTAGTTTAACTCACCTTATAGCCTCGCTTTACGCTTGCCATGCCTTCATTTTAAAACTAGAACTCAATTTCCTCAATTATCAACCTAGAATTTAGTTTTTACAAAAATATGAAAATCTGAAATTATAATCAATAACTACATAAATGATTTCAAACACAGGTGTAGTTAGGGTTAAGGAACTTACTTTAATTTTTTTAGATTTTTCCTAGGTTTATTTGATTTCAAAATTGGGAACCTGCTTAAGGCTAGGTTTTGAGAATAAGGAAGAAGATGATTCACTGTGTGTTGTAATGAGGAGAGAGTGAACGCATTCTCATTTTGTCAAGTTCAGAAAAGGGAAAACTATCTCTTTTACAAACAAATGGGCTGAAATCAATTTAAGCTCAAACCCACTAATTAAATCAATTTTTCACTCTTTTTTTCCTTAACTTTAACACTATTTTACCTATTATTTTTTGCTTCTAAAATTTCACAAAAAACACTAAAACATGTTTCGGTCTCTTAACTTTCATTAAGAAGAAAGAAATACAATATAAACAATTATTTTAACCTTCTTTGTAATATATAAAACATAACAAATTTTTATTTTCAATAAAATACCAATTATAACACTTTTATCACTTTAATACAAATAAACTTATTTTTACACAAAATACATTTTTCACAATGTTTAGAAAGCACCAACATATTCCTAATAAGTTTTAACATAATAATTTACATTATTAAATTCTACTTATATAAATATATTTCCATCATTCTTCCTCGAATAATTATTATTAATTTCAAAACAAGGTATGAAATAAAAAGGGTCGTTACACCTTTTGATGCATATGGCTAAGGACCACTGCCCATGTGTCACATTGGCCAGCAGTTAGTCACCATTGGGGCACTTGTAGGATCGTGAACAACACATACCATAGTCTTGCACTCGATGGATATTAGGTCATGGTGGCCGTCGAGGCAACCGATGACTATAGGAGTAGCACTAAGAGCATGTAAGGAAGACTCATAGAGTAGGCTGAGAGCTATCAGTTTGCATTTGATTATTATTGATATAGACACTACTTATTCATCAAAATGAGATCGTCATGTATACGGTAGAGAGTATCAGATCAATTATTATCCTCAATGCCGATATTGATACTTACGATGTTGAGAGCATATAAGACCAAGAGTCTAGATTACTATCTATGGTAGTAAGGGTTGAGTATATTAATAGAGGTTTGAGAGTCCATATGATCATTTCATTGGCTAAAGCCAAATCGTCCACTATAAGGCCGAAAGTCTAGTTGACCATTGTGTGATTGTCAATCTCTTGGTTTATTCATATGATTATATGTCCATGAATTATTGTAACCCAATATACATCGATTATATCACTATCGATGATAGCTAGAGATACTAAGAGTATGGAGTTAGACAGACCACATACATATCTTTTATGGTTATCTGAGAGATGACCTTAGCTACCGAGGGTATGACATATTAGTTTTGCTTGTATATTTGATTTAGATGATTATTTGTGTATGTTTTCCTATATATTGAGTATGGACCATGGTTATGTCCACTTTACGATCATCTGAGAAAAAATCTTGGACATTACTAAGAGATTATCCTACGTGGTTTGTGATCTTTTATACTTGATGGTATTTGGATGTGTAGATTATTTCACCCATTTGACATTATATACTTGCTATGCAATTTGACCTCATTTTAGATGGGCGATATTATTTGTACTTGGTTTTTTGATGTGGTGCTTTTATTGTGATATGCATTGACACCTGCATTTTAGACATAGTCTGACCCATGATTTATTTATATAATACTCGTTTCAGTCTGAGACGTTTCAGGTTTAGGGACGAGATGACCAGTTTATGGATGCTGGGCTTAGATAGAGGGTAGATTATTACCGTATATTATTGTGTATTACAAGATTTCAATTATGTATGGCATTTATTGTATATTGAACTCATACATTGTATTTATTTTTGAGATGGTGGGTATTTTTTTCATTTTTACCTACTTAGTAATGTGTATATTTCAATAATATATAATCGTTGTGTTGTTGGCTCTGTGTTCTCTATATTTTTTGTTTATATTATATATTACTTTATCCTGGAAATGTAAGTGTCTATTTCTTTGTGACGATACTGTGTACATATAGGTGGGTTATTTATTCAATTCTGAATACATACCAATGTTAACCTAAAGGAATATTCATGTGTGACAATCCAAAATTGCCTTACGTATTACCTGATAGTATTACCTCATAATACTCTTGGATAGTATGGGTATAGGGTGAGTATTACAATCATCTTTAACTGTTCTCTACTGCTTTGTCGGAGCACCCTCTTCTATGGCATGGCACATCTCTGAAGGCATCTGCTTCAAGAAGTTACCATAGTGCTCCATCTCATTCCAATTTCTTTCCATAAGGTGGGGACATCTAGATATAGTATTAACCACGATCCCTCTTGCTGGTTGTTTAGATCCTTCTCCACCAGATCCCGTTTGGTTCTCTTGGGAAGGCTGTCCTTAGGACCGGTTACTAGTTTTCTCAACAACATGTGGGTTTTGAACATACAATTGTAATTTTTTTCTTCCTGATCAGATCCTCAATGACATCTCTCCAACGTCTACATATATCCTATTATGTCCATATGTCTCATAGAAGCAACAATAATTTACATAGCTTCTTTCCTCTTCGGTAACCTCCCTTGGTGTTGGCTTCTTGTAATTCTATGTGCCTTTAATAGCAAGGTAATGCATAAATGGAATCTGCAAATTCCGCATAATCTCTAGGATAAGTATACCTGATATGCTTCTTAGCCTCTTGCTTATTTCCACCAGCGTTTTGGTTATTCATCTTATTGTTACTATTTTCAACATTAACCAAATCATTTCCCATATTATCGCCACTTTGTTTGATGGCTACGTTGCTTTGAATCACACTGCTAGGTCCTTCCTGACTGTTAGTAACCAGTCTTGTTGCCAAATCAATCTCCTCCAAGTGCATGAATCGAGATGCCTTATTAATAATTCCTTTAAAGTAGATTATTCTCTTCTCTTAAGCCATCTACCAAAGTTAGTCTTTGGATGAATCCCATTCATTAGAGCCATTAACACTGTCTCCTCCATGTGGTTATTCACCTCCATATCTATGGCATTAAACTTCTTCAAAAAGGCATCATCGGACCTTTAATAAACATTCCATAGTGACATAACATCCTTCAGTTGAACAGTATGCACCTAAAACTGTTCCATCAACCTTATATCCAACTGATAATACAACGATATGGATCTTGACTCAAGCCAGCTGAACCACATCATTGCAAGTACCTGAAGGAAAATTGATAAAAATCTACACTTCACTTCACTAATGCACAAGATCTATCATGTGCCATCTGCACTTCAACGGATGTTGTCATACCATTGTAACTTTGCATAGTTCACATTATAAACTTCTTAGGATAACTTGCTTCATGAATGTCTTTAGTGAATGGAATTTCTCCTGCCGACGAACTCCGCTTATAATTATGCCGTTGTTGACATTGTCTCATCAGTCTCTTAATCATGTTGACAAAATATTCCTTACTGCCTTAGCCGGTTAGATGATAATTTTCATGAACATCCTCGAGTATTTAGCTTAACGAACGCTCTTGGTTAGTTCTTTGATGTATAGGTTCTTCTATCTCTGGAAGAGGCAATAGTCCTAACCCATATTGACGTATTATTGGACTCTGGTCCCTACCAACCGGTTTAACAATGTTAACTCTGGTACCACCAGCTTGAGGACGAATAGATTGCCCTCTACGAATGTTATCCAACTATAAATCCTCTTCACTACTTGGAAAAATCATCCTTTCAACCAACCTCTCGGTACGGACTAGTCTGGACCTGTTGACATCGGGCACTTTTGATACTGGTTGCTAGACTCCATCTTTCTCTCTTCTATGATGCCCAACCCCACTTTGCATTGATTTTTTTATTTGGAATTCTATTTTTTAGCAGAAGAAAAGATTTCTACACTGGAATGAGAAGACGATGAATGTCCTCTACTCTTCCTTCGCTTGCAAGATCCAACCTATTGTTTTGGGCAAAGCAAACATTGCCAACTTCTCTTGCAACTTAGTCATCTTCTCCATCTGAGACTTTTTTTTATTATAACATCTTCATATCCATGATCATCTTCTCCATCTCAACTTTTATCACGGTCTCAAACTTAAAAGAAGATTTTAGTAAAGCAGCTGGTTAATTTGTTTATTCGTCATTGTAGGATCATTCATTATCCCCTTCAGCAATAGCTCGAGATTTAGCCTTCCTTGGAGCCATTATATTATTAGATCAGATGTAGACTTTCTTAAAATTTAAATAATAGTAGATTTAGCCTGAGAGATTCATTCTTATTGGTGAAAGCACAAAAATATTTGCATAAAATGTGGACAAATACCCTAATTTGATAATTAACAAATGAAAACTAATTACTAAGAACTCAAAATCAAAGAGGAAGAACACAAATATTTTAAAGTGGTTCGGCTAAAATCATTGGCCAACATCGACAATTAGCTTTGTTTCAATTAGCTTTCACAAGTACGGTTAAAGTACAAATGGTTTCAAATCTAGAATAATATAGAACTCAAAAACAATAGTATCTCCGTGCAAAAGTTCAAAAAGACCATTCATTATTGCCCATAGCTCTCTATTTATAAGCGCATTTCTCCTTTAGAATTGGTTGAACATGTTTCAAAGAGTAGTTAACCAGATCCGAGTTTCTAACCATGAAGAAGAAATCAAAATCGAGAACTTTGATATGTCGAAACCTTTTGGTATCGATTGGTTTTGGTCGGTGATAAGAGGTTTTTCTTATTCAATTTTTCGATGTTCCTTTATATTCACTTAAGTCTTCAAGCTTTAGATCTTTGTTGACAAAGTTGTTCATCAAAAGTGGTTGGTACTAATTAGTTTTGCCCATCCAAAACTTGTTTTTTTTCTTTTGAAGTAGCAAATAGCATTATAATTGGCTCAAAGTGGGTCCCCTAATATTTTAGGCCCTTATGGTACCGACTAGTTTTGCTTTATGCAAAACTTAGCCACACTTCTTATGCTTCATCCATTCATCACCCTTGGCATCTCCTATGCTTCTTGACCTAATTCTTCATCATCTTGATGTCCAAATCCATCGCGATGTCGCTTGGTTTAAAAGTTGGATTATAATTATGTATGTAGTTATGATGAACCTGTGCATTTTGATTATGTGGATCATTATAGTTAAATTGTATCACCTATTTTACATTTGTGGTTATTATTATATTTTTATCCTTATAGTATGAGATATACGACATATTTATCTATTAGATTTTGATTATTTTACTACATTGACAAGCATCTTACATCAGCTTAGTACTGTTATAGCATACTCTAGTGGTTATATTGGGTACCGGGGCATAGAGCGATTATTGCACATTTGGCATATGTGTGCCAACTAGGATTCTAGCTAGGCCAAGTGATTTAGATGACACCGACTGGCGGTCCGTAATTTGACATGGCTTGATGAGGGGCATGCAGCATGAGATTAGGGAGTGGTTGTGCTTTGACACTTAGCTAGGGTAACGGCAATGGACCTAAAGTGGTTACTGAATTATGATGCTTTCATAGATGAACAATGTCCAATGTGTCAGTCTTTTCAAAGGAACAGTGCATGTGAAGCTTCCTTTTGCAGAGGCAGTCGGGTGTTTATGGCCAAAATCTGTTGACTCAAACAAGAGGGCTTTAGTTTATGTGAACGATCGAGGAAGAAGGTGGATGTGGGGATTGCAAGAGAGTGGTTTATTGGCTGGGCTGCTTGACTGCTGAGACTCACACTACGTGTTGGGCCACTATCTATTGTTGTCATCCTTTGGTATCCACAATAGTTTTTTCTTGATTGGCGTAAGCACTGATGTCGGGCAGCCACTTTGATGGGAGAGAATGCTACTCGAGTCAGTTGTTAGCTTTGTGGCATGGGTGAGCAATGAGACTAGCTTCAAGAAACACACGAGCGAAGGTGTGAGCTTAAGCGTAGGCTAGGGTGGAGGCGACTTGAATCAAAGTGGACCGGTTGGACAATGATGTCGGTCTATTTTATCCTTACGAGAAAACCGAGCAACACACTATACCAAGGTCGAGTGCCAAAGCAGAAGACAAAAATGTTACTAATGCCATAACTGAAATCTAGTGGCTTAAGTATCTTATCATAGATAAAAGTTCAAACAATTAATGTGCTTATATTATAGTGTGATAATCTTAACATGGTATTACTTGCGGCTAATCCAATTTTGCACTACGTAACTATACATATTAACTCAATCTATATTTTCTGAGAGAGGCTGATGAAATGAATCGAATAAATATAAATCATGCACCTTTTATATATTAGAGAGCTGATAATATCCTTACAAAGCTACTGTCATTCATATAGTTTGTGATATTACCGAAGAATAAGAAAAAACAACCAAGCGAATCAAGTAAAGAATTAAATTAAGAAGACGAGAAGACATCAGTTTGAGGGAAAAAATAAATGTATAAGTAGTAATTATAAACCGTTGTTAGTAAAAGATGGGTATTTCTGTAAATGTTGCAATGCATGTATAAGCTTGCATAAGGCTGTGTGTATATATCAGTAAGGATCGGCTACACCTCATTTATGTTACACCTCTAACACCCTTGATTCCGCCCATAAGTTCTGATTTAAATAATTATATTTTTTCTCTTGTCGCTAAACTCTATTATTCGATTCGGAACGTGTGCTAGAAATCAGGGTGAATTGAGATGTAGTTGATCTTTACTCTACACAAACTCTAATGATGTATCATTCCATTCAATCAATAAACAATTTCTTCAGTTTCATTCCTTTTTACCTTGCTATGTTTCTTTCTAGTAGTGTTTTGATGAACAGATGCAAGTGGAGATTCAACCGTGGCTAACCGTGGACTGATGACGGTGACACTTGAAGCAGATTTTAGCCGCAATCAACATCAAGTCGCCATTAAATTGCCATAAACCCCAAAATTTCAAGTAAAAGCTCAAATATCTTGAGTTAATTTTGGGTTTGGGTACAAGAAATTAGGTTTTTTTTAGAGTATCTCAAATGTGAATGGAAGAGATGAAGACTATTGATGATAGTTTGCAAATTTACATTCAAATCCCTGAGTTTTTTAATGATTTTTTGTGATAATTTTGCAGTTTACACCACTTTATATGTGTGTGTGTATGTATATATGTATGTGTATGTACACATACATACATACAAATATATACATATACATATACATATATATATATAAAATAAAAAATTGCATATTGATCTATAAATTATCTCCACCAATAACCAACGGTCCGACCGCTTGAGCCATCAAAGCCTCTGACCTTAGAGTACCACAGCTTGATTGTTATGCTTTCTAGCTTGATGCATGTGAAAGTTCATGTTAAAAAATTTCTGTATTATGTGTCTTATAATCACCTCATTCTCTCCTTTAATTTTAATCAATTCAAAATACAATTAATATTACATAAAATTCAGAAGATTTGGCGGCATCTAAAAAGTTATACCGTACAAGAACATTGTAAATTTGAAATGTTTTTACACGGTGCAAAAACTAAAACAACTTGGATCTATAAATTTAAACAGTGAAGTAGCTTAGAGACAACATTTTTCTCCGTGACGCCGTTGGATATATATGCACCCTAATAACCATAATACGCATGAAATACCGTTAAAACTAACCTGAAATACTACGCAAAAGATGATCATGTCATAATAATCATTCTACAATCTTAAACCCAGAAGAAACTTCAGGCACAACACTACCCGGATATACTGCATTTTTCTTCATACTCTCCTTCTTTGACCACCTCTTGAACTTGGCAGCCTTGCCCAAAACCTCTACCTCTTCAATCACAAGATCCAACCTCGCCACCATCTCGACTAACAAAGACGCAAACGCTGCCAAAGGTAACGCATCAGAAAACTCCAGTGTATTGATCACAACCATGCTCAGCTGTGGCCTCAACTTCCTCTGATCAGTGAACTCTGCATTATTCGTACTTGGATCTTCTACTCTCCTGCTTTTCAAGTTCAGCAATGCAGCAGGCTTCTCAGGCTGCCCAAGTTGTGGCCCAAGAAACAACCGAGGCTGTGATTTAATGGCAGCGTTGAGGTCTTGTAGGGCCTCGTGAAGGTGGCTTGAAAGTACATTGGGAGGGCATCTTCTATGACGTTTTATTCCATTGGCAAGTTGGTTAAGTACCTTTGATACTTCGTTTGATAGTCTAATGCATGGGTCCTTAAATTGGTATCTTAGAGCTTGCGGCGCCTAATTAAAATAAGGTCAGTTTATTCACATGATAGCTAATCTAATTAAAACATCGAGATAAAACATGTAATATATCAGTTAATCTAGTCAAAAAATTGGGAGAAAACATGCAATGTCAACTAATCTTGTCAAACATAGATTATATGATGTGATGTGTGGTTAAAGTAGAAGAAGTGTATAATTATGTGGATGTTACAAAAGGTGCATTTTCAAAAATTTGAAATAACATCCTATGATTTATCAAAGTATGATAAATGCATACTCCCTTAAAAATTGTAAAAAGTTAAGAATGCAAACTTAGTTCTCTGGATGGTAAAAAATATACTCAGTTATAACTTTTTTTTGTAGTATAAATTTGCAAAGTTTTATGAAGAATTCTGACTATTAGGTCAAAGTAGTAGAAATTTATGGACATTTGATACCTGAATAGCAGATTCCAAACAGCCATGTAATGCAGCAGCAGTATAAGCAAAATGCCTTAGTGTTGTGCCGAGTTGTACATACTGTTGCCATGGATACTGCCGTCTAGAATGCCTTGGCTCCCAGCTTGCAAACAGTGCCTGAATCAAATTACATGATATATTATTGTACAGTATTGGTTGCATTCAAGAAGCAGAAATGAAATACACACCTGAGACTCATCGCTTGATTTAGAATCTAGTACAGCTTTGTATTTCTTGTATATAAGGAATCTCGATGACTTCTCCTCCTCGTTGATTTCCACAAAGTAATCATTCACGCAAGCTGCAAATCTTGACATGTAACATAAACTCAAATAACAAGTATTATATTACTTACTTCGCAAATAACAAGATGTTTGTATTTTACCTTCGATAGACTTGGCTAATGCTTCAAATTTATCGACTATTGATTTCTCAAGATCTTGCCCTGACCAATTAGGCAGAATAAGGATGCACATGCACAAACATATAGCAGACCCAAGCGCTATTGTGAAAGATCTATCGCGTGCCATCTTGAAAATATTATCCACGTTGTAAGTAGATATTGTGATGAGATTGAACGTTAGTAGAAAAATTATCACGCCGTAGTCGTAGTTCTTTTTAATGTATGGGAGGAATCTCACTAATGTAGCACCAAATCCTAGCACAATTCAACAAGATAATAACTAGTTCATCTATTCATATTTATTATTCATACAGCAGAAGTGAAGAAACTACTTTACCCACTACAAAAACCGAAATGCCGATGATAGCTATCTTGCAAACATGACCAGTTTTCTTTGCGAGTAATTCAACTAACAAAGCTAAAATGCCAGCTATCACAGTTCCAAGTCCTCTATTAAGACCTTTGTACAGAGTAGCACCTACATATAGATATTACATATAAATATTTTTGATAATGAAAACAATGGGGACATTAAGAATGTGAAATGAAAGTATATAGAAAATATGAGACTTACCTACGGTGAATTCTAGGACTAGCGTTACGGTCATAATGGCCCACATTGCATTTGATCCGAACTCATTGTATAAGGGTCCCAAAAGATAGAGCAAGGATACTAAGGTCAAAGCGGATCCCATTTTTACAGCATGAATTACTCTTCTTGGGTCTTCTTTTCCCAAATTCCAGAATGCGTTCCATATATCATGTGGCATGTTTTTAATTTTCTCCATGTGTTTTTGTATATTTGCACATTTTGGATTTTTCTTAGGCTCGAGTAAATTCATGACTTTGGCCAGCTACCTAACTGACATTAATGTGGGTAAAAAAATTTCATTATGAATGGATTTAAAATGCAATTGAAAAGATATATACAAGCCTTGACAATTGAATGTAACAAAGAAGCAATTAACTCAAGATCGTTACCCAAGAAGATTAATTCGATCTAAACTGAATGAGAAATATGATATGGGAGACAGAATCATACCTTATTGAGGAATAAAATGCATTTGAGATTGCTAGAAATGCTAGGTTAGGAATTGATAAGAAAATTATAAAGAAGAAGAAGAAGATTGAAAATGACCGGGCGAATATAGCGGAAACTAGTGAAAGGTCTTGTTTAAGAAACGTAACGTCTGTAAATTTAATTTTAAAACTCAGAATTCTATACTGCTCGTTTCATAATTTCATATAATTCGATACTAATTAGTAATTACTGAATAGAGTTAAAGTTATACAGTTGGAACAGCTGAAAGATCTATTAACTTGAAAGCTCATATGTTATTATTTAATGTTTCATAGGATGATTTTGACTTGAATTTTAACTTTTAATTATATTATTATATTAACATGAGTAATCTAGTTTGCAATGTTATTATTTATTCAAAATAATTGTAAGATAATTTATCATCAATTTAAAAACATTTATTCAACTATAAATTAATAATAAACTAAGTTTATTAATGGTGTATATAGTTATATATGATAGAGTTAGAGGTATGCACTAAGGGCAATTATGTAATTCGTTATATATATCTAGCTCGTTGGCTAAAGGACGGTGTTTTCTTTCTATTATATACTTGATATTAAGTGATATATTAATTACTTAATTTGGTTAAAAGTATGTTTAATAGAATATCCATAAATGATATATTATGTGATAGTAGTTACAAAGTGTTGTAATCATGAGTAATTTATCACAATGAAAAAAATATCGTTTTAAATGTTCCTATTCAAGATGCATCGAGATTGGATATCAATGTATCCGTTGAGACTTGAGTGTGTAACGCTCTCCAAATGTTGGGCAGTGCATTACTCATGACTACAGAGGGCGCGGAGGGGTTATGTACTGATAGTTATTGAATAGCTGTGAAACGACCAACTCAATAGTTTTATGTTGGTTAATATAACTAAGCTCAAATAGAAAATATCAATGTAACTGATTTACACAGATCTCTCGACTTAAGAATACTTTGGATCTTCGATATGAATGCTTCGCTTTGATTATAGTAAAATCATGGCACACATCCATCGAGTGACTATAATTAGGTCGAGTGGAAGTATTGGAAGTGAAACACGATTCAAGAAAGGATTCATCTCTTCAATTATATGGGATTAGTATCATGGTCAACTCAAGTCAACTCAAAGTATTTGCCTAGAGTATTTCGGTTAATAATAATTGTTATTATAGAACCAAGGACTTTGTGTTTGGACTATAGAGTTGAATATGGACTGTATTGGTATTTTGATCATTACCAAATTTCAAAAGTCCAAAGTGATATAATTTGAACGAAGAAAATTAGTGTAAATAAATATCACACCCGGTAATGTTTAATAAAGTGAAATTGCATTTTATCGAAACTAGTAAGTGATAAATTTAGCCCAAATGTCGCACCATCTGCTAAGTGATGAGTGAACAGCCACATTCGAATAGTTTGATGTTAATTGCTAACCAAATTTGCACTTACCGAATCATACAACCGAAATGTGGAATTCTCTTTAGACCATACCGATTTAATTGGTTTATAATTGTTATAAACTAACTAAATTAATTAATATCTATGAAATGTTAATTATAAATTTTGAATATGATTTGAGGAATGAACATTATTAATATATTTATAATTGCTATAAATATATCAATCGATATGTGATAATGATAAACAATTAAATCAGATTTAATTAATAATATTTATTTGGGCTTAAATGGGATATTAGCCCATGATGATAGGTTGATGATTTTAGTTACATTAAGAACTATAGGTGGCGGCTAAAATAGGATACAGGTGTTAGAATTGGATGGCTTAGATTTAGTGAGAATTAGTACGAGATATGATGCATTATTTTCTCTTCCATCCACTATTTAAACACCACAAACCCTAATTAAAAATGGTCTTTTTGCGGATGCTGTCCCTTTCCATTGGTGGTCAATTTCATTCCCTAGGAGCTCAAGTAAATCCAACTCAAAACCAATCAAAAGACAACCATTATTCGATAGTCAAAGGTCTACGGTTCAAGGATTAGTAGTCTGCCGAATCGAAAAGCTTTCAATGGAGAGAGAGTCCATCATTACTAGGTGTGCTTCAAGGCATTATTTTAGGTATTTTTCACTGTATTATATGGTTTATAATTTCTGAATGATATTTTAATATTTATATTTATTGTTATAATATTATTAGTTATGTGACGATTCTTATATGTATTGATGTTATAACATACTAGATTGGTTATATGTATGTATTCATTTAAAAGAATAATTTTTTTAACATATTAATCAGATATGCATAGCCAAATATTTTATTTATAATAATAATTATTTTATTAATTAATATATACATAGTAATATGTCATTTGATTATAATAATATGGTTTATATTTAATCATATCATCATTTCATGCTAGTAATTGGGCATATATTTTATAAATATTTATTTACATTAACTATAATTTTTGGTAGTTGTAAATTATTTTTTATAATTATTTACTATTATTTTATATTTTTTAAATTAATACACTATCTAAATAATTATATACACTGAAACATGTCTCAAAACTTAACTTTTAAATTTTATAAAATTATATTACCATGAAATTAACTCTCCGGTAGAAAATAAGAATTCAAAATTAAATTTTTATATTTCTAAAAATTATTACAATATACGGTCGAAAATAGTTAATTAATAAAAAAAATGACTTTGTGGAAAAAAATTCCAAATAAAAATATTGTGCTAAATTTTCTAAAATTTTAAAATCTGAATACTACGTCTCGAAAATATTTTTACAAATATTTTATTATTTTTTACTAATTAATATAGATATATTTAATATAAAAATAATTTATAATGAATTTTTTGTGCCATGTATACGATCTGGAAGTATTTAAAAATTAAAAATAAATCTTTTTATTTAATTTATTAAGGGGCATTTCACTAGAAGGACAAACTTTGCAGTCCAATTAGTTTCTAGGACACACATCTACAAAAATTAATTTCAAGGCTAAAGTCGGTAGAATAATTACTTTTAAGGACAAAATCGGCAGTCTAATTACTTCTAAGGACATAATTTCATAAGTTTTTAGGCCTTAGAAACTAATTATTTTTCATTTTGTTCTTAAAAATAATTATTTCAGTTGTATGTACTAGAAACTAATTGCACTTGCTAAAGAGGCCCTTATGGCTAATTTTCACATTTTATTAATATATATATATATATATATATATATATACACACACACATGTTATAAGTATGCTTATATATATAATTATTCTGTCTTTGTAATACATACATACATATATGTGTGTGTGTGCGTGTGTGTGTGTTCATAATTAAAAAAAAGGACTTTTATATTATGTGTGTACGTATATATGTATGAATTATTTTAATTTATATTATAATATGCATACACATATATGTATGTATGTATGTATGTATGTATTAATAATTAATATTTTACTTATATATAAGTTTTACACACACGTGCACACACACAGATATATATATATATATATATATATATAATATTTATATAAATAACAAATTTACATACATACATATATTGGGACAACATACAAAACATATCAGATGAGCTAACATGTCCGTTGCGATGTAAATTCCAACATCTATATACCAGCATGTTATACTTTACACGGGTTATTATGTTACACATGCACACACATACATATATGTATATGATACATATGCGTACCTATATAAACCTAGAAAAATAAAACTGTATATAATTTATAATTTAAATAAAATATGAGATTTTATTTAAATAAAATTTAAAAATATTCTAAATAATTTAGACTTCATAGACCCAATATAGATCTAATAAGGGAATTTATTTTGAAATTCATCGATAACTTATGTTGTGGCTGGCCTAGTTCAACCAATGGTAACAGAGCCCCAATACCCTATGAGGTCTAAATCAGTCATGTTACAGTTAACGATGAAGCTCACTGTCCAAAAGTTGTCCCTAATAGAAAATGCCCAAATTTCAATAGGGCCTTGGGCTAATTTTCAAAATTGTTTTGAAATTAAAAATAAAAGTTTTAAATTTAAAAGTTAGATTTAAAATAAAAAAAAGTATTATAACTGTTATAAAGTAAATTTTCAAATTATTTTGAAAATTGAAAATATAAGATTTTTAAATTTTAAAAGTCAAATTTAAAATAAAATATATACATAATATAAATGTTATAATATACTAAAATTTTCCAAAATGATTGAAAATTAATATAAATTCATTTCAAAATTTATAAAATTTATTAATATGTTTAACAAAATATATTAATTAAATAAATTAGTTAATTAATTAATAAATAAATACATGTATTGTATACTATGATATATGTTATGTGGTTTTAAAATGTTAAATCAACATATGTATACATGTATGTATACAAATGAATTTCGTAATTAATATAAAATTTAATTAACACTGTATAGTTAAATAAATTAATTAAAGGTTAATTAATTAAATAATACACATATTTTTGATATATGTGTTATACTATAAAGGTAATAATGTATAATAATTATTCAATATAAATGATATATTAAATTGATATGAAGTTAATTAAAATGTTAATTAATTAAATAAGAATTTATTGATATAATATTATACGTAAGACTATTATATAAGTAATATGGAATATTAAAGTTATATAATGTTGCCACAATAATTCTAATCAAAGAGGTTCAAGTTTCGTGACTTCGCGTCGGAAATCAACATCGAAGAGACATTGTACGTTATAATCGAAGAGGTAGGATATGCACTTTGACAAAAACAAATAATGCCGGGAGTCACAAAAGACAAAGCAGGCAAAGGAGTCAATTGCAATTCATTTTGGAAACCTTTAATAAGTATCGAAGCAACCAATCCACATGGAAAGGTTGGAAAGATTATTGACATCGCTCATATTGGAAGGATTCTCGCTTTGCTCAAGTCATCATTGCACTTGTTGAGCACTACGTGTTGGTCTATGAAGATGTCAAAGGAGGACAATGCTACCCTAATATCTGACAGTGAGCACATCACACACCATTCTCATGCAAACGCATCGAAGACATTACGAAAAGCAGTATCAATGAAGTTCATCATCCCACAAAGTCGTCGATACCATACTCAATTGACTTTGAGGTTATCATCTCGTCGTCTTCAAAGGATAGGTTGGAAGGGTGGTGTGGATTACTTTTTATATCGATGTTGGAGTCAACCCCAAAGAGCCTAATGCTAGACCTTGTCGAAGTCAGTACCGCCGAAGGTATGCCAATAAAGAAGTTAATACATGTAAAAGGTGTTCCCACATAACATTGTCTAATGATGACTCTGCCCCTCACTAATGTTAGTGCCGCTTTTTACTAGTGTTGATCAACAAAGAAGCTGGAACTAAGTGTCATCGAAGTCAACCCTATTGAAGAAGCTTAAAAGGCAGAGTGGTGGCCACTCACCATTATAAATACGACCCTAGGGGCCTTGATTTGGAGGCCGAATTTTCTCTTCTCTCATTTCTTACTTTTCAAATTTGTAAACACTAAATCAATTTAGGGATTTTAGAGCATATTGTAATTTTGAAACCTTGCAAAAATAGGATTTTGAACATTGAACAAGGACAGAGAATATTTGATTCAACTTGAACTTGTGATTTGTGCAGTTACTTGACTTCGAACTTATACTTACCTTGCATATGTGACTTCGAGCTTATATTCCCCTTGCATATGTGACATCGAACTATTCATATGACTATGACTATAAAGACAACATCATGAAATGCTATGAGAAACCTCTTCGAATTGATGGCTTCAATGGGCTCCCTTAAAACTTCTCACTAATTAGACTAATTTCCTAATCACTTTTAGGGTTAACGAATTCATACGTTATCATATAATAATAAAACTTATATAATATGAATGTATAAATTAAAGGTGGAAAATTAAGAAACCCTAAATAGACTTAAGAAACAAATGCATATGTAAATGTACATATACCGCCATTTTTGATATGTCCGACACTTGAATCATAAGGGTATTTCATAAGAAATACATTACTCCATAAGTCGATATCACTTGATATAATATATTGAAGATTATGAATCTTTAATATAAAGTTGTCCTCTATCACTTATATACTAATAGATCACTTGCATACTTTTTAGTTATTAAGCTTTCCTCAAGCTAGGGATGTTTGTCTAATACTATTAGTATATTGAATAGACGAGGTAAGGTAATTACACATATTTATTGAGCTTTCCTCAAGGTACGTGCATTATACTTTGGCCTTCTTAAAATGATAGATCCGAGTGAATAGTCCTTCTTTATTTGTTGAGCTTTCCTCAAAGTAAAGACGAGATTAGGACAAGCAATCACAGGTTTGGAATTGTATGTGACACAACCAATATGGACTTATCCATCATATGTGGGCCTGTGATTGGTTGAGCATTCCTCAAGCTTAAAATCCCAAGGCATATGAGTTCTAACATTCACTGATGAAGTCAAAAGATTTCTATGTTTTGCTTAAGGTCTGGTATAACTTAAAAGACTAGTGGGCCCCTTAATAGAAAAATGAAATGATGATCTTTAACCTTTCTAATATTGTAAGAACGTATGCTATATAATGTTATAATAATCTATAACGATAAATTTGTGCAATTTAATATAATTGATAAAACATTTATCAATTAAGATATACAAATAAACTGAATTGAAAATGGGAAAATAGAAATATAAAATGTAACACCCCTAATTTCTAATAACATTATTCAGGAAATTTAATTAGATAAATTAAATAGAGTAAAGTAATGATAAGGGGAATGAGATTTGAAAATAAACTAGTGGTCGTGCTTGATTAAAATGAATGGGCTTAAAAATGGCCAAATGTAATTAAATAAACCCAAGGGTATTAGGGTAAATAGTCGCCCCATGTTTACCACCCTTATACTTACGTTACATGTCATACATGTTCATTTTATTACCACTAAAACAAACGGAAGAAAGAAGACAAAGCCAACCATTAGGAGGAAGAAAAGAGACAAGAAATTCAAGTTTTAAGCTTAGATCAAGCTAAGGGAATCAATCTCAACAATTCTTCAATTTCCTTATCCAAACTTAAGTAATTAATAATCAAAACATCTCTATTTTGGTTTATCTATGGTCATTAATTTTTGGATTTAAGATTAAATCTAATATGATGATTTTTTGATGATATGCTTGATTTTATGAAGGTTAGAGTAAAACAAGTTTGTTTGAATTAGATTTGTAGGATCGATTTCACTCTAGAGGGGGGTGAATAAGATGATACTATTAATTATAAAAATTTAATATGGAAGTTTATAAAATATTTTCATCACAGATATATCATAGTAATAGCAACATAGATAATAGCAGAATAATAAATGCAGAAATAGAACAACACAGAATTTACCCAGCTTCGGCAAAACTCTGCCTACGTACTGCCCCCAAGGTTTCTAATAGAAATTAAGTAGTTAGATGCTTATACACGTGAACTCGCGTCACCCGCTATCGACTAACCTAACTCTACGCTCAAAACTCTGCCACAACTCAGCCACTGAGTTGCGAATTCTCGAACTACACCATCGTAGTTCGTTCCTTAGTCACACGACTAGAAATTACAAAATTATAAAAGAGAAATACAAAATCTAAAAGCAATTAAAAAAAATTAAAAACAAAGCCCATACTAAAAGCCTAAAATTATGAAACTGGCCCAAATAAACTAAGTGGTAAAAACAGTCCCTTTTCTTTTATTCCTTTGACCGGTGTCTTTCTTTGTGAAAAATGTCGGCTTCTTGATCGTTCGTTCCTCTTCAACAAAAATTAGGGCTTTTGAGATAATCGAATTCGCCGTCTGATTGTAAGTCGATTACAATTGTTGTTTCTCTGACTTACTTCAGTAATCGACTGCTTCTTCAATTCGAACACGGCTCCTACGATTTGATCGAGTTCGACTTTGACTTCGGTATGTAATTTATGCCTTTTTCTTTGCTTGTTAGTTTTGTCGAACTCAATCTTGATTCGAGTTGAATGATTATTCTTTATTGCTTGAACTCGAATGGTTTTAAGCCGAAGATGATTATGGGTTTATATAGGGTTTATTTTCCTAAATTTCGTTCGTATATTTTATACGAATTCGTCTGATAATTTTGTGCTCGGCCATCCGATTTAAGTTGAATGACGGTGATTAATCTTGACCGGTTCAATTCGTATATTTTGATTGCTTGGTTATCACGGATTTCACTTTGCGTGATGACCCAGAATTTCTAGATATTTGAAATTGAAATATTTAATTGATTTTAAATATTTGAAAAGTTAGTTTAATTTGAATTTCAAATATCACTGTTATTTGGGTAATTAAAATTTTGAATTTAATAAGTGGAAGTTGGGTAAAATATTGAATCTTCAGTTTTATACTTGGTAAAAAAATATTTCAAAGGTTTGAAAATTTTATAATTATAAACTGGAGGTAATAGAAGTTTTAAATTAAATTTGAGAGTATTCTGTTTAGTTTTTAAATTGATATTTAAAAATAGCCTTCCGAGGCACAGCCTCAGATTTCGACAAAACCAGTTCCATTGGATCCGTAATATTGTATTATTATCGGATTTCAATTTTCGTAGCATTTAGAGTTATCGTAAGATCGTACGGTAGATAAACATGCTGAATTTATATCGAAAATTTATTTTAATAATTGGGTTTAAAAAGCTATATTCTTCGTACGATCGAGTTTGGACTCGAAACCTTTTCCATTGCATTCGGAAACAGGGGTTTAACATTATAAACGCCTAGCGGTACTCCTCGAATGGAGATCGAGATTTTGAGTTGCTGAAATCGAAATGATTTAAAATTTGAAATTAAGTTTTAATATAAATAATATAATCGAGTTAGTGTAGCAGGCTTAGCCACGTTGTGAATTTTAAAACACGTGTTTTCTTCATGAGAAACGCATCAAAAAATAAAAGAAATCGATCGATCAGGTCCATTACTGTGCATCCTCTTCTTCACCCCCTTTTCTCTTCGGTTCGAAGATGATAAAAAATATGAACTGCTGCTAAAATTCTTTATGGCCGAGCATTTTTATCGAATCGGTCCTCTCCCTCCTCCTCAATTGGCCTCGAATTACTTGCGCACGTTGCTATCTCGCCTCGTCCTCTCACTGCTTGTCCTTTACCTTGCCACTTGCTGCCTGCGCTCGTCAAATTCACCACCTCTATTTGCTATTTTCGCTTTCACTGTCTTGCCCTAATTCCCCCGTAATGCCTGACTAGAAGAAAATCAGCTCACCAAATTCAATAATAAAATCAGTAAGGAATCCAAAGAAGAAGAAAAAACTCCTCCCTGACGTTGTTGAATCCAATTCCAATTTCGAAGTATCCAAACAGGAACTGGGCTTCGATTTTAACTTTGACTCTCACGACTCATTTGATGCTGATCAAGATACAAACGATTTCCTCAAAGGAAGTGTGCAGAGAAAGGGGAGGAGATTTAAGCAATCTGGAAACGAAGTCTAGATTGATTGACGAAGAAAAGAAAGAGAGGAAGAGGAAGTTGAAGATGAGTTGGTGGTCAATGTAAAAGATGAGAATGATGAGTTCAGATTGTCTACGCAAGAGGAAATCGTGGAGGAGGCAACTCGACATGAGGATTCGTCGATCTTTTTTTGTAGAGCGGTTTCGTAGGTGGTCGTCAGTGATGTGATGAGTTATTCCTCATGTATATTTTCGCGTGTTGATTGCAAATTCATATTTTGGTTAATTCTGGCTTTGGGTTGTAAATACAGATAGAGGAAACAGAAAAGAAAATATATATAGCTCAGTTTTGATTTAACAGTAAAGATAAGTTTCATTTAAAAAAAATATAATATATATAATGTATTTTGGAAATTAACTTATTTAATTAACTTATTTAATTATTTTAGTTGCTAAAATATTTTATTAAAAGGGAAGTTAGTTTAAAATCAAATTTGTTAGTATATTAAATTTATTAAAAGGAAATTAATCTATTTGATTATTTCGAATATTAATAAATTGTATAAATATTTATACAAGGTCGAAAAACCGTGAAACCAAGGCAAAGTTGGAGTGGACTGCAAACCGAAATAAAGGTGAGTTAACCTCACTCATCTGGATTAAAATTTAATTTTAAATAATTAAATTTAAATTTTGGGTTGAATGATTGAATTGATTGGATGTGGTATATTATATATAGTATTATATATATTGGAGTGATCTATTTTCCGCATTATATAGCGGATGAGACCCTATGCACCACATAATAGCAGATGAGATAATATAACCCCATATACCGTGATATTCCACCTCGAAGTGGAATTGGTATTCCATATTGTGCAAACATCTATGGATGTAAGGAAACAGGTTGGAGGGATCCAACTAGATTCCTCAAAATTATTTAGATTGTTTTAATATACTGTGATATGGTTTATATGATAATCTGTGATAGATTATAATTGGTAGATTACAAATATTGGATGCTATGGTTTGATTGAATATATTTGAGTATACTGAGTTATCAAAAATATATATAAATTGGATTTTCGAAGGAAAATAAAGGGAGAATTTTTAAGTAAATAATTATAGATGTTTAGATAAATAAATTGGAAAAGGATAGAAGTGGATTTTTAAATTTTAGTAACTAAATTCCGAGTATGGGAAGTAGATTTTAAATAAAGAAGAATAAATGAATTTTTAGACTTAATGATTATTTATAGGAATAAAGAAATTATTTTCAAATTAAGGTCTAAATTTAGAAAAAGATAAAGAAGAAATTTGGGAAAAGTATGAAATTTGTATTTCAGTTTAAATAAGGTTTTGAATCATAGTAAAGAAATTAAATCTGAAATTAATGAGTTTTGAAGAAAAAAATTGGATAGTAAAGAAATTTATTTTTAAATGGAGTTAATTTTGAAAATCAATTTGGAAATTGATTTAGTATTTGAAACTATGTTTGAAAGAAGGGTGAGACTATGGAATTTATAAACTGGGTTTATAAAGTAAAGACAAGATATCAATGGATATTTGAAAATATAAATTCGCGATAGGAATTTATAAAGGAATGGATAATTGTTTTAAAAATAAACAGTGGTTTATTTTTAAAGGCTTGGAAATGGGATGTGTATTTCCCTGGAAAGCCAGTATATTTTAAATGAGACTTTTTATGTATAAGTTAAAGGCTTTAAAATTTTGTTTTAAAGAAATGTTTTTTATAAATTTTAAAGTAAATATTTTCAAATTTATTTTAGTAGTATTTATTTAAAGGTTAATTGGTATTATATTTTAAAAAGATAATTATTAATATTTATATTTTATAAAATAGTTTTATTTTAAAAATAGTTTGGTTAAAATTTTATAGAATTTCGTAATTCTTATTTTAAAAATTTAGGTTGGATTAACTTTTATGTTAAAAATTAGTTTTTATATTTTATAAAGTAGTTTTATTTTAAATATTTTTAAAATTATATATTTTTGAATGAAGTGTTTAAGTAGTTTTAATTTAAATATTTTAAAGTATGTATTAGAATAAAATATTTAAAATTATTTTTAAAATCTTAAGTATTTAGGACTTGGCGGTTTCAGTGGAAATAAAACAGTTGGGTGGAAATTTATTTCCATGAGAGGGAGAAAAGTGATTAGAAAACTATTTTCAAAGGATTGAAATGCAGGAAAATATCTTGCGAAGATATTTAAAAATAAATAATTTGGGAGAAATTATTATGGGTTGATGATTGTTTGTGAATGTTATTTGATAGTTAAATAACCGACTGCCAATATTGGCCAATGCGCTGATCGTTTCGAAGAGACCGGGATCGGGATTAATTTCTCGAAAACCACTTTGATCCGGTTTGAACGTTTTCGTGAGGAAGACAAGAACTTGGAGTCAAAGATGGAGTAGTGAAGTGCAAGGGCTAATCGCTACTAATCCTGAGGGTGATTCCGAAATGGATGTAGTAGGAGTAGTGTCTTCGGTTCCGTTCGAACCTGGAACGGACTTATATTGACGAATGCTTTCAAAACATCTTCAGGAGGACGATGAGCATTATAAGTGAATGTGTGCTAAAAAGGTAACGCATAGCCTCGAGCCTCATCAACCGGAAATGGCTAAAACAGGGGAGGTGCACACAAGGCTAAGTGGCTAGCAACCAATTAGGGTAAGGACACCCCTGTCTAGATGTCCCTTTATATATTCGGCTGTGTGGCGGTTGCTGATCCCAACCGTGGCGTGAACTTATTCGGACTATCCAGTAAGGGGTATCTCCGGTGTTGTGAAGAAGGGGATCAGGGCAGATCCTGGGTACAGTGATCTACACCACGTACTGTGACGGGTGGTACGCAGTAGCCCTACCATTGATGGAAATCCATTTTCCCTACGTGCCTTTACAGTTTTGATTGTAGAACCCACTTTATGGCTAGTAGCTGGAATTTAATAATGTAACAATTTCGGCTACTTGAATAAATATTTGTACATAGGCACTACTATAATATGAGAGGATTTTATAAGAAGTGTTTTGGTTATCGTAAGGTGAAAACTCAGCATGTTTATTTGTGGCGAGGTCTTACGAGATACCTTTGATTTCAATGTATTTTGAAACTTTAATAATCCAATTGAGTGTATTTTCTCACACTGGTTTTCCAGATCGGGTGTTATTTAACTATAATGCTCTGGTCATATCGAGTATTATAGAGTACAGATTCTGGATGGACTGCTGTGGAGCTCAGGAGACGGGCTGGATGATAAGGCATATTGCCGTAGATGTATATCCGATGTACCATAAGCTGTGTATTCAGTTTTGGAAGGACGAGATATTATAACCGTCCTGAATTGTGATGTTGATTGCAATGTACTTTGATGATTAGTCCTGAATAATGTATAAACAGATATAATTCTTTTTGTTTAAAGATTAGTCATTTATCTATTATATTTTGTTCTGCTGCGTTTGTAAGATTCTGATATTGTTTTCTCTTCCTTCTTCTACCTCCTTCTTCTTTAGCCTAATGGTTCGATTTTCCGGCATTCGACTGTTCGGCATTTAATACAGTGGCCATATAAATGTCAATTTTTGGGCATCGAAAAATCGGATCGTTACATTTTTGTATCAGAGCAGAAGGTTAAGCGAGAACAGCGGCTCTGGTAGGAATACTTATTTGAATAGAGTCCGTAGTACTCTAGATTGAGTTTGAGCGTATTAATAGTATGTGCGCTTCTTTGTTAGTGAATATAAATTTTTTTATATTGCGTTGACTTATCGGTTAAGTGTTTATGAATTCTGGTCGATATGTGGGACGCCATGTCAGGGGTTTCTAAACTCTTAAACAAGATAAACCAACACAGTATTGTTTAAAAATAGGGTAAATGAAATAATTTTACCCAAATTATTTTTGTATATAAAGAAATAATTTTTTGGAAATTATAATAGTTATATATGGTTGCCTGATTGTTAGGAAGTGATAATACTAAATTATCATCATTTAAGTGTGAAATTGAATAAGAATTTAAGATAATAATCAAAGGTTAAGGAAATAAATTCATTAATAGAATGGAAATTGAAATGTAAATTATGAATGTGATTTATAATTGAAATTGAGATAAAAATTCCAGAGTAATGTTTGAATATGAATTGGATGGATTTGGAATTTGGAATTTTGGAAGAAAAAAATTAAATTCCTTTGGGTTTGGAAATGGTTTCCAAAAGATTTGAAGAAATAGTGGTGATAGTATTTGAGATATATTTTGAATTGGATTTGAAATCTTGTGAGATTTTGAATTTAAAAATGTTTGAAGGGGTTTTAAAGAGATAAAAGCATTGAACTCTTTCGGTCGCTGGAAAATAACTTTGGTGATGACTACGGCATCATCGATGTTCATTTTTGAGTTTCCAGGGGAGGAATTGCTATCAAATTGTTTTAAATTGGAGTTTTTTTCAAAACTGGGTTTGGTTTTGAAATTCAAAGGATAATTTGAAAATGCAAAAAGAATAGTTTATTTGGATATATATGTTTTCAAATTTGATTTTGAATGGTTTAAACTATGGAGTCGGTTTAAATATGTTCGAATGTTTAAGCAATTGCTTAAAACTCTGGGTGCTTATTGTAAATGTTATGGAAATATAAATGGGTTTGATAACTAGTAAAATTGAGGTTTACCAGAATACAAAATTTAACTTGAAGTAGAGTTAAATTAAAAGTGTATGAAATAAAATAAGCTAGTAAGGTAAACCAAATAAATAAAGTAAAAAGTTTAGTAAATGGAATGGAAATAAATTGAAAAACTTGTAGAAATTTAAAATTTAAGTTTAATGGGAGTGTAATTAAATAAAAAGTTAAGTTGGAAATAAAATTATGGATAGACAAATGAATTTGCATTTGTAAGTAATTAGAATTGAAAACTAAATATTGGGAATTAATTTGAATTGTGTATAATGGAAGTTAGTCAAGATTTGGCTAAATAAAATAAATGAAATAAAATTAGTGAGTAAACTAATTGATTTAAGCAGGTAAGAAAATGATTTGGAATGAGATTTGATTTGAATCTTGTTGTATAAAATGAAGTATTAAATTTGTTTGGGAATAAATTGGTGGAAGGAAGGAAAATTTAATTCAAGTGGAATTGAAAATGGAAATTTGAATAAAAGAATTGAGATGTGGAAATTTATTTGGTTATAACTGAATGAAATTGAGAATTGAATATTAAAATTTAAAATTTAATTGTGTAGTGTGAAGTTGTAGAACTAGTTCTAAGTGAACTAAAATTTTAAAAGTTTGGAAATAAGAAATTGTTTGGGATTTGAGATTAATTAGTAAATTGAAGCAAATTGAATCTATTTGGAATTGAAATCCAAATTGATTAAATGTAGATAAAGAGCAAGTGGTAAAGTGAAAGTAATAATGTAAGAAGTATATAAAACAGCTATATTACTTAAGTAGGAATGGTGAAATTCTTAAGTAAATTTGGTATTGGAAATATGCTAAGTTAATATTTGAATGAAGGTAATAAGGGTGTGTGAAGGGATAATTGTGAATAAGTGAATGAAAGTCAAATAAACGTGAATAAAGAAGAATTGATATAGCTAATAATCAATTAAGATAAATACGTAGGATTTACGTATATTATTTTATTCGCATAACTATTTGATCCAGATTCGAGCACAGAATTTCGAGGTAGTTATATCGATCTGAGTTGGGATTTTTCATTTGATTTTCGACGGCGAACCCTGGATATGGATTTTTGATTGATTCTGGAAATTCTCTATCATAGTTTGTGGCTATGCAAGGAGAATGACGGTTTCTTATCAACAAACCGGATCTGAGTCCGCACTTGGAAGTCGGGTGAACGATACTAGTTCGGAAGTGAAATTGTGTGATCGAGTGAGCGATCGAATTTGGTATTGTGCACGGGTGATATATGTGCATCGTACGGATGTGAATGAAATAAATATGAAACTTTTGAAAAGAAATGTATAAAATGATTTTGGGATTCCGTGATTGGATATTATTGCTTAGTAGGATATTCAGGTGTTAATAAGCGAAAGGGAATTGGGATTCTTGTTTTTTGAAGATAAATTGATATTTTCTCGAAAAAGGTATGTATTTAGATTTCTGTATGAAATTTGATGATATTCTTGTCTAGCCACTTGGCGTTTTTGTTTTCTTTTGAGATTGAGGGCTGTAGAGGCATTTTGTAGTTGTACCGAGCTAGCCGCGTAAAGAAGATGCTGGCGAAATTTTCGAAAATTTAGGGAGTTAGAAAATTTTTGAGGAAATTTTGATGATTTAAATTTAAATTTGAATTTGAATTATAATTTGAATGGTTGAGGGAGTAATATTGTTTGAAACATATGGATAGGTTTGGAATGTTAGTAAGGATGATAATGTCTTTATTAAAAAGATAGTTTTGGGTATTGTTATAAACTATTTGGTTTTAGGAAGTTGCTAAAAACTAGTTGTTGGAGAAATAGTGAACGGGTTGTGGACCATTCCTCTTAACTAGTAATTTCGGGGATAAAATTATTTTAAGGGGGAAGGAATGGGATGACTCGGAATTTCTGGATATTTGAAATTGAAATATTTAAATGATTTTAAATATTTGAAAAGTTAGTTTAATTTGAATTTCAAATATCACTGTTATTTGGGGAATTAAATTTTTGAATTTAATAAGTGGAAGTTGGTTAAAATATTGAATCTTCAGTTTTATACTTGGTAAAAAATATTTCAAAGGTTTGGAAAATTTATAATTATAATACTGGAGATAATAGAAGTTTTAAATTAAATTTGAGAGTGTTCTGTTCAGTTTTTAAATTATATCATTTAAATTGATATCTAAAAATGGCCTTCCGAGGCACAGCCTCGAATTGCGACAAAATCGATTCCATTGGATCCGTAATATTGTATTATTATCGGATTTCAATTTTCATAGCATTTGGAGTTGTTGTGAGATCGTACGGCAGATAAACGCGTTGAATTTTTATCAAAAATTTAATTTAATAACTAGGTTCTTATCTTCTCCATATGATCGAGTTTGGACTCGAAACCTTTTCCGTTGCGTTCAGAATAGGGTTTTAACATTATAAATGCCTAGCGACGCGCCTCGATTGGAAATCTAGATTTTGAGTTGCGGAAATCAAAACGATTTAAAATTTGAATTTAAATTTTAATATGGATAATATAATCAAATTACTGTAGCAGGCTTAGACACGTTGTGAATTTTAAAACACGTGTTTTCTTTGTGAGACACACGCAGGTCCATTACTATGCACTCCTCTTCTTCACCCCCTTTTCTCTTCTGTTCGAAGATAATATATATATATATATATATGAATTGTTGCTAAAATTCTTTATGGACGAGCATTTTTATCGAATCGGTCCCCTTCCTCCTCCTCAATTGGCGTCGAATTACTTGCGCATGATGCTACCTCGCCTCATCCTCTCACTGCTTGTCTTTTACCTTGCCGCTTGCTGCCTGCGCTCATCAAATTCACCACCTTTACTTGCTATCTCTGCCTTTGCTGTCTTACCCAAATTCCCCTGTAATGCCTGACTAGAAGAAAATCAGCTCTCCAAATTCAAAAGTAAAACCAGTAAGGAATCCAAAGAAGAAGAAAAACTCTTCCCCGACGTCGTTGAATCCAATTCTGATTCCGAAGTATCCAAACAGGAACTGGGCTCCGATTTTAACTTTGACTCTCACGACTCATTTGATGCTGATCAGGATACATATGATTTCCTCAAAGGAAGTGATGTAGAGGAAGGGGAGGATAGTGGTTCAGATTTGAGCAATCTAGAAGCGAAGTTTAGATTGATTGACGAAGAAAAGAACGCAAGGAAGAGGAAGCTGAAGATGAGAATGATGAGTTTAGATTGTCTATGCACGAGGAAATCGTGGAGCAGGCAATTCGACTTGAGGATTCGTCGATCTGTTTTTGTAGAGCGGTTTTGTGGGTAGTCGTCGGTGATATGGTGAGTTATTCCTCACGTATATTTTCGCATGTTGATTGCAAATTCATATTTTGGTTAAATTCCGGCTTTAGGTTGTAAATACAGATAGAGGAAACAGAAAAGAAAATATATATAACACACTGTAGATTTAATGGTAAAGATAAGTTTCATTTAAAGAATATTAATATAATATATATAATGTATTTTTGGAAATTAATTTATCTAATTAACTTATTTAATTATTTTAGTTGCTAAAATATTTTATTAAAAGGGAAATTAATTTATAATCAAATTTGTTAGTATATCAAATTTATTAAAAGGAAATTGATCTATTCGGTTATTTCGAATATTAATAAATTGTATAAATATTTATACAAGGTCGAAAAACCGTGGAACCAAGGCAAAGTTGGAGTGGACTGTTAATGAAAATAAATGTGAGTTAGCCTCGCTCATCTCGATTAAAATTTAATTTTAAATAGTTAAATTTAATTTTTGGGTTGAATGATTGAATTGATTGGATGTGGTATATTATATATGGTATTATATATATACTGGAGTGATTTATCTCCCGCATTATATAGCAGATGAGACCTTATGCGCTGCAAAATAGCAGGTGAGATAATATAACCCCATATACCGCGACATTCCACCTCAAAGTGGAATTGGTATTCTATATTGTGCTAACATCTGTGGATGTAGGGAAACAGGGTGGAGGGATCCAACTAGATTCCTCAAAATTATTTAGATTGTTTTAATATGCTGTGATATGGTCTATTTCATAATCTGTGATAGATAATGATTGGTAAATTGAAAATATGGGATGCTAGGGTTTAATTGAATATATTTGAGTATACTGCGTTATCAAAAAGATATATAGATTAGATTTTCGAAGGGAAATAAAGGGAGAATTTTTAGGTAAATAATTATAGAGGTTTGGATAAATAAATTGGAAAATAATAAAAATGGATTTTTAAATTTTAATAAATAAATTTCGAGTATGGGAAGTAGATTTTAAATAAAGAAGAATAAATGAATTTTTAGACTTAATGATATTATTTAAAGGAATAAAGAAATTATTTTCAAATTAAGGTTAAAATTTGGAAAAAGATAAAGAAGAAATTTTGGAAAAGTATGAAATTTGTATTTCACTTTAAATAAGATTTTGAATCATAATAAAGAAATTAAATCTAAAATTAATGAGTTTTGAAATAAAATTGGATAAGTAAAGAAATTTATTTTTAAATGGAGTTAATTTTGGAAATCAATTTGGAAATTGATTTAGTATTTGAAATTGTGTTTGAAAGAAGGGTGAGACCATGGGATTTATAAACTGGGTTTATAAAGTGAAATAAGATATCAGTGGATATTTGAAAATATAAATTCACGATGGAAATTTATAAAGGAATTGGCAAATAAATAGTGGTTTATTTCTAAAGGTATGGAAATGGTATGTATATTTTCCTGGAAAGCCAAGTATATTTTAAATAAGACTTTTTATGTATAAGTTATAGGCTTTAAAATTATGTTTTAAAGAAATGTTTTTTTATTTTTAAATGTTTTAAATTTTAAAGTAAATATTTTCAAATTTATTTTAGTAGTAATTATTTAAAGGTTAATTGCGATTATGTTTTAAAAAGATAATTATTAATATTTATATTTTAGAAAATAGTTTTATTTTAAAAATAGTTCGGTTAAATTTTTATAGAATTTCGTAATTCTTATTTTAGAATTTTAGTTTGGCTTAACTTTTATGTTAAGAATTAGTTTTTATATTTTATAAAGTAGTTTTATTTTAAATATTTTTAAAAATATATATTTTTGAATGAAGTGTTTAAGTAATTTTAATTTAAATGTTTTAAAGTATGTTTTAGAATAAAATAATTTAATTATTTCTAAAATCTTAAGTATCTAGGAATTGGCGGTTTCAGTGGAAATAAAACAGTTGGGTGGAAATTTATTTCCACGAGAGAGAGAAAAGTGATTTGAAAACTATTTTCAAAGGATTGAAATGTAGGAAAATATTTTGCAAAGATATTTAAAATAAATAATTTGGAAGAAATTATTATGGCTTGATGATTGTTTGTGAATGTTATTTGATAGTTAAATAACCGACTATCAATATTGGCCAATGCGCTGATCGTTTCGAAGAGTCCGGGATCGGGATTAATTTTTCGAAAATCATTTCGATTCGGTTTGAACGTTTCATGAGGAAGACAAGAACTTAGAGTCGGAGATAGGGTAGTGAAGTGCAAGGGCTAATCGCTACTAATCCTGAGGGTGATTCCGAAATGGATGTAGTAGAAGTAGTGCCTAATGTTCCATTCGAACTCGGAACAGACTTGTATGGACGAATGCATTCAGAACATCGTCAAGAGAACGATGAGCATTTTAAGTGAATGTGTGCTAAAAAGGTAACGCACAGCCTTGAGTCTCATCAACCGGGAATGGTTAAAACAGGGTTGGTGCGCATAAGGCTAAGCGGCTAGCAACCAATTAGGGTAAGGTCACCCCTGTCTAGATGTCCCTTTATATATTCGGCTATGTGGCTGTGGCAAATCTGAATCGCGGGGTGAACTTATTCGGACTATCCAGTAAAGGGTAGCTCCAGTCTTGTGATGCAGGGGATCAGAGTGGATCATCGGTACGGTGATCTAGACCACGTACTGTGATGGGCGGTACCCCAGTAGCTCTTCCATTGATGGAAATCCATTTTCCCTATGTGCCTTTACGGTTTTGATTGTAGAACCCACTTTGTGGCTATTAGCTGGAATTTAATAATGTAACAATTTCGGCTATTTGAATAAGTATTTATATATAGACACTACTATAATATCAGAGGATTTTATAAGAAATTTTTTGGTTATCGTAAAGTAAAAACCCGGCATATTTATTTGTGGCGAGGTTTTACGAGTACCTTTGATTTCAAGGGATTTCGAAACTTTAATAATCCAATTGAGTGTGTTTTCTCACGCTAGTTTTCCAGACTGACTCAGGTGTTATTTAATATAATGCTCGGGTCAGACTGAGTATTATAGAGTACAGATTCTGGATGGACTGTGTGGAGCTCAAGAGACGAGCTAGATGACGAGGCGTATTGCCGTAGACATATATTCCGCTGTACCGTAAGCTGTGTATTCAGTATTGGAAAGGCGAGATATTATAACCATCTAAAATTTTGATGTTGATTGTATTGTACTCTAATGATGTAATGTATAAATAGATATAATTATTTTTGTTTAAAGATTAGTCATTTATCTATTATATTTTGTTCTGTTGCATTTGTGAGATTATGATATTGTTTTCTATTCCTTCTTCTACCTCCTTCTTCTTTAGCCTAATGGTTCGATTTTCCGGCATTCGATTGTTCGGCATTTGATACAGTGTCCGTATAAATGTCGATTTTCGGGTGTCGAAAAATCGAGTCGTTACACTTTGTCTTTCCTGGTCACCACAGTATTAAAAATTGTAACTTTATTTGAAACACAACTTTCGTTTCTGACTTGACGTTGTTTATTTGGCTTTGACTTTGATTGTTCGATCTCCTGCAGTTCTTTACTTTGTTACTCCAAAATTGAGTTCAGCATTTATGTTTGATGATGTAAAAATAACTATCTTTGTTAGACCTGCCTTGACTCTTTGTACATTGAAATCTTCAACATTGCCACGTTTGTGTAGTGAGTTGTTGTCTTGTACATTGTTCTTTGAGTCAGTGCATTGAGTCCTCATTTACTTCGAGAAAGTTTGCATTTCAGTTGCATTATGTCTGATTCAGTCTCGTACTACTTGCTGTTCACTGGTCTATTTGGTTCATGCTCATGTATACTTGATGTGTATTGTGCATTTGTAATTGTATTGAGTACATTTGTGTTGTGTTCATTGTGTAGCCTGGTCAACATGTATATATGCTGCATTGGGGTTTGTCTTTATGTACAGTCTGCTTGAACCTTTCTTGTATTTTCATGCTGTATCATTTCTTGTTTATTTTTCTTTGTGGCATTGTATGAGTCTGGACTTCTGATTTATTGAGGTATAATGCACTTGAATTTGCACGGTGCCTTCGGTTATTGCATTCATGCTTCATGTTGAGGCTGCACTTGCTTTTGTATTTGTTTTCCCTTGACCCTATTCACTACTTGACGTGAAGTCTAGTTGCTTTTCACCATTGACTATTGACATGTGTTCATGTACATTTGAACCATAGCTGCAGTGTCATTGCATTTGATCATATCATACATGTTGCTTGGTTGCATTGTCCACTTCCCGGCGTCATCATGTAGTATGTTGTAGTGTTTTACTTGAATCTTGGTTGCACTATCTATATGAGTTCATTTAGTCTAGGCATTGTTATTTGTGTTGTTGTAGTGTGGGTGTATGTGACTTACTCTATTATTGCTTTGCATATTTGTGATGAGTTGCACTATGGTTCCTCTGACCAGTCTTGTTGACTTTGTTTGCTTACTTCATGTGTACATCGTTGAACTTTTTGGTCGAGGCTTGTTTTAGTTATCTTGACCATTTTCTTGAACTTGCACCTGTGTTGAATCCATCTTAAAGCTAGGGTTTGACCTTGTTCTCGTATCGTGATTTCACTTGGGTTGAACTTGGCTTTTAATTGGGTTTGACCTTGGGCTCACCCGTCCCTGTAATTTTATTAAGTATATATCGGTGTGCATGGCCTTGTGGCATGTACAATGATACACTGTGCATGTCACAAACTGTTTGTATTTGATGAATTCTGAACTAAATGATGACGAACAATCCAAATAACTAGGGCAAATAATATTTTCAGAAATCATTTTATTTTACACTGCAAAAATATTTTATTTTCAATTTTACTGCGTCAATGTATGTTTTTACAGATTACTCAGATGTTGGATTCAATCTGGAATAGAGTTGAAGATAAAACAAGAGTGAATGAGCGATATGTAGTGAGGACAATTATTTAAATTGAAATGTATTGTAATTGAAATTTGTATATATATAGTGAGAGCACAAATTTGTACTATTCAAAATTGTAATAAATATTTGTTTGAGTAAAATATCCGTTTGAATTTGAATTCTATGTTATTTATTTTATTCAGCAAATATTTATTCAATTATGTGAAAATAAAATAGTACATTAACAAATACATTTAAATGAATATATATGTGTTCTTATCATCAAACAAAAATCATATGCTTGCATATTCAACAATCTCCCCCTTTTGATGATAACAAACATATATTTAAGATTTTGAGTTTGTTAAATGTATTTGATCATTCTATTTACTCCCCCTATTTGAATAGTCCCTTTCTACACAAAGCTTCCACTTCATATATGCATGTAAATAAATAAAAACGAACCTAAATGCATATAGCAAATACAAAATAAAATATTAGACCTTTATTTGCCAAAATCTTAACCTTTCTCTCCCCCTTTTGTTCCCAGCAAAAGAGTAATAGTGTTATAAAAATAGAGATAAAGTGATAGGTATTAATATAACATTAAAACTCAATCGAATATAAATATTAAATTTCAATAAAAAATCAAACAAAGATCATAAATACTTTATTTGATGCGTATTCCACTTTAGAATGATATGGATGATGTCATCATATAAAACCATATAGTTGTGTCTATTTGTGGTATATTTATATCAAGAATTTGAATATCTACTAATCATGCATAACCGTTAGGACTTTTAAATGAGATTAGTCGTATTCTTAAATTTTTAATAAAAAATGAATTCAAGTATCTTCTAACCACACATAACCGTGAGGACTTTTAAATGGGATAGAATCAACTTGTCTATTTAATCAATCAATTTTGATATGTGTTCCATACATGCACAACCGTGTGGACTTTTAAATGAGCATGGAAGCACATCATCAAAAATTCCAAGTAATTCATCCATGCATAACCGTGAGGACTTTTAAATGAGCGTGAATACTTTGGATGTTTTTATTCCTTAGAAATATAATAAATTGAAAAACGAATGATTTTCCATTTAAAATACCACATATTGACATATTATATTGGATTTTAAATGAGTGATGGTTGATAGAAACATGATAGAAATAGAAATGGTCATGGAATTTTTTACCAACAAAAAGTTTTTATGACTCTTGTTTAAATTTCTAAAGAAATTTACTAAATATACTATCTCAAATTATAATATAACATCAATATCAACACCCATCACTTTTTCATCACTATTTATCTTTTCGATAATTAGTAGGGGGTCAGATCAGTTAATGTAGTCATTTAAAATCATATCCAAAAATAATTATAGAACCAAATTTTCTCAAAATGACTAATTTGAAACAAGGGCAACAAAAAAATGATTTTCTAGAAGGGGTTTTGTAAAAGAAAAATGTCTACTGTTTGAAAATTATTTCAAGTGAAAAATATGCAGATATTTCTTTGAAAAACGATGCAGCTACTGAATGTCTCAACATGAATCACGTTCCATTAGTGATTTTTTAATCAACTAGATTACCGGTGTAATCTACATCTGAGTTTTCTTTTGACTCAAGATTATCATTAATTGAATGTTATAGACCAGACCGTGAAGCTACAACAATTTCTTTAAAAAAAGTTGCATCATTGAAATTCTTTTGGATTTCAGTTGAAGCAGTGCCAATAAAAAGAAACCGTGAATATAGAGTCAGCCGTAGAATAACCATCATTAATCATTAAATCATCATCAATAGTCCACAAAAATAGTTCAAAGATGATTGGTTAATAATTTTGAATAAGCCGGATTAATCATCAACATTCATTTCTTTATCATATAACCGGCTGAATTAATTCAATTTATGGTGCAGATTATCATATTTAATGATCATTCAAAATAAACCATTACCTTTTTTACCTTTACGATAATTTTTCATTGTTGCCCATTGTGATTCTGCCACCTTAATAATAGGCTAAGGAACATTATTTTGTCGCCCGTTGTGTGTCTGGAACAGTCAAAATCCTGATATCACTCTTGTTGTTCCTTAGCTTGCCACGACACCTACACGATAAAAGATTTTTATGACCTATTTGTTTTATCGGTTCATGATTGTTAGTGGCAAGTGATTTTGAAAAATAATTTTGTGGAGACCCAAAACTAATTATATATGTTCCTTTTGGCACCTAGATTTGTTTGGCTTAAATAGATTTTATATATTTGCCTTTTGGAACCCAAATTGGAATGGTTTTGATATTTTGGCATCTATACCAGCAAATATTGTGATTGTGTCCAATTTTTCTACAGATTGTGCACTTGGATTTTGACTTGATTAATTGCACTACTAGCCCGTTCAGATTGATTATACCCAAGTCCTTGTCTAACAATGTTAATTTGTTTCCCTAATAACATATTTAACGATCTTTCTCCTTTGGAAAATTTTCCAAAAGTTGTAGACAATTGTTGGACTTGTGTTTTAAGTGATTCATTTCAATTTAATAATTGAGTGAACTTTTTAATAGAAATTTCTCTTCTAATATTTTCACTCTCTTTCAAAAACAGAATTTCATTTTCAAGCGATTTAATTTTAATTTCTAATTTTTTAATCTCTTCTTCGAGTGATGGACACTTATCACACTTAGGGATCTTACTTTGATAGTTTTTAACTAATTGATCAAGTTGTTTATTCGATTCTATCAAACTATCTCTTTGTGATTCTATTTTTCCATATTTCTTCCTAAGTCATTAAAACAGCCATTTACTTCGTGGAAATATATAAGAAATTCTGAGCGAGTAAGTTTTGATACCTCGCTTGGCTCATTATCATCGCTATCAATTATATCACCTCGAAGGCACAGATCTGCTTTCTCACTCTTACTGCTAGTACTTTTATTATAATCATCGCTTTTATTCCACATGGCTGCAAAACTTCTCTATTTTGATTTCTTTTCTTCTCCGTGTCGATTTCGAGGACAATTGGGCTTGATGTGTTTTGGTTTTTTACACTTGTGACAGATGATCTCCTGTTCTTCTGGGTTGTCTAGTGCTTTGACTATTTTACTTTACAATTTTTGATTTAGAGCTGGATTTCTGTATTTGCGGTTCCACTTTTTGAACCTCTTCATTAGCAATGCCAGCTCAGTTGCCCCATCAACATCATCCTCATAACTACTGCCTTTTACCAATCCTGTTAAGCACATTTCTGAGTCGATTATGAGGAATTTCTCATCACTGTTGACTTTTGCACCATATATTGCATCAAGAGTATTCCAAATTTCCTATGCATTTTCATAATGAGAGATAAATTAAAAAATTTCTTGATTAATAGAGAATATAGTATATGCATAGCAAGAGCATTAATCAAAGTAATTTTCTCATCTATTATATCACACCCATTTTCAATAATATCCCAACATTTAACATTAACAGATTTTAAATAAAAATCCATTTTTAATTTCCAATTCAAAAAATCCGTTCCATCAAAAATAGAAGGAATAATATTGAACTGACCCTCAGAAAAAGCATTATTAAAAGAAACCATTTTAAAAATTCAAATTTGTAAAACAAAATAGGTCTTTGAAAAATAAATTTTTAAATCAAAAATGGCTATTGTTCCTAGCTTTGATACCACTTGTAGGATTGATTTCAGCCTAAATGAGGGGTGAATATGGTGATACTATTAATTATTAAAATTTAATGTGGAAGTATATAAAATATTTTCAACACAAATATATCAGAATAATAGCAGCACAGATAATAGCGGAATAATAAATGCAGAAATAAAACAACAAAGAATTTACCCAGCTTCGGCAAAACCCTGCCTGCGTGCTGCCCCGAAGGTTTCTACTAGAAATTAAGCAGTCATATGCTTACACATGTAAACTCGCGACACCCACTATCGACAAATCTAACTCAAGCTCAAAACCCTGCCATAACTCAGCCACTGAGTTGCGAATTCTCGAATTACACCATCATAGTTCGTCCCCTAGTCACACGACTAGAAATTACAAAAGTTTAAAAGAGGAATACAAAATCTAAAAGCAATATAAAAACAACTAAAAACAAAGCCCTTAATAAAAGCCTAAAATTTTGAAACCGGCCCAAATAAACTAAGTGGTAAAAACAGTCCCTTTTCTTATTCCTTTGATCGGTGTCTTTCTTCGTGAAAAATGTCGGCTTCTTGATCGTTCGTTCCTCTTCAAAAAAAATTAGGGATTTTGAGATAATTGATGTTGTCTTCTGATTGTAAGTTGATTGCAATTGTTGTTTCTCTGACTTGCTTCAGTAATCGACTGCTTCTTCAATTCGAAAACGTCTCCTTCGATTTGATCGAGTTCGACTTTGACTTGGTATGTAATTTATGCCTTTTTCTTTGCTTGTTAGTTTTGCTTGTTATTTTTGCTTAAACTTAATCTTGATTCGAGTTGAATGATTATTCTTTGTTGCTTGAACTCGAATGGTTTGAAGCCGATGATGATTATGGGTTTATATAAGGTTTATTTCCCTAAATTTCGTTCATATATTTTATACGAATTCGTCTGATAATTTTAAGCTCGGCCATTCGATTTAAGTTGAACGATGGTGATTAATCTTGACCGGTTCAATTCGTATATTTTGATTGCTTGGTTATCCGGCTTTGACTTTGGCCTTCCTCATCACCATGGTATTAAAAATTGTAACTTGATTTGAAACACGGCTTTCGTTTCTGACTTGACATTGTTGATTTGGCTTTGACTTTGATTGTTCGATCTCCTGCAGTTCTTTACTTTGTTACTCCAAAATTGAGTTCGGCATTTATGTTTGATGATGTAAAAGATGTCTAACATAGACCTTCCTTGACCTCTGCATATTGAAATCTTGAACATTGCCACGTTTGCGTAATGAGTTGTTGTCTTGTACATTGTTCTTCGAGTCAGTGCATTGAGTCCTCGTTTACTTCGAGACAGTTTGCATTTCAGTTGCACTATGTCTGGTTCAGTCTTATACTACTTGTTGTTCACTAGTCTATTTGGCTCATGCTCATGTATACTTGATGTGTGTTGTGCATTTGTAGTTGTATTGAGTACATTTGTGTTGTGTTCATTGTGTAACCTGGTCAACATGTATATATGCTGCACTAGGGTTTGTCTTTATGTACAATCTGCTTGAACTTTTCTTGTATTTTCATGCTGTATCATTTCTTGTTTATTTTTCTTTGTGGCATTGTATGAGTCTGGACATCTGATTCATTGAGGTTCGATGCACTTGAATTTTCACACTGCCATTGGTTATTGCATTCATGCTTCATCTTGAGGCTGCACTTGCTTTTGTATTTGTTTTCCCTGGACCCTATTCACTGCTTGACTTGAAGTATGGTTGCCTCACCATTGACTGTTGACACAAGTTCATGTACATTTGAACCATAACTGTAGTGTCATTGCATTTGATCATATCATATATGTTGCTTGGTTGCACAGTCCACTTCATGGCATCATCATGTAGTACGTTGTAGTGTTTTACTTGAATCTTGGTTGCACTATCCACATGAGTTCATTTAGTCCAAGCATTGTTGTTTGTGTTGCTATAGTGTAGGTGAATGTGACTTGCTCCATTGTTTATTTGCATATTTGTGAAGAGTTGCACTATGGTTTCTTTGACTAGTCTTGTTGACTTTGTTTGCTTACTTCATGTGTACATCACTGAACTTTTTGGTCGAGGTTTGTTTTAGTTGTCTTGACCGTTTTCTTGAACTTGAACCTGTGTTGAATCCACCTTAAAGCTTGGGTTTGACCTTATGCCCGTATCGTGATTTCACTTGAGTTGAACCCGTCTTTTAATTGGGTTTGACCTTGTGCTCACATGTCCCTGTAATTTTATCAAGTGTATATCGATGTGCACGGCCTTATAGCATGTACAGTGATACACTGTGCATATCACAAAATGTTCGTGTTTGATGAATTCGGAATTGAATGATGACGAACAACCAAAATAACTGAGGCAAATAATATTTTCAAAAATAATTTATTTTACACGGCAAAATATTTTATTTTTAATTTTACCATGTCAATGTATATTTTTACAGAATACTCAGATGGTGGATTCAGTCTAGAATAGAGTTGAAGATAAAACACAAGTTAATGAGTGATATGTAGTGAGGATGGTTATGTAAATTGAAATGTATTGTTATTGAAATTTGTGTATATATAGTGAGAGCACAAAATTGTACTATTTTAAAATTGTAATAAATATTTGTTTGAATAAAATATCCGTTTGAATTTAAATTCTATGTTATTTATTTTATTCAGCAAATATTTATTTCATTATGTGCAAATAAAATAGTACATTAAAAAATACATTTAAATGAATATATATATATATATATATGTGTTTATTATCATCAAACAAAAATCATATGCTTGCATATTCAACAAGATTAACACGGTTTTAAGGTTAAATTTGTATGATATGATTTTATAACACCATAGGAAAATTATATGTAATGAGAAACATGATTTTGGAATTGGGTTTTGATTTTTATAATTTTCTGAGCCATGAAGAATTTATTATGAATTTTCGTAGTGAAATATGGTTAATTGAGTTTAGAAATTTATTTCGGTTATTATATAATGAGTTTGGGTCCGAAATTTTTATATATTAGATAACATATTAAAAGTGAATTTCGGTTTTTTTGGGGATATTTACTAAGAGGTTTATTATGGAAATTAAATTATTTTAAAGGGAGGACCTAAATGATTGAATTATTGTTAAATGGGAAGGGCTTTGAAAATTAACCTTGTTTTCAATCTAAGAAAATACAGAAATTATCTGGAAAATAATTTGAAAAGTTTAAGGAAACCAATCAAGTGTCTACACATGGGCAAGTTAGTTACAAAGAAATTACTTTATTTGGTAAAAACAGCCTTTTACCCAGAAAAGTCGGTTCCGCCTCCTTTGGAAGTAGCTTTCGACCATGAGCTTCAGCCTTCGACCAGGTCGAAACCATATAAGACGAAACCAATATACATGGTATCACTTAGTCGGTATGAAGTGGATTTGAGAAAGGCGGAAGGTGGGGTGTCGAAACATGGCTTCCGATGGGATCGGTACAATGGTTTTGTTTTCTAAAGAAAAGCGCTTGCCAGATTCTTTATATGCTTTCGAAGGGGTCGAAACCGATGCTTTCGAAATTGACTTTTTAACTAGCTTTCGAAAGAGAGTAGCTGCCGTATAAATTAAAGAAATAGCTTTCGAAGGAGCTACTTAGTTTTCAAAATTGAAGTGTTCGAAAGGGGTAGTTTCGACCAAGTCGAAACCCTTCTACCGCTTTGCCTTTTGAAGGCATTGAAGCTATGGTCGCTTTCGGAAGGTAACCTTTGTTTTAAAAACGTAAGCCACTTTCCATAGCTTTAGAAGGGGTTAGAGGTTTCGAAGGTAATGGTTTCAAAAGGGATTCTGAGCAATCCTTCAAGAATTTTACCCAAATGACTTATGCTTTCGAAAGGATGGTGCCGACGCCATTAAGTTTTCCCCAATAATTTTAAAGGATAAAGAATGGTTTTGAAAGAGATACTTTCAATTATATTCACTTGACCCAGATAATATTTCATGTATAAACCCAATGTGTTCGAAAGGTGGTCTTTCATTGTTTCGAAAGGGATACTTCCAACTGGTTTCGAAGCTATGCTTCTAAACGTTAAATGCTAATGCTTTAACATATTCGAAAGGTTACGAATGAAAGTTTTAAAGAGCTTGAAAGGCAGGGGCCAAATGTTTTGAAAATATATTTTTATGCTTTTGGAGGAGGGTATCCAGTGAGGTCAAAAGCAAGGTTTCGAAGGAGTCGAAAGGCTTTGTTTTTCAAAACGAATAACCCAAACTCAAAATTTAAAGGAAAACCCCATGGTTAAATTAAAGGAGTTTTGTAATGGTTTTAAGAAGAGGGTTTCCTTGATAAAATATTAGGTTAATTGGATTAACCATGTTTTAAAAAATGATTTCAAGGATTTAAAACCTACAGGAGTGGTATTGTTATGTTATTATGTTTGCTTCTTAGAAGATAAATATATTCACATTAAAACAGACCCATAATTGAATTTTAGGGATAAAGGGCAGAAGAACCGACTAGGTTGACCCAACAGTGAAGTTAAATTGATTAAACTCCTGAATGAGTAGAATTGCACCAAGGAGATCAGGGAAACCTGAATATAGGATGCATAAACAAAGAAGTTGTTAGGGAGACAGGTTCATAGTGCACCCATGAAAACGATGATTAGGAAGTTATTGGAGTTACTAATTGGTTCATAGTGATCCCATGAAAACTATGTTATAAAGAGTGGTTGGCAGGGGCCAATTGGTTTGTAATGCATCCATGAAAACTATATTCGAATAGATATTGATAGTTGTCAATAGGTTCCTAGTCAACCTATGAACAATAGGATAAGAGAGAAGTTATTGGAGTCACCAATGGTTCAACGAAACTCATGAATTAATTAAGTTAATTGGCAGGGGCCAATAGGCTCATAGTGCACCCATGAAAACTATGAAATAGGATAGGGAGTCCATATATTATCTAAAGGTTATTAGTAATCTTATGAAAACTAATAGGTTAATAATGACCCTAAAAACTAGAAATGTGATGAGGATTCAAATTAACAAGGGCTGAGAAATCCAGAATGTTTTAACTTATATGCATATCATCATAATATTTTGACATGACTGTGTTTTTAACCATTGTGGATGCAGGAGCACAGTATATGGTTTCATAAAGATTTTGGGATATTAGTGAGGGGAAATCCGTTCCGCTAAGCGACGTGGTCTCACTAGATATCTAAATGGTTGAGATGTTAAATTATTATTCATACCAGGCTTTATGTCCAACTCGAATTTTATGTTTTCCCCTTACACTCTTGAGTGCTCAGTTGATTTTGAGTAGTTTGTGATTTGAGGTTATCTCATTAGACGAATAAGCTTATAGAGACGTGCACGAAGCAGAATAGATATTTAGAGTTCTTTTTGCTTTTATTCTGCTGTATTGTTTTGTAAAGGCAAAGTTGTTTAAGTGCCTTATTATATACTCTGATCAACCAAGGAGGCATCTTCGTATATTCGCTTTTGGTGTATTTGTAATAATTATAAATTTCTGAACGTGGTTTGCATTTCATGGGATTATGTAAAGAATGTTGAAATGGTTTTTGGAACGGAATGAGAATGTTGTTTTAAAATTTAACTTTTTTTCTATATTCATGTGTTCCTATTATATCAATGTATTTAACATTATCATATTTGGTCGTGGAAGATTAATCACTACAGACGACTGCAGCATCCGTAGTCGTTAGTTTTGGATCTCCACGTGGGGGATGTTACATGTTGGTATTAGAGCATAGGTTTATGAAAACTTAAGCAATTTAAACCTAAAAATATTTTTCAAAACAAAACCCAATGGAATAGAATATGATCGGGGTTTGGGATAACGCTACGGTAATGTACTCGTGTTTGATATATAGGTATATATATAAGTACATGTTCCCCTCTCTCTTAGACTGTTCTTTTGTATCTTACTAAGGCTCATATGCAGATTTACGAGAAAGAAGATATGAAAGTAGGAAATGAAAGAGGTAATCTAGGTGGAGGAAGCACCACAACCAATGGAAATGCTTGACCTAATACTCGAAGGAACCAAGGTTGATAGGCTAATGCTAACCAAAGTAATGAAGCTAATGTGCATGTTGTAAATCTATCAGTAGATGCAGGGATGATGTTTTAGTTCTTGGTTAATCTTATGCAAGCAGGAGTTGCTGCTGGCGTTGCCGAAAATGTTAGAGGAGCTAATCATGTAGCTCCAACTGGGAATAAGTATGCTAAGTTGAGCAGAGACTACACCAGTGGTGGAAAGCCTTTTGTTGGAACGGAAGATGCTATTGAGGTTGAGAATTAGTTATTGCACTATGAAAGAATATGTGCTGATCTAGGCTTGGATGATGAGCAAAAAAGGAGGATGGCCTCCAAGTAACTGTAAGGGCAACGCTGCACTGGTTGAATAGTGTGACTGGCGGAATCTTATAGGAGGAATTGACATGGGATGATTTCAGAGGAAGATTTGAGCAGACGTTTTTATCTGAGATTGCGAAGTCCGCATTGATGGGGAAGTTCATGAATCTAATTAAGGGAGATATGTCAGTTATTGAGTATGCTAATAGGTTTAATGAGCTGTCCCACTATGGATATGCCACTATTGATAAAGACATCCGAAGGAATGAAAGGTTCATTCGAGGAATGAGGCCCGAGCTTGTTAGGGCGACCCTACCACATATCTGAGATCCTTGTAATTTGGTTGTGCAGATGGCCATTCGCCATGTGGAGATGCTTGCTGTTTGTGCTTGGGAGAAGCCAGTTGAATCCCAAGATCCTTAGGGAAAGAAAAGGAAATTCTTTAAGAAGAAGGGAGCCCAGAAGGGAGATGCAGCAAAGAAGGCAAATGCCAATTTAATATGCTTCAAATATGACAAGAAGAGTCATTATGCTCACGAGTGCTGGTCTGGCAAGGAGCAAAAGTTTGCCGATAAGAAGAATGTGAAATACTTCAACAGCGATCAAGTTAGGCATTACAAGAACCAGTGTCCAAAGCCAGTCAGGGCAGACAAAAGGAAGGTCTTTGCAATTGGACCACCATCCAAGACCTTCTGTAGTAGATAAAGGAAAGACTGTGATGGAAGGTAAGTTTTTTATTCAGAGTATACTAGTTAGGATACTATTTGATACCGGTGCATCACAATCATTTATATCCTAGTGTTTGGTTTATAGGTTATGCTTAGTACCCACTTACCTTATTACATCCTTAAGGGTTGCGAATCCAATAAGAGGGTATGCAACTCTAGGGATGAGATGTGACCAGTTAGAACTTGATTACTTAGGTCATAAGTTCGCATGCGGTCTGTTTGTTTTCAATTTCGTAGATTTAGGAATCATTTTGGGTATGGATTGGTTGAGGGCATGAGGCTAGGATATTTTTCCAGGATGGGGAAATATCACTGAGACACCATGATAGTCATAGGCGAATTATATTCTCAGTGGAGAATTCTGACCAGAGTAGTTTTGCTTTGTTAAGTGCAATGTAAGTGGGAGAATAACTAGTTCAGGTTCGAGTTGCAAGAGAGTGTGCAGTTGTCTTTGAGCCAGTCATAGGACTACCACTGATATGAGCTGTTGAGTTTCAGATAGATCTTGTGCTAGGAGCTAGACCTGTGAGTAGACCACCAAGCAGGATGACACCGACTGAGATGAAGGAATTGAAGGTGCAGCTGGTGGATCTAAAAGGAAGGAATTTTATTAGACACAGAAGTTCGCCTTGGGGAGCGGCCGCGGTGTTCGTGAGGAAACTAGATGGGTCATTAATGATGTGCATAGACTATTGTAAGTTGAACGAGAGGAGGATCAAGAATAGGTATCCTATGCTGAGAATAGATGATTTGTTTGACAAGTTGAGTGGAACCAGAGTGTTTACCTAATTGGACTTGGCGATGGGGTTCCATCAGTTAAGAGTGGCAGATGATGTGTGTTCCTTTAACAGCATTTGGACTAGGTATGGTTCATATGAGTGGTCAAAGATTCCATTCGGGTTAACAAATGCATCTACTTTCTTCATAGATTCGATGAACTGAGTTTTCCGAGAGTACTTGGATAGGTTCGTATTGGTGTTTATTGATAACATTTTAGTATACTCAAGAGATGAAAGAGAGCATGAGGATCATCTTAGAGTGGTGCTTGAGATGTTGAGGTAGCCCTAGCTAAAGGCGAAATTTTCTCGGTGTTATTTTTGGAAGAAAGAGGTGAATTTCTTGGTCACGTGGTTTTGGAGGAGGGCTTGGCAGTCGATCCAGTTAAGATCAAAGCTGTCAATAATTGGAAGAGACTAAAGATGGTAACTGAGATCAGGAGTTTTCTTGGACTTGCTGGCTATCACCGGAGATTCATTAAATATTTCTCGTGGATAGTAGCACCTTTGACCAAGTTGACGAGGAAGGATGTGAAGTTTGTCTGGTCTGACAAATGTGAGGAAGCATTCTTTAAGTTAAAGCATTTGTTGGCTAATGCACCAGTGTTAGTAGTTCCAGACGGAAACCAAGGATTGGTGGTGCATACCGATGCATGCGAAACTAGATTGGGAGCAGTATTAATAGAGAAGGGTAAAACTATTACCTATGCATCTAGATAGCTTAGACCGCATGAAGTAAGATATCCTACTCATGATTTGGAGTTGGCTATGGTAATCTTCGCATTGAAGATTTGGAGACATTATCTCTTAGGGGAGAGATTTGTGCTATACACAGATCATAAGTCCTTAAGGTATTTATTCTCTTAGAAGGAGTTGAATATGAGACAACAGAGGTGGCTGGAGTTATGGCTACTTATGACTTTGATATAGAGTATACTCCTAGGAAACTAAAATAACGTAGCAGACGCTCTTAGCAGGAAACATCAGAATATGGTGTTAGCTATTATGGTGGAATGGAAAGATTACAAGCTTTGACTACTTGTACTGTACAGTCGAGGTCGAGTGCTGGTTCTAGTCAAGTTACCGCTATGTTGGCCTGTTTAGAAATGCGACCGGTGCTGATCGAAAGAATAGCTTCTAAATAGAAAAAGGATCCAGTATTAGCCGAGAGGATTATAAGGCTAGAGGTGGGATCAGAGATCGACGATCTAAAATATTTTAGCCATAACTAAAGAGGATGGTTGAGAAAAAAGGGACGCTTATGTGTTCCAAATGTAGAGAACTTGAGAAGAGAACTTCTAGAAGAATGTCATCGATCCAAGTTTTCGATTCATCCTTGAGGGACCAAAATGTATCAAGATATGAAGAGGAGCTTCTATTGGGAAGGCATGGAGAGGGATGTTAGGTTATAGATTAGGAAATGCACAAACTATCAACAAGTGAAGGTCGAACATCAGAAGCAGAGTAGATTGATTCAGCCTTTAGAGATTCCAGTGTGGAAGTGGGAATCTATATCCATGGATTTTATTAACGGGTTGTCAAGGTCGAATAGGGAAAATAAAAGCATATGGGTTATAGGGGACAAGTTGACCAAGAGTGCCTATTTCATTCCAGTCAAGTCAACCAGAACGGCACATGTTTTAGCGAGGTTTTTCATGAAGAACATAGTTAGACTTCATGGGATTCGTAGTAGCATAGTCGATGCATTGTTCACAAGGGAATTTTGGAGAAGTAGCTAAAGATAAGTACAACATATCACCCACAGACGGATGGGTAGAGAGAGAGTATCAATAATATACTCGAAGAATTGTTGAAAGCTCGCATATTGGATTTTTGTGGATCTTCGGAAGATCGCCTACATTTGATTGAGTTTTCCTATAATAATTGTTATCAAACAAGTACAGGAATGACGCCTTTTGAAGCTTTTTATGGAAGGCCGTGCAAATAACCAACATGTTGGTTGGAGATTGGAGACAGATTAGTCTAAGATCCAGATACGGTTAGAGAGTTGGAGACAGGGTTTTCATTAAGGTGTCACGAATGAAGGGTGTGACACGATTTGGAAAGTCGGGGAAGTTGGCCGCAAGATATGTTAATCTATTCCAGATTATAGACAGGATTAGGAAGCTCGTGCACATAGTAGAGTTGCCAAGCAATATGGCAGGTATCCATAATGTATTCCATGTATCTCACCTTCACAAGTATGTACAAGATTCAGAGACTATTATTCCTCTGACAGGGTTGAAAGACTTGGTAGTAGAGCCTAATTTGATAGTTGTTAGACAACCAGTCCGGGTTGTAGTAAGAGATGAGAAAAGATTGAGGTCCAAAACAGTCAAGTTGGTGAAAGTTCAATGGAGCAACAACGAGAAGGATTGTACTTGGGAACTAAAGACAGGATTCGAGATACATATCCTGATCTGATTTGATGTTATGTCTATATTAACTTTATATAAATAGTTTCTAGTAAGGTAGGCTAGTACGGTTGTTAGGAGTCCTTATAGATGATTGCTATGTTTAGTATTTAGTCCTTGCTGAATTTCGAGGACAAGATTCTTTAAGGAGGGGAGCCTGTAACACCCCTAATTTTTAATAATATTATTCAGGAAATTTAATTAGATAAATAAAATAAAATAATTTAGAGCGACAAGGGGATTGATATTTGAGACTAAATTAGTGGCCTTGCTTGATTAAAATGAATGGGCTTAAAATGGCTAAATGTTAACTAAATAAACCTAGGGTATTAGGGTAAATAGTTGTCCCATGTTTACCACCCTTATACTCACATTACATGCCATACACGTTCTTTTACTACCACTAAAACAAACGAAAGAAGAACAAGGCCAGCCATTAGGAGGAAGAAAAGAGAAGAGAAATTCAAATTTTAAGCTTAGGATCGAGCTAGGGGAATCAATCTCAATAAATCTCCAATTTCCTCATCCAAACTAAGGTGAATAATTATCAAAACATTTCTAGATTGGTTTATCTATGGTCATTAATTTTCATCTTTAAGATTAAATCTAATATGATGATTTTTTGATGATATGCTTGATTTTATGAAGGTTAGAATCAAACAAGATTATTTGAATTAGATTAACACAGTTTTAAGGTTAAATCCGTATAATATGATTTTATAATGCCATGGGAAAATTATATGTTATAAGAAACATGATTTTGGACTTGGGTTTCAATTTTTATAATTTTCTATGCCATGGAGAATTTATTATGAATTTTCATAGTAAAATATGGTTTATTGGGTTTAGAAATTTATTTCGGTTGGTATATGATGAATTTGGGTCTAAAATTTACATACATTAGATAATATATTAAAAATGGATTTTTGTGATTTTTGGGGATTTTTACTAAGAGGTTTATTATGGAAATTTTTAAAAGGAGGAGCTAAATGATTTGATTGTTAAAAGGAAAGGGCCTATTTTTTAAAAGTTAACCTTGTTTTAGATCTGAGAAAGTGCGACAATTATCTGTACATTAATTTGAAAAGTTTAAGGAACCAATCAACTGTTTACAAATGGGCAAGTTAGTTACAAAAAAATTACTTTATTTGAGAAAAACAGCCTTTTACCAAGAAAAGTTAGTTGCACTTCCTTTGGAAGTAGCTTTCGACCAAGAGCTTCAGCCTTCGAGCAGATTGAAACCATAGAAGTCGAAACCAATATGCATGGTATCACTTAGTTGGTACGAAGTGGATTGGAGAAAGACGGAAGGTAGGGTGTCGAAACGTGGCTTTCGATGGGGTCGGTACAATGGTTTTATTTTCTAAAGAAAAGAGCTAGCCTGCTTCTTTATATACTTTCAAAGAGTCGAAACCGATGCTTTCGAAAATGACTTTTTAACTAGCTTTCGAAAGAGAGTAGCCGCCATATAAATTAAAGAAGTAGCTTTCGAAGAGCTACTTAGTCTTCAAAGTCGAAACCCTTCTACCGCTATGCTTTTCGAATGCATTGAAGATATCGTTGCTTTAGGAATGTAACCTTTTTTTTTTAAATGTAAGCCACTTGCCATACCTTTTAAAGGGGTTGGGAGTTTTGAAGGTAATGGATTCAAAAGAGGTTTCGGAGCAATCCTTCAAGTATCTTACCCAAATGACTTATGCTTTCGGAAGGGTGGTGCTGACGCCATCAAGTATTCCACAATATTTTTTAAGGATAAAGAATGATTTCAAAAGAGATACTTTCGTTTATATTCACTTGACCCAAATAATATTTTAAGTATGAACCCAATATTTTCGAAAGGGGTTCTTTCAATGGTTTTGGAAGCGATACTTCCAAAGGTTCTGAAAGGGTACTTCCAACCGGTTTTGAAGCTATGCTTCTAAATGTTAAATACTAATGCTTTAATACATTAGGAAGGTTTCGAAAGAAAGTTTTATAGCGTTCGAAAGGCAAGGGCCTAATGTTTTGAAAATATATTTTTAATGTTCAAAAGGTAGAGGCCTAATATTTTAAAAATAGATTTTTATGCTTTCGAAGGAGAGTATGCAGTGAGGTCGAAAGCAAGGTTTCGAAGGAGTCAAAAGGCTTTGTTTTTCAAAACAAATAATCCAAACTTAATTTTTAAAGGAAAGACCCATGGTTAAATTAATGGAGTTTTGTAAAGGTTTTAAGAAGAGGATTTCCTTGATAAAATATCAGGTTAAATGGATAAACCATGTTTTAAAAAATGATTTCAAGGATACAAAACAAACAGGAATGGTATTATTATGTTATTATGTTTGGTTCTTCGAACATAAATATATTCACATTATAACGGACCCATAAGTGCATTTTAGGGATAAAGGGCAGAAGAACCAGCTAGGTTGACCTAGTAGTGAATATAAATTGATTAAACTCCTAAATGATTAGGATTGCATCAAGGAGGTCAGGGAGACCTGAATATAGGATACATAAACAAAGAAGTTGTCAGGTTACTAGTTTATAGTGCACCATGAAAACTATGATTAGGAAGTTATTGGAGTTACCAATAGGTTCATAGTGATCCCATGAAAACTAAGCTATAAAAAATGGTTGGCATGGGCCAATAGGTTTGTAATACACCCATGAAAACTATGTTCGTATTAAGTTATTGACAGTTGTCAATAAGTTCCTAGTCAATCCATGAAAACTAGGATAAGAAAGAAATTATTGGAGTCGCCAATAGGTTCAGCGGAACCCATGAATTAATTAGGTTAATTGGCAGGGGCCAATAGGCTAATGGTGTACCCATGAAAACTATGAAATATGACAAGGAGTCAATATATTATTTAAATGTTATTAGTAAGCCCATGAAAACTAATACGTTAAAAGTGACCCTAAAAACTAGAAATGTGACGAGGATTCAATTTAACAAGGGGTGAGAAATCCAGAATGTTTTAACGTATATGCATATCATCATAATATTTTGAAATGACTATGTTTTTAACCATTGTGGATGCAGGAGCACAGTATATGGTTTCATAAAGATTTGGCGATACGTGAGGGAAAACCCGTTCTGCTAAGCGGCGTGGTCTCACTAGATATCTAAATGGTTGAAATGTTAAATTATTACTTGTACCAGGCTTTATGTGTGACTCGAATTTTATGTTTTCCCCTTAAACTCTCGGGTGCTCAATTGATTTTGAGTAGTATGAGATTTGAGGTTTTCAAGTACCTCATTAGTCGAATAAGCTTTTGGAGACGTGCAGGAGTCGGAATAAATATTCAGAGTTCTTTTTGCTTTTATTCTACTGTGTTGTTTTGTAAAGGAAAAGTTGTTTAAGTGCCTTATTATATACTCTGAGCAACCAAGGGGGCATCAGATATCGCTCTTGGCGCATGTGTAACAATTATATATTTCTGAACGTGGTATGCAATTATAGGATTATGTAAAGAATGTTGAAATGGTTTTTGGAATGGAATGAGAATGTTGTTTTGAAATTTGATGTTTTTTCCATATCCATATGTTCCTGTTATATAATTGTATCTAACATTATCATATTTGGCAGCCGGGGATTAAAAACTATGGATGATAGCAGCATCCATAGCCGTTAGTTTTAAGCCTCCAAGTGGGGGATGTTACATAAATATGCTTAATGATAAACATGTTTTAACGTTTCAACACCCATGCAAGCAGCTGATTTTACAACTATTAAACACATTTGTAATTTGGTCGATTATGTGTTTATTTAGTTGAGACCGTGTATTGCATTCTATGAGTTTCGAACTCTTAAAGCAATACAAGACTATGGATAGTTTATCCATATACAATCGCATATAAGTGTTATATAGGGAGCTTTGACATTTCATAATGTGCGATACTTCGATGAAGTTAGTTCATTTGAAATAAGTCAATAAACAGTATTGTGAGATTGAGTATTCAATTTGATTGATTACAAAATAATCGTATTGTATTAAATGTAACACTAGACCAAAACTATAGTAAAGATCTAAGAATCTGATCACTGAAATGTCAGTTTGATCAGTTTACATATGGTGCATCATATTTGATATCCTTAAATATTAAGATAATCAAATGCATCTTTGTAAAGAGTTCATTATGATGTTGCAGTAAGGGTTTTCTTTTGAATGGCTCGGCCATTAAGAAAGAAAAACGAATGTATAGTCACTTTTGCTTCACAAAGAAAAATTTAAAATGAGAATTGTAATAATAAATGATAATTTGCATTGGAATGAGAAATACGATTTTTATTTCAAAATGTATTTACATATGGAAAATTACTTTTTATGAGACTTATTTTTTGTGTTCAAGGTATTTTTGATCAAGAACTCTCTGCTATAAATTAGTTATGGTAGATGAAATAAATAATCTATATCAAGTGAATGATGGACCTTCAAATTAAGTACGCTATTATAGTAATGGCTGGAATAGTTGGAGCTGTCATATAGCACTTATTGATTGCATCAAGTTATGAAAAATTATTTTTATAAAGCACACCAAATGTTATTTATGAAATAATGATTGAAAAATAGACATAGTTATATTTCAATGTAAATACTTTGAATATTCTTATGAAATAAAACTATAATGTAGTATTTGTTTTCACAACAAAAGTGATGGAATATCTAAAATTGTTTACAATTATTTTGGAATTATAGACTATGTCGTAGTTTTGAGAAATAATTTTATTATATGATTATGAATCATATGATATTAGTTAATTATATCTCGAACAATTAAAGGCTATGCACCCGTTAAGTGGGAGTGTCATAAGAGTCGAACTCTAAGGATTGATACATATTGATATATGTAGTTACAAGTCTATCAATACCAAAATGGTTTCACATACTTCATTATATTCATCGATGAGTTATCACAGATATGGACATGTGTATTTGATACGCAGTATAAGTATATGGTAAGCCAATAGAATATATAACGAAAGTAAATAATGTAATATGTGATAGAAATAATTCGATCTGATCGAATGGGTGAGTATATTGGAAAGGGTTTCGAACAAATTTAAAAGTGAATAAATATTTAATCCAAAAAGCACTCCTCCCCGTGATGCATAATGATGTATCAATATACAGTAATCATATTTTATTGGAAAAAGTATGATTAATTATAAGTGAAGTTTAGTTAATTTCTTTCTATAAGATCATGTACTTAAGAGGATTACAAAAGGTTAATATTATTTCATCTAAATAATAGTATACAAAATCATATAAGATAATGGTTTATAAGAAACCCCAACATATCATAGGCTAAGGAGTTGGCAAACTGTGCAAATCGAAAGTCTGCATGTAATAATTGTTCGTAAGGGATTTTGTATGAATCTCACCAAAAGAGTTTGGGAAGGACTGTCATTGGATGATATATTTATGTTTTGAACAGAATTTTAAACTAAAACCAAATCAGTTTTATATATAAGAAAATTCATAAAATGTTTATGAATACCAATTCCATTGCGTCGAGGAACAATTATTGTTTCAAGAAATACCAACTTCATAGTGAAGGAATTTTAAGAAACTAGTGGTAGTAAAATGGAATTGGATACTATCCAAAGATAAAACTAATTAAATGAGGTGAAATGAATTTAACTGACATAAATGAACACATCGCATTAGATAGTACTCTTGCACGTTGAAAAGAAACTATGAGTTTCTTATCAATATTAAAAACATATAATCTTTGGTTGTTTAGTTAAACCATTAAGAGTATCGAAAAAATGATATGTTATGATGTGCAAATCCGAAAGAATTCTAAATAATGGGTTTTTAACTTATTTCGAAGGGATAGATAATCCTATTGATTATATTCCATCAACATTGTTTTGTATAAAGCATATATCATGACATAAGTATTTTGAGTAAAGAAAAGAGTATGACTACCTTATTTTCTAAATTTATGGTAATGTACTTGTATTTGATATATATAAGTATATGCTTTATAAAAATGTACTTGGATGCACTTGTATTTACTTATATATATCAAATACAAGTACAAGTACATTATATAGTATATATATCAAATACAAGTACAAGTACATTATATACTATATATATCAAGTTTATAAGGAAACGAAATTTCGTTTCCTTATAAACAATCATTGAGAATGATAACGCTATAGTAATGTACTTGTATTTGATATATATAAGTATATGCTTTATCTCTATTCTCTCATCTCTCTTATGTTATTCTTCTGTATCTTACAAAGACTTGAATACAGATTTTAAGGAAGTAAGATATGGATGCTAGGAGCGGAAGAGTTAACATTGGTGGAGGAAGCACAACAACTAATGGAAACGCTACACTAAACAATACGTGGAATCTAGGTCAGACACAAACTGCTAATGTGGGTGCTAGAGTGCCGCCAATGGATATGAGAGCTATGCATTAATTCTTCATCAACAAGATGTAAGAAGAAGCTGCCATGGGATTGGTTGGAGGAAATCAGGAAGCTCCGATGGTCAATAACTATGCAGTACTAAGCAAAGACTATGCTAGACTTGGAGGAAAGCTGTTTATTGGGACTAAGGGCACAATTGAAGTGGAGAATTGGTTGCTTCATTGTGAAAGGATTTTTGTTATTTAGGGCTCAACGATGCGCAGAAGAAGAGACTTGCTTCTAGGCAGTTGTAAGAAGTAGCACTGTACTAGTGGAATAGTGTTACCGTCGGAGTAAATGAAGAGACCATGACTAGGGCAGAATTCAGAACAAGGTTTGAGGAAAGATTCACGTCGGAGATTGCTAAGTCAACTCTTCTCAGGATATTTGCTGAGTTGGTACAGGGAGACATGAAAATGTTGGAGTATGCTACCAGGTTGGAGGAGCTATCAAGATATTGATATGCTACGGTTGATTGGATTATCAAAAGGAATGAGAAGTTCATCCATGGACTGAAACCAAAGCTTGCTAAAGTAACCCTGCCATATATTAGGGATCTATGTGATTCATTAGTTGAGATGTCTTTGAGGTAGGAAGAGATGCTTGCTTTTCTTGATGGTAACAAAGCAGGGGAAGCTCAAGGTGGGAGGAACCAAAAGAGAGTTTTTCCATAAGAAGGGCGCTTAGAAGGGTGGAGTTACCAAGAAAAGGAAGGTCAATGTAGTTTTCTATAAGTGTGATAAGAAGGGACACTATACTCATGAGTGTCGGACAGATAAAGGGAAGAAAGCTGCGGACAGGAAAGGAGTAAAATGTTTCAACTGTGATAAGGTTGGACGTTATAAGAACTAGTGCAAGGAGCCAACCAAGGATGGAAAGGGCAAAGTGTTTGCAATGGAACCAGCTACCTCAAGACTAATAGCAGAGGAAAAAGGAAAAGCTAAGTTAGGAGGTACACTTTTGATTTATGGTATGTCAGTTAGAGTTCTATTTGATATTGGTGCATCACATTCTTTTATATCTCGTTGTTTTGTAGATAATCTTAACCTAAAACCCTCTACCTAGTTACTTCCTTAAGGGTTGCGAATTCGATAGGAGGCTATTCGACCCTTAGGATGGGATGTGACAGCCTAGGGTTTGAATTATTAGGTCATATATTTGCTTGCAGTTTGCAAGTGTTTGATTTCGTAGGGTTCGGAATTATTTTGGGTATGGATTGGTTAAGGAAATACGATGCTAGGAAAATTTTCCATAATAGGAAAATATCATTTGGACACCCTGATTGTAATGATCGGTTATATACTCCATAGAAAACCATAGTTTTGAGGTTAATGCTTTGTTGGGAATTATGGAAGTAGAAGATGAGTTGAATCGATTTTCATTGTTAGAGAATTTGCAGATGTCTTTGAACCCATGATAGGACTACCACCGAAATGAGCCATTGAGTTTTAGATAAATTTAGTACCAGGAGCAAAGCCGGTGAGTAGACTGCCAAGTAGAGGACACCTACCGATATGAAGGAGTTAAAGGTTCAATTAGTGGATTTAGAAGATAAGAATTTTATTAGACTAAGCAGTTTGCCTTGGGGAGCAGCCACAGTGTTTGCGAGAATACCGGACAGATTGTTAAGGTTGCGTATAGATTAATCGTAAGCTGAATGATAAGACGATAAAGAACCAATATCCCTTACCTAGAATTGATGATTTGTTCGATCAGTTGAGTCGAGTCAAGGTATTTTCCCATTTATATTTGGCAACATGGTTCTTTCATCTTAGGTAGCAGAGGATAGTATTCCTTTAATGACATTTAGGACCAGATATGGATCGTATGAATGGTTAGTGATGTCGTTCAGACTAACTAATGCGCCAGCATTTTTTGTAGACTTGATGGGTAGAATCTTTCGAGAACATCTAGACGGATTTGTGTTAGTGTTCATAGATGACATTTTGACATACTCTAAGGATAAAAGAAACATGAAGTTCATCGTAGAATGGTTCTTGAGACGTTGATGTTGCATCAACTGAAAGTGAAATTTTCAAAGTGCCACTTCTGGAAGAAGGAGGTGAAGTTTCTTGGTCATGTAGTCTTAGTGAAAGGATTGTCAGTAGATCCGGCTAGGATCGAAGTAGTGAATAGTTGGAAGAGACCCTAGATAATGACTGAGATAAAGAGTGTTCTTCGATTAGCTGGTTACTATCAGAGATTCATTAAGGATTTTTCATGGATAGTGGCACCGATGACTATGCTAACTCAGAAAGATGTAAAGTTTGTCTTGATTGATAAGTTTGAGGAGGCATTTAAGAAACTGAAACACTTATTGACTAATGCACCCGTGTTAGATTTTTTAGAGGGAAATTAGGACGTAGTGGTGTACACGAACGCATGTGGGATAGATTTAGAAGTTGTGTTAATGCAAAAGGGTAAAGTGATTTTCTATGCTTCCTGATAGTTCAGATCACAAGAGGTTAGGTATCAAACTTATGATTTGGAATTAGCTGAAGTAATTTTCGCATTAAAGGTATGGAGACATTACCTTTTGGGAAAAAATTCAAGTGGTATATGGATCATAAGTCACTAAGGTATTTATTCTCTCAGAAGGAGTTGAATAAGAGATGGCATAGGTGGTTAGAGGTTTTTTGCCGCTTATAACTTCGGAATTTGGTACACATCGAGAAAAGACAATAAAGTTGCAGATGCACTTAGCAGGAAACATCAAAATGCAGTATTAGCAACGGTAGCTGAGTGGAAAGATTTAGAAGCATTGACTACATGCAGAATGCAATGGTGGTCAGAGGATAGTTCTTGTAAAGTTACCGCTATGCTATTTTGTTTAGGAGCTCGATCGGTGATAATCGAAAGAATTGCTTTTAAGTAAGGGAAGGATCTATTATTAGCAGAACGGATCAAGAATTTGAGGAATGGAACAGAGAGTGATGACTTGAAAGATTTCAATCTTGACCAAAATGGGTGGTTAAGGAAGAAAGGACGAATATGTGTTTCGAATGTGGGAAACATTTGAAAAGAAGTTCTTAGAGAATGTCATCGTTCGAAGTTCAATTTTCATCCGGGAGGAACTAAGATGTAACAGGATGTAAAAATGAGTTACTTCTGGGAAGGTATAAAGAGAGATATAGGCTTATGGTGAGGCAGTGTTTGAACCGTCGACAGATAAAAGCTGAACATCAGAAACCGAGTGGGTTACTTCAGCCTTTGGATATTCCAGTCTGGAAATGAGATTCTACTTCAATGGATTTCATTGATGGGTTGCCAAGGTCGAATCAAGAAAATGAGAGTATATGTTGTAGTGGACCGATTAACCAAGATTGCTCATTTCATTCCAGTTAGGTCGACCAGGACAGCACTAGATTTAGCTAAGTTATTCTGAGCAATATAGTTAGACGGCATGGAATTCCTAATAGTATAGTAAGTGATAGAAATTCCTAATTTACAAGCGAGTACTAGAAAGTCTGCATGGGGATTTTTGTACCAAGCTCAGGATGAGTATCGCTTACCATCCGTAGACAAATAGACAAACGGAGAGAGTTAACAAAGTCTTAGAAGATTTGTTAAGAGCTTGTGTGCTAGATTTTAGGGGATCATGAGAAGACCATATACACTTAGTCGAGTTTTCGTATAACAATAGATATCAGACTAGTGTAGGGATGGCATCATTTGAACCTTTGTATGGAAGGCCATACAAATCTCTCATTTATTGGTTAGAGACCAGGGATAGGTTAATTCTTGGTCTAGATTTGGTTAGATAAGCTGTAGAAAAGATTGAGTTAATTCGATCTAGTATGAAAGAAGCTCGGTCTAGGCAGAAGAGCTATGCTGATGTCACATCCCCTATCTCGAGGCCCAAAAATAAGTGCTACAGATGTTGGAGTCATCCATAGTATTAACTTTCGGCGTGTAACGACCTGAATTTTTTCAACAATTTAAATAATAATTTTAACGAAGATTTTGAAATAAAATTTATTTTTATCTATAAAATATGGCAACGAAAACTATATATTTGAAATGCATCTATTGAAATAAGGCCAACAAAATTATTTTACTTCAAAATTTGTCCGAAACTCGGTCAGCATATTTTTCGGTACAAATTATCAAATTTTGAAGTATAAATATTTTTAAATAGAAATAATCTAGGAAATTTTCTGATTAAAACGTCAAATTTCATTCCGTCCAATTCCGACATTTGTAGCTCCGTTTGTTAGAAATTGTCATTGTCATTCAAATTCGAAGCGGTATGACTGGCAAAAGGTGGAATTTTGTTAAGAATGTCATAATATAGATTTTACCACATCGCTGGATTCGTCTCGACGCGTTGATCTCCGTTGTATATTTATTTTCGTATTTTTTGCTTCCGTAAATGGTCGAGATAATGGTCCGTGTCAATGCCTTTTTGGATAGCTTACACATCATAATCACCTTCATTCTTCCGTAGCCTAAGAGCATCTCCAACGGCTTGCAAATTCTCGAATCCGCACTATCGAAGCACTCCAACAGGGTTCAAGAATATGTGATAGTGAAGAAAGGGGGGCTGGAGTGTGGGAAAGGGGGATTCGGCGAGGCGCCTGTTAAACGGGCGCCTGGATACCGGGCGCTTATTTAACAGGCGCCTCACAATGAGGCTCCTGTTCAACAGGCGCCTGGTATCCACGCGCCTGTTTAACGGGCGCCCACTTAATCCCCCTCCGACTGCAGCCTCCTAACGGCCATATTTCCCCTTCAGATACAACTACCCCCTCTTCTTCCATTCACGACCAATTTCCTTCCTCCATCACAATTTTTTACTACCACTAATCGCAACTAAAAATGTACTCCGATTTCGACATCGATGCTGCAAGGTCCAGTTTTGAAGACTACGACTTATAAGATGTTACGGTTCTGATTGGGGGAGAAGTAACTAACGCAAGTTGGAACACTGTGAAAGACTACGATCTTTTCTACATTTACTGTGCACTCTCGGTCGATCCTATTCGAGGGACCGATCAAAGTGGTGAGACTTTTTGGGGCAAATTTACTAATTGCTACAATTGAAAGAACATCGATCGGAAAAGAATGCTATCTTCAGTTAAAGGTCATTAGGGAAAAACAAATCGTCAAACGCAAACGTTCGATTCTCAAATTTTCAAGATAAAACAAACGAAACCTAGTGGATTTGGAAATGAAACGCATTTGGTAAGCTTTAATATAATTTCATTGTTCTACTTTTTATCATAGTTCTCTAATTATGCTAGTTATTTTTTTAACATAGAATGGCCGCAAACAAGTTGTTCAAACAAATCTTAAACCTGATAGTAAGCAAGCACCACATTTTTATCAGTTCATGCATGTTTATGACATGTTGGTCAAGCACATTAAATAGAAATCATCGCTTCAGAAAATCGTTTAACAAGTTCAATCAAACAGTGGACGGGGTAAAATGCCTAGAGTTGGAGAAAGATCTAGTCCTAGGGAATCGCTAGGAAGCTCGGTTTAGGATTAGAAGAAGACCCAACCCAGCCGAAGATCATTTTGTTAGGCCACAGGGAGCAAAAGCGGCCTAAAAGAAGAAGACTGCTAGAGCGGATCAAGTAGAAATTAAAAAAATCCTACTTAAATCTGAAGATAGATTTAATCGGGCAATGGAAACTCGAGCAATTGAACATCAAAAAAAGTTATCAAGAATGGATCAACTTCTTGCTGGAAACTGGCAAAGAGATGAAGATGTAGTAATGTACATAGATACGTCATACATGTCTGCAGAAAAACTGGAGTATACGAAGCAAAGAAGGAGAGAAATTATGAGGCGTAGACTTAAAGAGGGTCATTAAATGAATTACCGTTTCTACAACCTTTGTATCTTTTAATTACCATTATTTGTATTGTGTTCTGAATGCAAGCAATTATTAATATAAGTATTTTCATTGAAATTGCATTACATTGAAAAAAGATTATAGCAACATTACGTTAATTAAACATAAACAGATTACAATAACAATAATAAGTAACAATAGCAATAATATGTAACAACATAAACAACAGTAGGAAAAGTAGCAATAAAAATATAGTTTCATTGATTTTCATAAAACCTCCAAAAATGATCTATGAGATCATTTTGCAGTTTTCGATGCAGTTGAACACTACGGTAGGACATTTGGCTTTCTACATGAAACTCGAGTTTTAGTGCGCTTCCAATCATATCGTTGCGCCAAACAGGCAGTGGTGTTGGAGCACCCTCGTAAAAGTAATCTTATTCCATGTTTCTTTCATCCTCTATAATCATATTATGTAAAATAATACAAGTGTATATTATTTTGGTCATTTTAACTGGTGACCAAAGTCTGCATGGATTACTGACTATGGCAAATCTAGACTGAAGAACCCCAAATGCTCTTTCAACGTCATTCCTCTGGCCTTCTTGCATCACTGCAAACTTAGATTGTTTATTGTTTTGTGGGTTAGGAATTGTCTTGACAATGATACTCCATTTAGGATATACACCATCGCTAAGATAATATCCATGATCGTACATGTTACCTTCTAAAGTAAAGGTACAAGGAGTTGATCTACCATTTGCTAAATCATTGAATAACATAGATCGTTCGACTATGTTAAGATCATTGTTCGAACCTGACATTCCAAAAAATGCATGCCATATCCATAAGTCATACGACGCTACGGCTTTAAAAATAATAGAGGACCTACAAGACTTACCCCAATAAGCTCCAGCATATGCCTTTGGACAATTCTTCCACTTCCAATGCATGCAGTCTATACTGCCTAACATTCTAGGTCACCTCTACTGCCATGCATATTTAATAACATTACTATATCTGCCTCGTTCGGTCTGCGTAAGTATTGATCACCATAATTATCCACGATAGCATGAAAAAAAATGCTCCAACACTCTAATACCGTGCTTTCAGCCAGTTTCAAATTTTCATCACGCGCGTCCGCCGGTCCTGCATATGCAAGCATTCTTAGTGCAGCTGTCATTTTTTGAATTCCCGTCAATCCCATTGTACGAGATGCATTTGGTTTGAGGATAAAATGTTTGTCATGCTGCTTGATACATTATAGGATTCTAAGAAATAGAGGACGCTGCATGCGGAATTTTCTTCTAAAATCAGCATCTGTGTAAGTAGGATTTGAAGCAAAGTAGTCTTCCATCAGTCTGTCGTTGTGCCATGAATGTCTATGATTTTTATACTGACGACCAACAACTGATCCACCATGTTGCCTGCTCGATTGACCAACCTGTAGTGCGGTCATACTTATTAGTTCCTTTTCGCAAAGACAATGATATTCCATCATTTCATCAAATTCGTCGTCGCTATCATCGAAAAATATATAATCTTCTGCCGCCATTTGTTATATTTGAAATTGTATGAAATAAGAATGAGAAATAATACTTCTCAGCATCTAACAAGCTTTTTATAGCTTAAATCACATGCTGACTTTCATAACAAAACAAACAATCACATGCGGATATCATTAATTAAATTCAACCACCATCTATAAAGTAGATTCCATTTATGTCACGGTTGCAGTGTCTCATCCCATCTAAACACTATTGACTGTTGATGTTGTGTCTCGTCCCATCATACAACTGTAGCCATGTTCTTAACATACACGATTAACTGTTGATGCAGTGTCTTGTCTGTAGTGTCACATGTGCACTGTCATGTCCCCTCCATACACCATTGACTGTTGATGCAGTGTCTCATTCCATCATACAACTGTAGTCATGTTCTTAACACAATAATACAAAAAGAAAAAGACAATGTTACTGAAACAACCAAACATTAGTACAGTCAACGACTATACATACACAAACAATAATACACTCCATAATAATACACTCCACAATAATACAACCAACAAAAATACCCCAACTACGACTTAGAACTGGCACTAAGAAACTACCGGTTATGGTCAAATTGTAAGTTGTGCACGACATTTCGAAGACGTCTTATTTCTTTTTTTTTTGAACTGGTACTTTATATACAACAAATCAATGGGACAACATATCCCATGTCAAATAAACGTTCGAAAGCAAGTTTCGAACTTGTGACATCCTGCACCAAGCCGAATCAATTAACCATTTGCACCAAGCATTACGAGGACGTCTTATTTCTTGTTCCAGCTCGTTGGCATATGTTATGGCCCTTGAGCACAGCCGTTCATTAACCCATTCTGCATAATTGCACCCTTCAGGCCGGAAAGGACACAACTGGATTCGAATACTAATATCTTCGCCATCGTCTCTAACCATGACTTCAACCTTATAACCACAGTGGCGAAATACTATGTAAGAGTCAACCTCTTGTTCAACCGAAGGTTGCAAATTTGATACTTGTTCAACCTCTTGTGGTTGTTGATGAACCAACTGTTCGTGTACAGGTTGAACATCTTCTTGAAGTGTGAGTTGGTCAAGATTTGGGAATTCACAAGCAACGTCCTCGTAATGCAGGTCTTAGTAGTTGATATTCCAATCTTCATCGGTGTGTTCGCTTTCTGTTGGAACGTACCCGGCATCAGAGTCAACAGATGATGACCAGGAAGGCATTGATATGAGGATTAGAAGATTGAAGGAGCTGAGAACTGAACTGCGTGTTTGAGAAGAAAAGTTCTTGCTCTTACGTATATATTGAAGCATGTGAATGTTAAAAATTATTTATGTTTAAATATGAGCATGTATTTTGATTTGACAATACAGTAGAAAGTTAAATTACTCATAAACAACACAATAGTAAATATGCATACACAAAAACAATAATACATTCAATAATAATACACCCAAATTATGGATGTCCAAATCGTTCTAACCAATTTTGACGTATGATATAAGCCATATGTCCAGTGAATGTGTTATGATATTTGAGAAAGTAACGACTTTCAAATGTGGAACGGGTTGGTTCAAACAAATTTTCAAATATAACCTCATTGATAACCGTACTGTACCACGTACAAGCGTTGCAGAAGTTACCATAACCAGTCCTTAACTCTACATTAGTACATCTACTTCTACAGTCAACATTGCTATTGTAAAGTTCAGCAATAGTGTCCCAAAACTGAGTTATCATTATCTCTTCATTATCGCACATTTGATTAGTTTGTATAAAAAAATTACTAACAGTTTCAATTCTGTAGCCGAAAATATTACGTTATAGATTGAATTTACTGAACTTTTAAATGTTGTGACATTAGAATATAACACCTTATCTAAAATAAAGAGGTCGTTATCCGCATCAAAAAAATGAAGCATGAGATTAACGTCCACGTGTCAAACATCCATAAAAATTTTGACAAACAAACACAACAGTGTTTATTACTTCAACATTTTGACTTCATATACGCTTAATAATAAACAAGCGTAAATTACAATCAACACAATGCAATACTCAACATAAAATATAATCGACACAATGCCATAACATATAGACAATCACATATAATAGTAGCATCATCACCAACATAATATGCAACCAACTAATGTAAGGTGTGAAAAATAATAACACAGTCTAAAACATCTAAATGCATCACATCAGTCTATGTGATCGGAACCGCTATCAATCTCCTCATCGTCTCTACTGTCATCGTTGACGTCATCAACGCAGTGAGGCTTAGGTCCAGCATGGAGCTGCTCCTGAAGCTGATGAATCTGGGTCTGTAATGTCTGTATCTACGCATCATACCGAGTCTGCTGCTGCTGGACTGCAGTCTGGTAATTCTGATTCATCATCTGTGTATAATCGAGTGTCATACGCTCAAATGCAGAAATTATCCATCTGTCATAATGCATGTACTGAGAATAATGATATGCGCACAAGAAATATTATACATAGGCGGAGAATATAATGACAAGTAATTTAAAGAACAGTTAAAACTCGTATAAACCTGATGAGGCTGATACAATCTGATGGATGGTACACCCGTAATACCGTCATCTGTAGGATACAGTAAGAGATACTCCACCACCTGACCGTATACATCATACGCTCTAAGTGAATGAGGAGGGGGTCGAAAGTAGGAGGCTGCGTGTACTGAGATGATGTAGGCTCAAAGGTGGCAGGCGGTAGTGGAACTCTACCGAAAGAGGTACGCGGACCAATATGATCGAAGTTCAAATCCCGAATATAATCAGGCAACGCGTAAGCACGTGGGGCTACCCGAGTCCACTATGAATCAAAGTCTTCAAGAACTGTAGAAGGCTCACCATCCACCCATCCTGCACCCCTCATCGAAGAATATAAGCTGGTCCAACCCTAATATCACCACACATATCATCCCATGGTGGCGGATCTGATGGAATGCGAAATATACCATACAACTGTAGCCAACACCGCTCCCCTAAATACCATATGAATGGACATATAGGAACCTGAAAGCAAATCCTACGTCGCGACATGGAAAACTGAAAAGTGAGTGGATGATTAGGACCGGGCTCTAGGGACTGTAAGTACTGATCCCATAGACGAACGATAATGTTACCACGTCGTCTTATATCCATCTGTTGTCTAGCCTCCATCAGCTCATTGTGTACCCCTTGTGCAACACGGGGCAAATGCATAGGAGGACCCTAGCGATGCAATTTAGGAAAGTAAATATAAGGTGTGACATTTGCCTCTACAATAAGTCGGGGGTGATATTGGCGGTATACTCGTAGTACCAAAATGGAAGAATGTACCAAAATCCATACATCTGTCTAGACCGATGAAGCGCATAAGTATCTAATGCTACGTGCAAATAATCAATAATAGCAGTACCGTAATCATATGTATGTGGTTCATCCACATCTACTAATCCAGCCAAAAAATCAAGCCTAATAGCACCCTTATTGCTATTAAAAAATATAGACTCAAAAAGGTATAATATGAAGGCACAGATAACCGGAGTGTGCATATCCTCAACGGCTATATACTGCTGCAAACAAGGGAGAGTAACAGCTCCTCCTCTACCTCCTCATCGGCCAAAGTCGGTAAATAAGCTGAATATGACTCGAACTTCTCAAATGAACTATCAAATGGAACAAGGAGACGGTTCGGTCGACCAACCTCTATGCCAGTGAGCATATAAAAATCTAGAGGAGTTAGTCGTAGCTCAAAATCAGGGAAATGAAATGTGTGAGTGGTAAGCCATCATCTCTCAGTGAGGGCCTCTACCAGACAACGATCTATGTGCAAATCTAGGTAAATCTAGAAATTCACCAAAAGATGAAGCATGTAGCCTGTCCAAAATCGGCTGCGGTAACTTATCAAAATACTCAGACATACACCTATACCAACTATCTCGATCGCTACGTGACGAACCTAATATATGATTATTTAATGTTAAAATAAACAAAGAATTATCATCCATATATAGTTACACGGTTGTTCATCAAGCAATAAAGAAATAAACGTATAACTGTGGCGTCGTTAAAGCTGCAGTAAGTCGATGCGAAACAGTAGGGGGCAAGTTGTGCAAGGATCGAAGATCGTCTGGAGTCACGGAAGCATCAGGTGGGACATGAGCAGGTCCGATATTGCATCGGTCGTATATCGAACGATGCGTCTACCAGTTTTGAGCGGATGGGTCGGAATTTGGACGCAAAGTAAAATAAAAAGAAATTAACTGCAATGAGGATGGAAGAGGTAGAAATGAGGGAAGAGGGGGGAAAGCGTCTGTTATAGACGCGATCACCAGGCGCTTGTTGAATAGACGTCTGGGCTTCAAACGCTTTTTCAACAGACGCCCAATGTTTTAAAAACACGGACGCCTATTGAACAGACGTTTGAAGCCCAGACACCTGTTCAACACGCGTCTGTACTCATTTCTATTGCGGAAATGAGGTCTCCAACGTTTCGAAGTACGAAAAATTGAATTTTCGAGCTAAGAACCATGGGAGATGGTCTAAATACTTTAGACAAACATTGCATGCGCAGCCAAATAAATTAATTGGTGCATTTATAATCCTCCGTGCATTCTCTTTCCTCCATAATCTATATATTCATGCCTTCCTTCTCTCTGTTCCTTCTCACTTTCTTTTCTGAGAGCATTGTTGTGCGTGTGTATATATATTTATAAAATAAACTAAACTCACTGGCCTACGTAGCCTTCTCACCCTCTCCCATTTTCTTTCACCCATCCAACCCCGCCTATTCCTCCACCCGCACCCTGTTCCTCCACCTAACCACCTTACCGAAGCCATCTGACCTTACCGAAGCTCTGACCATCCACCCAGCTCCTCCGCCCCTGCCGTCTGCACCACCCGAGCCACCAGCAGCCACTTCACCCCAACCACCTCATCCGAACCTCCACCCTGACCCAGCCCTGCATCCTCCTCGACCAAGCCCCAACCACCTGCCCCGCCACTTCACCCGAAACCTTCACCAACCCTGCCTCACCCTGTAGCCGAAACCACACCAGCAATTAACCCTCATCCCTTCACCATTGCTCCAGCCCTACAGCAACCTGCCTCCGTGCACTGTAATTCGCCAAGAATCTGATGTTCAATCGGTCGAGGGCTCTTCTTGGAAGCATCCTTATCGTGTGTGTCATCCGTCGCCTAGTTATCCACGTGATATGTTATTCGTAATGTGCAAATTTCTCTGCCTTAGTGCAAAGATGAGTGTATAACTCAAGACGTTTATTTTTATGCAAGTTAATTTGGTTAAATTATTTAAGTTATAAATTAGTTTAGTTTAAATTAATTTGGTTAATTTTAAATAGTTTAGTTTATTTTTATTAGTTAGTTAATGCTTAAATTTGCAAATAAGAAAAGGAGACTAGAGAAGTGTGTTAGTGATGTGTGTGCATGTGTATATTTTCGTGTGTGCGTATATTCTCATGTGTGTGCGTGCGTGAAGTCATATGTGCAAGCATGAAGGAGACAGGAAGTAAGATTTGATGCTATTGTTCATAAGAAATGAGGGAGGCACGCATGAAAGAAGACACGCATGTAAACAAAAAAACACACACATTTACTTTTCTTTTTTAGTTCTGTGCGCATGGAAATGAACAGAGAGTTCATTTATTTTCTTTTCTCTCTCTCCAATCTAGACATGCACACATTTATATTTCAAAAAAATTCTTTTGGAAGGGGACACACACTCACGTCTGAAATAAAAAAAGAAAGAAGAAGGGAGACGCATGAAAACACAGGAATACTCATGCAGAGCATGGGGTTTCACATTTCGATTTTTTACTTACTACATGCAAATAAACACACTTTCTTTTCTTATACCTCTTTCTTTTCCTCTGTACATATGATGTTTTGGGGGCACAAATAGAAGAGTTGGTTTGAGGTAGTGTAAGTATGTACAGGTGCACGTGTTTTGACCAGTGCATGTGGGCTTGGAGTTTGGTAGGATGGGCTGTGCGTTTGCATGTATGGGTTGCATGCGTGTGTAGGTATGGTTTTGGAGGGAGATATTTGGAATAAAACATGAGCAGGTAGAAGCATAGGGTGGCTGTGTGTGTAAACTGGTGCTGACATAAAGATGAGGGGTAGAATAAGTGCATGCATACAAATGAAGTGCAAGCGCATAAAGGAAGGTAGGAGAAAATGGAGAAGTGGGGGTGAGTTTTGGACATGATGAAGTGTTGGGCCTTTTGGGCTGTGCATGTTGTATTTGGTTTCTTTTATCAAACCGACCGTAGGGAGGTTTGCCTACTTCTACTAGCCAAAATCAATTTTTCTGAAGCCAAAAAAATGTGGATCTTGTCTTATCGCGATTTCTCTAAAAACGTGGATCTTGTCTCATCGCGGTTTGCCTAAACTTTCTCCTTTTATTTTGCGCATCAAAGATTTCAAATTCAAATCTATTATGATTTTAAAATTTTCAATTTCAAATCGACAATTTTGAATGTTTTGATTAATATTTAAATTTGAAATTCATATTTTCAGATTCAAATCTCAATTTATTCTTTTTCAACATATTATCACTTAATGTTTAAGTAATATTAACAAATTTTTTTAATGTATATTTCTTATCAAAGTTATACAATCGAACGGTCGGTTTCTCCACCGTTGTGCGGTTATACTAGTAGTCATTTGATTGAGGAGGGCAATAGGAGGTTTCGTGTTTTATGCTGAGCTGGAAAGATTTAGTTTGGGTGAGACTGTTTATATTTTAGTTATTTATTAGTTAAGCAATAATTAATTCAAAATTTTAGTTTCTACGTTAGTTTAAGATGAAGTAGTTTTCGGGTTGGTAAGTTGGACCGTGCATGTTGGGTTGGGTACAATTTGATTTTTGTTATTAAATTTGTTAGTTTAAGTATACTAGAAATTAAATTAATTAAACTTTTTTGTCTAAAAAAACCAGGAGAATCTGGCGGGCCTGCCTGTAAACTCCTGAAGAGGGTACAGTAAAGCCGTTCGCTCATCCAAGCCTCCATAACCCTGTGTAAATTTATATAGGATAGGGAAGCGAATGGTATAAATCGAATCTGTGTCTTTTTAGTGGAACTCAAGCCTCCTTTCCACTGTGCTGCACCCATGGACAAATTAGTTAAACTTAATTGTTTAAACTTTGAAAACTCAACAACTCACCCATACGAAACTTACCCATACGAAGTCCGTTTAACCCGCGTTTTTTTACGTTAGAATCATATTAATGAACAGAACAAGCTAGTGTTGTTTATTGACATGTTTAGAAAAGTGTAAAATATTGAAAAAATATTAGTGATATTTTAGCAGAACAAATCCTCATTCTGCTATTATAAACTATGTAGATTTGTCATTATTCAACAGTTTAATATTTGATATTGATTGTTAATTTTTTATAATAAAAAGTTAATATATTGATATTGATTGTTAATTTTTTATAATAAAAGGTACGTTGCTATTCATTATTGTCGTTGATTGATTATTTCTACTGTTTGGATTGCGCTTCGCTAGTTTATGAGCAAGTACTCTTTTATTTAACATGGATTGGGCAGGAGATAGATTTTAAGTTAACGTCTTGTAATTTATTTCCCAATTTAACTATAAGGTGTTTAGCGATATTATGGGTTCATTTAATTATGATAATTAATTATAATAATTTTGATTTGAATAAGGTTGTTTTGAAATTGGATTTTCATAAAGAATACATTTTGAAATGTTATGGAAAGAAGTTGTTTACAAATGGAGTTTTCAAAAAATAAATAAAAGATATTTTGTCTTTTAAATAAAATGGTTCTATGAACTGAAATTGAGAATTTGGTCGAAAAGATTATTTTCAAGAATGAGTATATTACTAATAAGTTTAATATGAGTTCGTAAATCGAAATGCGAAAATTGAATCCAAACCTGAATTCGATTGCTCATGCGAAGTCGGTGCAACTTGTTTAGTCTCTTAAATTACCGTGCATATATTGTTTGATTTGAATTTACTTACTTAAGAATATATAATCCTGATTCGAGTGTATTGTCTTTTCATTATGCTCGGGTCAGCCCGAGTTATTTTAGTTCTCGAAGACATTAGTTACTTGAAGACGAAGATGGAGATTGAAAGACCATATTTACTACTATTATTCCGTCGCATTATATTGGTATGTTCAGTTAAATGTACACTCTGATAATATTGAGATGGTATCAAAATTATATTGATAAACAACTTTGTAATTATGTTATTATTATATTTTATCCATCCGCTGTAAGATTCTATATATTGATCTTTTCTCTTCTTCTTTTCTTTTCTTATAAAAACCCCTTGATAATTCGTCCGTTTGAACGATTTGGGTTGGACATGCATGATTTATTGTCGACTTGACAGTTTAAAAAGGTAGGTCGACACACATGGTTTTTGAACTTATATAAAATAAATTGTATAAGTACGAAGTTAATTCGAAAACTATTGATTTTGAAGGGTACTCGATCTGAAAAGCGATGATTATATACATATCGGATTCATGTAAGAACGATATATTTGAAATTAATTATTTGAAAGGTACTATGTGTAATATGATATACATTTTAAGATTGAAGATATAGGAAGTACCTTCTGTTGACTATCTACTTTATGGCCACATTGTGTATACATTCTAATTATTCTTTGATTTGATCCCAGATGGACTTGGGTGGATCCAAAATGGGTTCTTATCGATATAGGTTGTCCTGACATAATAATCATGAGTTTCCTTTGACTCGGCTGCATAGCGAAATTCATAGGGCTGTGAAGACATATGGTTACGGGTGTTACCTGAGGGATCCAAGAGAAACCATTGTGTAACCGGAACCTATGGTCGTTTTCGGCGTAAACAGCCTGGGTAGAGTGATTGTCCTGACGTACGGATGTTTCCTGGGGGAGCCAGGCGAAATCATTGTGTATCTGCGGTCCATATTGCGTAGTTTGAGGGGGCAGATAGTTGCCTTGAGTCTATGGATGATAGCGATGTATCCACCAATGTTGCTATTAAGTAGATTATGAACAATGCGAGTGTTTTTCATAGCATAATTCGTAGAGCAGTGGTTGCTCACAGGTACGGATGTTACTTAGGGGAACTAGGCGAAACCGTTGTGTATCTACGGTATATGGTTGTTGAGGACATCATGGTGTAAGATGTAGGGCAGTGACTGTCTAAAGTCACCTGAGGCCGCGTCGCTCAGTCCTCTCGACTTAACGAGAAAGCGTCCTTAAGAACTACGTTCCATGACGATCCCGTTCGTTTGATTTCGGTGATTGGATTGTACTAATTTTCATATTTGTTTTAAAGGTTTCCAAGTGATTTCACTAGGTGTTAAAACGGGTTTGCTAAGTACTTGTAGATTTCTGGTCTTGTGCTTGATCAACATATTACTAGATTTTATACACATCGAGTTATAAAAGTATTTTCGAAAGGATAATTTTCTTCGATATAAAAGTATTTTGTTATAAAAGAATTTTTAATAAAGAAAATTTTCAATTCTTAGGTGTTTGAAAACTAGATTTTTATTTATCTTTCTGTTCTTTTATTCCGCTCTTTCTGATCAGGACGAAAAATTTTGAGTAGGGGAGATTGTAACGACCTAAATTTTTTCAACAGTTAAAATAAAATTTTTAACGAAGATTTGAAACAAAATTTATTTTTCACAATAAATCTGGCAACAAAAACTAGATATTTGAAATGTGTCCATTAAAATGAGGTCAACGAAATTTATTTTATGTCAAAATTTGTTCGAAACTCGGTCAGCATATTTTTCAGTACAAATTATCAATTTTTAAAGTATAAATATTTTTACGTAGAAATGATCTAGAAAATTTTCCGATTAAAACGTCAAAGTTCTCTTCATCTAATTCCGACCTTTGTAGCTCCGTTTAACAGAAATTATTGTAGTCGTTCAAATTCAAAACGGTATGACTAGCGATAGATGAAATTTTGTTACGAATGTCGTAACACAGATTTTAGTATATGGCTGGATTCGTTCTCTCCGCGCCGATGATCTTTGTTTTCTTATTTTGGCATTTAAGTGCGTTCTCTTCCCACCGTATATTCGTGCCTTTCTCCTCTCTGCTCCTTCTCACTTTCTTCTCTGGGAGCATTATTTTGAAGAGAGTATACAAAGTATATTATATATTTATAAAGTAAACTAAACTCGCTAGCCTACGTAGCCTTCTCATCCTCTCCCATTTTTCTTTCTCTCCAGCCAACCCCCGCCTATTCCTCCACTCGCACCCTGTTCCTCAGCCACATCCTTGACCACCTCTACATGACCACCCTACCGAAGCCACCTGCCACTGCCAAAGCTTCGACCCACCACCCAGCTCCTCTGCCCCAGCTGTCTGCACCACCCGTGTCACCAGCAGCCACTTCACTCGAACCACCTCATCTGAACCTCCACCCTGACCAAGCCCCGCATCCTCTCGACCGAACCCAAATCCCAACAACCTGCTCCGCCACTTCACCAGAAACCTTCACCAACCCTGCCTCACCCTCTAGCCAAACCTACACCAGCAACCACCCCTTCGCCATTGCTCCAGACCTACAGCAACCTGCCTTCGCGCACTGCAAGTCACCAAGAATCTAAAGTTCAATCGGTCGAGAGCTCTTCTAGCAAGCATCACTTATCGCGTGCCATCCATCGCCTAGTTATCCGTGTTTGGAACGTGCAAATATCTCTGCCTTAGTGCAAAGGTGAGTGTATAACTCACAATATTTATTTTTATGCAAGTTAATTTGGTTAAATTGGTTAAGTTATAAACTAGTTTAGTTTAAATTAATTTGGTTAATTTTAAATAGTTTAGTTTATTTTTTTTAGTTAGTTGATGCTTAACTTTGCAAATAAGAAAAGAAGACTGGAGTAGCGTGTTAGTGATGTGTGTGCATGTGTATGTTTTTATGTGTGCATATATTCTCGTGTGTGTGCATGCCGTGAAGTCATATGTGCAAGCATGAAGGAGATAGGAGTAAGATTTGATGCTATTGTTCATTAGAAACGAGGGAGGTACGCATGAAAGAAGACACGCATGTAATAAGAAAAAACACATTCACTTTTCTTTTTTAGTTCTATTTGCATGGAAATGAACAGAGAGTTCATTTATTTTCTTTTCTCTCTCTCTCTCCCCAAGCTAGACATGCACACATTTATGTTTCAAAAAAATTTCTTTTGGAAGGGGACACACACTCACGTCTGAAACAAATAAAGGGAAAAAGAGGGAGGCACATGAAAACACAGGAATACTCATGCATGAAGAGAGCAGGGGCACATTCACATTTCCATTTTTTACTTACTACATGCAAATAAACACACTTTCTTTTTTTATACCTCCTTCTTTTCCTCTGTACATATGATGTTTTGGGGGCACGCACAGAAGAGTGGGTGTGAGGTAGTGTAAGTATTTACAGGTGCACGCGTTTCGATTAGTGCATGTGGGCTTGGAGTTTGGTAGGATGGGCTGTGCGTTTGCATGTATGGGTTGCATGCATGTGTAGGTATGGTTTTAGAGGGAGGTATTTGGAATAAAACGTGTGCAGGTAGAAGCATGGGGTGGCTGTGTGTGTAAATGGGTGATGACATGAAAGATGAGGGGTAGAACAAGTGCACGCATACAAATGGTGGTGCAGGCGCATAAAGGAAGGTAGGGAGAAATGGAGAAGTGGGTGCGGGTTTGGGCCGTGATGAAGAGTTGGGCCTTGTTGGGCTGTGCGTGTTTGTATTTGGTTTCTTGTATAGTCATTTAATTGAGGAAGGCAATAGAAGGTTGCGTGGTTTATGCTGAGCTGGGCGGATTTGGTTTGGGTGAGACTGTTTATATTTTAGTTATTTATTAGCTGAGCTGGGCGGATTTGGTTTGGGTGAGACTGTTTATAGTTTAGTTATTTATTAGTTAAGTAATATTTAATTTAAAATTTTAGTTTATACGTTAGTTTAAGATGAAGTAGTTTTCGGGTTGGTAAGTTGGGCATTGCATGTTGGGTTGGGTAAGATTTGATTTTTATTATTAAATTTGTTAGTTTAAGTATACCAGAAATTAAATTAGTTAAACATGATTTTTTAAACTTCGAAAAATCAACAACTCACGAAAGTCACCCACAAAGTATGTTTAACCCGCGGTATTTGACATTAGAATCGTATTAATGAATAGAAAACATTGTTATAGTTTATTGACACGTTTAGAGAAGTGTAAAATATTGATAAAATATTAATGACATTTTATTAGCAGAAAAATATCCATTCTGCTCTTATAAACTGTGTAGATTTGTTATTCTTCGGTAATTGATATATTTGATATTGATTGTTAATTTTTTTTAATAAAAAGATACGTTGTTATTCATTATTGTTGTTAACTGATTATTTTTATTGTATGGATGACGCTCGACTAGTTTATGAGTAATTACCATTTTATTTAGCATGAATTGGGTAGGAGATAGATTTTAAGTTAACATCTTGTAATTTATTTCCGAATTTAACTATAAGGTGTTTGGCAATATTATGGGTTCTTTTAATTATGATAATTAATTATAATAATTTCGATTTGAATAAGATTATTTTGAAATTGGATTTTCATAAAGAATATATTTTGAAATGTTATGGAAAGAAGTTGTTTACTAATGGAACTTTCGGAAAAAATAAAAATATTTTATCTTTTAAATAAAATGGTTCTGTGAAATGAAATCGAGAATTTGGTCGAAGAGATTAGTTTCGAGAATGAGTATATTACTAATAAGTTTAATATGAATTCATAAATCGAAAAGTGAAAATTAAATTCAAACTTGAATTCGTTTGCTCATACGAACTCGATGCAACTTGTTTAGTCTCTTAAATTACCATGCCTATATTTTTTGATTTGAATTTACTTACTTAAGAATATATAGTCCTGATTCGAGCGTATTGTCTTTTCATTATGCTCGGATTAGCCCGAGTTGTTTCAGTTCTCGAAGACATTAGTTATTTGAAGATGAAGACGGAAATTGGAAGATCGTACCTACTACTATTATTCTTTTGCATTATATTGATATGTTCAGTTAAATGTACAACTTTTATAATATTGAGATGGTATCAAATGTATATTGATAAATAGCTTTGTAATTATGTTATTATTGTATTTTATCCTTCCGTTGTGAGATCTTATATACTGTTCTTTTCTCTTCTTCTTTTCTTATGAAAACCCCTTGATAATTCGTTTATTTGAACGATTCAAGTTACACATGCATGGTTTATTGTTGACTTAAACTATTCAAAAAGGTGGGTCATCACACGACGACAAGATACAACTATGTTAATGGTATCCATAATATCCGAAGCACTTGAATATGAAAAAAATATCACAGATTTCAAAAACATCGTTTCACATTACATTTTCAAAACACATTTCACAATCAAATTGCATAATCCCATAATTCTTTCGTAGGTTCAGATGAAGTGTAATTATCACATAAATATGCCAAGAGCGACATATGATGATGCCCCTTTGGTTGAGCAGAGTATTATATTAACATAAATGTCCTAAATACAACGTAGCGGAATAAAACAAACAAAACAGCAACTCCTAAAGAGCTATCCATTAGCCACCTTCTCGTCTTCGGAAGCTTTATTCGTCAACCTACTGAAATCTATAAAACCTCAACCCTTAGCATACTCAAATCAGTTTTGAGCAGCGGAGAATTTAAGAGGAAATACATAAACTTCGAGTCAAACATAAAGTCTGGTATGAATAATACTATACATCTCGGTATTTGATATCAAATGAGACCACGCGCTTAGCGAAACGGGTTTTCCCTCACTAATATCCTTTTAAAACATATCTTTTGCCATTCCATTTCCTGCAACCAAAACCGGTTCAAACTGTAAAGCATTATTATGTAAACATACATATCAGGTAACCAATGGACTGTCTGTTCGAACTCTATTGTTTTGTTTGGCTAACTACTAACCTTTGGCTGACTCGGGCCTATCAGACAATATAATCAAAATAATCTAACACATGTTAGATACTCCTCTTCTAGACGGTCTGTCCTTAACTATCTGCTAAATACTCTTCTTCTGGACGGTCTGTCCCTCACTTAACATCTCCTAGGTTCACTTAATCCTAATGGTTTTGTGGGATCACCAATAACCTATATGTACACAAACATATATTCTCTTCTATGTGATCATAATTTTAGTCTTACCTGTGACAAAACCCTACACACTAGAATTTTGGACTAAATTAGCTGGGGTAATAGCTAATATATAGGGCGCGACCCTATACCAGTCTCATCTGGTATTCTAATATCCGAGTCATTTTACTTAGGGAAACCTTCCCAAAATTTTCCTTGAAAACCTTTTTCATTTGAAATTGATTTAAAACCTTTGACACCAAACTTAAACAAGGAAAACGCATATACTCTATGCTTTAATCATAATCGCCTTGCCATGCTATATATAATTTAACCAAATCTTTGTTGATGAAAACATTTTAAATCTTTGAAATACCCCTTTCGATCCTATTGAAAGTATCCCTATCGTAACCAAATAAACCTTTTCTTTCATCTAGGCCGAAAGGCAAAAAACTTCCTTTCACAATCATTTACATAAACTTCAAAACCTTTGAAATATCTTTTCCTTTGAAAGCTAAAAACCTTAGACATCCTATCTTTTAAACCTTTAAACATAGCCTTTTGAAAACATTGGAAAACCCTTCGAAATCATTAGTGAACAACCCCTTTGAAACCATTCATTCAAGACCTCTTGAAACATGTGGAAAACCACTCCTTTTAAACCTTTCTTATAAGCCTTTTAAAAGCATTAAAACCTTAAACCTTTCAAAAGCATTTGGGTTCAATTTCAAAACATGGGGAAACAACTTTCGAAACCATTCAAAACCATCTCTTTCGAAGCCTTTGGGTTAATCTTTAAAATCTCCAAGGGTCACAAAAAACAGGGTCAAAAGTGACTCTTTCGAAAGCCAAAACCTAAGTAAAGAAGTGTGGTGTTGAAACCATCCTTCCGAAAGCATTGGAGAAGCGGTAGGGATTTTATAAAACAAAATCAACCCTTTCGAAGATGTTGCTTCGAAAGGTAGAAAACGACAGCTAAGGCTTCAACCTAGTCAAAAGCGATTATTTAAAAACAAAGGCGCAACCTCTTAAAACCAATTCTTTAAACCATTGACATAATCAGAAGCCAATCAAGTCAAAAGCAATATTGTCAAAAGCAAAGCAGGTGCATTTTCAATTTAAAGCAAAGTAACGCTTCGACCCCTGGTTTCGACCTCATACCTTCCGCCTTCTTTCCAATTCATTGCGCACCAAGTCTTTGATGTCATGCGCATTAGTTTCAATAGTGATGGGGGTAGAGAAACTAAGTCGATGGCCATCTATGTCAGAAGAAGGGTGTCGAAAGTGGCGAAACATACGCTTTACATGTAAAACAGAATTTTAGCCCTTTTAAGTAATCTTTTTAACTAACATGCCTTGTTTTTCTAAATCTTATTGTTTGCAAACTTTCTTTTCTAAAAGCACTACCAATATTTCAGAAATAAACACTTTAATTTATTACAAAATACCCCTTCTCCTTTTATAAATATATAAAACATTTAAGTCGCATACCTTAAATAATTTTATATATTCATCAAAACACTTAGGAAAATTCTAAAAAAATTCTAAAAAATCCTTTTTAATATTTTTTTTAACATATATAAATTTCAGACCCGAATCATATATATTATAATCGTAAATTATTTATAAACCAATAAATCATTTTCTGCACTAGAAAATTTACATAAAATCCATAAAATTTATGAAAATTGAAACCCATGTATAAAATATCATCTCTGGACTACATTTAAAATCGCAAGGTATTTAGATGTCTTTAATAGGGTTTTTACGTCAAAACATATCATAAAATCTATATAAATAAGCATATATCATCAACAAGCATATATAAACATTTTTTCCTTCAAAATCATGGCTAAACTATGCAAGATAAATTCGAATTTCCTTAAAACCGAAATTGTTTAAGAAATAAGAGATGTTTACTTAGTCACCTTAGCTTTTGAGATTAAGGTTTTAAGATTTGAGTGAATTTGATTTTTGATTTAGCTTCCTTTAGCTTTCTTCCTCTTGTTCTTTAAAATGGTGGCCGGCATCAACTTGATAAATTTTAATAAATTAAATGAATGTGTGGAAGTAAATTCCTAAGGGTTTAGGGTATAAGAATATCCTTCTACCTATTTTGCCATTACCTATTTTATTTCATGTTATCTCATTTTGATTTACTCATTAACATGGCATTACTACCCCTATTAAGTCACAAATCTCAATACCCTAACCATAATATTACATTATTTTATTTTATTTAGCTAATTAAATATCTTAAATAATGTTATTAAAAATATAGGGCGTTACAATCTCCCCTTCTTATTGAATTTCGTCCTCGAAATTACGATATGTTACACAACAATCAAACATAAAGCTAAAACATACCATCAAACAAACCAGGATAAGCGTCACAAATCCTGCTCTCGGTCTCCCAAGTACAGCCTTTATCATCATCACTCTATTGAACCTTCACTAATCTGACTGTCTTATTCTTCAACTTCTTCTCATCTCTCGTGACTATTGAATTGGCTTTCTAACTATTGTCATGTATGGTTTTAGTACTAAATCCTCTAACACGATCGGTGCTATAGTAGTGTCTGGATCCCTAACACAGTTCCTAAGACGAGATACATGGAAAACATCGTGGACTTCTGCCAAACTACTCGGTAAATCTACTCTGTACGTGAGTTTCCCGATCCATTCTAAAATAGGAAACGGTCCTATGAATCTTGGTGCTAACTTTCCTGTCTTCTTGAACCTATTAATACCTTTCATTGGCGATACTTTAACGAAAACATGATCTCCAACAGAGAACTCTAAATATTTCCGTCTTTTATCGGCATAGCTCTTTTGCCTAGACCGAGCTTCCTTCATTCTCGCCCTTATCAGCTCAATCTTCTCTATACCTTCTCTTACCAAATCGGGACCAAGGACTAATCTATTTCCGGTTTCTAACAAACATGCAAGAGATTTGCATAGTCTCCTATACAAATCTTCAAACGGTGTCATCCATATACTAGTCTGATAATTATTGTTATATGAAAACTCGACTAGGTGTAAATGGTCTTCCCATGATCCCCTGAAGTCTAATACACAAGCTCTTAACAAGTATTCCAAGATCTTGTTAACTCTTTCCATTTGTCCATCTTTCTACGGATGGTAATCGGTGCTCATCTTGAGCTTGGTTCCTAAACTCTCATGTAGACTCTTCCAAAACTCGCTAGTGAATAAGGAATCTCTATCCCTAACAATACTACTAGGAATTCTATGCAGTCTAACCACATTCTTCATAAATAACTTAGCTAATACAGGTGCCATCCTATTTGACTTAACGGGAATGAAATGGGCACTCTTCGTCAATCTATCCACTATGAACCATATACTTTCATCTCCTCTATTAGATTTCAACAACCCATTTATGAAATCCATGGAAATAGAATCCCACTTCCATACCGAAATATCCAATGGCTGAAGCAACTCACTTGGCTTCTGATGTTCGGCTTTAACCTACTGACAGTTCAAACACTATTTCACCCATAAGCCTCCATCTCTCTTCATTCCTTCCCAGAAGAAACTTCTCTTCATATTCTAATACATCTTCATTCCTCATGGATGAATAATGAACTTCAAACGATGGCATTCCTTCAAAACTTCCTTCCTTATGTCTCCCCCATTTGGAGCACATAATCTACCCTTCTTTCTCAACCACCCACTTTGTTCAAGAATGAAATCCTTCAAGTTATCACTCTTCGTTCCATCCCTTAACATCTTGATCCTTTCAGCTAACACGGGATCTTTTTCCTATTTAGAAGCAATTTTCTCAATCAGTACTGGTCGGACTTCTAAACAAGTAACATAGCAGATTCCCCACTAGACCCAGCCTCGGATCTCCACAGCATTCTACAAATCGACAACACTTCCAAATCTTTCCATTCTGCTATCATAGTCAACACTGCATTCTGATGCTTCCCCACTAAGCGCATCAGAAACCTTGTCGCCTTTCCCTGGTATTAATTCCAAAATCATAAGTGGCTAAAAAATCTAACCACCTCTGCTGTCTCATATTCAGTTCCTTCTGAGAGAACAAATACTTCGGCAACTTATGTTCTGTATAAAGCACAAAACTCTCTCCCAAAAGGTGATGTCTCCACACCTAGAAAAAAAAAACTGCAGCTAACTCCAAGTCATGAGTCGGATATCTGACCTCATGCGGTCTAAGTAGTCTAGAAGCATAGGTGATCACTTTGTCTTTCTACATTAATACTGCTCCTAATCCAGTTCTACATGCATCTGTATAAACTACCAAATCTTGGTTCCCCTCTGGAACAACTAATGCAGATGCATGAGTCAATAAATTTTTCAAGCTCTGTAATGCTTCATCACACTTATCGGTCCAAACAAACTTCACATCCTTTCGCATTAGCTTGGTCATTGGTTCTGCTATCCGTAAAAAATCCTTAATGAACCTCCGGTAATATCCAGGCAATCCATGAAAACCTCTTATCTCGGTCATTGTTTCTGGTCTCTTCCAACTATTCATTGCTTCGATCTTAGTTGGATCTATTGCCAATCCTCTTTCTGAAATTACACAACCAAGAAACTTCACCTCCTTCTTCTAGAGATGACACTTCGAAAAATTTGCCTTTAGCTAATGTTCTCTCAAATTCCCAAGAACCACTCTAAGATGAACTTCATGCTCTTTCTCATCCTTAGAATATGTCAAAATATCATCAATGAACACCAACATAAATCTATCGAAGTGCTCTCTGAAAATTCGATTCATAAAGTCTATAAAGAATGCCGACGCATTAGTTAGTCCGAACAACATAACTAACCATTCGTACGATCCATATCTGTTCCTAAATGTCGTCAAAGGTATATTATCTTTTGCTACTCTAAGCTGATGGAAGCCTGTAGCCAAATCCAACTAAGAAAATATCTTGCCTCCACTCAACTGATCGAATAAATCGTCAATTCTAGGCAATGGATATCGATTCTTTATCGTCCTCTCATTCAGTATAATCGATACATAACCTTAATGATCCATTTGCTTCTTAGCAAACAATGCGGCTGCTCCCCAAGGTGAGCTACTAGGTCTGATAAATTTCTTCCCTTCCAAATCCACCAACTGCACCTTTAGCTCTCTCATCTCTGTAGGTATCATCCTACTTGGAGGCTTACTAACTGGTTCTGCTTCAGTCACTAAATCTATTCGAAACTTAATGGCTCGTTTCGGTGGCAACCCTACTACTTGCTCAAAGACATCTGTGAATTTTCTAACCATGAAAACTCGATTAAACTCATCTTATAACTCCATAAATCCCAACAAAGCATTCACCTCACATCTAGATCTTTCTATGGTATATATAATCCAATCAATACAATCAAGGTGTCTAAGTGATATTTTCCTATCGTGGCAAAATATCCTAGCATCATACTTACTTAAAAATTCCATGCCTAATATGATTTCGAACCCAACAAAGTCAAATACATGCAAACTACAAACAAAGGTGTAACCTAGCAAGTTAAACTCTAAGTGGTCACACTTCATCCCAAGTGTCCCATACCCTCTTGTCGGATTTGCAAATCTTAAGGAAGTAACTAAATATATGGGTTCTAGGTTAAGCATATCTACCAAACATCGAGATATAAAATAATGCGATGCACTAGTATCAAATAAAACGCTAACAGACATATCATGGATCTGAAGCATACCTCCTAATACCGATTTCCCTTTCTCTATGCCATTGGCCTTGAGGTAGCTGGTTCCAATGCAAATAATTTTCCTCTCCCTTACTTTGTTGGTTCCTTGCATTGGTTCTTATAGTGGCCAATATGATCGCAATTGAAGCACTTGATGTTCTTCTTCCTGGTCACTTCCTTCACCTTTCCTGTTCGGCAATCATTAGCAAAGTTTCCCTTCTTGTCGCACTTATAACAAACCACTTCAGACTTTCCTTTCTCCGTGATTCCACCTTTCTAAGCACCCTTCTTATGAAAGAATTTTCTTTTATGACCTTGCCCAACCTGGATCTCCTTCACCTTACTCTTCTCTAGACAAGCAAGCATTTCCTCTTGTCTCAAATCCATCTCTACAATCACATCACAAGGGTCTCTAATATGAGGTATGGCAGCCCTTGCTAACTCAGGCTTCAATCCCCTTATGAACTTCTCATTTGTCTTCAACACGGTATCCATAGTAGCATACTCGTACCTAGCCAACTCCTCAAATCTTCTAACATTCTCCAAAACAGACATCTTCCCCTGCTCCAACTCAACAAACTTCCTAAGCAAAGCAGACTATGCCATCGCAGACATGAACCTCTCCTGAAACCTTCTCTTAAACTCGACCCATGTCATCTCCTCTTTATTTACTCCAACTGTCACACTATTCCACAAAAATAAAGCTGCCTCCTAAAGCTGCCTTGAAGCAAGCCTCCTCTTCTGCTCATCATTGAGCCCATGTCTGTAAAGATCATCTCATAGTGCAACAACCAATTCTCCACTTCTATAGCATCCTCAGTTTCAATAAAGAGCTTCCCTCCAAGCCTAGCATAATCTCGGCTCAAGGTAGCATAATTGTAGACCACTGGAGCTTCTTGAACTCCTACTCCAGCATTCCCTCCAACCATTCTAGCAGCAATTCCAGCTTGCATCATATTCACCAAAAACTAATACATAGCTCACATATTCACTTGTAGGACTCCAGCTCCAACATTCACTCATTGTGCTTGACTTTGGTTTCTCTTGGTATTTCATCTGGCGTTTCCATTTATGGTTGTGCTTCCTCCAAGATTCACTCTTCCACTTCTAGTGTTCATATCTGGATTCAAGGCTTGTGAGATACAGAAGAATAACCTAAGAGACATAGAAAGCTAAAGAGCGTATACTTATGCATAGAAAACACAAGAACATTACTATAACGTTGTCCCATACCCTGATCTTACACTAATTCCTTAGGATTATGTTTTCAAAAATCATTTTAGTGTAAAGTTTTACATGAACCTATGCTCTGATACCAATTTGTCATATCCCCAACCATGAGGCCCAAAGCTAAGCGCTATAGATGTTGCAGTCGTCCATAGTGTTAACTTTCGACGACTAAATACGGCTACGCTAATTTTATCCATAATATCAGAAGCATTTGAATATGAAACAAAATCACAGATTTGAAAAACATCTTTTCACATTACATTTTCAAAACACATGTTTCACATTCAAAATACATAATCCCATAATTTTTTCCTAGGTTCAGATAAAATATAATTATTGCACAAATACGCTGAGAGCAACATATGATGATGCCCCTTGGTTGACTAGAGTACTATATATACATAACCATCTTAAATACACCACAGCAGAATAAAACAAAACAAAACAACAACTCCTAAATAACAATCTGTTAGCCACCTGCTCATCTCCAGAAGCTTTATTCATCAACCTACTAACATCTGTAAAACCTTAGCCCTCATCCTACTCAAATCAATTTTAAGCACCCTAGAGTCTAATGGAAAAAACGTAAACTTCAAGTCAGACAAAAAGCCTAGTATGAATAATACTATACATCTCAGTATTTGATGTTAAGTAAGACTACGCCGCTTAGCGGAACGGGTTTTCCCTCATCAATATCCTTTTGAAACATATCTTTTGCAATTCCATTTCCTGCAACCAAACCGGTTAAAACTGTAAAGCATTGTTATGTAAACATACATATCATGTAACAAATAGACTATCTGTCTGAACTGTATAGTTTTTTTTGGCTAATTACTAACATTTGGCTGACTCGGGCCTGCCAGACAATATAATCAAAATAATCTGACACTTGTTAGATACTCCTCTTCTGGATTGGTTGTCGTCAACTATCTCTTAAATACTTCTCTTCTGGATAGTCTATCCTTAACATCTCGCAGGGTCACCTGATCCTAATTTTTTACGAGCTCACCAATAACCTATTTGTGTACAAACTTGTATTCCCTTCTATGTGTAATCATAATTTTAGTCTTACCTATGACAAAGTCCTATACACTAGAATTTTTGACTAAATTAGCTGGGGCTAATAGTGAATGTATAAGGCGTGACCTTATATTAGTCTCATCTAGTATTCTAATATCTAAGCCATTTTACACAGAAAAACTTTCCCAAAGTTTTCTTCCAAAAATTTTTTCATCTAAAATTGATTTAAAACTTTTTAAACCAAATTTAAACAAGGAAACATATATGCTGCATGCTTTACTCAAAATCACCTTGCCATGCTATATATACTTTACCCAAATCTTTGTTGATGAAAACATTTTAAACTTTTGAAAGTACCCATTTCGATCCTATTGAAAGTATCGCTTTCATAACCAAATAAATATTTTCTTTCATCTAGGCCAAAAGGCCAAAACCTTCCTTTCAAAACCATTTACATAAACCTTTTGAAACCATTGAAATACCTTTTCCTTCGAAAGCTAAAAACCTTAGACATCCTATCTTTAAAATCTTTAAACATAGCCTTTCGAAACCATCGGAAAAACCTTTCCTGTAAGCCCTTCGAAACCATTAGGGAACCACCCCTTCAAAACCATTCATTCAAGACCTCTTGAAACAGTTGGAAAACCAAACCTTTTAAACCTTTCATATAAAGCTTTGAAAGCATTAAAACCTTAGACCTTTCGAAAGCATTTGGGTTCAGTTTAAAAATATGTGGAAACAACTTTTGAAACCATTCAAAACCATCTCTTTCTAAGCCTTTGGGTGAATCTTTAAAATCTCTAAAGATCACAAACAACAAGGTTGAAAGCAACTCTTTCGAAAGCCAAAACCTAAGTAAAGAAGCGATGGTGTCAAAACCATCCTTTCGAAAGCATTGGAGAAGCGGTAGGGTTTCTATAAAACAAAATCAATCCTTTCAAAGACATTTCTTCGAAAGGTAGAAAACGACAGCTAAGGCTTCGACCTAGCCGAAAGCGGTTATTTAAAAACAAAGGCACAACCTATTAAAACCATTTGACCCAGTCGAAAGGAAACTAAGTCGAAAGCAATGTTGTCGAAAGAAAAGCAGGCGTATTTTCAATTTAAAGCAAAGTAACGCTTCGACCCCTTTGGAACCTCTTGTTTCGACCTCATACCTTCCCCCTTCTTTCCAATTCACTAGGTACCAGGTCTTTGATGCTAAAGCATTGGTTTCAGTAGTGATGGGTGTGGAGGAACTAGGTTAAAGGGTCGAAAGTGGCGAAACATACGTTTTACCTGTAAAACGGATTTTTAGCCTTTTAAGTAATCTTTTTAACTAACATGCCCTATTTATCCAAATCTTATTGGTTTCAAACTTTCCTTTCTAAAAGCATTACCAAGATTTCAGAAATAAAAACTTTAATTTATTTACAGATTACTCTTTCTCCTTGTATAAATATATAAAACATTTAAGTCCCATACATTTAATAATTTTATATATTCATCAAAACATTTAGAGAAATTCTACAAAATTTTGAACAATCCTTTTTAATATGTTTTCCAACACGTAAAAATTTTAGACCCAAATCATATATATTTTAATCATAAATTATTTATGACCCTATAGATCATTTTCTTCAATAGAAAATTTACATAAAATCCACGTTATTTTAGAAAATTATGAAAATTGAATATCATCTCTGAAATATTATCTCTAAACTATATTTAAATCGCAAGGTATTTGGATGTCTTTAAATCTGGTTTTCACGTCAAAACATGTCATAAAATCTATATGAATAAGCATATACCATCAACAAGCATATATAAACAGTTTGTCCAAAATCATAGCCAAACTATGCAAGATAAATTCGAATTTCCTTAAAGTCGAAAACATTTAAGAAATAAGAGATGTAGTCATAATTCAGCTTTGCTTTTGAGATTAAGGATTTGAGATTTGAGTGAATTTGATTTTTGATTTAGCTTCTTCCTTTAGCTTTCTTCCTTTTGTTCTTTAAAATGGTGGCCGGCCTCTACTTGATAAATTTTAGTAAATGAAATGAATGTGTGGAAGTAAATTCCTAAGGGTTTAGGGTATAAGAATATCATTTTTCCTATTTTTCCCTTACCTATTTTATTTCATGTTATCTCGTTTTGATTTACTCATTAACATGGCACGGCTACCCCTATTAAATCACAAATCTCAATCGCCTAATCATCATATTACATTATTTTGTTTTATTTAACTAATTAAATATTCTAAATAATGTTACTAAAAATATGGGGAGTTACAGCTGATAAAAGATGAAAAGACTTAGAGTTCTTAGTTGGAGATCATGTCTTCGTCAAGATGTCATCGATGAAAGGTGTAATTAGATTTGGAAATCAAGAAAATTGGCCCAAGGTTTTGGACCATTTTATATTGTAGAAAGGATCGGGAAACTTGCATATTGAGTAGAGTTACCGAATAATTTAGCAAAAGTCCACAATGTTTTTCATAGTTCTCATCAAAGAAAGTGTATACGAGATCCAGAAACTACTATTACACCGACTATGTTAGATGATTTAGTAGTGGAACCGGATACGACTATAGTTAGAAAGCCAGCTCATATAGCTGCGAGAGATGAGAAGAGACTAAGGAACAAGACGATCAGATTAGTCAAAGTCCAGTGGAGTGAGGATGATAGAGACTGTACTTGGAAAATTGAGAGTAGGATTATAGATGCTTATCCTGAATTGTTTCATGGTATGTTTTACCTTTATGATTAATTATTGTTAATACATTATCATGATTTCGAGGACGAAATTCTTTACGGAGAGGAGTCTGTAATGATCCTAATTTTAACTAACATTATTTGAACATTTAATTAGATAAATTAAATGAAATAATGTAGAAGGTTAAGAGATTGAAAATTGGAAATTAATAAAGGGGTTGTGCTTTAATGAATAAAAAACAAATGAGAATTAAAGATAAGTAAGTAGGAGGAATATGATAAGGGAAAAATAGGAATAGTCGTTGTTCTTATAACATAAACCCTTCGATCCTTCATTTCTCATTCATTTGTAATGACCCGGAATTTTTGATATCGAAAATTCCAGATTGTTAGAGAAAAGAAGAAAGAGATAGAGGAAGAAATAGGAAACAAAACACAGAATCTCAAATTCGCAGCGGATCAAAATATAATATTAATTAATAGCAGTTATACAAAGAAGAACTGTATTTGTTAATTTACATCAATACATCAGGGTTACAACCAATATTCAAAATTGGACAATTAAAATTAACCTGTCTCAGAAATACAAACAATAATATACACAGCGGAAATTCCATACGTTCCTGCCATCCAGCTCACCTTTTGAGCTCCAGAATGTCCTAACCTGAAAAGCTGGAATACTCAGTCTGAGATTTGTTTTTTATGATGAGTTGATCTGCTTGCTTTAGTTTAGTCTTTGAATTTAATGTTCAACTAAAACTTAATTTTATTTTCTGGTTTTTAATTTCTTTCCAGGTCTTAGTTTTGAAAGAAAATGAGAAAGATTTTTAGAGTAATGTATATGTAAAATCTTTTATTAATTATATTTATATTTTTTTTTTGAAATTAAAAGACAAAAGACACTTGTTTCATTTACAAGCTAATTTACTTAAAAATGTTAATATATGATCTATTTATCTTACACTTTCTATTCCCATGTGTTAATTTCTTACACATGTCTTGGTATAAAATCTTCATATTAGAATATTTACACATGTAACTACATGTAGTTTAAGTGTCTTTAATATCATTATATTTTCAATTATATATATATATATATATATATATATCTTTTTATTTCAAATAAACATATGTTTTAATATTATATCCATATTTTCCTTTAATACATTTTCTCTTTATTTTTTTAGGTAACCTTAAAGAAAATGATATAAAACTTTAATTATAAACAAATTAATAAAGAAATATCTATACAATTAGTTTTAAATTTATTTAAGATATCAACTTGAATTTCAAATCCAAGTATTATTTAAAATCTACTCATATGTATGTATATACATATAACAACACATTATTACTTGTTTTAAAAGAATAATTTGCCAATTTTAAATAATTATATTAGGAGATTATCAAATAAATATTTATCTAGATATTTATAATTCAGCTTCTATTATATTTTCAAGTTCATTTATATATCCAGATATCTTTTATTATCAGAATTTTTATCCGTTCAATCTATAAATCAGTATTTTTCAATAGTTAAATCAGATAATTATCCAATTATCTGATGCCCAAAAATCCGGGTTATCACACATTTCAACGCTCATAAAAGAAAATAAAACCCTAAGAGCTTGGCCGGCAACCATTAATAAGAATCAAAAGAAGAAAAGCTAGGACTCAAGTAGGAAGCTTGAAGAAATTAATCGAAGAGCAAATCTAAACATTCTTAACACCAAGCTAAGGTGAATAATTTGGTTCGCATCTCACTATTGTTAATGCTTTTGGTTTCAAGATTGGATCTAAATTATTTTGCAAACAATATGCCATGTTATGTTTATTTATAATGGATATATATATATATATATATATATATATATATATATGCTTGTTGATGATTTATGATGTTTCATATAGATTTTATGATAAGATTAGAGTGGAAAATCCATTAATTGACATCCAAATGATTTACATTTTTGATATATAGTCAAAGGCATTATTTTAGAAGTGGGTTTCAAGTTTCATAATTTTCTAATTTGTTATAGAATTATTATGAATTTTCTACGAAAGAAAATAGTTAATATTGGGTATAAATTATTTAAAGCAACTATAATTTTTGTTCGAAATTTAAATATATTAGAAAACTTATTAAAAGTGAATTATGGTGATTTTTGGGGAATTTTCCTAAGTATTTTGTTATGGTTATAGAATTATTTAAGTTTAAGGACTTAAATGTCTCATATGTTTTAACCAAGAGAACGGCTTAATAGTTAAAATGTTTTTATAGATAATTCTGAAATTTGGCAGCACTTTTAGAAAAGGATTTTTGATAAAGAAATAACAACCAATTACATTTTGACAAATAAGGCAAGTTAGTTGAAAAGAAGTTACTTTGTAAGGCATAAAGTCAATTTTGATATAATGAATTACTTCGCCACTTCCATCTGTTAGCTTTCGACACCATACCACCGCATACAAACCCATTCTAAACCAATACACATGGTATCTAGCCATTGATACGTGGTGGATTGGAGAAAGGCGGAGGGGACAATATCGAAACCTTGCTTTCGAATGGGTTATTTTTACTTGTCTTTGTTTTAAAAAAGGAAACTTTCGAATCAATTATCGCTAACCTTTGTTTTAAAAACAAACTTTCAAATGAGTTGCCGCTTATTTTAAAAAAAAGCTTTCGAAAGGATAGCGCTTTCAACTTAGTCGAAACCCATGCTGCGACGTTCTTATCTTTCGAACTAGTTAAGGCCGCTTTTCTTTATATCCTTAAAGCAATGTGTTCGAAAAGGTGCTTTCGCATTTTACTTTGAAGCCACCTTCTCCATGCTTTCAAAGGCTCTTACAACCGCTTTCAAAATGCTATTGGAGGCAATGGTTTCGAAAGAGTAGGTTTCAAAACTATGCTCTTTCTTTTACTTGGGATAAATGCTTTCAGAGGCAATGCTTTCGCCTTAATTCTTTATGACCCAATAATTGTACTATATGTTAAACCCAAAGGTTTCGAAAGGAATGATTTTAAATGGTTTCGAAGTAATGTTTCCACAAGCTTTTGTTTGAACCCAATACTTTTGAAAGATATGTTTTAAGCGAAGGACATCCAATGTTTTCGATAGGTATATTATAAGAATTTCGAAGAGGAAAACCCAAAGGTTTTGAAAGAAATATTTAAGCGTACTATAAGGTTTATTTTAAGTGTTTTGAAAAGAAGGTTTTCAATGCTTTCGAAAGACATGTTTAATGGTTTTGAAAGAGAATGTCTAAGGATTAAGTTAAAATTTTGAAAGGCATATTTTCAATACAATCGAAAGGGATGTTTTGGCCTTTCGTCCTAGTGTTTTCAAGGAGAAATTAGTTATCTTATTTTGAAAAAGGCACTCTTAATAAATTCGAAAGAGATTGTTTAAGGCATTAAACAATGGTTTCGAAGGTATTGTTTTAACCTTATGGCCTAGAGGTTTCTAAGGTAAAAGGGTGTTTTAACTTATTTTGAAGGGATAAATAATTTCGTTGATTATATTCCACCAACATTGTTTTGTGTAAAGTATATATCATGACTTATGTATTTTGAATAAATTAAAGAGTCAGAGAGTATGATTTCCTTGTTTTATAAAGTTGTGATTTCAAGGGTAAATCATTTACAAAGATTTTTTACAAGGAAATGAATTTTGAATAGGGTAGTTAACCCTAAGTATACGATAGGAAATGAAATTTTAATAGGGTAGATAACCCTAAGTTTATGACACGATATTAGAAGACTAGATTGGACCGGTGTAGTGTCGCGCCCTATATTTTAGCTAATGGCCGCTAGCTAATATAATTTCAAAATTACAGTATGTAGGGCTTTTTCATAAATGAGACTAAAATAATGTTACACACAGAAGGGAATATACAGAGTGAAGATAGGTTATTGGTGAGCCCACAAAACCATTAGGATCGGTTGACCCTAAAAGAAGGTTGTTAAGTGCAGATAGCCCAATAGTGTGTCTAATAGAAGTTAAATGATAGATTATGTCCGGTAGGTCCGAGTCAGCCAATGGTTAATAGTTAGCTACGTAAAACTAAAGTATGGACAGATAGATCATTAATTTCCTAATTTTTATGCATATATGTATTTGCTATTGTTGTTATAATCAATTTGATTACGGGATTTTAATTTGCAAAAGATATGCTTTTAAAGGGATATTAGTGAATGGAAACCCATTTTGCTAAGCTGCGTGGTCTCATTTAATATTAGTAAAATCGAGATGTAATAGTATTATTCATGCTAGGCTTTATGTCCGACTCAAAGTTTATGTTTTACCCTTAAACTCTCGGGTGACCAAAATTTGATTTGAGTAGATTGGGAGTTAAGGACTTTTCAGGTTTAGTAGGTTGGACAAATAAGCGTTTGAAGATGTGCAGGAGGCAAGGCTGGCTATGTAGGAGCTATTTAGTATTATTTCCGCTGTGATGTAATATGATTGATATGTCTATTTAGTACTCTTATTATCCAAGGGGGCACCTTCATATGTCGCTCTTGGCATAATTATTAATAGTTACATTTGATCAAATCATGGGAATCGTTTTGGGATTATGTATCTGAATATGAAATATCGATTCAAAATGTAATCTAAAATGTTGTTTTGAAATCTATGTTGATTTTATTTATATTCATGTGCTTCTAATATTATGGATACCATTAACGTTGACGTATTTTGTCACCGAAAACTAATACTATGGATGACTGTAGCATCTGTAGTGCTTAGCTTTGGGCCTCAAGATAAGGGATGTTACATGCCATCACCATAGGTATTTCACAGGGATAGCTTTCGAATGTGTCTCCTTTTATATACTTTTTAGTTTGTTTTGTTTTCAAACTATTGTCTTGAAATAAACACTTTTAATTGGTTTCGAAGCTATGCTTCTATAACTTTTTACTTGAAACCAATGCTTTCGAAAGTTATGTTATAAATGTTCTGAAAGTTATGTCTTTAAGTGTTTCGGAAGGTAAGTTTTAAATGTTTCGAAAGGCATAATTTAAGTGTTTTGAAAGGGATGTTTCCAAGTGTTTGAAAGATATAATTATGGTTTCGAAAGAGGATGTCCAGAATTTTAAGCAATAAATTATGGATATATTTTATGTTTTCGAAAGGAAGCTCTCCTTAGTAAATAGGTAGGTTAAGAATATTACCACCTTTCAGTAGAAAATAAATATATGGAAATAAGCTATGGATGTTTATATGGTGCGTATCAGTTATCATGAATATTTGTTATCATATTCGCTTAATTAACCCATAACTTCATTTTGGGATGTTAAGGGCAGAATAACAGGCTACTTTGACCCAATAGTAAATATACATTGAATTAAATCTTGTGTAAGTAGAATTGCATCCATAAGGTCAGATAAACCCAAATATAGGATGCCTAAGACTGATCAAAAGATTATTGGTTTAGACATGTTTTAGTAAGCCCATAGAAACTATGTTATGAAATTTTTTATTGGTAGGGGCTAATAGGTTCTTAGTGATCCCATGAAAACTATGTCCATAACAGGTTGTTGATAGAAATCAATAGGTTCATAGTCAACCAATGAAAACTATGACATGTGAGTAGTTATTGGAAAATCCAGTAGGTTCATAGTGACTCCATGAAAACTATGATTGGATGATGTTATTAGTAGGCACCAATAGGTTCTTAGTGATCCCACATAAACTGTGAAACTGGACAGGTAGAGTGTAAGCTTGGAACTGATTATTAGTTAGCCCATAAAAACTAATAGGTTAATAGTGACCCCAGAAACTATAACATGAGAAATAGTCAGGTGGATAGGGATGAGAAATCTAGAGCATATTACATGTTTGCATATCATCATGATACATTTTATTATGTTATGTCTTAACCATTTTGGATGCAAGTGCATATTATATGGTTATTATAAATTGGGCTAAGATATTAGTGAGGGGAAAACCCATTCCGCTAAGTGATGTGATCTCACTATATATCTATATGGTATGAGATGGCAGGTTATTATTCACACCAGACATTTTGTCTGAGTCGAAGTTTATGTTTTCCCCTTAAATTCCCAGGTGCTCAATTGATTTTGAGTAGTTTGAGAGATAAGGTTTTCAGGTTCTCCTTTAGACGAATAAGCTTCCGGAGACATGCAGGAGGAAAATTAGCTATTAGGAGTGCTTTTTGTTTGGTTCCACCGTGTAATTGGATATAATGGCAAATTCACTTAGTGCATATATTTTGACTCTGACCAACCAAGGGGGCATCTTCGTATGTTGCTCTTAGCATAATTTTTAATAATTATATTTCTCTGAACGTGGTTTATGAATTGGGATTATGTAATGAATCTGAAATGCTATTTGTAATGAAATGAGAAATTTAGTTTGAATTTTTTTCATATTCATGTGTTTCTGGTATATCAATGTATCTAACATTACCGCATTTGGTCATTGAGAATTAATAACTATGGATGACTACAACATTCATAATGGTTGGTTTTGGCCTTCTAAATAAGGGACTTTACAAGTTGGTATCGAGAATAGTTTTATGTAAATTTAAAAGAAATTTGAACCTAAAAGATTTTCAAAACATAACCCAATGAATCGGAAAATGAGACCGGGGTTTGGGTTAATGCCATAGTAACGTACTTGTGCCTTGTTATATATATATATATATATATATATATATATATATATATATATATATTTGTGAGTATGTATTCCCCTCTCTCTTAGACCGCTCTTTTGTATCTTACTTAGGCTTGTATGCGGATATACGAGAAAGGAAGATACGGAGGTAGGAATATGAAGAGGAAATCTAGGTGGAGGAAGCACCACAACTAATGGAAATGCTCGTACCAATACTAGGAGGATTCTAAGTCGACAGTCAAATGCTAATAAACATAAATGCCAATGTAGGTACTGGAACCTCGCTAGTAGATATGGGGTTGATGTATCAGTTCTTCGTCAATTTGATGCAAGCTGGAACAACTACATGAGTAGCTGGGGGAAATGCTGTGAATGCTAGAGGGCGCAAATCATATGGCCCTTGGTTGGCAATAACTATGCCAAGTTGAACAAGAATTACACTAGTCTTCGTGGGAAGCTGTTTTTGAAAATAGAGGATATTGTTGAAGTAGAAAACTGGTTATTGCACTGTGAAAGGATTTCTGCTGAATTGGGATTAGATGATGAGCAGAAGACAAGACTTGGTTCTAGACAGTTGTAGGGAGCAGCATTTTATTAGTGGAATGGTATTGCCAAGGGAGTTCCTGAGGAAGAGTTGACTTAGGTAGAGTTTCGAAGGAGATTCGAAGAGAGGTTCTTGTCTGAAGTTACCAAGTCGGTATTGCTGAGAAAGTTCATGGACTTAGTGCAAGGTGAGATATCATGATTGAGTATGCTACGAAGTTTGATAAGTTGTCCAGATATGGATATGCTACCATTAGCAACATCACTAAAAGGAAGGAGAAGTTTATTCGAGGGTTAAGACCAAAGATTTCCGGGGCAACTATGTTACATCTTCATGATTCAAGTACAGTTGTAGTGGAGATGGAGATCAGAAATGAAAAGATGCTTTCAAATTTTGGGAAAAAGAAGCAGGATGAAACCTAGGATTCTCAGGGCAAGAAGGGAAAATTATTTAATAAGAAAGAAACTCAGAAGGAAAGAGTTGCCAAGAAGGCTTTTGATCCGATTTTCTTTAAGTGCAACAAGAAAGGACATTTTTATCATGAATATCGAACCGAAAAAGGAAAGGAGGTTGCAGATAAGAAAGTAGTGAAGTTCTTCAACTGTGACCACATTGGACACTACAAGAATCAGTGCATAGAACTAGTCAGAGCGGACAAGGGAAAGGTTTCTTTTCTTAGAACCATCATCTTCTAGACCAATAGCTGCTAAGAACGGAAAGGCTATGATGGAAGGTATGCTTTTGGTTCATAGTATACTAGTTAGATACTATTTGATACCGATGCAACGCATTCATTTATATCTCAGTGTTTGGTAGATAAGTTATGTTTAGAACCCTCATATCTTGTTATTTCCTTAAGGGTTGCAAATCCAATAGGAGGGTAGAAACTCTAAGGATGATATGTGACCAGTTAGAACTTGAATTGTTAGGTCATAAGTTTACAGGCAGTTTGTATGTTTTTGATTTCCTAGGCTTTGGGATCTATTTGGGTATTGATTTCTTAGATAGATATGATGTAAGGATATTTTTTCAAGATAGGAAAATATGCTAAGATACCTTAAAAGTCATAATGATTTATATAATCGATGGAGAAATCAGACAGACTTAAGTGCATGTGCTTTGCTGAATGTAACGAAAGTAGAAGAAGAATTAAATTAGGTTTTGGTAGAAAGAGAGTTTGTAGATGTTTTTGAGCCAGTCACGGGACTACCACTGAAGCGAGCCATTGAGTTTCGGATAGATCTTGTGCCTAGAACATAATATATAAGTATACTCCTTAGCAGGATGGTACCTACAGAGATGAAGGAACTGAAGGTGATCCAGTGGATTTGAAAAGAAAGAATTTCATTAGACCAAGCAATTTGCCTCGAGGAGTGGCTGCAGTGTTCGTGACGAAACTGGATGGGTCGTTTATGATGTGTATCGACTATCGAAAGTTGAATGAAAAGGTAATCAAAAATAGGTTTCCTTTGCCGAGAATCAATGATTTGTATGATTAGTTGAGTGGAGTCAGAGTATTTTCCCAATTGACTTTGGTGACAAGTTTCCATCGGTTAAGAGTGGCAGAGGACAGTATTCCATTGATCGCATTTCGGACTAGGTATGGTTAGTACAAGTGGTTAGTGATGCTATTCAGGAACGAAGACGTCAGCTTTCTTTGTGGATTTAATGAACTGGGTTTTCCGAGAGCAGTTGATAGGTTGGTTTTGGTATTCATAGATGACGTCTTAATATACTCTAAGGATGAAAGAGAGCGTGAAGTTTATTTTAGAGTGGTGCTTGAGACACTATGGCAACATCAACTAAGTGCGAAGTTTTCAAAGTGTCATTTATGGAAGAGAGAAATTATGTTTCTTGGTCATGTGGTTTCAAAGAAGGATTTTTTAAATGATGCGGATAAGATCGAAGCTATTAACAACTAGAAAAGACTAGAGGCGATGACTGAGATCAGAAGTTTTCTTGGACTCCCTGGCTATTACCGGAGATTCATTAAGAATTTCTCGCTGATAGCAGCGCCTTTGACTTAGCTAACCAGGAAGGACGTAAGGTTTATTTGGCCCGACAAATGCAAGGAGGCATTCCTTAAGTTAAAGCACCCGTTGACCAACGCGCCTGTTTTGGTAGTTCTAGATGGGAATTAGGGATTAGTGGTGTATATAGATGCATGTGGAACCGGATTAGAAGCTGTATTGATGCAAAAAGGTAAAGTTATTTCCTACACATCATGACAGCTTAGACCGCATAAAGTGAGATGCCCTACTCATGATCTGGAGCTGGCAGTGGTGATCTTCAAATTAAAAGTATTGAGATATTATCTCTTAAGGGAGAGATTTGAGTTATGCATAGATTATAAGTCCTTAAGTGTAACACCCCATATTTTTAGCAACATTATTTAGGACATTTAATTAGCTAAATAAAATAAAATAATGTGATGATTAAGGGATTGAGATTTTATTTTAACAAGAGGTAGTCGTGCCATGTAACCAATGAACTAAAGAAGAGTTAAAATGAAATAGAGAAGGGGTAAAATAGGAAAGAGATCACTCTAATACCCTAAACCCTTAGCCGTGCTCACACAAACATTCATTTGCAAAAATTAAATTTGGAGGCCGCTCACCATTAACAAGAACAAGAGGAAGAGAGAACTAAAGGAAGAAGATTAATCAACTTAATCCATTCAAATCTAATACTCCATAATCTCAAAGCTAAGGTGAATAATGATTACATCTCATTTATCTAATTATTTTTGGTTTTAACATGAACCCAAAGTATTTTGCATGATTATGCCATGTTTTTGAATGATTAAATGATTATATATGCTTGTTGATAATTTATGATTATTCATATAGGTTTTTTGATATGTTGTTATGTGAAACCTTATTAAATAATATCCAAATGCCTTGTGAATTTAGATTTAGATCGGAAATATATTTTAGAGATGGTTTCAATTTTCATAATTTTCTAAATTAATGTGGATTTTATATTAAATTTCTATTAAGGAAATGATTAATTGAGTTTAAGATTATTTACAGTTAAATAATATGTATTTTGGGTCTGAAATTAGTATATGTTGGAAAACATATTAAAAATGATTTTTTGGAATTCTCATAGAATTTCCCTAAGTGTTGTATTAGATATATAAAATTATTTAAGGTATGCGACTTAAATATTTTATATATTTGTAAAAGGAGAAGGGGTATTTTATAAATAAATTAAACTGTTTATTTCTGAAATATTGGCAGCACTTTTAGAAATAAAAATTAGCGACCAAAAATATTTTGACAAACAAGGCAGGTTAATTGAAAAGAATTTCTTTTTAAAGTTAAAATTAGTTTTTACATGCTTTTAGCATGTTTCGCCACTTTTGGAACAAGGGGTTCTCAATTAGTAGCTCCGCCACCATCACCATCGAAACCAATGCGCATGCCATCAAGGACTTGGTGCGTAGCGAATTGGACTTAGGCGAATGGTACTAGGTCGAAGCTATGGGTTCCAAAGGGGTCGAAGCGTGTCTTTGCTTTTAATTGTAAACATGCCTTCTTTGCTTTCGAAGGGTATGCTTTCTATTTGGTTGGCTTTCGGCTAAGTTAAATGTTTTAAAGGAATTGTTTCAAATGGGTTGCGCCTTTTGTTTTAAGTAAATGCTTCCGAATGGGGTTAAAACCCCTAGCTGACGCTTTTCCACCCTTCGATGCCAATGGTTTGGGAAGGTATACTTTGCTTTTAAAACATAGCCGCTTCTACAATGCTTTCGGAAGGTTGGTTTCGACACCATCTCTTTTTTGCTTAAAAATTCTTTCGAATGAGTGCTTTTGACTTAAATGGTTTATGATCCTTTTGTACGGTTGAAGGTAGAACCCAAAGGTTTTGAAAGATATAGTTTTAAATGGTTTTGAATGGTGTTTCCACATGTTTAAAATTGAACCCAAATGCTTTCGAAAGGTTTAAAGTTTATAAAGGAGTTATGCTTTCGAAGGTTTTAAATGAAGGTTTCGAAGGGGTGGTTCTCCAATGGTTCCAAAAGGTTCGAAAGGAAAGGTTTTCCAATGTTTTCGGAAGGAAATGCTTAAATGTTTTAAAGATAGGATGCCTAAGGTTTTATAGCTTTCGAAGGAAAGGTTTTTCAATGGTTTCAAAAGGTTTACATGAATGGTTTCGAAAGGGATGTTTTATACTTTTGGCCTAAGTGAAAGAAATGTGTTTACAAGTTTCCAAAGGGGTACTTTCAAAGGTTTAAGTGCTTTCATCAAAAAAGATTTGAGTAAAGTATATATAACAAGGCAAGGTGATTTTTAGTAAAGCATAGAGTTTATATTTTCGTTGTTTAAGTTTTATTTAAAGATTTAAATCAATTTGTGAAGAAAATGTTTTCAAGAATTTTTTTGGGAAGATTACCCTAAGTACAATGACTTAGATATTAGAATACCAGATGGGATTGGTATAGGGTAGCACCCTATACATTAGCTATTAGCCCTAGCCCATTTAGTCCAAAATTCCAGTGCGTAGGGCTTTGTCACAGGTAAGACTAAAATGATGATTACATACAGAAATGAATATATATTTGCGTACAGATAGGTTATTAGTGAGCCCACGAAACCATTAGGATCAGATGACCCTAGGGGGAGATAAGTTAGGGACGGACCGTCCAAAAGAGAAGTATCTAACAGATGTTAGATTATGTTGTTTACAATGTCCGGTAGGCCGGAGTCAGCAAAATGTTAGTAGTTAGCCAAACAAAACTATAATGTCCAAACAGATAGTCCATTTATTACTTGACATGTAGGTTTACATGATATTGCTTTACATTTTTAACCATTTATGGTTGCAGGATTATGATTTGCAAAAGATATGTTTTAAAAGGATATTAGTAAGGGGAAACACGTTCCGCTAAGTGACGTGGTCTCACTTAATATCAAATAATCGAATTTGGTTAGAGAAGCTAGGATGAAGGAAGTCATTCTAGGCAAAAAGTTATGCAGATAGAAGACGGAAAGACTTAAATTTCTCTATTGGAGATCATGGTTTTTATTAAGGGTATCATCGATGAAGGGTGTGATTAGATTAGGGAAAATCAGGGAAGTTGGCATCGAGATTCGTGGGACCATTTTCTATTGTAGAGAGGATCGGGAAACTCGCTTATAGAGTAGAGTTACCGAATAGTTTGGTAGGAGTCCATGATGTTTTTCATGTATCTCGTCTAAGAAAGTGTGTTAGAGATCCGGAGTCTACTATAGCACCAACAGTGTTAGACGATTTAGAAGTAGAACCAGACTTGACTATAGTTAGAAAGCTAGTTCGGATAGTTGTGAGTGATGAGAAGAGGCTAAGGAATAAGACAGCCAGATTAGGTAAAGTCCAATGGGGCGACGATGAGAGAGACTGTACTTAGGAGACTAAGAGCAAGATTAGAGATGTTTATCCCGATTTGTTAGATGGTATGTTTTACCTTTTTTGATTAATTTGTTGTGCACCTTATCGTAATTTCGAGGATGAAATTATTTAAGAAAGGGAGATTGTAACACCACATATTTTTAATAACAATGTTTAGGACATTTAATTAGCTAAATTAAATTAAATAATGCGAGACATAGATGTTTTATATATTTATAAAAGGAGAAGGAGTATTTTATAAATAAATTAAATTGTTTATTTTTGAAATATTGGTATCACTTTTAGAAAAGAAAATTAGCAACCAATAATATTTTGAGAAACAAGGCAGGTTAGTTGAAAAGAATTACTTTTTAAAGTTAAAATCAGTTTTTACGTGATTTTAGCATGTTTCGCCACTTTCGGCACCAGGGTTTCTGACTTAGTAGCTCCGCCACCATCACCATCGAAACCAATGTGCATTGCATCAAAGACTTGATGTGCAACAAATTGGATTTAGGTGGAAGTTACTAGGTCGAAGGTATGGGTTCCAAAGGGGTTGAAGCATCTCTTTGCCTTTAAATGTAAACGTGCCTGCTTTTCTTTCGAGGGGTATGCTTTCGACTTGGTTGGCATTCAGCTGCGTCAATGTTTTAAAGGAATGGTTTCGAATGGGTTGCGCCTTTTGTTTTAAGTAAATGCTTTCGAATGGAGTTGAAACTCCTAGCTATCGCTTTCTACCTTTCGGTGCCAATGGTTTCGAAAGGTATACTTTGCTTTTAAAACTTAGCCGCTTCTCCTATGCTTTTTGAAGGTTGGTTTCGACACCATATCTTTTTGCTTAGAAAATAATTTCGAAAGAGTACTCTCGACTTAAATATTTTACGACCCTTTTGCTCTGTTGAAAGTAGAACCCAAAGGTTTCGAAATACATAGTTTTAAATGGTTTCGAATGGTGTTTCCACATGTTTAAAATTGAACCCAAATGCTTTCAGAAGGTTTGAATTTTATAAAGAGGTCATGCTTTCGAAAGGTTTTAAATGAAGGTTTCGAAGGGGTGGATCCCTAATGGTTTCGAAAGGTTTGAAAGGAAAGGTTTTCCAATGTTTTCTAAAGGAAATGTTTAATTGTTTTAACGACAGGATGTCTAATATTTTATAGCTTTCGAAGGGAAGGTTTTTCAATGGTTTTGAAAGGCTTATATGGATGGTTTCGAAAGGAATGTTTTGGCCTTTTGGCCTAGGTCAAGGAGATGGGTTTAATAGTTTCGTTAGGGGTACTTTCAAGATTCGAAAGGGGTGCTTTCAAAGGTTTAAATGCTTTCATCAACAAATATTTGAGTAAAGTATATATAACATGGCATTGTGATTTTGGGTAAAGCATGGAGTATATATTTTCCTTATTTAAGTTTGATTTAATATTTTTAAATCCATTTGGGAAGAAAAGGTTTTCAAGGAAAATTTTAGGAAGATTACCCTAAGTAAAATGACTCAGATATTAGAATACCAGATGGGACCGGTATAAGGTCGTGTGCTATACATTAGCAATTAGCGCGAGCTACTTTAGTCTAAAATTCTAGTGTGTAGGGCTTTGTCACAGGTAAGACTAAAATGATGATTACACATAGAAGAAAACATATATTTGTATGCAGATAGATTATTGGTGAGCCTGCAAAACCGTTAGGATTAGGTGACCCTAGGAGGAGATAAGTTAGGGACGGACCGCCTAGAAGAGGAATATCTAATAGTTGTTAGATTATTTTGTTTGCAATGTTTGGTAGGCCCGAGTTAGGAACAGATAAGTAGTTAGCCAAACAAAAATTATAGTGTTCGGACATATAGTCCATTTATTACCTAACATGTAAGTTTACATAATACTACTTTATAGTTTTTAACCAGTTTCAGTTGTAGGATTATGATTTGAAAAACAATATGTTTTAAAAGTATATTAGTGAGTAGAAAGACATTCCACTAAGCGACATGGTCTCACTTAATATCAATAACTGTAACGACTCGATTTTTCAACGCCCAAAAATCAACATTAATACGTCAACTGTGTTAAATGCCGAACAATCGAATGCCGGAAAACTAGACCGTAAGGGAAAGAAAAAAGAGGTAGAAGAAGAAATAGGAAACAGCATCAGAATCTCATAAATGCAACGGAATAATATATAATAGATAAATGACTGTTCTTTATACAAAAGAACTGTAATTGTTTTATATATCCATCATCAGAGTACAACATCAACAAAAGCACAATACTAGACGGTTATGATAACTTGTCCACACAAAGCTGAATATACAACATTCCACACACAGCAGGAATAAGTCAGATACGTGTGGTACGTCTCGCCATCCAACACATCCCCTGAGCTCCATAGCAGTCCATCCAGAATCTGTACTCTATAATACTCGGTCTGACCCAAGCATTATAGTAAAATAACACCCGAATCAGTCTGTAAAACCTGCGTGAGAAAACACACTCAGTTGGATATTATGGTTTTCAAAATCCTTTGCAATAAAAAGTATCTTATAAGACCACGCCACAAATAAACAAGTCAGGTTTTTACCTTACGATAAACAAAACATTTTTATCAAATTCGTCTGATATTATAATAGTGTCTATAGAAAGTAAAATAGAATCTAACTGAAATGTTTGCATCTCACGTTTCAGCAATAGTTGGGAACAATCAAAACCATACAGGTGCTTGTTGGAGATTTGATTCCATACAATGGCAGGGCTACTGGGGCATCGCCCGTCATAGTAACTGGTCTAAATATGAGTACCAAGGATCCCACTTGAACCCCTGCAACACAAGACCGAAGCCACCCCTTATTGGATAGTCCGAATAAGATCACCCCACGGTTGGAATCAGCAACCGCCAACACAGTCTAATAAAAGGGACATCTAGACAGGGATGACCTTACCCTAATTGGTTGTGAGCCACTTAGCCTTGCTGTACCTTCCCTGTTTTAGCCATTGCCGGTTGATGGGGCTTGAGGCTATGCGTTACCTTTTTAGAACACATTTACATAGAATGCTCATCGTCCCCCAGACGATGTTGTGATAGCATTCGTCCATACATGTCCGTTCCCGGTCCGAACGGAACCGAAGGCACTACTCCTACTACATCCATTTTGAAATCACCCTCAGGATTAGTAGCGATTAGTCCTTGCACTTCGCTGCTCCATCTTCGACTCCAAGCTCTTGTCTTCATCACGAAAATGTACAACCCGGATCGAAGTGATTTTCGAGAAATTAATCCCAATCCAGGTCTCTTCGAAACGATCAGCGCATTGGCCAATATTTATAGTCGGTTATTTAACTATCATATAACATCCATAGACAACCATCATGCCTTAATAATTTCCCGAATTATTTATTTCAAAATATCTTCGCAAGATATTTTTCCACACTTCAACCGTTTGAAAATAGTTTTCAGATCACGTTTTCTCTCATGGAATAAATTTCCACCCAATTGTTTTATTTCCACTGAAAACCACCAAGTCTTAATACTTCAGATTTTAAAATAATTTAAATCACTTTATCCAAAAATGTATATACTTTAAAACACTTAAATAAAAACTGCTTAAAATAAAAACTACTTAAAAAACTTTATTCAAAATAATAGTTATGAAATTCCATAATAATTTTCAAGTAAAAACGTAGCCAAAACTACCTTTAAAATTAAATTCATTTATATAAAGTATAAATATTTAGTAACTATCTTTTAAATCATAATGCTAATTTAACCTTTTAAATAATTACTGCTATAACTAAATTGATAAATATTTACTTTAAAACCTTAGACAATTTAAATAATAAACTTCTCAAAAGAAAACATTCTTCTTTTAAAACATTTTAAAAACTTTTAATTTATACTTAAAAATCTTTTTTTGAAAATACACTTAGCCTTTCAAGAAATTTCACTTTCCATACCCATATAACCGTCTAATCATTTATAAATCCTTCTTGATTTATTTCCAGTTTATTTTACGTCTCAATCCCGTAAAGCATTTTCCTAAACTTTTAAAAATAAAACCACCTTTTATTTTTAAAAAAAATTACCATCTCTTTATAAATTCCCACCTTGAATTTACACTTTCAAATTTATCCATTGATAAATATTTCACTTTATTTATAAACACGGTTTATAATTTCCATACCCTCATTCTCTTTTAATTACTATTTCAAATCACTTAATCGATTTAAAAATCAATTTTATAAATTTAATTCCCCATAGAATTATTTCTTGATTTATTCAAGTTTATTCAAAATTCATTAATTCCAGATTTACTTCTTAATTATGATTTAAAATCTTATTTAAAACTGAAATATCAACTCATACTTTATTTTAAAATTCTCCTTTTATTTCTTCCCAAACCATTTTAAACCTAAATTTAAAATAAATTCTTCAATTTTTAAACAATATCACTTATGTTTCAAATTTCGTTTATTCCCATATATTCGAAAACTCTTTTCCCATACTTGGAATTTATCTGATAGGATTTTAAATCAAACTTTTATCTCTTTCCAAATTCGTTCTTTTAATTTATCCAAATTTACTATAATTATTTAACTTAAAAATTCCCTCTTTATTTCCCTTCAAAAATCCAATCTTTATATTTTTGATAACTCGATATACCCAAATATATTCAATCAAACCATAACATCCAATATTTCAATTCCCAATATAATCAATAATCTGTCACAAATAATCACTTAATCATATCATAGATTATGAAAACATACTCAATATTTTAAGTAATCCATTTGGATCCCTCCAACCGATTTTTCCCTGCATCCATAGATGTTAGCATAATATAAAAATACAAATCCCACTTCCAGGGGGATATCGCGGTATATAGGGTTAATTGCTATTCTACGGGGCGCATAGGGTCTCATCTGCTATATAATGCAGGAAATCAATCACTCAAATATATGTATATATATAACATATCACATCCGAGATGATAATAAATTATCAATTCAAGAAAACAACCAATAATTTAAGTTTAACTATTTAAATTTAAAAGCTAATCCATGTGAGTGAGATTAACTCAACTTTGCCCTTTAGTTTGCAAATCCTTTTTGATCTTGACTTGGTTTCTTCATGATTTAAGACCTTTATAAACATTTACAGTTCATTAATCATTTGAAACAGTCAAACAGTAAATTTTCGTTCTAATAATTTAAACTTAACTAATTTTTTTCTTTAATAATTTCTTAGCAGCTAAAATAATTAAATAAGTTAATTTAACAAATTAATCTCCATTATTTTAAAATTAACTAGTACGTGAAAATATGTATATATATTTTTATATAGATAATTTACACTTATACATATTTTTTATTTGAAATCACATACATTTATAAAATGATTTATATAAATTTTAATTAATCAAATTTTTGATAAATTTTCCATATCTGTTTTCAAAAATCTTTCCTATTTTTCCTTTATTTTATAAACTTACTGTATTTATAATTCCTGTATGTAAAAACTGTACATATACCCACTGTATATTCACCCCCTTTTAAATATATATATATATATATATATATATATATACACACACACACACACACACACCTATATATATTTATATTAGTTAGAAAAAAGAAACTTACTGCACTCGCGAACCCAGTATCGACAAGCCCCTCAACACCATCGCGGAGTCACTCGCGAGCTCGAGATCCCCCCTCCAATCTGCAAAGTCTCAAAATCGAAGGCTTCTCCATCTTCCAGTTGACCATCACCGAGTCCAAAGCCTGTACCTTGGAATCGAACGCCAAAGCCTTCCCAATCGACCATGGTCCCACGCCCTAACCTTTCAAATCGCTTCATCTGCTGTAGTCGCCTTGGCCTCGTCGACGCCCAGCTCTGCCCCCAACCTTCGCGTCTGTTCACACTCGCGCGCCGATGAATGAGAGGGAATCTCATTTGACCGATACTACTCAAAAGGAGAAGTCGCCATTATTCGATTTGAGACTAAAGAGAGCGGCCGTGGATTTTGTTTAGAAGGAGATATCAATTTGTTTATTTAAAATGCTCGCTGTTACTTTTTTTATTTTCAAGTTCGACTATAAAAATTCCTTCTGTAAAACATGTTCGTCGTATATTTTTTTGAGGGACGTGTGTTATAAGGGAGGGAACGTGTTAAATCGTGAAACACTATTCTGCTACAGCGACAGGAAAAGAAAGAAAAAAGATGAGAATGGGATTACAGCTGAAAGTTATTCAGAATATAAAATATATATAAAATATATATCAAATTTAAATTCAAATTTTAAATCATCTCGATAAATGCAACTCAAAATCTTGACCTTCTATCGAGGCGTGCCAACCATGCATTTATATGTTATACCCCAATTCTGAATGCACTGGAAAAGGTTTCGAGTCCTAACCCGATCATATGGAGAAGATAGATTTATGGACCCAATTATTATATTGAATTATCGATAAAGATTTTCAGCGCTTTACATCTCGTACGGCTAGACGATAACTCCAAACTCTACGAAATTTGAAATCCGACAGTAACACATTATTATGGATCCAATGGAACTGGTTTCGTCAGAATCCAAGACTGTGCCCCAGAAGGTAATTTTTAAATATGGAATAAAATGATATATTTTTAAAACTGAACAAATCGCTTCTAAATTCAAATTTAAAACTTCTATTATCTTCACTATTATCAATATAAATTTTATAAGCCTCTGAAATATTCCTAATAAACTTAAAACTCAAGATTTAATATTTTACCCAACTTCTAATTATTAAATTAATTATTTAATTATCAAATAAATAGCTACATTTGAAATTCAACTTTTAAATATTTAAAATCACTTAAATATTCCAATTTCAAGTATCTAAAATCCCGGATTATTGCATTCCTCCCTCCTTAAAATAATTTCATCCCCGAAATTGCTAGTTAAGAAGAATGCTCCAACCCGTTAGCTATTTCCCCAATCCAAATAGTTTTTAACAAACTCCCAAAACCAAACAGTTTTTCAACGATTTTCCAAAACAATCTTTTTATTAAAGTCATCCTATCACCCTTACTTACTTTTCAAAATCTTCCATAGTTTCCAAACTGCATTATTTACTCAACGATTCAAATTTAAAATCAAATTTAAAATTATCAAAATTTTCTCAAAAATTTTCCGACTCCCTAAATTTTCGAAAAATTTCGCCAGCGTCACCTTTGCGCGGCTAGCTCGGCACAACTACAAAATGCCTCTACGGTCCCCCAGATTCAAAAAGAAAACAAAAGCCAAGTGGCTAGATCAAAAAACCATCAAATTTCATACAGAAATTTCAATACACACATTTTTGTCAAGCAATTCAATTTATCTTCTGAATTCAAAACACCAATTTATTTCCATTAAAACACCTGTATCTCCTACTTAGCAATAATATCCAATTACAGATTTCAAAATCATTTTTTCCACTTTCTTTACAAAATTTTCAATATTTTTTTAACTTAAGCCCGTACGATGTACACATATCATCCGTACGCAATAACAAATTCAATCGCTCATTCGATCACACAATTTCACTTCCAAACTAGTATCGTCCACTCGACTTCCTAGTGCGGACTCAGATCTTCTCCTTGCAAAGTCGTAACTATGATAGAGAATTTCCAGAATCAATCAGAAATACGCATCCAGGATTCGCCATCGAAATCGAGTGAAAAATCCCAACTCGGAACGATACAACTATTTCGAAATTCTGTGCTCGAATCTGGACCAAATCGCCATGCGAATAGAGTAATATACGTACATCCTACGTATTTATCTTAATTGATTATTTTCTATACCAATTCTCTTCTCATTCACATTTACTTTGATTACCAATTACTTATCCACAATTTTTCGTTTTCACTTTACTTACACAATTTAAATTAAATATTATTCCAGTATTCAATTTCAATTCATTTACTTACCCATTTAATTCAATTAGCTTACTTTCAAATTTTATTTTCAATCCATTGTTTTATTTAGTCCAACTTGACTAATTTTTCCATTTCACTTATTCCTTAAGCTTTTATATCTATTTTGAATTTAATTTACCTTCATATTTACTAATTTATTTTAAATCTCAATGGATTTTATTTTTTTCCAAACTCTTATTATTTAGTTCACTTCGAACTAATTCTACCACTTTGCTTACTTAACCCAATCCAAATTGAGTTCTAATATCCAGCTTAAATTCCATTTACTTGCAATTCAAATTAGTTTGCTTCATTCCCACATTAATTTCTAACTTAATGAATTTTTATTTCGAGGACCACTTTACTTGGTCTTCTTATATTTTCCTTTAAATTCAACCTTATTTTCCTTGATTTAGTTACACTTCAATTAATTCAAATTTTTAACTTTTATAAGTTTCCCAACTTATTTACTTTCCATTTGCTAACCTATTTTAATTAACTTCATTTAATTGGCTTACATTCTAACTTATTTTGTTTTCTTACTTACTTCAAATTTTTAACCCTTCCTCAAGTTAAATTTTTCTATTCTCGAAAATTTCAAATTTTACTAGTTATCAAACCCATCTATTTTAAATAAGATTCCAGAGTCTTTTAAATAATTACTCAATATTTCAAAATCATTTTTGAAATCAATTATATATATAATTCATTTGCATATCAAATTATCCTTTGAATTTCAAAACCAAACCTAGTTTTTGCAACAACACCAATTCAAAACATACGGGTAGCAATCCCTCTCTTGGAAACTCGAAAATGAACATCGACGATGTTGCAGTCATCACCGAAGTTATTTTTCAGCGATTGAAAAGAGTTCAATGCTTTTACTCTTTTCAAAATATTTCAAATATTTTAAAATTCCAAATCTCACCAGATTTCATACTCAATTCAAAAATATTTTCCAAATAATATCACTATTATTTCTCCAAAACCTTTGAAAATCAATTTCAAACTCAAAGGAAATTGATTTCCCAGATTTCAAAATTTCAAATCTTTTCAATTTATAATAAAATATTACTCTGGAATATTATCTCCTTCCAATTATAAATCACATTTATAATTCACATTTACAAATCTCGTTCTGTAATATAAATTATGCCTTACTTTGGTTAAAAACATTATTTTCTTATTTTCAATTTCCACATAACAATGATAATATTTTAAAATTATCACTTCCTAACAACCAAGCAACCATATACTATATTAATTTACAAAAATTATTTCTTTTATATACAAAAAATAATTTGGGCAAAATTATTTCATTTACCCACTTTTAAAAACAATACTGTGTCGATTTGCCTAGTTTAAGAGTTTAGAAATCCCTATCGATACAGTTGTCCAGACTGCATCGACCAGAATTTATAAACACTTAACCGATAAGTCAACACAATTAAAAAAAATTATATTTATTAACAAATACACGCTCATATCTATTAATACACTCAAACTCATTATAGAGTACTACGGACTCTATTTCTAATGAGTAATCCCCACTAGAGCTAAGGTTCTCGCTTGATCTTCAGCTCTGATACCAAGTGTAACGACCCGATTTTCCGACGCCCGTAAATCGACATCAATACGTCCACTATATTAAATGCCAAACAATCAAATATCGGAAAACTAGACCGTAAGGGAAAGAAGAAGGAGGTAGAAAAAGAAATAGAAAACAACATCAAAATCTCACAAACGCAGCGGAACAATATATAATAGATAAATGACTGATCTTTATATAAAAGAAGTGTAATTGTTTTATATATGCATCTCAGAGTACAACATCAACAAAAGCACAACATTGGACAGTTATGATAACTTGTCCACATAAAGCTGAATATACAGCATTCCATACACAGCATAAATAAGTCAGATACGTGTGATACATCTCGCCATCCAGCACATCCCATGAGCTCCATAGCAGTCCATCCAAAATCTATACTTTATAACATTCGGTTTGACCCGAGCATTATAGTAAAATAACACCCTAGTCAGTCTGGAAAACCAGCGTGAGAAAACACACTCAATTGGATTATTAAGGTTTTCAAAATCCTTTGAAATGAAAGGTATCGCGTAAGGCCACACCACAAATAAACATGCCGGGTTTTTACCTTATAATAACCAAAACATTTTTATCAAATTCGTCTAATATTATAATAGTGTCTATAGAAAGTAAAATAGAATCTGGCTGAAATGCTTGCGTCTCACGTTTCAGCAATAGTTGAGCACAATCAAAACCATACAGGCGCTTATTAGAGATTGGATTCCAGACATTGGCAAGGCTACTGGGGTACTGCCCGTCATAGTACTTGGTCTAGATCAAGGTACCGAGGATCCCCCCTAATCCTCTACCACACATAGCCGGAGCTACCCCTTACTGGATAGTCCGAACAAGATCACCCCGCGGTTGGGATCAGCAACCGCCCACACAGCCGAATAAAATGGACATCTAGACAGGGATGACCATACCCTGATTGGTTGCTAGCCATTTACCCTTGCCGCACCTTCCCTGTTTTAGCCATTCCTGGTTGATGAGGCTTGAGGCTCTGCGTTATCTTTTTAGAAAACATTTACTTAGAATGCTCATCATCCCCCTGATGATGTGCTGATAGCATTCATCCATATACGTCAGTTCCTGGTCCGAATGGAACCGAAGGAACTACTCCTACTACATCCATTTTGGAATCACCCTTAGGATTAGTAGCGATTAGCCCTTGCACTTTGCTGCTCCATCTTTGACTCCAAGCTCTTGTCTTCATCACGAAAACGTACAAACCGGATCGAAGTGGTTTTCTGGAAATTATTCCCGATCCCGGTCTCTTCAAAACGATCAACGCATTGACCAATATTGATAGTCGGTTATTTAACTATGATATAACATCCACAGACAACCATCAGGCCTAAATAATTCCCCAAATTATTTATTTCAAAATATCTTCGCAAGATATTTTTCCATACTTCAACCCTTTGGAAATAGTTTTCAAATCACTTTTTCTCTCACGGAATAAATTTCCACCCGGTTGTTTTATTTCCACTGAAAACCACCAAGTCTTAATACTTTATATTTTAAAATAATTTAAATCACTTTATCCAAAAATATATACTTTAAAACACTTAAAATAAAAACTACTTAAAAGACTTTATTCAAAATAATGGTTATGAAATTCCATAATAATTTTCAAGTAAAACTTAGCCAAAACTACCTTTAAAATAAAAGTCATTTATATAAAGTATAAATATTTAGTAACTATCTTTTAAATCATAATGCTAATTTAACCTTTAAAATAATTACTACTATGACTAAATTAATAAATGTTTACTTTAAAATCTTAAAACAATTTAAATAATAAACTTCTCAAAAGGAAACATTCTTCTTTTAAAACATTTTAAAAACTTCTAATTTATACTTAAAAATCTTCCTTTGAAAGTACACTTAGCCTTTCAAGAAATTTCACTTTCCATACCAATATAACCGTCTAATCATTTATAAATCCTTCTTGATTTATTTTCAGTTTATTTTACGTCTCAATCCCGCAAATTTCTTTCCCACACTTTTAAAAATAAAACCACCTTTTATTTTTAAAACAAATTACCATCTCTTTATAAATTCCCACCGTGAATTTATACTTTTAAATTTATCCACTGTCAAATATTTTGCTTTATTTATAAACCCTGTTTAATTTCCATACCCTCATTCTCTTTTAGTTACTTTTCAAATCACTTAATCGATTTAAAATTTGATTTTCTAAATCTAATTCCCCATAGAATTATTTCTCGATTTATTCAAGTTTATTCAAATTTCATTAATTCCAAATTTACTTCTTAATTATGATTTAAATCTTATTTAAAACTGAAATATCAATTTCATACTTTATTTAAAAATTCTCCTTTTATTTCTTCCCAAACCATTTTAATCCTGAATTTAAAATAAACTCTTCAATTTTTAAACAATATAACTTAAGTTTCAAATTTCATTTATTCCCATATATTCGAAAACTCTTTCCCCATAATCGAAATTTATCTGATAGGATTTAAATCAAACTTTTATCGCTTTCCAACTTCATTCTTTTAATTTATCCAAATTTACTATAATTATTTTACTTAAAAATTCTCCCTTTATTTCCTTTCAAAAATCCAATCTTTATATTTTTCATAACTCAGTATACCAAAATATATTCAATCAAACCATAGCATCTAATATTTCAATTTCCCAATATAATCAATAATCTATCACAGATAATCACTGAATCATATCACAGATTATGAAAACATATTCAATATTTTGAGGAATCCAATTGGATCCCTCCAACCTGTTTTTCCCTACATCCATAAATGTTAGCACAACATAAAATACCAATCCCACTTCGAGTGGGATATCGCGGTATATAGGGTCATCTGCTATTATGCAAGGCACATAGGGTCTCATCCGCTATATAATGTGGGAAATCAATTACTCCAACATATATACTATATAACATATCACATCCAAGCTGATAATAAATTATCAATTCAAGCAAACAACCAATAATTTAAATTTAACTATTTAAATTTAAAAGGTAATCCATATGAGTGAGATTAACTCACCTTTGCCCTTTAGTTTGCAAATCCATTTTGATCTTGACTTGGTTTCTTCATGACTTAAGACCTTTATAAACATTTACAATTCATTAATCATTTGAAATAGTCGAACAGTAAATTTTCATTCTAATAATTTAAACTTAACTAATTTTTTCTTTAATAATTTCTTAGCAGCTAAAATAATTAAATAAGTTAATTTAACAAATTAATCTCCATTATTTTAAAATTAACTAGTATGTGAAAATATGTATATATATCTTCATATAGATAATTTACATTTGTACATATTATTCTTTGAAATTACATACATTTATAAAATGATTTATATAAATTTCAATTAATCAACTTTTTGATAAATTTTCCAAATCTGTTTTCAAAATTCTTTCCCGTTTTTCCTTTTTTTACAAACTTACTATATTTATAATTCCTTTATATAAAAACTGTACATATACCCACTGTATATTCACTCCCTTTTAAATATATATACATATATACCTATATATATATTAATTAAAAATAAAAATAAAAATAACCTTACTGCAATCGTGAACCCAGGCTCAGCAAGTCCCTCAACAACATCGCGGAGTCGCTCGCGAGCTCGAGATCTCCCCTCCAACCTGCGGAGTCTCGAAATGAAGGCTTTTCCCTCTTCCAGTTGACCATCACCGAGTCCAAAGCCCGTACCTTGGAATCGAACGCCAAAGGCCTTCCCAATCAACCACGATCCCACGCCCTAACTTTTCAAATCGATCCACCCATTGTCGTTGCCTTAGCCTCATCGACGCCTAGCTCCGCCCCCAACCTTCGCGTCTATTCGCACTCGCGCGCCGATGAACGAGAGGGAATCTCTTTCGACTGAGACTATTCGAAAGGAGAAGTCGCCATTATTCGATTTGAGACTGAAGAGAGCGGCCATGGATTTTGTTGATAAGGAGAGATCGATTTGTTTATTTAAAATGCTTACTGTTTCTTTTTTCTAAGTTCGGTTATAAAAATTTCTTCTGTAAAACATATTCGTCGTATATTTTTTTGAGAGGATGTGTGTTATAAGGGAGGGAACGTGTTAAATCATGAAACACTTTCTGCTATAGTGACAGGAAAAGAAAGAAAAAAGATGTGAAAGGGATTACAGCTGAAAGTTATTCAGAATATAAAATATATATCAAATTTAAATCGAAATTTTAAATCATCTCGATAAATGCAATTCAAAATCTTGACCTCCTATCGGGGCGTGCCGCCAGGCGCTTATAATGCTATATCCCTATTCTGAACACAATGGAAAAGGTTTCGAGTCCTAACTTGATCGTATGGAGAAGATAGCTTTTTGGACCCAGTTATTATATTGAATTACCGATAAAGATTTTCAGTGCGTTTACATCTCGTACGGCTAGACGATAACTCCAAACTGTACGAAATTTGAAATCCGATAATAATACATTATTAAGGATCCAATGGAACTGGTTTCGTCAAAATCCGAGACTGTGCCCAGAAGGCTATTTTTAAATATCGAATTAAACGATATACTTTTAAAACTGAACAAATCGCTTTTAAATTCAAATTTAAAAATTCTATTATCTTCAGTATTATCAATATAAATTCTATAAGCCTCTGAAATATTTTTAATAAGCTTAAAACTCCATATTTAATATTTTACCCAACTTCAATTATTAAATTCAATATTTAAATTATCAAATAAATAGATACATTTGAAATTCAAGTTAAAACTTAATTTCAAATATTTAAAATCACTTAAATATTCCAATTTCATCTAAAATCCCGAGTCGCTACAATAACCGAGATGTATAATATTATTCGCACCAGGCTTTATGTCTGAACCGAAGTTTATGTTTTTCCACTTAAAATCTTGGGTGCTCAAAATTGATTTGAGTAGACCGAGGGTTGAGGATTTTCAGTTTTTAGTAGGTCGACGAATAAAGCTTCCGAAGACGAGTAGGTGGCTGACAGATAGCTATTTAGGCTTTGCTGCTTTGTTTTGCTTGATTCTGCTGTGTGTATTAAGTCATTTATGACTGTATAGTACTCTGGCCAACCAAAGGGGATCATCATATGTCTCGCTTAGCGTATTTTGTAATAATTATGTTTTATCTAAATCTAGGAATGTGATGGGATTATGTGATGGAATATGAAACATGTTTTGTAAAATGTAATGTGAAAAGTTATTTTTGAAATTTGTGGTTTTGTTTCATATTCATGTACTTATGATATTTTGGATAACATTAACATTTTCGTATTTAGTCACCGGAAGTTAATTCTATGGATGACTGCAGCATCTGTAGCGCTTAGCTTTGGGCCTCCAAATAGGGTATGTTACATTAAGGTACTTATTCTCATAGAAGGAGTTGAATATGAGATGGCAGGGGTGGCTGAAGTTTTTTGCAGCATTTGATTTTGGTATAGAGTATACGCCTAAAAAAGGAAATAAAGTAGTGGATGCTCTTAGTTGAAAACATCAGAATGTGGTGTTAGCTATGTTAGTAGAGTAAAAGGACCCTAAGGATTTGACTACTTATAGTGCGCAGTTAATATCGACTGCTAGATCTAGTCAAGGCACTGCCATGTTATCCTGCTTGAAAGTCCGACCAATTCTGATCGAAAGGATTGCTTCTAAGCGGAAAGAGGATCCAATATTGGCCGAGAAGATTAGAAAGCTTGAGGTTGGATTAAATATTGATGATCTAAAAGATTGTAAACTTTTTCGGGGGGTGGGGGGATGGTTGAGAAAGAAGAGACAGTTGTGTGTACTACATGTAGAAAACCTAAGGAATGAGGTCCTTAGAGAATGCCATCGATCAAAATTTACGATTCATTCTGAGGGGAACAAAATGTATTAGAATATAAAGAGGAGTTTCTATTGGGAAGGTATGAAGAGGGATATTGGCTTGTGGGTAAAGCACTGTGTGAACTGTCAACAAGTGAAGGTCGAACATCAAAAGCCAAGTGGGTTGCTTCAACCATTGGAGATACCGGTTTGGAAATGGGATTCGATATCCATGGATTTTATAAACAGGTTGACAAGGTCAAATCGAGGAAATGAAAGTATATGGGTCATAGTGGACATGTTGACCAAAAGTGCCCATTTCATTCTAATTAAGTTAACCAGGACGGCACCTATTTTGGCTAAATTGTTTATGAAGAATATAGTTAGACTGCATAGGATTCCCATAGCCAGTGATAGAGATACTTTGTTTACTAGCGAGTTCTTGAAGAGTCTACAGGATGTGTTAGGTGCCAAGCTCAAGATGAGTACCGCTTATCACCCTCAGACAGATGGGCAGACAGAGAAAAGCAACAAGGTACTCGAGAATTTGTTGAGAGCCTGTGTGCTAGATTTTGGTGGATCATAGGAAGATCACCTACAATTAGTTCAGTTTTCCTATAATAACAGTTATTAGACTAGTATAGGAATGACGCCTTTCGAAGCTTTGTTTGGAAGCCATACAAGTCACCATCATGTTGGTTGGAAACTAGAGGCAGACTAGTCTTAGGTCCAGATCTAGTAAGAGAGGCAACGGTGAAGATTGAGATGATTCGAGGTAGGATGAAGGAAGCTCAGTCTAGACAAAAGAGTTACGCAGAAAAGAGGCATAAGGATCTAGAGTTCTCAGTTGGAGATAAGGTTTTCATTAAAATATCACAGATGAAGGATGTGGTACGACTTGGGGAAGTTAGGGAAACTGGAACTGAGATATATTGGACCGTTCCTAGTTATAGAGAGGATCAAAATGTTCGCATACAGAGTAGAGTTGTTGAGCAGTTTGGTAGGTTTACATAATGTACTTCATGTGTCTCATCTTCGTAAATATGTACATGGTCTAGAGGCTACTATCCCTCTAACTGCATCAGATGACTTAATAGTAGTAAGTGGTTTTAACAATTGTTAGGCAATCAGTTCGGGTTGTAGCGAGAGATGAGAAGAGGTTAAGAAACAAGACAGTCAAGTTAGTGAAAGTTCAATGGAGCGACAATGAGAAGGACTGTACTTAGGAAACAGAAAACAGGATTAGAGATACTTATCCGGATCTGTTATAAGGGTATGTTCTACCTGTTATATATATAAACTGTTTGCTAATTAGGTCGACTAATATGGTAGTTGGGAGATGTTACAGATTATTGCTATGCTTAGTATTTAGTCCCTGCTGAATTTCAAGGATGAAATTCTTTAAGGTGGGGAGCCTATAATGCCCGTAATTTTAAATAACATTATTCAAAAGATTTAATTAGGTAAATTAAATAGAATAATGTAGCGGTTAGAGTGATAAGGGAATTGAGATTTGAAAACTATATAGGGTTGTGCCTTAAGTAATGAAATTATAAGTGTGATCTATAAATTAGAAACTTAAGGGAATAAGGCAAGGGAAAAAGGGGAATAGCCGTATACCATAACCCCTAAACCCCTTACCTCATTCTCATTCACATTTTCATAAACCAAAAACATTAACAAAAGGAAAAACCAGGCCTGCCATAACCCTAGGTGATGAGAAGTTCAAAAATCATTTAGAAGCTAAAGATTCAAGCTAGGAAGATTAAATCAAGAAAAAATCTCAAATTTCTTATCCGAATAAGGTGAGTAATGATCTAGAGCATCTCATATGAATCATCTTGAATGTTTTAATTTAGTTTTAAGGTTTAAAAATGTATGATTGGATGAATGATGATTTGTTTTGATGGAGTAAATGGATATATATGCTTGTTGATTATTTATATAACGTAATATGAATCTTATGATAGGTTTATGATTGGAAAATTATCATAGGACATCCAAAAGTGTTGTGTTTTTTATATATGGTCAAAAATGTTATTTTAGAAGTGGGTTCCAAGTTTCATAATTTTCGAAGCAATTATGGATTTATTATGAATTTCTAAGAGAAAATACTTAATTTTGGATTTAAATTATTTAAAGCAATTAAATAATGTTTTGGGGTGTGAAATTTATATATGTTAGAAAACATACTTAATATGATTTATGGTAATTTTGGGGATTTTTCCTAAGTATATTACTATGGATAATAGATTATTTAAGTTAGAGGACTTAAATGTTTTATAAGTAGAAGGGCTTAAGTGTTAATATATTTCAAATCCAAATTTGATGTCTGTAGCAAAATTCTAGAAAAGGAAATTGATAGAGTTTTATAAACCAATAAGATTGAGACGAATTTGATGGTAGGTAAAAGTATTTTCTTTAATAAAAAAATGCAGATTTTATTCAAATTACATCTTTGCCACTTAAACCCTGCTGGCTTATGACTTCATATACATCCGCCTCTAAACCTTCTGCATCCATTCAGTTCCAATATACATGGTATCAAGATAGTGGTATGAAGTGTATTGGACCTATGCGAAAGGTAGCAAATGTGTCGATCGTATGCATGCGTGAGGGGTGAAGTTGTATTTCAAGGTTTTGAATCTATAAACCTACCTTTGATTTAATATCTTCGAAAGGGTTGCTTCTTTTGAACCCCTTCGATAACCTAGCTGCCGCATTAAAACCTTTTGCCTTAGTAAGAGGCCGCTTTTATTACTGTTTGAATGAATGAGTTCCGAGGGTAGGATTTTGAATCGATACCCATACGCAATCCTTGAAACCGCTTTTCTTTTAACTTATACATGCAAAAGGGTGGGTGTCGCTTCCATACCTTTCGACATAGTTGAACCCGCTTATTTAAACCCAAGTACATATATGGAAGCATGATGCTCTCAATATAGGTCTTTTGAAGGGATCGCTTTCGAATGTGCCCCCTTTTATATATTTTGTAGTTTGTTTTATTTGCAAACTATGGTTTCGAAAGAAACAAGTTTAATTGGTTTCGAAGCTATTCTTCCATAACTTTTTACTTGAATCTAATGCTTTCGAAAGGCATGTTTTTAAGTGCTTCAAAAAGTATGTTTTTAACTGTTTTATAAGGTAAGTTTTAAGTGTTTCGAAAGGCATATTATTAAGCGTTTCAAAAGGGACGTTTCCATAATTTGTTTCCATATATTGATATGGTGTGTATCATTTGATCAGTTATCTTGAATGTTGTGTTATGATATTCACTTTATTAACCCATAATTACATTTTGGTATATTAAGGGCAGAATAACATGCTAGGTTGACCCAGTAGTGAATATACATTGAATTAACGCCTGTGTGAGTAGAATTTCATCCAGGAGATCAGACTGACTAGAATATAGGATGCCCAAGACCGGTCAAAAGATTATTGGTTTAGACAGGTTTTTAGTAAACCCATAAAAACTATGTTATGAAAATTGTTATTGGCAGGGGCTAATATGTTATGAAAATTGTTATTGGCAGGGGCTAATAGGTTCTTAGTGATCCCATGAAAACTATGTCCATAACAGGTTGTTGATAGAAATCAATAAGTTTATAGTCAGTCCATGAAAACTATGACATGTGAAAAGTTATTGGAGAATCCAATAGATTCATTGCAACCCCATGAAAACTATGATTGGATGATGTTATTGGTAGGCACCAATAGGTTCTTAGTGATCCCAAAAAAACTCTAAAACTAAATAGATAGTCCATAAGGTTGTAACTGATTATTAATTAGCACGTGAAAAACTAATAGGTTATTAGTGACCCTAAAACTATAACATGAGATAGACAGTCAGGTGGATGGGGATGGAAAATCTAGAGCATATTTCATGTTTACATATCATCATGATACATTTTATTATGTTATGTCTTAACCATTATCGATGCAAGTGCACAATATAAGGTTATTATAAATTGGGTTAAGATACTAGTGGAGGGAAACCCGTTCCACTAAGCGACGTGGTCTCACTAGATATTTATATGATACGAGATGGTATGTTGTTATTCACAACAGACTTTTTGTCTAACTCGAAGTTCATATTTTCCTCTTAAACTCTCTGGTGGTGCTCAATTGATTTAGATTAGTTTGAAAGTTAAGGTTTTTAGGTTCTCCTTTAGACGAATAAGCTTCTAGAGACGTGCATGAGGCAAAGTATCTATTAGGAATTCTTTCTATTTGGTTCCGCTGTGTAATTAGAGGTAATGGAAAAGTTACTTAGCACCTATATTTAGACTTTGATCAACCAAGGGGGCATCTTCATATGTCATCTTGGCGTAATTTATAATAATTATATTTCTCTAAATGTGGTTTATAAATTAGGATTATGTAATGAATCTGAAAAGCTATTTGTAATGAAATGAGACATTTGTTTAAAATTGAGTTTGAATTTTTTTTCCATATTCATGTGTTTCTAGTATGTCAATGTATCTAATATTACCAATTTGGTCACCGATAATTAATAACTATGGAGGACTGCAGCATCCGTAGCGGTTAGTTTTGGCCTTCAAACGGGGAATGTTATAGATATCCATATGTCAAGTTCATTGTATTACTATTTTTCATAATGACTACAATGTTTGTTGTTAACAAATTTCTACGCTAACCCAATATGCAAAGCTGGTTAAGGCTGGTTTGAATAAGGGCTTAAGTGGCCTTATGCAAGCTTAGGAGCATATGTAAGTCTATATTCGAGTACAGGTCCAAAAACAGGTCATATGTATGTCCTTTATTCAAGTCTAGGTCCAAAGATAAATCATTTAAATGTTCATTGTTCAATAATAGTCAAGTATACACATTAGTAGGAAATATGCTACACAAAGTTAAGCGTCCAGTTCCTTATATGCTAAGAGTTTGAGTGTTACAATCGACTTTAAAAATCCCCAAATTAATTTAGGGTTTACAGCTTTAAAAATTGAGAAATAGAGAAAGAATCATTCGCCCCTTCCTAAGTGACAATGGAGGTCTATTTATAGGGTATTAATCTCTACATGCGAGATGATTAGCACATGCCATGGCTTAGAATTCCAAAGTTTTGATGGCACCATCCCAATGAAATCTCAGCATTCCGTTGTAGTGATTCGATATCACCTGCTGATAGAAGTTCGACAGCACAATCTTCCTTGTAGTAACTCAACAACATTTCATTTATAATTAGATGCTCGAAATCTTCTAGGGGTATGACATTTATTGCTACCTCTTAAACAACCTTGTTGTGTTTAGCTTAATAGCCTTTATATTGTAGACATTTAATATCTCTTCTTACGTCTTTGACATCTTTGCTATCTCGAGGCTCGATAGTTTTCATTCTACGCAAGCTCAATGCCTCTAACCAGTTACTAGTTCCACGTCTCTATCACTTTTTAGAAACTCGATACCTTCTCTTTATAGTTAAATGATCAATATCACCTTCTACTTGTGATGCTCGATAACATTTACTGTTGTTGAGGCTTGGTAATAGTTGTCGTAGCAAAGGCTCGTCATCCTTAGATACTCGATATCTTACTTTATTCTTTATTAGGGCTTACCAACTATTTGGATGCTTGACATCCCTATTGTCGTAAAGGTTCGACGTCCTACTCTACTTTAGATGTTCAATAACCTTTATGGTTGTAGAGGCTTATTACCTCTTATGGACTCGACACCTCTTCACTGCTTGTTAATCGCTTAAAGTTCGACATCCTTAGAGATTTTGTGCCTCTTCTATGCATGTTAACTACTTGAACATTTGACATCCTTTTTATTATAGAGGCTCGATAGGCCTTTATTATTAGATGTTCGATACCTTCTTGTTATTATAAGAGGCTTGATATCCTTTTCTAAATTTCGAATGCTTGTTAACTTTACTTTCTTCAAGCTCGATGTGTTCTCTCTAAGTTTTCGATGCTCATATTTGTAGTGACATTTTTAATACAAGTAATGTCGATTATACAAAATAAGGCACGAGGTGCTCTGAATTCAAGGTTCTTGGGAGTAGGTTTCCATCAGATTTTAATAGTCGGTATTCCCCATAGCCAAGAACTCTGTTACAACTAGAGGACCTTCCCAATTTGGGTCCAGAGCCCCATCTGTCGAGTCTTTGGTGTTTGTCATTACTCTTTACAGCACTAAATCTCCCTTGCAAAAGTTTCTCTCCTTAAGCCTAGCATTGAAGTTTTTTTTCGACCTTTGTCGAATGTGGCAAATCGAACTATTGCGTCCTTTTTTCTTGAATAAGATCAATGGTGGCTTTTTTTAGTTCTTTGCTATGCTCTGCCACATACGATATTCTTCTATTCAGTGGGATTTTTTCTTCAATGGAGAGCATGGTTATAACACACCTAATTTTAAATAACATTATTTAGGAGATTTAATTAGATAAATTAAATAAAATAATGTAGAGGTTAGAGTGATAAGGGAATTGAGATTTGGAAACTAATTAAGGTTGTGCCTTAACTAATGAAATTATAAGTGTGATTTTTAAAATTGAAATTTAAGAAAATAAGGCAAGGGAAAATGGGAATATACGTATACCATAACCCCTAAGCCCTTGCCTCATTCTCATTCATATTTTCATAAACCAATAACATAACCAAAGAGAGTTGAAGGCCGGCCATAACCCTAAGAAGAAAAGAAGCACAAAATCCATTTAGAGACTAAGATTGAAGCTAGAAAGATTAAATCAAGAAGAAATCTCAAGTTCCTTATCCAAAGAAGGTGAATAATGATATAAACCATCTCATATAAGTCATCTTGAATGATTTAGTTTGGGCTATGGTTTTAAACCGTATGATTATATGAATGATGATATGTTTTGATAGACTAAATGGACATTTATACTTGTTGATGATTTATATGATTCAATATGTATTTAATGATATATTTAGATTAGCCAACCTATCATATGACATCTAAATGAGTTGCGCTTTTTCTATATAGTCAAAAATATTATTTTAAAAGTGGGTTTCAAGTTTCTTAATTTTTCAAGTAATTATGAATTTATTATGAATTTTCTATGAGAGAAAATAGCTGATTCCTGGTTTGAATTATTTAAGGAAATTAAATAATGTTTTCATGTCTGAAATTTATATATGCTAGAAAACAAATTTAATGGGAATTATTGTGAATTTTTGACGATTTTTCCTAAGTGTTTTATTATGATTAATAAATTACTTAAGTTAGAGGAATTAAATGTTTTAAACGTTTTATTAAGGAGAGAGCTTAAGTGCTAAATGTTTTCAATTGTTCAATGAAGAGTTCGACGGCTTTTAAGAAAAGAATTTTGGTAAAGTATTGGCAATCAATCATATTTTGAAAAATTATGCAAGTTAGTGGAACAGGAAGTACTTAAATGTGAAAATAAGGGACACATCTTTAAAATCAAACTTAATAGACAAAACATCCTCCCCAAAAAAAGATATAAATTACATACCTATTTTCAAATACTGCAATTTCCTTTTCTAAAATACCCCTCTGCTTTATGGCCGAATATTGATTCTTTATATGTGGATGTTATTCTCACATCCATAATTTAAATTTGCACCGCATTAATTATCAATCTTCAAAACGCAGTAATTTTTTATAGAAACGACGGATTACCAAACCATTTTCACCATCAACAAATTTTATTATCTTTCTAATGAGTGACATTATGCATATGTAAAACCAACGGCAGACCAAGTAATTCGTGGACAATTCAACAATTATATGCAATAATTGTTGAAAAATCTGCATTTATATGTGATGTATACGTAAATATGAATGTTTTTACTTCCATGTTTAATCTAATTTAATTAAATAAATAAGCATATAGGGTATTTTAACATGTTTAAACCAAAATTCAAATTATTTTCAAATCATCATTTATTCATCTTCGTATGGGGGAAAAATGATCATTTTTGTGCATATATTGATTATAGAAAATTTACTGAGATATTTTAATTTTATTTTATAGAAACTTGGATGGAAATATGAAGAGGCTTTCATGTGTTCTTGCATGCACAAGAGAAGAAGGCTAATGAAGATGGAAAATAAATCAACTCATGCATCATGGAGGACCCCACCTACCTACTTACCTTGATCTACAAGCTAACACACATGATAGTGGAGCTTAAAGTTACATGCATACTTAATGGAGGATTAATTAAAGGCTAATGATAACTTGGTGGTCACACTTCCTCAAGGGTATGTTGAGTAGTCTCCAAAAATATGCATTACGATTTTACGCTTGTAAAAATACCTCATATGTTCATATAATTAAGCTCTTAGCCTCCTCTTTAATAGTTTATTTTTAGGCTCAAAAATAATTATAAACTCACTTCTTCTATTTCAGGGCTACTTAGTCATTTTCTTCTTTTATGTAATTTATTTTTAGCAATGTTAATTCGTGCTCTTTTTCCTTTCATGTTAGTAGTAGTTTTATTTTATGCAAGAAATTAGCTCTCGTTTTATTTTAATTTGCTCTCGTTTTCCTCTTGTTTTTTAATGTTGAACTCTACATTTATTCAAATGATAACAAATATGAGAAGCTAAACTTCTTCAATTTAGGCGTAATGAAGGCCTCTTAATCATGTAGATTCAACATTTTGTTAATTTTTGATTTCTTTTTGTGCTTCATGGAAACGTTTGATGTGGTTAAACATTGTTGTTTTAGCTTTGAATTGATAGCGTATGTTGTTGACACCAAATAGACTATACTTAAACAAACACAAACACAAATTACATCTTCATCTACATATGATTTGGGTAATGAAGTAAATTTTAAAATAAAAATTTGATGGTTTATATTACTAATCAATAGTAAATAGATCATGCTTAGAATAGACTCTATTTTCAAGTTCATTGTCAATTTTCATGAGAATTAGCGAGTGGTTTAGTGGGTATGTTAAAGTTTGATGGTTTATATTGGGCTAATTAATAGCACACATAGGCCATACTTATGATAAATATATCAACTCAATTCACTAATGACCAAAAGAGAGATCATAATTTCATTTTGTTGATTTATGTGATCATGAGAAGGAAACTACCTCTAAATCGCCTTCTACTCTCATATTTTTATCCACTTTTAGTTTTGTTAGTTTTTAGAAATTTTTAACTTAGCACAACTTCAAATTCTTGGTTTAATTTGATTGAATAGAAATTTTAAATCAATAAATTCCCTGCGAATTGACCCGTACTCCCAGCGTACTGGAATTGTACGCCATACGCTTATGGTTATATTTTTTATATTAAAATTTGATCGGTTATTTTCTAATTTGATAAGAAGTTAGTCGGTTAAACAAGTTTTTGCCACCGTTGCCGGGGATTAATTTGATTTTAATTTCTATTCTTCGAATTATTTGTTGTTTGATTTTTGTGTGTTTTCATTTTGTGTGTTAATTGGCATTTTGAAAAAAAAAGTTGTATTGTGTGTTTGTTGTTTTCATTTTGTTGTGTGCTTGTTGTTGTTTTAGTTTCCTTTGCATTATTTACACACACACACACACACACACAATTTCAAACAAAAATAGTTTATTGCATTTTCTTTTATTTCGTTTGCATTTACATTTTCTTCTTTTGTTTGCAATTTACAAAATTAAAAAAAATTGCATTGCAATTTACAAAATTAAAAAAAATTGCATTGCAATTGTTTGCTCTTCTCCCTGCCCTTCCCTCTGATACCATGTACTCTGCACACTTCTTCCAAGCTACCACTACTTCAGTTCAACCTCTGACCATCCCTGTTATCCTGACCACCATCATCTCTCTAAGTCCAACCCCACGCCAGACTTCTGCATACCAACCAACCTCCCTGTCTCCAGCCTTCATCTGCAACTGTGCACGTCAACGACCTCTGCTGCAATTCAAACAACCCTACTCTACTATCACAGTCATAACCAATCACTCCAAAACTGCTGTGCATCTCACAGTGCACAACTGCAAACATTCACACTGCTCTCTCCATCTCCTTATCACCATTGCACATTCGTTTTCTACATAACAGTGCATATATCACTGCCATAACACTGTCCACCCATCAATCCACATTCCACCCATCGTCAATACACTCATCAATACTGCTGTAAGTCCTCCCACAGACCACATCCACTACATACCTGACTGTCATATATGATCAAAATAAATACCTGCCTCTACATACCAAACTGTCATCATCCACCACAGTCCACCATCCAAAAAAAATCATATGACTCCTCCTTCAAGTTCATCAATCACTTCCACAGTCCCATCTCATCAATACTGCCACCACACTGCATCAACCACTGCCTCAAGTATCAACCATTAATCTCTACATGCCCATACATCACCACTGTGCACATACAGTTACCACCTTACAACTTCAACTGACCAACTCTGCCTCTCAACCACATCAAACATACACCATATAACAGTACACACATCCACCAACATTTACCACTCCATTATATCACCAGCCTTCATTCCCAGTGACTGTTACAACGTAGTACATTTAGATCTCATCTCATACAAATCCCCTGCACCATACAAACACGTCAACACAAACAACTTCACCAACCTGCCTACCATCAATCAACAAGCAACTGACATCAACCACAACCATACAAACCAACCACCCACCATACCACGTCACACATTCCTGCTACCCCTCCAACATACAAACCATCTGCCACTAACCGTCATTGCTACAAACTTCTGCCTACTGCTCTACTTTGTCGAACTCCAGCAAACAAAACCACTTCACTGTTCTCCCACAACCCAAACACTACTGACAGTTCACACTCCTCTGCCATTCATCAACAACACACAGTAACAACCCAATGTGTACAGAAAATCCTCCCACAGCAACTCCTCCATAGCATCCTCCCTATCAAATACCTAACCAAACTCCTCCACAACAACTCCCTCCGACCCTCTCTCCTCTGCAACCTAACCAGTCGAAAATGGGAACCACCAGCAACCAAACACCTCGCTTTAGACTTCAAATCTCAAATCGAAAATCGAACCTTCCCACCTCCGCAACTACATCATGCAACTCGACCAACCCCAATCTCCTTCTCCAATCCTCCAGCAACCACCAACCAGCCAATCTACCACGAATCCACAACCACTTGTATCGAGTTGTGAGAATTAAATTTTGCTTTCAACTGGAGATTTGATTTCGTGAAATTGAATTGGGAATTTATTTCGTGAATTCGCGAATTTCGTTTTAACAAACTGGGAAGGAGCTTTTATTCGTAAGAAGAAGTGTGGGCCGGGTGGGCTTTTTGTTTTTTGTTTTTTTGTTTTTTGTTTTCCATTCTCCTTTTTGTTCTTTCATCTCCTTTTCGTCTTTCTAAAAAACAAAAAACAAAAGAAGGAGAAGAAAAATTGTTTTGTTTGTCTTTGTTTTCATTTGACCATTGTTTGTCTATAAAAGAAGGTTGCTTTCTTTTAGTTTTGTTTTGATTTATTCTTTATAAAAAAAACATAGTTTGTTTTGTTCTTGTTCAATTCTTCCTTTAAAAAAAAAGAAAAAAAACAAGTTTCAGTTTGTTTTTCTTTGTTTTAGTTTCTTTTTTGATATATAATTTTTTTTGTATATATCTTATTTTTTGTTTCAGGTTGCAAAGCAGAAATTTACAAGGAACTGCTTGCCAAAAATAAATTGCTTGCTTACTTATATAAAACAGTCGCTGTTTTTAAATAATTACTAATAATTCCGCATGCTCTTATATGGTGCTCTCATCTCTTGTTTTTATTTTCTTTGTATTATTGGCTGCTTGCATTTATTAAAAAATTCGAAAACAAAAATCCATTCGTAGTTGTATTGTTAATATACGTTTAATTTTAGTTTTGCATTTCATCTTAGAATTTGCTAATAACAACGGCTAGACATCTTAAGGGTGTCACGAGCTCACCTGGTGCTTAATTCAATATTGATAAATTGTCTTCATCGAACAATTTAAATTCTCGGTGTCTAGGCTACTGCAAAGCAATAATCAGTTATAAATATTACGGTGATTCGTAAATATTATACCGATTGTTTTTCTGAAGGTACTTAAACCTTCGGATGCACTACTACGGTGATTCGTGGTGCACCGATATATCCCGTCCGTTACTTGGCTAACAACTATCTTGTTGAATTAAGACAAAGTGTGATTATGCAATTTTGGGTTAGGAGCTACTTAAGATAAAAAAATTTGTAATTAAGCCCTTGCATTCATTTAGTTGCATTAGTTCATGCATATCTAAAAAAATTCAAAAGCCAAAACTAAAAAAATTGTATATATTTCCTAGCTTAGTTTTTTGAAAATTTTCAATCAAAGTCAAAAATCCAAAAAAAAATTAAGTTAGTTTTAAAAAAAAAAAATCAAAAATGAAAAATATATATAATCTTTTCAAGAATACTTTGAAAAATCCAAAAAAACAAAACAAAAATCAAATTTCATTTTAAAAAAAATCTTTTCGGTAAATTTTTTTCCTTCATAAAAAAACGTTCCTGAAAATGTCGGAATTATCTTATTCTCTAGAATTTTACGATAGTTGTGAAAATCAATATAATCCATATAATTTCACATCAAATTCTTATGGATATTTTAGTAACAACTGCTGTATAAAAACTTCGAATTTTGGACCACAAAATTTTCAAAATAATGACTAACCCTCAAATCATGAAAATAGCATTGAAATGATTTCGTCTTTACATAAACACTCTACACAACAAAATCAAATGATAAATGATTTGTGTAATTCATATATATGCAATGATTCAAGTCAAAGTTTTCAAAATAATCAAAATTTGAATTCACTTCAAAATTCAAATGTTTTCAAGTATAACCCATGCCAATTCAATCTCTAACTTCAAAATAATTTTCAAAATTGAAATGAAAATGAAAACAACTATTTAAATGATTTTGGCAATGGGAGTTGTTTCAATGATGGAGAAATTTTTTGTTCTCAACAAGTTCAAATTGAAAATTTTCAACTTAATAAGTATAAATTTGAATTTGTAGAGCAAATAAACGAAATTCATAATGATCACATGGATTTTTTTTAAAACATATATGAAACAATGCAGGAACGAAATTAAAACCCAACGGTTGACGAGTCAAATGATAATCCATCTTTTACCAAAATTGACAATTTTCAAATAACAACTTTTGAAATTGAAGATGACAATCTTAATGAAGTTGTTGAAAATATGGTAATTGAGTTGGATTTCAATTCTTTTGAGAGTGTGGAACCAAATTTAATTTTCGATCTTCCTTTTTCTGATTACGAAAAATTGAGTACAACAGCATTTGATTTTAAAATTGATACATGCAATGAAGTTGTTAATAGTCCAACGAAGGAAGACAAATTTCGTGAACATAAAATTTTGGACTTTCGAAGATAAGTTGTTAAATTCTGAAGGAGAAGATTTAAATCTCCATGATGATTTTGAAATCTATAATTATGAAGAAGTTTCCAATGATAAGTTTGAATTTCAATTTGGTGAGAATAAACATGAATTTCAACCAGTTGTTCTATCTATCCTAAAAATCATCGAAAATAAAACAACTCATACGATTTTTTTTAAAACGACATTCGTTTTTTGAAATCAACATTCAACTTTGAAAATTTTCATGGTTTGGTTTTCTGTGCTTAAGCTGTATCTCTCATACTTTACGAGACAAATGAATTGGTCTATGGAATACCGTTTCATTTACTATTTAATAGTGTATTTTCTGATGTCGTGTAAATAAGAATCATTTCATTTTCATGTAAATATAGGTCATATTTTTTATTTTTCTCCTTTCACTTAGGTTGACTGTGGAGACTTAGTCAAAATCAAGGATGAGGGAGTCTCATCTACATTTTTTACTTTTCATAGTTTATTTTTTGCATTTTCTTTCCAAATCTTTTTAAATAAAATTCAAAAATAATTCCAAAACAAATTTTCTTTCTAGCATTTTGATTTACTTTTAAACAAACACTATAGGGTAAGTATAGGATTTTGGTTATTAAATTGACATTTTTGAAAATTTATTTTCCTTAACAAAAATAAAAATGAAGTTTGATTACAAGTAACGATGGTTTAACTAGTATATAGAAAGGTTCATGGGTGATGATTATGAAGTATACCCTAATGGAAAATCTTTGTTTAAAAAAGTGGTGAATTTATAGTAAAGGATATAACATATTTTATCTTCTAAGTTAAATGGTGCTAAGATATTTTGCAAAACTCTCTCTTAAAAAAAGGGAGAGAAAGAAAAAAAGAAAAAACAAAAAGAAAAAAAATTATGTGTGTATATATATATAATACAAATAAAATGGATTTTAAAAAAAAATTAAGAAACACCTAGAGTCATGTGTTCACATGTAAGTGTGTACACTCGCCATGCTCTATACCCTTCTCACATAAGCCGAAAGGAAATGCATGACCAATATATCTGGCCTCAGTTTATCTGAATTAGGTGTATGTATTTAAAATTCTTTTATTAATAATGCCTATAGTCGATAGGTGTACAATTTGTGTGTTCACTCGCCATGCTCTGTATTCCCCGCATGTAAGCCCGCAAGGTAGTGCATGGGTAATATATCTGCCCTCAGTTTTCTGAGTTAGGCATATGTTAATATTGTTAATATCTATAAAATTCTCAAATAAAGAGAGAGTAAACAATTAAAATCCAAACACTATTTTAACTTATGTGATTTGACTTGTTATTCAAAAGAAATGAAAATACTAGTTGAAAAACTTTGATAATAAAAAAGCATCCATTTCATAGTTACACTGTGTTATCAACTGAAATAACTAGCCAAAATTGAGCTATTTGTTATGATAACTTAGTTTTTATTAGAAATTTTGACAAGTAAGATGGCTATAATTTCATGATGATGACCAAAACTTATATTTAATTTATTCGTGTCAACATAAAAGTAAATTCTTTATTTGTAATTTTCAATAACTTGCATTCATATATTTGAGAATAATCTTGCATTTAGGAATTTTACATTTAACGTTTGGATTTTGTAGGTAGTATCAGCTGAAAACCTTCACGAAATAGCACTTGTTCTACTAGGGACATCTAAAGGTTTAAAGGCTTATTGCATACGCTCAATGCTATCATGCTCCATACGAAAACGAATTTATCTTAGTTTTAGTATACTCGAGAATGAATAAAAAGATAAGTGTGAGGGTATTTGATGTGCATGTAAATGTGCATATTTTTACTTCCATATTTATTTTAATGTAATTAAATAAATAAGCATATATGATATTTTAACATGTTTAAACCAAAATTCAAATTATTTTTAAATCATCATTTATTCATCTTCATATGGAGGAAAAATGGTCATTTTTGTGCATATATTAATTTTATAAAATTTACTTGGATATTTTAATTTTATTTTGTAGAAATTTGGATGGAAATATGAAGAGGCTTTCATGTGTTCAGGCATGCACAAGAGAAGAAGGCTAACGAAGATGAAAAATAAATCAACTCATGCATCATGGAGGACCCCACAAACCCACTTACCTTGATCTACGATTAGGAGCTAATGCTCATGTTAGTGGAGCTTAAAGTTACATGCATACTTAATGAAGGATTAATTATAGGCTAAAGATAACTTGGTGACCACACTTCCTCAAGGGTATTTTGGGTAGTCCCCAAAAATATGCATCAGGATTTTAGGCTTGTATAAATACCCCATATGTTCATGTAATTAAGCTCTTAGCCTCTTCTTTAGTAGTTTAGTTTTAAGCTCAAAAATAAATACAGACTCTCTCCTTCTATTTCATGGCTACTTAGCCATTTTATTCCTTTATATAATTTATTTTTATGCAATGTTAATTCATGCTTTTTTTATTTACATGCTCTTTTTTCTTTCATGTTAGTAGTAGTTTTATTTTATGCACGTAGATTAACTCTCATTTTATTTTAATTTGCACTCTTTTTTCCTCTTGTTTTTGTTTCATATTGAACTCTACATTTGTTGAAATGATAACAAATATGGGAAGCTAAACCTCTTAAATTTAGTGATAACGAAGCTCAGTTAATCATGTAGATTCAACATTTGCAAATTTTTAATCTCTTTTTTTGCTTAATGGAAATGTTTAATGTGATTGAACTTTGTTGTTTTAGCTTTGAATTTGATAGCGTATGTTGTTGACACCAAATAGGCTATGCTTAAACAAACACAAATTACCTCTTATCTACATATGGTGTTATTAATGAAGTGGATTTTAAAATCAAAATTTGATGGTCTGTATTATTAATCAATAGTAAGTAGATCATGCTTAGAATAGATTTTATTGTCATGTTCTCTGTCAATTTTCATGAGAATTAGCAAGTGGTTTGGTGGGTATGTTAAAGTTTGATGGTTTATGTTGGGCTAGTTAATAGTACAAATATGACATACTTCTGATAAACCTATCAATAAATTCACTAATCACCAAAAGAGAGATTATAATTTTATTTTGTTGATTTATGTGATAATGAGAAGGAAATTACCTCTAAATTGCCTTCTACTCTCATATTTCTATCCACTTTTAGTTTTGTTAATTTTTAGAAATTTTTAGCTTAGCACAACTTCAAATTCTTGGTTTAATTTGATTGAGTAGAAATTTTAAAATCAATACAATTCCTTGTGGATCGATCCATACTCGCCGCGTACTAGAATGTACGCCGTCTTGCGGTTATATATTTTTTATTTAAATTTGATCAGCTATTTTCTAATTTGATAGGAAGTTAGCCGGTTAAACATTATGGTATATTTGCACTTTTCTACGATTACTTGGAATAATTGCAGAGCAATTATTCGATATAATTGCATAAAAGTATGGAATTATATGGAATAATTACAGAAAAGTTTGCAATTATTCCATTTAATTGCAGAAAAGTCTGTAGTTATTCCATTGAATTGCATAAAAGTCTACAATTATTCCATATAATTTCACAAAAGTCTGCAATTATATGGAATAATTGTTGACATTTGAAGAAAAATTGATGATTATTTCATATAAGTGCAGAAAATGGCTAGTATATGGAACAATTGCAGAAATTCTGCAATTATATGGAATAATAGTAGAGAAGACTGCTTCTATACAATTGCATAAAAGTCTGCAATTATTCTATACAATTGCATAAAAGCCTGCAATTATATGGAATAATTGGTGACATTTGAAGAAAAATTGATGTTTTCAAAAATTGCATAATTTTCTACAAATATATGGAATAATTGTAACCTTATTGCAAATATTTTTTTTTGGTATCAATAATGAATCTCATTTTAAAGATTGTAAAATTTATGATTTTTTTAAAATGGTATGCTGATCCGATGTTTCTACAAAAAGTTATGCGCGTTTGAAATGCTGAAAGTGTAAAAGGTATTTGAGTCGTTAGGTGCAGGCGGATTTGAAAATAGGGACTAGAAACGTAAGTTTATTTTGAGAGGTTGTTTTCTTTATTTTGAAACTTAACAGCGATGTAGACCAAACTATCCTACTTAAAAAGCATAAAATTAGTTTTATATCGAATTACAGCTTCGCTAATTTCATTTGCTTGCTTCAGTCGCCATACTTAGTGAAACTTTTGCGCTTATTCGAAACCAACGCACATCTTATGGTACGTAGTGTATTAGAGAAAGGTGGACGGAAAGGATGGTGTTGAAGGCATGCATGCAAAAGGGTTGCCGCTTTTGAACCCCTTTGGTACCCTAGCTGCAAGATTAAAACCTTTCGCCTTAGTAAGAGGTCGTTTTTATACCTCTTCAAATCAATAAGTTCGAAGGGTAGGGTTTCGAATCGATACCCATCTGCAACCATTGAAGTTGCTTTTCTATCAACTTATACTTACGAAAGGGTGGGTGCCGCTCCCATACCTTTTGACATGATTGAAGTCATTTAAACACTTTTTACTTGAATCTAATGCTTTTGAAAGGTACGTTTAGAGTGTTTTGAAAGGCATGTTATTAAATGTTTCGAAAGGAATGTTTCCAAATGTTCGAAAGATATATTTCATGGTTTTGAAAGACGAGTCTAAAATTTTAAGCAATGAATTCGAATGGACCTGTCATTAGAGTAAAGTGGCAAAAGGGGCATAGCCGCTTGCTTCTAACCCGTTAGTTAATTGAAAGGGGACAGAGGGCTTGGTTGCTCTATGAAGTTGAAAGGGATAGTAATGGAGAGTAACTCATGATGTCGCAATGATCTAAAGGGTATAGTTAAAAGCCTTAGTTTTCAAATTAGATAATCCAATCTCATTTTTAAAGAAGACCCATGGAAATTTAGAAGAGTTTTGAAATGGAATTTAACTTTGAAATTTTAGATAAAGCTTTCCTTGCTAAAGATAGTAGGTTAAGGGTGTTAACCATATTTCATTAAAAATATGATTACAAAGAATTTAAGCATGGGCGTTTATATTGTTGTGTTATTTGATCAGTTATCATGAATGCATGAATACATGTGTAACCATATTCACTTCAATTATAACCCATAATTGCATCTTAGGGTGTTAAGGGCAGAGTAACAGGCTAGGTTGACCCAGTAGTGAATAACATTGAATTTGACTACTTTATGAGTAGAATTGCATCCAAGAGGTCAAACAAATCAGAATATAGGATACCCAAGACTTATCAAAGGATTATTGGTTTAGATAGGTTCTTTGTAAGCCCATAAAAACTATGTTATGAAAATTATTATTGACAGGGACCAATAGGCTCCTAGTGATTCCATAAAAACTATTTAAGATAAGTTATTGAAAGAGATCAATAGATTCATAGACAGCTTATGAAAACTATGACATGAGAGATGTTATTGGTAAAAACCAATAGGTTCATAGTGATCCCATGAAAACTATGATTAGATAACAGTATTGGTAGAAAATAATAGTTTCATAGTGATAACATGAAAACTATGAAAGTGGATATGAAATCCATAAAGAATTGAATTGGTTATTAGTCAGCCCATGAAAAGTAATAGGTTAATAGTGATCATAAAAACTATTACTTGAGACAGATAGGCAAGTGAATGGGGACGGAAAGCCCAGAGCATATTGCATATTTTCATATCATCATGGTACATTTTATTATGTTATGTCTTAACCATTGTGGATACAAGTGCATAGTATATGGTTATTATAAATTGGGTTAAGATATTAGTGAAGGGAAAACCTGTTTTTCTAAGTGGCACGGTCTCACAGGATATCTATATGGTACGAGATGGTAGGTTATTATTCACACCGGACCTTTTGTCTGACTTGAAGTTTATGTTTACTCCTTAAACTTTCGGGTGCCCAATTGATTTTGAGTAGTTTTGGAGTTAAGGCTTTTAGGTTCTCCTTTAGACCAACATGCTTTCGGAGACGTGTAGGAGGCAAGCTAGCTATTAGGAGTTTTTTTTATTCTTTTGTGTAATTGGATGCGATGGGAAAGTTGTTTAGTGTCCATATTTAGACTCTGATCAACCAATGGGGCATCTACATATGTCGCTCTTGACGTATTTTGTAATAAATTGTAATTTCTCTGAACATGGCTTATGTATGGGATTATGTAATGAATCTGAAACGCTATTTGTAATGAATGAGAAACTTGTTTTAAATTGAGTTTAAAATTACTCATATTCATGTGTTTTCGATATATCAATGTTTCTAACATTACCGCATTTGGTTAGCGAGAATTAATAACTATGGATAACTGCAGCATCTGTAGCAGCTAGTTTTGGGCCTCCTAATGGTGGATGTTACAATGGTTTCATAGTCATAGGTTAGCAAGAAGGGTATATGACCGATTGGGGATCTGGATGAGACCATATAAGTTCATATTACTAAAGACAACTCCTCTGCCCATTTCCCTTTTACCTTTTTTGGTCTTTTCTTGAGAAACTTCTTGATTGTTTTGTTTACTACTTTAACCTGCCTATTAGCCTACGAAGGTGCGACTGAGGAGTAATGTTTTATTTTCCCATTTCCTTCGCAGTGCTCTACGAACTACTCCTTTCAAACTGGGTCCCATTATCTAAAATTATTTTATGGGGTGTCCCGAACCTGATGATTATTTTTCTTACCATAAGCATGACTATCTTCTTTGTGGGCATCATGGCTAGGGGTTCTGCTTTAACCCATTTAGTGAAGTAGTCAATTGCCAATATAACATACTTTGGCCCTCCCGTTGACATGGGAATTGGTCCTATCAAATCTATGCCTCATATGTCGAACAACCATAGGTTGGCTAATGGGATGAGCTCATGGGAATGTCACCTTGAGATACTTACAAACCTTTGACATTGGTCGCATCTCCTCACGTATTCCTTTGCATCTTGGAGCACTGGGGCAAGTAGTAATCGTGCCTTGGTTACCTTTTTTCCTGGTTTGGCTCCTCTAGAATGATTCATGTACCGCCCTTCATGTACTTTGCTCATGACCCGTATCCCCTCTTCTTTGGAAACACATTTAAGATAAGAGGTAGAGTACCCTTTCTTGTATAATAAGCCCTCAAAGAAGGAGTAATACGAGGCCTAATATCTTATTTTTCAGGCTTCATTTCTGCTTAGGTAAGATTCCATCAATTAAGAATTATTTGATAGGGGTCATCCTTGAGTTTTCTTCTGTCCGTTGAGTTGTAGGCATAGTCAGAGTATGTTCTTGATTTTCTTATGTTTCTTGGCCTTGAGCTTCTCGGATTGTGGCTCGTTGGGCCCTAGTTTGGACTAGCATTCGATTAACTTTGGTGATGCTTGGTTATGCTTGATGCTCAATTAGAACAGCTTTCATTTCATTTGATACTTTTGTGTTAGTGGGTTTGCTAATGAATCAGCAAAAGAGTTGTTCTCACGAAAAATTTTCTCTATATCGAGATGTTTGAACTGCTTTAATAGTTTTTTAGAAAGTTCCACGTATTTAGCTAGAGTTGGATTCTTGACTTGGTAATTACCCAGTTCTTGGTTCACAACTAACTAGGAAACGCTGTGAATTTTAATATGGGTTACTTTCATTGCCAAAGCCATTGTAAGTCTGTGAGGAGAGCATCATATTCCACCACATTATTAGTAGCTTTCAATCTAAGTTGCACCGCTTCATATAGTTTCTGCTCATCTAGAGTAATCAACACACACTCAATTCCTACCCATTGTTCATTAGTGTGGGTGCTTCTTCCTCTAGGTGGGGATTAGTATGTAATGTGCATTCCATGATGAAATTCTCCAATGCCTAACCTTTGATTACTGTTCTTAAATAATAAGAGATATCGTACTGACTAAGCTCCACTGCCCATATTAGCAAGTGATCCGATGATTTTGGTTTCTGTAGTATTTTCCTTAGTGATTTTTCTGTAAGGACTTTGATCGGATATGCTTGAAAGTAGGGCTGTAGCTTTCTTGACATGAGGAACAGATTGTAAGCTAGCTTTTCAATAACTAAATAGTTGAGCTCTACTCCTGACAAACGCTTGCTTATGAAGTAGATGGACCTGTAGGTCCCCTGATCTTGTCGAACCACTACAACACCAAAAGCCTTATCAGTTACCGCTAAATATAAATACAAATCCCTATCTGTTACCAGTTTTGATAGAGTAGGGTGCTAATAAGATGGTCCTTCGAAATTTGGAATGTGATTTTTCATTCCTCAGTCCACTCCAAATTACACCCCTTCTTCACTAGGTCGAAGAATGGTATGCACTTATCGGTTGCTTTGGAAGTGAACATGCTCAAAGTAGATACTCTTTCATTTAGGATCATGATGTTTTTTGATTTCTTCGGGACTTCGATATTATTTATGGTCTTAATTTCTCTGGGTTTTCTTCTACACTGCGAGCTATTCACTATGCATCCTAAAAACTTCCCTAATTTAATAGCGAAGGTGGATTTCAATAGATTTAACTTCATATTATACTACCTTATGACCGCAAACGTTTCCTCCAAATCTTATACATGACCTGATGCTGCTTTTGACTTGACTAGCATGTTATCCGCATATATTACAATATTTTTGCCAATTTCGTGAAACACTATGAGCAGCAGGATGTTGAGGTCCGGAATTAATCTGAAAATTTCATACTAACCAACCTTTAGTAGGTTGCCTCAACGTTTTTGAGTTCGAGTGGCGTGACTTTGTAACAATATAAGATTTTGCCTATCATGTAACTAGTATGCTCCTGATCTAGCTCAAAGATGTATATCTGGTTGTAACCTCAGTACGCACCCATAAATGAGAGTATTTCTAAAATCCCTCATTCTAAGGCTGGAAAATAAGCTTTACCGATGTTGTAGTCATCAATAGTATTATTCACCGATGATAAAATGAGAACCATTAATAGTATTGTCAGCATCAGAAGCACAGGAATATGAGATTTCTAAAACACATTTTAGTAATAATTTCCGTATTCATTACATAATCCCAAAATTGCCCAGGTTCGGATAAAATATAACGGTTACAAATTTCTCCAAGAGCGACATATAAAGATGCCTCCTTGGTTGATGATAGATTACTACTAGGCAGATACAACTTCGGCCATTACATACATTCAAACAAAATGATAACAACACAACAGACATAAATAACTCCTATATAGCTAGCTTTGTCTCCTTACGTCTTCAGAAGCTTTATTTGTCAAACCTAAGATCTCTTACTCTCGAACTACTCAAATGAGAACCCAAGAGTTAAAGGGGGAAAATGAAAACTTTGGGTCAAACAAAAAGTCTAGTGTGAATAATAATATGCTATCTCAATAATAGATATCTAGTGAGACCACGCTACTAAGCGGAATGGGTTTTCCTCTTACTGGTATCTTTTGAAAATATTTCAATCACAATCATGCTTTTGCATTCACAATAGTTAGATAAATATAAACAATCATATGCACGCATGCTAAATAGGTAATCCTGACAAATCTGTCTCAAACCATCTATCTATCTCTACTTCATAGTTTTTCCAAGGCGACTACAAACATATATAGCTGAGTCGAGCCTATCAGATATACCAAAATTATCTAACTTACTATTAGACGGAAATTGGACTGTCTGTCCAAGCACAATCATCTTAGTGTTAACCCGACTGTCTGTCATTCTCATAGTTTCTGTAAGCTCATTATGAACCCAATGGTTTTGCAGGCCAATCAATAACTTATCTAAATTAATAGATTCTTTTCAATGCATAAATCCACTTTTAGTTTTACCCTTAACAAAGCCACGCGCACATGAATTGTTGACTTATGTCAACTAGAGGCAAACAGTTGAAGTATAGGGCACTATCCTAAACCAGTCCCATTATCTAATTCTCTATTCTCTAATCCTTGAGTCAATTTATCCTATCACAATAGTGATAAGAACAATAAATTCACTAGTAAGATTCTGGGCTAAATACTCTTTCTATTTCCTTGAAAACATAAATCTTTATTAGTGAGTTAGCACTTGAAATCATACTTAAAATGAAGAAATTATAGCCCTTTATTTAATCCAAAGTATTATGCCAAGATATATTCTTTCATAAAATAGGTTCATTAACTTCGAAATCAATTTGAGGTCGTCGCACCTCTGAAACCTTAGGCTATAAAGCCATACGATAAAATTAATACGGTATGGATTAATATTGCCTATATAGATTATCACATCCCTTCTATGTTGTTATTAATAAACAGTTCTGATTAAATAAAACAGAGGGCCATATGGCGGATGTCATCTATGTCACATGATATAAAGTATGTTATAAAGTTTGCATAGAATAAAACTTTTAAACTTGGAAATATAGGAATGCCAATATTGATAAACTTTAGCATCAATATCATAAACCATTGATATCGGGTGCTTTAAAATGGCAGGGTCGATATTGATGGCTTCCGACATCAATACCATAAAATAGTTGAATTGAACTCATAAAACCAGGATATTATGCTGCTATAATAATAGTGCCAAAATTGGTAATAGGTGGCATCATTGCCATTTTATATTTTAGTGGCATCATTGCCTAAAGAAATTAAGGTCGAAACTACTACTTCGGCATTGCTGCCTAAAGATACGGCGTTAAATAGAAAGCATGCGGCATTTTTAAAACCATGGTGAAACTTATGGTATTACTATAGCTGGTGCAAAATATGTGGCATTGTTGCCATAGTACCTTTGTTTTCAACAATACTAGTGGCATTACTATAACCGATATAGAATATGCGACATCAATGCCGCATAAATATTAATGCCGGTATAAATAAATATGGCATTTCTGTCTTAAGGAATTGATAACGAAAACAAGTGGAATCATTAATGCCAACATAGATATGCGTGGCATAAGTAAGCGGCATTGATAGATACGAGATGTATGGACGTCGACATTAGTTAATAATGACATGGCAATCTCGTAATTAACATAAAAACTATTTTATTTTTGAAAAAGCAATTTCTTTTCACCAACCCCCAACCCATATCCAATTTCTATTGGGTAAAACAATACTTTATCAATTTCATTTTTGGAAAACTACTGTAAACCAGATTTATCATTCCTAAAGTATTTTGCAAACAATTTTATATGATTATTTTCATATAATTATTAAGCCATTGTAGCCTAATAAATTCATATAAAATCATAAACTGTAAACATGCCTTTTGGCAAGGCCGTAAATAGGCAGATTCAGCCTAATCAACTTCACGGTTATTGAGGCTGGAATACCATGGATTTGGTTTTAAATGGTTGGAGAATTAATATGAAGTCAGGATTAAGCATGGTCAATGGATAAACGATGCATCGTGCTTGGAAGATGGATCGGCATAGGCTGGATTAGCATAAGCGAGGATCGAGGGTCTCCATGATGTGGGACAACCATGTCGTTCGGTTATGAAAGTGGTTCGGCCATATTGGAGTGGTTCGGTTAAAGGTGGTTCGACACCACCTTAGGTTGGCACTTGGATAAAGTTCACTTAGATAAAGGGTCATCATCCACTTGAAGTATCGGCCTCTAGTGTTTCGGCTATATGGGTTCGGTCGGCATAGTTGGAAGTTAGGGACGACTTGAGTGGATTGGTAGGATGATGCGGATCGGTGAGCTAGAGAGGTAACAAAGTGGAAGTGGTTCGGCCCCGGTGGTTCGGCCTTGGTAGGTCGACCAAGGTTAATGTAGAAGAAGTGGATCGGCCTTGGTGGGTCGGCCAAGGCATATGAAGTGTAAGTGGTTCGGTCATGATGGTTTGGCCTTGGTCGGTCGGCCAAGGTAAATGAAGAGGAAGTAGCTAAGTATGGATGGTTCAAGTTGACTATGGTGAGGGGACATCTTCGGTTTGGTCAGGGGAGGCAGGCCGTAGTGGGTCGGTAGATGTGGCTCGGTTGGTATAGGAAACACTTCGGGTCGGCACTAGTAGGAACTTGGGATCGACATTAGAAGTTGTAAAGGGTCGGTTGTGGTGCTACTTCGGGTCAATGTGGCAATCGCTTTGGGTCAGTGCTAAGAATGCTTCGGGTCAGCAATGCTTCGATATGGGGTCGGCATATTGGATGGCTAGGGATCGCTTATGACCGTGATGGGCCCGGACTACTCAAGAAGCCCAGTAACTCAGGAATTTCCTATAAATACAGCATGTGGGGCTTCAGAAATGAGATCCTCGTTCTGCTTCCCTTCTTCTTCCCTACCAAGGCTACTTTGCCATTGTTGTTCTAAAAACTCTGGATTGTAAATGTAATTAATTCTAACATCAATAAAAAGGAATTTTCCGGAGTGGACACAGGCCGGAGTCAGCCGAACCACTATAAATCCTCTGTTCTTACTGCTTTTTTCTTATTTTTTTTACCGTTCTTCGTATTTATACTCTCTAAATACATTCTATATGTGTTTTGTGACTGTGATTTGGTGCTTTCATCTGGATTTGGGTGTTGGTGACCAATTTTGGCACTACATTTTGGTGCTTTCACCGAGAAAGCTAGCACTCAGGGATTTAAAAGCTTGGATTTTGGATTTAAAGGCTTAGGAACTTGGATTCTGGAGACTATGGCAAAGCAATCAACTAGGAGACAGCAGACGGAAAGAAGTCAACGGGAGGGAAGTCAGGAGGCTTCCCTTCGAGCTAATCAAGCCTCCATCTACATTACTAGGGATGAGATGCAGGTCATGATGAATTCCATGCAGGAACAGTTGAAAAGGCAAGAGGAAATGATGCAGGCACTTTTCAGACAATCTGGACAAAGCAGGAACAGTAGGAGCTACCGGAACTCAGATCCATGGAGCTGGATCAGAAGGACTCAATAGGCAAGCAGATGGAGCGGTTTAGTAGGGGCAGCCCCTAATCATCAAACGTCTATCAATCTAGATGGACCTAGACTCGAGGGCACACCACCTGGAAATGCTAGACCAATTCATGGAGGGATACCAAGTGACGCTGCGCAGCCCGACGCTAACAGGAATATAGGAGTACGTGACAAGATGTATGCACCGAAATTCCCTCGAGGACTTAGAGGGAAGTTAGGAAATGTAAATGGAGGGAAACCCCTTATTGGTGACACTTGATTGGCTAACATCATCAGGCGAACCATTCGCGGAGGTCTGGCAAACAGGGATTTAGAGGGAGTCAACAAAAGTCCGTTTACCCAAAACATCAGGATAGCTAGCAATCCACTCGATTTCAAGCTACCCCCTTTGGAAGTATACAACGGAAAGAAGGATCCCAATGACCACTTGATGAGGCACATAAGGCATTTGGAAGTGCCAGGGGCATCAGAGGAGGTCATGGCCCGATGTTTCCCCATGTACTTGACCGATATAGCTGCTATGTAGCTCAGACAGCTGGAGGATGGATCCACTAGAACATGGTCAGAACTGGTGGATAAGTTCTTGAGACAGTTTTGAGTTCACATAAAAAGGCCGAAGAATGTGATGACGCTGACATCAATTAAGCAAAGGGAAGATGAATCACTCAGGACTTTCTTAACTCTGTTTAATGCAGCAGTTGCCTCGGTGGATCGGTCAGATCCATTAATGGTTCTCATGGCGGCGGTGTCAGGAGTCAGGGATAACTCATATTTCATCGTTGATACAGGATCCATCACTGGATCTCGGGGAATTCTTTCACGAAGCTGAGAGATTTCTTCTACAAGGATGCATGTTTAGATATGAAGTCAAAGGAAGTAAACATGGTTAAGGATGGAGGAATGTCCAATGAAAGCTTGGGTAAAGACAAGGATAAAGGGAAGATGAAGAGCTGGGAAGAACCAAAATTCTCCTCTTACATAGGACTGAATGCAACATTGGAGCGGATATTCCTGCATACTCGAGATCGCCTCCCTTATCGAAGGCCGGCGAGGAGGGAAACCAAAGAATGCGAAAGGGCATCAGGAAGGCACTCTCTCTTTCATGACCTGGACAGACATGATACTAACAGCTGCCGACATTTAAAGGATATAGTCGAGGAGCATGTAAGGAGTGGTCAATTGTGACAATATGCCAAAACTCGAAATGCAGCAGTGGAACAGGAGCAGCCACCGCCTACCTTGAACGACGATGGCACGAGGCCAAGGAATGATGGCCGGTTGGTCATAAACTAATCGTGATGGTTTGGAATAAGTAACAAACTCAAGGAAAACGGCTAAAGCACTTACTCATGTACGGGGTCGTAGATAACCCTTATGCATGCTCTAAGATGATGGTTTACCGAGACGCTCCGGTTTGCGAAATCTGTTTTTTCCTTTGGCTTGATCATTTGCTTTTTCTGCTTTGGTTTTGGAGTTCGGTTTAAACCCCCGGTTTTGTTGGTTTCTTGGTTTGGATTTTGGTTTGGATGCTTGATTTTTGATTTGGATTTTGATTTAGACTTTTGATATGGATTTATGGTTTTCTGGTTTGAATCTGGGTCTCAGATTCAATTTTGATTGACTTTTAGTTGTTTTTTGGCTAAAAGGTATTCGAGTATGGACTATGCTCGGTAAGGGTCCGGAGAGACCAGGATTTGGCCTAGGACTTAGGCCCTATATTAACTATCGATTACCATTTCAAGTCGTCGAGTATGGACTATGCTCGGCAAGGGTCCAGAGCGACATGGTTTTGGCTTAGAATTTAAGCAACTACGTTACTCAATGTGTAGAGACACTGAACCAGGAACACCATGGCATTAATTGACATAGGTCGTCAGGTGCAGGTTATGCTTGGCAAGAACCCAGAGAGGTTACAAATTTGGATATTGGCTGTGAACAACTAAGGATTTGGGCATGGACCTGGAGCGATCCCGGATTTGGATATCGACCCAGAGAGATCGGGGATGTGGTTATTGATTATTGGATATAGATGGATTAGAACTCGGTTATCAGGTTGAAATGGATATGGAATTGGCTACGGGTTAGGTTATTGGATTCGAAATCGGATATAGTCGCGGACTTGGATAAGGATATGGCGATGTCACTCGGATAGAATGGTTTGGTATTAGATTGGATCATGAGTCGGAAAGTACAACTACGGATAACATATGAACTTAGTATATTGGATTTGAGGCTATTCAACTTTCCAATAGCGAGGCATGTTTTGGGGGCAGATGTTAACCTGCATTTTGGCAAGGCCATAAACAAGCGGATTCAACGTAACCAACTTCACGGTATCGAGGCTGGAATACCATGGATTTGGTTTTAAATGGTTGGAGAATTAATATAAAGTCAGGATTAAGCATGGTCAATGGATAAATGACGCAGTGTGCTTGGAAGATGGATCGACATAGGCTAGATTAGCATAAGCGAGGATCAAGGGTCTCCATGATGTGGGATGGCCATATTGTTCGGTCATGAAAGTGGTTCGGCCATACTGGAGTGGTTCTGTTAAAGGTGGTTCGGCACCACCTTGTGTCGGCACTTGATGAAGTTCACTTGGATAAAGGGTTGGCATCCACTTGAAGGATCGGCTTCTAGTGGTTCGACTATATGGGTTCGGTCGGCATAGTTAGAAGTTGGGACGGCCTGAGAGGATCGGTAGGATGATGTGGATCAGTGAGCTAGAGAGTTAACAAAGTGTAAGTGATTCATCCCCGGTGGTTCGACCTTGGTAGGTTGGCCAAGGTAAATGTAGAAGGAGTGGACCAAGCTCGGTGGGTCGACCATGGCATATGAAGTGTAAGTGGTTCGGTCACGATGGTCCGACCTTGGTAGGTCGGATAAGGTAAATGAAGAGGAAGTGGCTCGGTATGGATGGTTCGAGTTGACTAAAGTGAGGGAACATCTTCGGTTCAGTCAGGGGAGGAAGGCCATAGTGGGTCGGCAGACATGGCTCAATCGGTATAGGGAAAACTTCGGCTCATCACTAGTAGGAACTTAGGATCGGCATTTGAAGTTATAAGGGGTCGGTTGCGGTGCTACTTCGGGTCAATTTGTAAATAGCTTCGGGTCAGTGCTAATAATGCTTGGGGTCAGCAAGGCTTCGATATGGGGTCGGCATATTGGATGGCTAAGGATCAGTTATGGCCATGGTGGACCCGGACTACTCAGGAAGCCTAGTAACTTGAGATTTGCCTATAAATACAGCATGTGGGGCTTTAGAAAAGGGATCCTCATTCTGCTTCCCTTCTTCTTCCCTACTTTGGCTACTCTTCCATTGTTGTTCTAAAAACTCTGGATTGTAATTGAAATTGATTCTAACATCAATAAAAAGGAAATTTCTGGAGTGGAGTTGGTCGGAGTCAGCCGAACCACTATAAATCCTCTATTCTTACTATCTGTGTTCTGTGACTGTGATTTGGTGCTTTCATCTGGATTTGGGTGTTGGTGACCAATTTTGGCGCTAACATAAACACATGGAAAAAACCTCAAAAATCACTGAAAATTAGAATTAATATATTATTTGCCGTTTAAAATTTCAGGACCAAAAAAATTATTTAATTATTTTTAATAATTAAAACCCGAAATAAACATTTTCCTTACTTAGGAAATTCATAAAATATTCATACTTGCTTGAAAAATTATGTAATCAAAAATCTCCTTCCAAAATAGTGTTATGAACCAAACTTCAAGTTAATTGGATGTTGTAAACTAGGCTTTCATTCTTAAACCCTGCTAAAAAATTCTATAATAAATCAAACAATTCATCATTTAAACATATAATCAACCAATCAATCATAATATGACATCATAAATATATATGATACGGGTTTAAGCAAAAACAAAAATAAACTAGCAATAATGAGATAGATAACTATTATTTACCTTGTTATATAAAGAGATTGAGACGTAAGTGTTGATTTGATCTCCGTAAGCTTTATCCTTTGATTTCCTAACGTTTTCTCTTCTTAAACCTCCTAGCAACAGCCAGCATTGTCTTTATTTTAATTTTTATGAAGTGATTGTGAATGAGGAAATGAAAATGGGAATGTTTATGTTTAGGAAATAAGGCTTTTTCCTATTTGACCCTTCACATTATTCCTCTTTCTTATTTAAGTTATAATCAATCTTATTACTCATTAATTAAGGCACGACCTGTTTAATTGTCAAATCTCGTTTCCCTTATTTCAATACATTATTTTATCTAATTTATCTAACTAAATATCCAGAATAATATTACTCAAAATTAAGAGTGTTACAAACTCCCCTCCTTAAAGAATTTCATCCTTGAAATTACGATAAGGTATATAGCAAACATATAATATAAGTATAAAATGTACCATCAAAACAAATCAGGACAAGTGTCTCTAATCCTGTCCTCTGTCTCCCAAGTACAGTCTCTCATCGTCACTCTACTGGACCTTCACTAGTCCAACTATCTTGTTTCTTAATTTCATCTCATTCCCAGCCATATATGAACTAGTTACTTAACATAGTCATGTCCGGTTCCAACACTAAGTCTCCAATGCAGTCGAAGTGATAGTAGACTCTGGATCACGAACAAAATTCCTAAGATGAGAAGCATTAAAAACATTGTGGATTCCCAACAAACTACTCTGTAGATTTATCAGATAAGCGAGTTTTTCGATCCTTTCTATAATAAGAAATGGTTAACATATGTCAGTACCAATTTCCCAGACCTTCCAAATCATACCACACCATTCATCAGTGATACTTTAACAAAAACATAGTTTTTAGCCGAGAACCTAATATTCTTAAGCCTCTTATTTGAGTATCTTTTCTGCCTAGACTAAACTTCCTTCATTCTTTCTTGGATCAACTCTCTTTTCTGTGGCTTTTCTTAACAAATCTAGACCAAGAACTAGTCTATGTCCAATCTCTAACCAACATATGGGTGATTTTCATGGCCTTCTATACAATGCTTGAAAAGGTGTAATCCATATACTAGACTGATAATTACTATTATAGGAAAATTCAACTAAGTGTATATGGTATTCGCATGATCCTCCAAAATCTAACACACGAGCTCTTACAAAATCTTCTAAAATTTTGTTAACTCCTTTTGTTTTTCTATCTATCTATGGATGGTGAGTGGTACACGCCTTAAGCTTGGTGCCCATAACCTCTTGGTGACTCTTCTAGAATTCACTAGTAAATAAAGAATCTTTATCATTGACTAGAATACTAGGAATCTCATGTAGTTTGAAAATATTCTTCATAAATAACATAACCAAAACAGGTGTTGTCCTTGTCGACTTAACAGGAATGAAATGTGCATTCTTAGTTAGTCTATCCACTATAACCCAAAATACTCTCATTTTCCCTATTCGACCTTGACAACCCGTCAATGAAATCATAGATAAAGGCTGAAGCAATCCACTTCGCTTCTGATGCTCGTCTTTTATTGGCAATTTGCTTTACCATAAGCCTACATCCTTTTTCATATCTTCTCAGGAGAAACTTCTCTTCATGTCCTGGTACATCTTAGTTCCTCCAGGATGAATATCGATGGCACTTCCAAAGAATTTCCTTCTTAAGTCTCCCAATTCTGGAATAGACAATTGTCCCTTCTTTCTCAACCATCCACTATGGTCAAGATAATTTTTTTTCAAATCATCAATCTAAGCTCCACATTTGAGTATTCTGATTTATCCAGCTACTATTGGATCATCTCTCTATTTGAAAGCAATCCTTTTAATCATTATCGATCCAACTTCTAAACAAGACAACAAAGTAGTTTGCTAACAAGAATCGGCCATCGATCTTAACTGCACGCTACAAGTAGTTAATGCTTCCAAATATTTTCACTCCACTAGCGCTACTAATATCGCATTGTGATGTTTTCTACTAAGTGCATCAGCTACTATAACGGCTCATTTTGCCATATAGTTTAAGGGACAATCAACCACACACGACCCGCTCAAATTGAATGGAAAGCCGGATAGTTAGGGAAAAGAAAGAAGACAAGAAGAAACTAAACAACATAGAATATCACATCCCAACTAATAATCTATAATATACAACAAATCTTTACACAAAGAAAAAATGTAATATGCATACATCAATCAGAGTACACTAACCTATTTCAGCCCAGACAGTTATAACAGTCTATCCTTATAATTGCTGATAAATACAACCAATAGACAACATAATGAAACACAAAGAATTACGTAGATACATCTTGAACCTCCAACTCATCTCCAGAGTTCCAATGCATCTAAAGCTATATGTAAATACGCTCGATCTGACCAAAGCATTTAAAGGAAAGAATGCTCGGATCAACTTGGTAAATCAGTGTGAGAAAAACACAACCAAATGAAATTTAATGATTATCAAAAACATTTCGGATGTAAGTATGTCATAAGACCAAGCCATACATAAACAAGGATGTGTTTTTACCTCACGGTAACCTGAACATTTTCTATAGAAAATCCATTTATATTATAATAATTTATAGGGGTCAAAGTAAAATATGAATATAGCTAAATGCTAGCATCTCACATTTCAGTATAGTTGCGCGAACCTAAGTCAGTATGCCGCTTATTGGAGAATGGATTCCATACAACGACTGGGCTGCTGGGGTATCATCCATCATAGTGCATCTTTGGATAAAATAATACCATGGTCGAACCTATCGTCCCCTGCAAACACAGAACCAATCTACCTCTTATTGGGTATACCGAATATTATCATCCCTTGGTTAATGGGCCCCAAAGCATACAAATAAGAGATAATATTGACTCTAGATAGGGATGATCATACCCTAATAAGAGCAACCCACGTAGCCTTGCTGCATCTCCCATGTTTTGGCATTCTTGGTTAATGAGGCCTGAGGCTACGTTTTACCTTTCATATAGCACTTCCTACTTGGAAAGCTAACGCTGCCCTCCAGGAAACAATCCAATACCAACATTCATCCATGCTAGTTGTTCAGAATATGAAAAAACCAATGGCACTAATTCTACAACATCCATTTTGGAATCACCCTCAAGATTAGTAGTAAGCATCCCTTACACTTCAAAGAGCTATATCTTCAATTCCATCATATTCAAGATGTCTTCACCTCAAAACGTCTGAGTCGGATCGAAGTGGTTTCGAATAACATATCCGATTTTGGTCTGTTTGAAAAAACATTCGATAGTTTCCAGTAAACTAACCCTGGTTCTTTAGGAAATAAATAGTCAAAAATAAGAGCGGAGATCACCTCATAACCATTACTGGACAGATTTCCTTGTTATTTGTCCTAGGAGAATGAAACGATATTTATACACACTGGCATCATCACCGGAGATTACTATGCTATATAACTCACATGTTTTTCCTAGATATTTCCAAAGTTACATTTGGGGTCCACATTTGATATCGGTTATTTAACTATCCACGAACACACATCCAAATCATGGATTTATTTCCAAAGGGAAACTAACATTAATTAAGCACATAAGTAATCACTAGCCTCCTTAATTAGTTTTTTCGTTAACTAAAATAACTTTGTAATATTTCTATCTAAATAATTTTATAAAGATTCATTCACAAACCTTTATATTTTCAAAACTTGAAAAATATCTTTATACTTATCTTAACGGTACAAGTACATACACAAAACTGAAAAAGATCTTCCCATTTTATACAAATCTAAATCATTTATAAACTCCTTTATAAATCTCTAAAATCAGTTATAAACTATTTAAAAATTATTTCACAGTCATTCATAAACCTTGATAAATCTATGCAACTATTTATAAAACTCTTTTTATAAATCTATAAACCCATTTATAAAATTTGTTTATAATTATCTAAAACCATTTACAAAATCTCTTTATAAATTGCAAACAATTTTTCTTTATGTCTCTAAAATATTTTATAATGTCTTTTTATAGAACTTTATTTATAAATTTTGAAAATATTTATAAACAAATAATAATCATTATTCAAAACACTATTATGTAATAATAATTATTAATAATAAACAATATAGATAAATAATAATTATTAAATTTAGACATCATATAAATAATAATTAAAAATTTCAAAACATCGTTAATTCAAAAATAATTGATTTCAATTTTATTATAATAAATAATGACTAACTTTCAAAACATTATTAATAAATAACTTCAATCATATTAATCTTTTAAATAATTAACTTTTCAAAATATTAAAAAATTGATAAAAAACTTTAAAACAATAAGTATAAGTAAATAATCCTTAAAACAGTATTAAATATAAAGAAATAATATTCTAAAATTTCTAAATGACTTAGAAAAGACAGATAATAAGGTCCGAGTAAAAATAGAAATTTAATTCTTTAAAACAAAATATTTTCGAAACACAATTTAGGATTTACAATAATTTCTTGTCTCAAAAACCAATTTCAACTCAAATAGGACTTAAGTATTTTTAAAATACTAATTTTAGGCAATAGCCACCCAACTTTTAACCAATATCAATATTGATTTTATATCACTATAGGGTTTAAGTTTTGAACGTATAACAATATCATAACCAATAGTTTCAAGCAATCAAGTTTGATATCCAATGATTCATGTAATAGGAGTATTATTGAAAATAATTCAACAATGATGAGGAATCTCGTTTGCAGGGCTGCTTCCTTGCACTGTTCATTGTTGCACTCATGCTGGAGATCGCCCCGAGCCCGAGCTCCCTCACGCCATCGCTCCGCCCTCCCATTCGCCGCCGATCGACAGCAGAACATGGATAACTGTCGCCATGTCGGAGGCGATTTCCTACCTCATACTTTACTAAACTTCATCTCCACTGTTGATCTTCTTCCTATTGAAGTGGCGGTCATTTCCTTAGTTAAAGTCCAAGGCCGATATGGCTTGGGGTGGTCATGATGGATAATGGCCGTTGGATTGAGGAAGTTTGATGGCAGATGTGGAATTAGAAACTAGGGTTTATGAAAAATGAAAATCTCAATGTCCTTTTATTAAAAAAATTCGAAACACTATTCCTTGCTAAAATTTCAAACTCCAATCGAGGTGTATGGTCTGGCATTCTATATGTAATACTCCTATTCCGAACACAAGAGAACTTGTATCTGGACCCAATTCCATCATATACAGAAGTTAACTATCAAAGTCGATTTATATTAATTTAGGTTCCTTTAATTAATTTTTACGCATTTCGAACTCCCACGACCAAACGGTACATCCGATTGCCATGAAATTTATTGACATATAATAATTCACTATTACGGATCCAATGAAACTCGTTTAGTCGAAATTCAAGACAGTGCCCTAGGAAGCTATTTTCACATGTTAATTAAAACGAATCATTATTAAAATACTTCAAATCACTTTAACTTAAATTCAAAATTTTACTATCCTCATTCTTATTCAAATAGAAATTAAATCAGCTTTTTAAATTATTTTTATTCATGTTAAATTCAAGATTTAATCATTTAAAAAAATTCCAAATATTCAATTTAACAATTCAATTATCAAATAAATTTTTATATCTGAAATATAAGTCATTTAAAATAATTATTTTGTCAATATTTAAAATCAACTAAATATTTCAAAATCAATTTGATTAAAATTTTGGGCCGTTACATTCTTCCTCCCTTAAATGAATTTCGTCCTTGAAATTTCCAAGGTAAGAAAAATGCCACAAAACCATTTAACTTTTCAAAACCAATTAGCTGAAATAGATTATAAAATTTTCTAAGACTTTAAAATTTATTCACAGATTCCAACTAATACCAGTCAAAGTTATAATACAAAAACCAATTTTTTGAAAATTTCTCGAAAATTTTCTAATGCCTTAAATTTACGAATAATAACGCTTGCATCTCATTTGCATGGTTTGATCGAAAGAATTTACAATACATATAATTATAAATATACATCTAATCTTCTAGGATGAGGCACCGCGTTGGGAAAAATATATAAATACCATATGTAATTCGATATGTGTACCTTTTCTTATATTAGCAAGCATATATAATATAATGTGAAAGCGAGCTCCAAATGCAAAGCATACACCATCCGCACTTACTAATCACTCAAACAACTAATGAAAACAAGTATATAGAAAGTAATATAAATATATAGCATAGACTATGAAATAACTATATGCAAATGTAACAAATGCAACAAGAGAAACCATCAAACAAAAAATACCCAATCAATTAATTGATAACCATATTAATTTACATTTTCAAATGTCGACGTTTAATTTATTAAAGCCTGTACGATATACATATATATCATCCGTACGCAATATCAAATTTGATCGCTCGATTACACAATTTCACTTCCGAACTATTATCATTCACATAACCACTCTAATGCGGACCCAGATCCGGTTCCTTGATTAGAAATCGCCATTCTCCTTGCATAGCATTATACTATGATAGAGAATCCAGAATCAATCAAAAATCCATACCTGATGTTCGCCGTCGAGAGTCGAGTGAAAAATCCTAACTCGGATCATTGTAAGTGACCTCGAAATCATGTACTCGAATCTGGATCAAACAGTTATGATAATAAAATAATATACGTATAACTTACGTATTCATTCCAATTAGTTTCTCTTTATTCAGATTCTTTTATTTACATTCATTTATTTTCCTTTAGTACTTGGTATATTTCTTTCAATACTATTATCATTTATGAATTATTGCATAAAACATTACTCAAGTTTATAACATCTTATAACACAACTTTTGTAATTCAACCACTTTAAAACTTAAGTTCATACTCAATTTTAGCGCACAACATTCCAAACCATAATCAATTTACCAATTCATTTCATTTTTGCTTTTCTTAACATTCATATTCAACAATTTAAAACTTTGTTTTAACTTATTATTCCTCAATTTATATTTTACAAAACTGATTTCTTATCATTTCAAAAAATACTTGGATAAAATTTTCATAATTTAAACACTCTACTTTTACTCTATCTTGAAATAATACGTAATGTAATATATAACTCTTTTTGCATAACAAATCATATTTGGTATTTTAAATCAGAACTTGTTTTATCGAAACAAATCTCCAATGGTAGAAACTCCTCTCTTGGAGACATGAAAATAAACGTCAATATGCCGCAGTCATCATCAAAATTATTTCCTAGCGACCGAAGTGTGTTCACTGCTTTCTTAACACATTTAATTACATTTTAAAATATTTCCATTCAAAAATCTTTTTCAAATAATAATATTATTATTTTCCAAAACTCTAAAAACAATTTTTCAAAATCAACATTATTTAAATTCTCAAATTTTCAGCTTTTAAATCCTTTTTATATGCAAATCATATTTATCAATTTTCCTCATATATATAATTTCACTTTAGTTATATAAAACCATTCCTTAATTATTTATCTTCGTTTACATTATAATAATAAAAACTTTTATTAGAATATGAATAACAAATAACAAATGATAATAATCAAATATTATCATTCTCTAGAAACCAAATACACCCTATATACTATAATAATTTCTGAAAAGTTATTCCTTTATATATAAAATATAATCATGAAAAATTATTTCATTTACCCAAGTTCAAGAAAATACTATGTCGAATTGCTCTATTCAAGTGTTTAGAGATCCCTATCGATAACGTTAACTACTCGTATAGACCAAAATCCATAACTCTCTCAATAGATCAACCAACACAATATATAATATTTTTATATCACTAACAAATACGTGCTCATATATATGTGCATACACACACACATTCAACTCATTGTAGGGTGCTACTAACCCTATCTATAATGAGTACTGAAAGAGTGGGCTGTGCGGTAGGATCGTGTAATATGGAGTAATGAAATAGTCTAGGTAAATAAAGTAGGTAAATGCAAGGAGACACCAGGATTTTATACTGGTTCGGACCTCTCGTCCTACGTCCAGTCCCTAAGCTTTACTTAGGAATTTCACTAACTAACACCCTCACTTCACCCGGAGGAATAGGTTTACAACTTACCCGAACAACCGAACGGGATTTCTTGCCTCAACTACCGAAGAGGACTTCAACTCAATTACTAAAATACAATATTCGACTTGTTGTGTTCTTGTCAACACTAATTAGTCTAATGTAGTAAAATATGCCTATAATCTTATCCTCGAGAATATGCAATGTGTTTGTGAAGATTTAGGAAATGTGAATTGTTATGAATCAAAAGAATGTTATAAACAAAAACAGTGATTCAAACAATAGATTGGTGATTGCTTTGAGAATATATAGAGAATATGAACAAGAGAATAGTAAGATTAAAGCAAGAGAATTCGGTTAATTAAATGATGTTAGAATCATGAATTTATTCTTGTAGAAGAGATGCATATGTTGTCAAAGGTTGCAAACAAGAGATGCTTCTATTTCCATTGATGAATGGTTGCAACTCTTGGGAAGAAGAATGTGTCTTTTCAGAGAAAATTCGCAGGTTTAAATTCAGTCGACTGTACAGGAATTTTAGTCGACTGAAATTATAGTAAGAATCTTTCTGGAAAATTTTCAGTCGACTGTGCAGAAAATTTAGTCGACTGAAACTGTGCATATTTGTACATGTTTGCCAGTTCAGTCGACTGGTAAATTCAGTTCAGTCGACTGACATATGAATTTATGCATTATGAAGAATTGAAGTACGCACAGTGAAAAATTGAAGTATAATGAATGTGAATGATGATTCTTGAGGAAAGATTTTAACAAAGCACTTACTAGACTCTACATACATATTTGATGACTCTTGTTAAAATATATAACTATATGAACCATACTTTGAGTCGTTGAGTCAGCATGATGTCGTAGTCGTAGATTCGTGAATTTTTGTCAGCAATCAAAACCTATGATCCAACATTCTCCCCCTTTTTGATGATGACAACTCCATTTTCTATGAACGAATTTTTGACAAGCTTTGTTGATCTTATCTCCCTCACTGAATATATTCCTGCAATTGTGCTTTAGATTTCTCCCCCTGAATCTATGCTATATATTCCTGTAAATAATTAATCTTTTCTCCCCCTTAATCTGTGCTTGCATGGTTTATTCCTGCAAATAATGTTAGAGCAATATCTTTCTCCCCCTTTTCCATCGACAAAAAGGAGAGTTTATATGATGATATAAAATATATTTTACATAAGTGTTAACACAGAGCAATATAAAACAAAATAACTACTACTTATAATGTAAGGTATTAGAAAAAAATTAACATTTAAAGCATGTGATACCCAAGGTTCTTATAATTTTCTAATTTTTAGGAAACCATACCCATTTGGGTGTGGTTGAACCTTTATAAATATAATTTTCATTATTAACTACCATATCAAAATAATCATTAATGTATTTTTCCCTATTTTTCCAATTAACAGGAACCCATATACTTAGATAATTTTTATTCATATTTCCTGTTAATGATTTTGTACTTCTAAAGAAATTATCAACATTATAGGTCATAGTAGTATTTGAATTTCTATAAAAATTGGATTTAGGCTTTACTCGAAGTTTAGTACTAGCACTATCATTTTTACTATACATGAAAGCATATCTAGTGCTATTTCTATGATCAGTTTTATTATATCCTAAACCACTTTTATCATTGAGAGCTTTTGAATTCTTAACATAACCTAATCTCTTCTTATTTGAAACAGGTTGAGAATTTTCAATAATCCTGGATAAATTTTCTCTCCCTTTATTAAAATTGGAAATATTTTTAGTAATGTCATCAAGCTTAGTTTTGAGACTAGTGTTATCTAACTCAACAATTTTAATTTTTGTTTTTAACTCATGATTCTCAGAAGCTAGAGCATTATTCTTTTCTTTTTGAGCTTCTATTTCTTGACTTAATAGAGCGAGTTGAGAATTGTCAAAGAGTGAATCTTGAATTTTCTCAAGTTCTTCTTCTAATATTTTCTTCTCGTCTTTAAGCATATCTCTTTCGAATTCTGCTTTCTTCTGATTTTCTAGAGCTTCCTTATATTTTCTTTTGAGATTTTTTAAAGTGTCTAGAAGTTCTGAATTTATTTCTATCACATCATCAAAAGTTAGATCACTAACCTCATTATCTTTTGCCATGAAACATTTGTTTGTTTTCTCCTTTGATTTTTCTTTATTGCTCTTCGTCTTCTTATTGCCTTGACTAGATCTCTTTGTAGCCATTTATTCTAGGATGTTGTTACGATCTCTAGAAAACCAGGCTCTGATACCAATTGAAAGAGTGGGCTATGCGGTAGGATCGTGTAATATGGAGTAATGAAATAGTCTAGGTAAATAAAGTAGGTAAATGCAAGGAGACACCAGGATTTTATACTGGTTCGGACCTCTCGTCCTACATCCAGTCCCTAAGCTTTACTTAGGAATTTCACTAACTAACACCCTCACTTCACCCGGAGGAATAGGTTTACAACTTACCCGAACAACCAAACGGGATTTCTTGCCTCAACTACCGAAGAGGACTTCAACTCAATTACTAAAATACAATATTCGACTTGTTGTGTTCTTGTCAACACTAATTAGTCTAATGTAGTAAAATACGCCTATAATCTTATCCTCGAGAATATGCAATGTGTTTGTGAAGATTTAGGAAATGTGAATTGTTATGAATCAAAAGAATGTTATAAACAAAAACAGTGATTCAAGCAATAGATTGGTGATTGCTTTGAGAATATCTAGAGAATATGAACAAGAGAATAGTAAGATTAAAGCGAGAGAATTCAGTTAATTAAATGATGTTAGAATCATGAATTTATTCTTGTAGAAGAGATGCATATGTTGTCAAAGGTTGCAAACAAGAGATGCTTCCATTTCCATTGATGAATGGTTGCAACTCTTGGGAAGAAGAATGTGTCTTTTCAGAGAAAATTCGCAGGTTTAAATTCAGTCGACTGTACATGAATTTTAGTCGACTGAAATTATAGTACGAATCTTTCTGGAAAATTTTCAGTCGACTGTGCAGAAAATTTAGTCGACTGAAACTGTGCATATTTGTACATGTTTGCCAGTTCAGTCGACTGGTAAATTCAGTTCAGTCGACTGACATATGAATTTATGCATTATGAAGAATTGAAGTATGCACAGTGAAAAATTGAAGTACAATGAATGTGAATGATGATTCTTGAGGAAAGATTTTAACAAAGCACTTACTGGACTCTACATACATATTTGATGACTCTTGTTAAAATATATAACTATATGAACCATACTTTGAGTCGTTGAGTCAGCATGATGTCGTAGTCGTAGATTCGTGAATTTTTGTCAGCAATCAAAACCTATGATCCAACAAGTACGCCACCAAAGCCAATGTTCTTGCTTAACCTTGCGCTCTGATACCATGTTGTAATGGCCCACTTTTCTGTATAGTCTAAATGGATAATCAACCATAAATGACCTAGTCAAACTGAACGGAAAGGCAGATAGTTAGTGAAAAGGAAGAAGAAGAAAGAAGATAAGAAGAAACTAAACAACATAGAATCTCACAATCGAACGAATAATCTATAATAGACAACAAATCTTTACACAAAGAAAAAATGTAATAAACATATACCAATGAGAGTACACTAACCTACTTCAAACCGGACAATTATAACAAACCATCCTTACAACTGCTGATAAATACAACCAAAAGACAGCACAACGGAACATAAAGAATTACGTAGATATGTCTTGGACCTCTAGCTCGTCTCTTGAGCTCCAATGCATCCAAAGTAATCTGTAAATATGTTTGACCCGATCATTGAAAGAGAAGTACACCCGGATCAGTCTTGTAAACCAGTGTGAGAAAAACGCATCCAAATGGAATTTAATGTTTATCAAAAACATTTCAGATAAAGGTAACTCGTAAGACCACGTCGAGAACAAACACGGATAGGCTTTTACCTTACGATAACCAAAACATTTTCTATAGAAAATCCATTTAAATTATAGTAATGTCTAGGGGTTAAAGTAAAATATGAATATAACTAAAATGCTTGCATCTCATAATTTAGCATAGTTATGCACAACTAAGTCCGTAGGGCACTTATTGGAGAATAGATTCCATCCATTGACTATGTTATTGGGGTACCACCAGTCACTGTGCATCTCTATATAAAATAACACCGAGGTCAAACCTATCGACCCCTGCCAACACAGAACCGGCCTACCCCTTAGTGGATACTACCGAATATGACCACCCCTTTGTTAATTGGCCCTAAAGCATACAAACGAGAGATGATATCGACTCTAAATAGGGATGATCATACCCTAATAAGAGTGTTCCACTTAGCCTTGCTGCGTTTCCCTTGTTTTAGCCATTCCTAGTTGATGAGGTTTAAGGCTACGTTTTGCCTTTCACATAGCACATCCCACATGGAATTCTAGTACCGTCCTCCAAGCAACAATGCAATGCCAACATTCATCCAGACTAGTTGTTTAGGATATGAACATACTGAAGACACTACTTCTACTACATCCATTTTAGAATCACCCTAAGGATTAGTAGCAAGCATCCCTTGCGTTTCAAAGAGCTTCGTCTTCAGTTCCATCATCTTCAAGATGTCTTCACTTCGAAACCCTTGAGTTGGATCAAATTGGTTTTCGGATAAAATATCTGATCCCGGTCTCTTCGAAACAACATTCAATATTTTTCAGTAAACTCAACCTCAGTTCATTAGGAAATTAACAGTCATAGATAAGAGTGGAGATCTCCTACAAACCGTTAGTGGACGGATTTTGTTATTGTTTTCCCTAGGAGAATGAAACGAGATTCATACACATAGTACAACATCATCGGTGATGAGTGTGCCATATAACTCACATGTTTCTCCTAGATATTTCCAAAGTTATGTTTTGGTTTCTTATTTGATAGTCGGTTATTCAACTATCCACAAAAATACATCCAAATTAGGGATTTATTTTCAAAGGGAAAACCAATATTGGTTAAGCACATAAGTAACCACTAGCTTCCTCAATTAATCTTTTCATTTATTTAAATCACTTTGTAATATTTGTATTAAAATACTTTTACAAAGATTCATTCACAAACCCTTATATTTTCAATACTTGGAAAATATCTATAATTTTATCTTAACGGTATAAGTATATCCACAAAATTGAGAAAGATCTTCCTTTTATACAATTCTAAAATCATTTATAAACTCTTTTATAAATCTCTAAAATAATCTATAAACCATTTATAAATTATTTCTCAAGTAATTTATAAACCCTTATAAATCCATGCAACTATTTATAGAATTTTTTTTATAAATCTACAAACTTATTTATAAAATTTCTTTATAAATATCTAAAACCATTTACAAAACTATCTTTATACTATGTAACAATTTCTCTTTAAGTCTCCAAAACTTTTTATAAAGTCTTTTTATAGAACTTTATTTATAAATCTCGAAAACATTTGTAAATAAATAATAACCATTATTCAAATCGCTATTATGTATTAATTATTAATAAAAATATAAATAAATAATAATTATTAACTTCAAACATCATAAAAATAATGATTAAAAATTTCAAAACTTCATTAATTAAAAAATAATTGATTTCAATATTATTATTATAAATAATGACTAAGTTTAAAAACATTATTAATAAATAATTTCAACCATATTAATCTTTTAATATGTAGCTTTTGAGAATATTAAAGTACTGATAAATAACTTTTAAATAATATTAAGTATAAATAAAATCCTTAAAACAATATTAAATGCAAATAAATAATATTCTAAAACATTTCTAAATGACTTAGAAAAGACAGATGATAAGGTTAGAGTAAAAATAGAAATTTAATCTTTTAAAACAAATTATTTCCAAAAACCCTTTCCGATTTAAAATGATTTCCTCCCTCAAAAACCATTTTGAAATCAAATAACAATTTATTGTATTTTTATACTACTAGTTTGAGGCCAATAGCTACCCAACTTTTAACCAATATTGATATTGATTTTCTATTACTACCGGGTTTAAGTTTTGAACGTATAACAATGTCATAACCACTAGTGTCAAACGATTTGGTTTGATGTCCAATGATTCATATAGTAGGAATATTATTGAAAACAATTCAACAATGGTGAGAAATCTTGTTGGATCCCTCCAATCTGTCCCTTACATCACAACACACACACGCACAATTCAACAGCTGTGAGGAATCCTTTTGGATTCCTCAAACCTATTCCCTTGCATCTCAAACAATATATAATTATATAATATGGGTCATCCGCTACTAGGAAGATATATATATATATATATAAAAGATCATCTGCTGTAGGGGCAAGAATAAATCCAAACCAACTAATAAAAACAGTAAATCATCCAATCCACTCAACAATTTTTTCAACTATATAACATACTAGTTAACTAAAAAGGTTAGTTTATCTCACTGAAATTTCAGTAAACGCTAATCGTTCCTATTTGAATTATTGAATGGGCGTCTAATTTTAACCCAAATTCCTACTAGCTTCAAATTTATCCAATCCAACTCCATAACGTAGCATTCGCCGATATGAGCGCAATGCAACTTATCACATTCAATTTGGATCTCGTATGAATTAGATATGAATTAATGAACGTTGAGATTATTCAAATTACAATTAACTACAAATTAATTAAATTTTAAACTTCACTACCCTTCCCTCCATCTCTCGCTCGCAACCCAGGCAACCTACTTGACTCTATTCCCTCGTTGATGGTGCCGCCTCCTTGCATTGTTCGCACCCGCACTCATGTCGAAGACCGCACCAACCGCGAGCTTCCCCACGCTACCGCTCTACCCTCCCAATTCACTGCCAATCTATGGCAATACATGGATAAACACAACCATGTCGGAGGTGATTTCACACCACCATGCTTTGCTAAACTCAATCTCCATCGTCGATCTTCTTCCTCTCGATGTTGTGGTCATTTCCTTAGTTGAAGTCTACAGTCGATATAGCCTGCGTGGTCGGATGGATCATAGCCGTTAGATTGAGGAAGTTTGATGGCAGCTGTGGAGTTAGAAACTAAGGTATTATGAAAAATTAAAATCTCAAGGTCCTTTTATTGAAATTTTTTGAAAGACTATTCCCTTGCAAAATTTTCAAACTCCAATCGAGGCGTGCCGCCTGACGTTCTATATGTAATACCCCTATTTCGATCACTATGAAACTAGTATTGGGACCCAATTCCATCTTATACAGAGGTTAACTTTCAAAGTCAATTTATATTAATTTAAGTTCCTTTAATTAATTCTATGTATTTCGAATTCGCACGGCCAAACGATACGTCTAATCGCCACATAATTTAATGGCATATAACAATTCACTATTACGGATCTGATGAAACTTATTTCGACGAAATTCAAGATGCCCTAGAAAACTATTTTCACACGATAGTTAAAATTAATAATTATTAAAACACTTCAAACCACTTTTAATTCAAATTCAAAGGTTTATTATCTTCGTTCTATTTAAATAGAAATTAAATCACCTTTCAATATCATTTTAATTTATATTAAATTCCATATTTAATTATTTAAAAAAATTCCAAATATTCAACTTAACAATTCAATTATCAATAAATCGCCATATTTAAAATATAAGTTATTTAACTTTAAAATTATTATTTTCAACATTTAAAGTAATTAAATATTTCAAAATCAATTTGACTAAAATTCTGGGTCGTTACAGCAACCTTTATTCCTTTCCATGGCGTATACTCAATACCAAAATCACAAGTTATTATGAACTATAACTTCCTCTGTTGTCCCATATCAAACTCTTTTTGAGAGAATAAATATCTCAAAGACTTATGGTCCATAAACGACCCAAATATTTTTCCCGAAAGGTAATGTCTTCACGCTTTCAAAACAATGATTTCAGTTGTCAAATCCAAATCGTGAGTCGAATACCTAACTTTATGGAGTCTAAGCTATCGAGAAGCGTAGGTAATCAGTTTACCTTTTTGCATCAACACAGTTCCTAATTCTTTTCAGCATGCATCGGTATACAACACCAAACCTTGATTCCCATCCGAAGCAACTAACATGGGTGCATTAGTTAATAAATGTTTCAGGAATGCCTCATCATATCATTGGTCCATACATACTTCATATCTTTCTTTGTTAGTTTAGTCATCAGTGCTACTATACGGGAAAAATCCTTGATGAATCTTCAGCAATAGCCAGCTAATCCAAGAAACTCTTTATCTTGATCACCATCTCGGGTCTCTTTTAATTATTAACAGCCCCATTCTCAACTGTACCTACTTATAACCATTTTGCTGAGACAACATGAGCAAGGAACTTCACTTCTTTCTTCCAAAAATGACATTTTGAAAACATCTTTTTTAATTGATGTCGCCTCGATCTCTCAAGCACTATTCAAAAGTGATTCTCATGATCTTGTTCATCCTAGAATATATCAGGATGTCATCTATAAATACTAACACGAATCTATCCAAATGCTCATAAAAGATCTGGTTCATTAAGTATACAAATAAAACAAGAACATTAGTCAACCCTAATGGCATTACTAACCACTTGTAGAAACCATATCTTATTTAAAACGCCGTCAAAGGAATATTGTCCTCCGCCACTCTCAATTAACGGAACCCTGTCGCCAAATCCAACTGGGAAAATAATCTAGCTCCACTCAAATGATCAAATAATTCATTTATTCTTGATGAACCAGATTTGATATCTTCTTCTTTAGCTTATTATAGTAGATGTACATTCTCAATGACCCGTCCAATTTCTTCATAAACACTGTAGTTGCTTCCCAAAGTGAACTGCTTGGTCTAATGAAACTCTTTCCTTTTAAGTCCCTCGGCTACACCTTTAACTCCTTCGTCTCAGTTGGTATCATTCTACTAGGCGGTCTACTTACAGTTTAGCTCTAGGTACAAAATCTACTTGAAACTCAATAGCTCATTTCGACGGTAATCATGTCACTGGCTCAAAGACCTCTACAAACTCTCTAATGAAAAAAGCTTTGATTTAACCCGTCTTCCTCCTCCATTGCGACCAATAAAGCACAAACATCAAAACTCGAGCTCTCTATTGTGTATATAATTTGATCACTACAATTAGGGTGTCTTAGTTATATTTTGCAGTCTTGGCAAAAATATCCTAGCATAATATTTGCTTAACCAATTCCTACCAATATAATTCCAAAACCCATAAAATCAAATATATGCACATTATTGGAAAATAAATGACCTAACAACTCAAACTCTAAATGCTCACATCTCATTTGAAGGGTTGCATTCCCTCTTATCGGATTCACAACCCTTAAGGAAGTAACAAGGTATGGTGGTTCTAAACTAAGCTTATCTTCCAAACATGAAAGATAAAAGAATGCAATGCACTAGTATTAAACAAGCGTGCCATGAATCAAAAGCGTACTCCCATTATAGCCTTTCCTTTCCCCTCCATTGTTGGTCTCGAAGCAGAAGGTTCTAAAGCAAACAATTTTCCTTTCTCAACCTTAGCCGGTTCTCTACACTGATTCTCGTAATGCCCTATCTAGTCGTAGTTGAAGCACTTGATGTTCTTGTTTCCACCTTTATTCCTTGATCGATTCGATAATCATGAGAAAAATTTCCTTCCTTGTCACATTTGAACTAGATAATATCAGCTTTTCTCTTCATGGCAGCTCCACTCTTCTCGGCTTCCTTTTTATGAAAGATCTTTCTTTCCTAACTTTGACTACTCCGAGCCTCTTCCACTTGTTATTATAAACAGCATCTCTTTGTTACTCAGTGCCATCTCCACTATTACATCCTAAGGGTCTCTAAGGTGCGGTAATGTTGCTCCGGCAAGCTCTGGTTTCAATCTTGTAATGAAATTTCATTCCTCTTGATGACATATCCATATTTGGATAGCTCCTTAAATCTGGTTGCATACTCAAGCATTGACATATCACCTTGTTCCAACTCAACAAAAAATTTAAGAAAACTTAACTCGTGTATTTTAGACATAAATCTCTCTTCAAAAATCCTCTTGAACTCTTCCCAAGTAAAGTTCTTTTCTATTTTCCCCATAGTTACACTATTCCACCATTACAATGTAGCCCCTTGCAATTAACTGGATGCCAATCTCCTTTTTTGCTCATCGTTTTGGCCTAAATAAACAAAAATCCTTTCACATTGCGACAACCAATTCTCAACCTTAAAAGCATCCTTCATTCCAATAAATGGCTTTCCTCCGAGTCTTTCATAATCCTGACTCATCATAGCATAGTTGTTAACAACCGAAACTTTAGGATTTGCTCCACCAACATTACCACCAACTAATCCAGCTGCAACTCCAGCTTGCATCATGTTGACAAAGAACTGATACATACTTTCCATATTTACCTGTAGTGTTCCATCACCCACATTAGTAGTTGTTTGCCGACCTGGATTCCTCCAAGTGTTACGTCTGAAATTTCCGTTAGTTGTGGTGCTTCTTCCATCAAGATTCATGCTTCCTTTCCTGCCTCCATATCTTACTTTCCTTATATCTGCATCCCCATAGTAAGATATGGAAGAACGGTCTAAGAGAGAGGGAAGAGTAGAGATAAGATATATACTTATATATAGCAAATACAAGTATGCTACTATAACATTATCTCATACACAAGTCTCATTCTATAATTCACTAGGATTATTTTTTCAAAAACTCTTTCAAAGTTTAAAAATTCTTTAAGTTTACGTAAACCTTTGCCCCGATACTAAGTTGTAACATCCCTCATTCTAAAGCCTGAATATAAACACTACTGATACTACAGTCATCAATACTATTATTCTCTAGTGATAAAATGAGATCCATTAACAGTATCGTCAACATCAGAAGTACAGGAATACGAAAATTTCTAAAACTCGTTTGATTGATCATATTCATATCCACTACATAATCGCAAAGCATTATCCAAGTTCAGATAAAATATAATTGCTACAAAATACTCTAAGAATGACATATAAAGATTCCCTTAGTTGATAAGAGTCACTACTAGACATATACAACTTCTACCATTACATACGTTCAAACAAAATGATAACAACACAGCGGACATAAATAGACTCCTATATAGCTAGCTCTGCCTCCTTCACTTCTTTGGAAACTCTATTCATCAAACCTAAAAGTTAAAAACCTTACTCTTGAACTACTCAAATAAGCATCCGAGAGTTAAAAGGAAAAACAAAAACTTTGGTTCTGAAAAAAAATCTTCTGCGAATAATAATTTGTCATCTTGAAAGTAGATATCTAGTAATACCACGCCATTGAGCGGAACGAGTTTTCCCCTCACTGGTATCTTCTAAAAATATGTCAACCATAATCATTCTCTTGCATTCTCAATGGTTAAATAAACATAAAAAATTATATGCATGCATGCTAAATGGTTAATCTTGACTAATCTGTCTCAATTAACTAATTGTCTATCTCTACTTCATAGTTTTCCCATGTTGACTACAAACCTATGTGGTTGACTCGGGACTATCAGATATACCAAAATTCTTTTACTTACCATTAGAAGGAAAATGGACTATCCACCCAGACATAATAATCTTAATGTTAACCTGACTGCCTATCAATCTCATAGTTTTTGCAGGCTCACTATGAATCTACTGGTTTTGCAGGCCAACAAATAACCTATCCAAGTTATAGTTTCCTTTCGGTGCTTAAACTTACTTTTATTTTTACCCTTAACAAAGCCCTATGCACTGAAATTGTGGACTTATGTCAACTAGGGGCTAGTTGCTGAAGTATAGGGCGCTATCCTACACTAGTCTCATTATCTGGTTCTCTATTCTCTAATCCTTAGGTCAATTTATCCTATCACAACTTATCTAATGGAGATAACAATAATTTTACTAGTAAAATTCTGGGCTAAATACTCTTTTTATTTCCTTGAAAACATAATTCTTTATTAATGATTTAACCCTTGACACATACTTAAAACACGGAAATTAAAGCTCTTTATTTTATCCAAAATATTATGCCAAGATATACGCTTTTATGAAATAGCTTTCATTAGCTTCAAAATCAATTTATGGTCGTCGCACCTCTAAAACCGTAGGCTATAAAGCCATACAATTAAAGTAATTGTATTAATAAAATGCGGCATTAATATCACCTACATAGATTATCGTACCCATTTATGTCACTATTAATAAACAGTTTTGATTTAATAAAATACAAGGCCATAAGGCTGATATCATCTATGTTGCATGGTATGAAATATAAGTTATAAATTCTGCATTGTATAAAGCTTTTAAACTTAGAAATATGGGAATGTCGACATTGATAATCTTCAGCATCAATATCATAAAATCATTGATATTGAATGCTCTTAAATAGTAGAGTCAACATTGATAACTTTCAACTTCAATGCTATAAAGCAGTTAACATTGAACACATAAAATGGGGATACAATGTTGCTATAATAATAATGCTAAAATTGGTAATAGGCAGCATCGTTGCCATTTTATATACTTGTTTAATGGCAATTTTACTATCGGTTTAGAAAAATAACGATTTTTTTGAAATAAAATAACCGTAAGCACATGGCATACAAAAGTTAGTACTTGGTGAGTACAGGTCGATTCGTAGGGAATTGTTTAGATTTTGAAATTCTATTCAATCAAATTAAACTAAAGTCGAGAGACTGTTAACTAACTGAAAAAAAGTAAAAACAAGCTAAAACTAAGGAGAATAAAAATATGAGATTAAAGAGAAATTTAGAGGCAAATCCTCTCTCAAGGTCACATAAATCAACATAATGAAATTATTATCTCTTTTTGGTCATTTGCGTGTTTAGTTGATGCATTTATCATAAGCATGTCCTAATTGTGTTATTAATTAGCACACTTAAACCATCAAACATTAATGCACCCTCTAACTCACTTACTAACTTTAATGAAAATGACATGAAATTAAAAGTAGAATCTATTTTAAGCATGGCTTATTAACTATTGAATTAGAAACATAAACCATCAAATTTTGAGTCTAAATTCACTTCCATTAGCATGATCATATGTAGATGTAGAGGTAATTAATAGTTCATATGACTAAGCATAGCCTATTTGTTTTGAACAACATAAGCCATTAAACTCAATATTAAACACAAAATCACACAAACATCTAACTTTCCATTAAGCACAAAAGAGATATAAATGAGAAATTATGTTGCATCTACATGATTCAAGAGAACTTCATTGCCCCTAAATAGAAGGGATCAATCTCTCATTTGTGTTATCATATCAACATAAGTAGAAAGCAACATAAAATAAACAAAAACAAAAAGAAGAGGAAAATGAAAGCTAATGGAAAAGAGAACTAATCTAATTGCATAAAATAAAATCTATACTATTAGCATGAAAGAAAGAGAGCATGCAAGTAAAATAAAACACTGATTAACATTGCATTAAAAAAAGCACATGAAATAAAAATGGCTAAGCAGCCATGAACAGAGAAAGAGAGCTTGTCCTTTTATTTTAAGCCTAAACTAAACTAAGATAGATTAAGGAAGAAGAATGTTACATGAAACATAAGGGGTATTTATACATGTGTTAAGCCATAATTCTTGTTTTTGGAGAATGCCCTAACTACCCCTTAGGAAGTGTGGTGGCTAAGTAACCATTAGCATCCAATAAACATCCATTAAGTGTGCATGAATATTTAATAGCCTTTTAGCATGTGAGTTAGCTCCTAAGTGTATATTAAGGTAGGTAGGTTAGTGGGGTCCTCCATGATCATCATTTTGAAATATTTCCATCTTCATTTCTTCTCTTCACTCTTGTGCATGCATATGTCATCATGAAACCACTTGTAAAATTCACTAAATTTCCTACAAAACAACATAGAAAATTCCAAGTAAATTTTCACAATTTAATAAATACTCAAAAATGACTAATTTGCCCCTATATGAAGATGAGTATGTGACAATTTGAAAATAATTTGAATTTTGGTTAAACAAGTTAAAATACCCAATATGATCGTTTATTTAATTTAAATAGATTAAATATGGTGGTAAAAATATGCACATTTATGTGCACATAATATACCTCCACACTTATCTTTTTAATCATCCTCGAATAAAGGAAAAAAAACTAAGATAAATCCGTTTTTGTAGGAAACACGATTGCATTGAGCATATGCAACAAGCCGTTAAACCTCTGAGTGTCTCCAATAGGACGAGCGTTGTCTCGTAAGGGTTTTTAGCGGATACTAATCACAAAATCCAAATGCAAAACGAAAATATTTACAAAATGCAAGATTTATTTACGAAGAGATGAATGCGAGTTTTTGAAAATATTTAAAAATGACAGATTTACTTTTAAATAGACATAAATAAGTTAAATATAAGTTTTGATCATTATGTTGAAAATTTTAGTCATTTACTCGTCAAAACATCCAACAAAAATCAAGTTATCATAACAAATAAACTGTAGTTTAACTCGTTGTTTCGGTTGATAGCACAGTGTAACTATGAAACGGATCCTTAATCATTAAAGTTTTTCAAAGTGGTGTTTTCAATTCTTTTCAATAACACATCAAATAAAATAAGTTACACTAGTGCTTAGATTTCAATTGCTCACTCTCTCAATTTTTAGTCGAAATTTTTACTGATATTAACAATATTTACATATGCCTAACTCAAATAAACTGAGGCCAGATATATTACCCATGCACTGCCATGTAGACTTATGTGAGGGGAATGCAGAGCGTGACGAGTGAACACACAAGTGTGAACACCTATCGACCATAGGCGTTATTAAAAAGTTTATATATATGTATACACACACACATCTAACTCAGATAAACTGAGACCAGATATACCGATCATGCACTGCCTTTCGGGCTTACGTGAGAAGGGTAAAAAGCATGGCGAGTGAACACACAAGTGTGAACACATGAGTCTAGGTGTTAAAAAATACATATACATATATACAAAATTTTCCTTATATATATTTTTGTGTTTTTTTCTATATTTTTATGTATTTTAGAAGAAAGAGTTTCGCACTATCATCTTAGCACCATTTAACTTAGAAGACAAAAGAAAATACTATATCTCTACTTTAAATCAACCACCTTTTAAAACAAAGATTTTCAATTAGGATGTATTTCATAATTAACACGTATGAATCTTCCTATATACTAGTTAAACCATTGTTATTTGTAATCAAACTTCATTTTTATTTTTGTTAAGACGAATAAATTTTCAAAAATTTTAATTTAATAAACCAAAACCATATATATTTATCTTATAGTGTTTCTTTAAAAATAAATCAAAAGAAAATTTGTCTTTAGGATTTTTTTTAAAATTTTTTGTTTATTTTTTATTTTAAAGAAATAGAAAAAACAAACCATGAAAATTAAAAAATGAAGATGAGTCTCTCCCTCACAATTGATTTTGACTGTGTCCCCACAGTCAAACCAAGTGAAAGGAGAAAAAAATGACCTATATTTACATGAAAATGAACGGTATTTATACCAGATCAGAAAGTATATCGTCAAAAAGTAAATGAAATGGTCTTTCAAAGACTGATTCATTTGTCTCGTTAAGTATGCAAGACGCAGCTCAAGCGTAGAAACCCAAATCGTAAAAGATTTCGAAGTTGAAAATTGATTTGGAAAAACGAATGTCATTTTATTAAAAATTATACGAGTTGTTTTATTTTCGATGATTTTTGGGATCGATAAAACAATTGGTTGAAGTTCATGTTTATTTTCACCAAATTGAAATTAAAGCACTCCACTGAAAAATTCTTCAGAATTATTGATTTTAAAATCAAAATGGTGATTTAAATCTCCCCCTTCAGAATTGACAACTCGTATTCAAAAGTCCAAAGAAATCGTGTTCGTTAAATTCGTCTTCCTTTGTTGGATTATCAACAACTTCATTGTGTATATCATTTTCAAAATTCAAAGTTGTTGTATTCAAATTTTTGAAATCGAATAAAGGAAGACAGTATTTTAAATTTGGTTCCACACTCTCAAACGAATCGAAATCCAACTTAATTACCGTGTTTTCAACAACTTCATTAAGATTGTTATTTTCAATTTTAAAAGTTGTTTTTTGAAAATTGTCGACTTGGGTAAAAGATAGATTATTGTTTGACTCGTCACACATTAGGACCTGATTTTTTTATCACGTTGTTTCATATATGTTTCAATCTACAAATCTATGTGATCGTCGTAAATTTTGTCCATTTGCTCAACAAAATCCAATTTATAGTTATTAATTTCAGAATTTTCGATTTGTATCCGTTGAGAATAAAAAATTTCACTTGTATCGTAGTCGAGATTATTACCATTGCCAAAATTATTTAAAAAGTTTTTTCTATTTTCGTTTGGATTTTGAAGTTCATTTTGAAGTTCGAAATTGAATTGGCGTGGGTTATACTTGAAATGATTTGAATTTCGGAGTGAATTCAAATTTTGATTATTTCGAAAATTTTGACTTGAGTTATGACACAAATAATTTTTTTTACTTGAGTTATCATACAAATAAATATTTTGTTGTGTAGAGATTTCAAGTAATGACGAAATGTTATTTTCAAGATTTGAAGGTTGTTCATTATTTTAAAACTTTTGTGGTTTAAAATCCGAATCATTTGTACAAAAGTTGTCGTTAACATATCCATACAAGTTTGATGTGAAACTATATGGATTATATTGATTTTCACAACTATTAGAAAATTCTTGGGAATATAGAAATTCAGACATTTTCAAGAATATTTCTGGTTTTTTATATAAAGGAAAAATATTTGCGAGTAAAATTTATTTTTTAAAAGGGGAATTGATTTTTGTTTTTTGTTTTTGGGTTTTTCAAAAATGTTCTTTTTTTTGAAAAGGTTTTATAATTTTTTTTTTAGGATTTTGGTTTTTCTAAATTTTTTTTTGGATTTTTGAAATTTCAAAGAAAAAGGATTTAAAAATTTCAAAGGAAAAGGAATATTTAATTTATTTATTTTTGTTTTGAATTTTGAATTTTGTTTTTTAAATATGCATGAATTAATGCAACTATATAAATGCAATGGTCTAATTACAAATTATTTATTCTAAGTTAATCCAAAATTGTATAATCACACATAGTTCTCAGCCAAGTAACAGACATGATTTACCAGTGCACCATGAATCACTATAGCAATGCAGCCGAAGGTTTAAGTACCTTCAGAGAAACAATTCAGTATAATATTTACGAATCAACGTAATATTTATAACTGATTATTGCTTTGCTGTAGCCTAGACACCAAGAAACTAAATTGTTTAAAGAAGACAATTTGCCAATATACAATTAAGTGTTATCGATGTCTAACCGTTATTACTAAACAAAATTCTAGAATGAAATGCAAAGAAGAATTAAACGTGTATTAACAATGCAACTACGAATGGATTTTGTTTTTGTTTTTGGTTTTCTGAAATTTGTTCAAATGCAAGTAAACAACAATGCAAGATAAACAAAAACAATAGATATATACAATGCAAGGCAAAAAGAAAATTATAAATAAGCAAGCAGTTATTTTAGCGGCAGTTCTTCTCCTTCTGAAATTCTGCTTTGGCCACCTGAAATAAAAACAAGATATATACAATATTTTAAAAAAAAAACTAGGATAGAATTTAAACCAAATTAAAAAAACAAATTAAAATGAAAACAACACAAAAACAACCGACAATTAATAAACTAAATTCAACAAAGTAAAATAAAAATAAAAACTCAAATTTGACCCAGATCCGTTAAGAAGCCCAAAACCTTCCCAGTTAGCAAATGTGATTTGTTCTTTAGCCTTAAACAAACTTCGACATTAAAAATCAAAACAAAACTCAAAACAATAATGTGAATAATAAAATAAAATATAAAAAAGATCGAGCTGGGAATCGTGATTTTGATGAAGGGTTTGGGGCAGTCGAGAGTCTCGATTGAAGACATGTGCTTCAGGCAATTCTGGGTGAAGGGATTTTTGATGCGGTGATTGGAGGTTTGTACATATCACGTGGGGTTCTGAGTGAAGTCACGGCTGAATTTGGGGAAGAGGTGATTTCGATTGGGATGTTGTAACGACCCGCTATTTTGGACCATTCAAATCGACAATAAAACCATACATATGCGACTTGAATAATTCAAAATACCGGATTGTTAATTAAATTTTTGGCAAAACTTAAAATATACAGTAAATAAATCAATCACATATCATAGAGTAATAAAATGCAGCGGAATAGATAAAGAATAGTAGTTTATGAAGCTACTATATACCTCAGAGTTAGAAATAAAATACAACCGAATGGTTCAAATGCAGTGAAGTCTCCAATGCAACAGATGACTTCTCTGAACCAATCAACTGGATGAATGATGGAATAGATAGCTGGATCTTCAAGCAAAGCTCCAACTTCGAAGGTGAGTCTCAAATGCTGTATCACTCAGTCTGATCCGGGCGTAAAGCAAAACACAAAACACTCGAGTCAGGATTAACATTCTTATATCAATAAATCCAACTCAAATGAAATATCAACTGAAATACAAGTAACTTAAAGGATGTTTGGGATAACCATCATCTAAGGGTCCATGGAACTATCTACAAGGTAGAAATATACACTATACACCGTGGTCATTTCAGCTTAATTTATACTTCAAAACCAAATATCATTTCACTTCAAATATCTCTATATTTCCCAAAATAGTATTTACATATATTAAATAATTTATACAGTAAAGTATTTTCAATTTTAATTCAACTCAATTCCAAAAATAACCACTTCAATTTTATCGATCTCAAATTCGGATTTGTAATCACAAAATACCCCTTTATATTTCAATATATTTCAAGACTTTAAGTATTCAACGTTTCAAACTAAATTTTTATTCAATTTAGTTTTCTAAATAATAAATTCAAATTTAGTTCAACCTAAATTTTCATTTTAATTCAATTTAGTTTCTAAATAACAAATTCAACTATATTGATTTCAAATACAGATCCGAATCTCAAAACAAACCATTTAAATTCTAATATAGTTCAAAGCTTTAGTATTTAAATGTTCAATTTAACAGTTTCCTATAGATCTCGATTTAACCTCATTATTATTTAGTCTTGAAATACTCCCTCATTAGATACAATATCATTTAAGTAACCTTAAATTACATTTTACTCAATATTTTCTTTAATTTATTTAAACGTGAAATATTCATTAAATTACATAAATCAAAAATCCAGTTATAAAATCATACCTTTAAATTTCCCATTCAAAAATTTCAAATTGATTTAATTAAATAAATCCTCATTTAAATACTATTTTTAATAAACCAAAATTTATCTCTCAATCTTAATTATTCAATTTATTACAAGAAAATCTATTTGAAATATAGATTTACATAAATACTCAACCATATTATCCGTATTAAATTAATCTAATTTAAATCAAATATTACGACTAAATCTATATATAAAATTTCCATTTATATAATATCTTAAGAATCAATATTATTTAAACCATATATTTTTTTCCAAAATTATAAAAATTATTTTCAGAATATTTATATGGACCAACGGTGTCTGTATATATTTCCTATCATATAGTCTAGTGCTACGGATATTTATCATTTCAATCCGTACACTAAATATATACGGGCGGATATCATTTCAACCCGTAATCACAAATTCAATTAAATGAAAATCGCTTGGGTTTATCATTTCAACCCATAACGATTTTCTCCTATTCTAAAGTCCGTTCGGGTATGTACATTTCAACCCATAGTGATTTCTAAACTACAGGGAACTTGCAGAGTGATAACAGATAATACAATAAAATAACAGGCATATATCATCAATAACAATATAATATAAACAACAGGATATGGTGTCATATCCCGCAGGTGAACAGTTATGGATAATAGCATATATAACAAATTTAAATAACTACAGCAGCATATTTCAATTGTCGTTTCAATTGAAATCAAATTTAATGAATAAAAGAATGTTAATCGTGAGTGATTGCTCAACTTTCGAGGCTAGATAGATTGGACAAAGAAGTGAGCTACGCTGGATCACGATCTAGACATCGAACAAATCCAAACAAAATTTTCAAAGCGAAGCAAGATTGGCACGAATACGATGGACAACTGATAAATAGAGATCGATGAAAATAGATCAGAAACTGCTTTATGTAGACCGAAATGAAATACAAATATTATTCTATTATACTACTCTCTTAACCAATATTAGTTTTGAAATGCACTAAAATTACATATACATACATACGTTTTCAAACAAACGCAAATAATAGAAACTGCAAAACTATGTTTAAAACCAATATTAACATAAATTTTTTATAATCATATTTAAATCAACATTTAAGTCAACATTCCACATTATTATTGTTAAGACCAATATCGACTTTTCTTAATTTGTTGAAACACTACACACCTTATACTTGATATAAATTTACCTTTTGCAAAATATTTATAAGAAAGAGAAGGGCGAGAGCACAGCTCCAACTTAATTTAACAATTTAAATTCCAGTACTTTCTTTAATATTAAAACAGGCTTCAGGCATTTCTTACATGTTAACACTTACATTAAACTTTCTTTATCATCTTAAAAATATCAATGTCAAATTTTAACCCATATAATCACTAGTATAAACTTACATTTTAAAACAACAAATCTTAGATCTTATAAAACTGTATTTGTATAATAATTCATCTCTGGACAGACACACAAACTAACTTAAAATATATTATACTATATATTCTCCCCAAAATTTTATAACTCTACAACTATATTTTAAACAACAGAAGGAAATTTAAACCCATGCAAACTCTACCTATATATCAAACTTATGTTTTATAACTTACTGTATATTAATATGTTTATAAATGTATACTGTCCCACAATATATATATTATAAAATTAACACCTTTTTATAAACAATACAATATAAAATTAATACCTTTTTTTTATAAAAATCTTACATGCTGTAACATATATGCAGACTGCTAAACATCTTATATTATATATAAACAGTATGAAATAACCCAATGTATATTCAAAAGTCATACTAAACAAATTTCAATAAATACTCATATAAAACTAGCCATAGAACAAATGCAAATGTTTATAACTTTATATTTAATGTATACTTGCGCTGCACTATATAAACATACTTATAATGTAAAATATATACTTGAAGCATGTTATGCTTAAAATAAAGGAAAAGCAAAAGCAATATAAACAATAAGAAAACAAAAGAAAAGGAGGAAAAAGAAGAAGAAAAAGAAAAGAAATAAGAAGAAAAAAAAAATTAGTGCATCCATTTACCTACAGAAGAAACTTCACACGCAAGAGAGGAGATGAAGATCTATTGATATGGAGTAGGGTATGTACGAGTGATTTGTATTTATAAGAGAAGCCTCACATTGATAGAGTGGAAAGAAATTTTGTTTAAAGTGGCAAGAAATAAAGATAGTAATGGCTAGAGGAAATTTAGGAATTTATTCCTATAATTTAAGGAGGAAAAAAAAGAAAAAAAGAAAGAGGAAATAAATTAAAACAAATATATAAAGATTATGCTGGTGAACAGAGGAAATAAAATGAAACAAATATGTATATAAACATTGAATGCTGGTGAAAAGAGAAAATAAATTAAAACAAATATGTATAAAGATTGAATGCACATGAATAGAGAAAATGAATTAAAACAAATATGTATAAAGATTGAGTGTTGGTGAAAAGAGGAAATAAATTAAAACAAATAAGAAGAGAATGGATTGATTTAAAGGAAAGGCAATGGATGGTTTAGAAATAAATAAATGTAAAAGGTATACGTTTTAAATTTCAAAAAGGAAAGAAATAAATATGGGAATGGCAACAGATCTTGCAAGCAGGGAAATAACGTAAAAAGAGGAAGAGAAAGAGGTGTATAAATGAATGGTAAATAAATTTAGATTTCAAATGAAATAAATGGAACAGCAGAGATTAAAGTATGGATGTAAATCCAGGAATAATAAAAAGCAACGGTTATATGTCGATTAAGAAAAATAATTAAAACAATTAATGGCTTAAATGGGGCAGCATGTTTCAAATTTTTGAAATGCAAAAGAAACGTACACTATAAATATAAAGTTTTCAAAAGCAAAAGAAACATAAAGCTGTCCATTGATTCATCAAAACGTTATTAAGTAATAAATTGAAATGAATATAAAAATAAAAGTAATTGTAATGGTCAATAGTTGATTTAGCTATACACTTAAAGCAATAAATTTTTGTTTGTTTGTACAACACAAAATGAGTTTTGAAAGTCAAGGATATAAAAATGGATAAAAGGAAAGAAATCGGGAAATTTTGTGAGCAATAGCTTTCTAAGGAAAGGTAGGCTTACATTATATATACACATGCTAAGATGATTAGGCACGTTCAAAAATTTTGAAGCAAATGAAGGAATTGGAAATAAATATAAAATGAAAGAAATTTGAAAAGTCCGTAGCTATGATTTAGCCAAAATTTATTAAAGCCATTTACTAGGAAGGTTGGAACCGAAATAATAGGGAGAGGAAGACATATTAAATTTGATGACAAAGTTGTGTTCGGATCTATAAGCAAGTTGTTTATATATTATAGGCCTTATGAAAGCGAGGGTAGGAACGGATGCTACTAGCTTGATGATTTGAGATTCATTCGAGCGTTAAAAACAAAAATAAAGGGAGACCAGAATAAACGCACCACCATAAATATAAATATACGCTTCAATTGCAAAAGAAACGTATAGAGAAAATTATGGGTAGTGGGAAAAGTAAAGTCAGTGCACGAAACTATAAGGAATAATAAAAGCAAGGTCGATGATCTCAAATTTATTAATGGTTACGAATGGAAAAGTCTACCTGAATTGGAAAAGTATTAAGCAATAGAAATCTTTAACGGTAGCAAAAAGAAACCGTTACGCACTGATTCAGAAATCAATTAAAGCAATTAATAGCTTGAAATGGACAACACGTTTTCTCAATTAAATAAACTTCCATAAAATTATTTGAAAATTTACAATCTGCTATATTTAAATATACGTATTCTAAATATATAAACATTTTATTCAAAAATTCAATTATTATAAGATTTCACAAATATTCAATTAAATACGTTATAGAATCAATTAAAAATTGTTAAAATTTTCCGGGTCGTTACAGATGTTCGATTGATCTTCGATGGTTTGATGTCATGGAGGAGTTTGAATTCGTGGAGGCAGCGGATGAGAACATTTGTTGTGGGGTTGTCAAAGCCTTTAGGTGTATTGCAATGGTAGGGGAAGGACTGAAGTGGTACAGTATGGTGGTTTGGAGCATGAAAGTCGCCGTGGTGATGAGGTGATGAAGGAGTTGTTCGAAGAGGCAGTGAAATGGTCAAAGTCTTGGAGATACGGTGGCTGCTGCATGTTGAAGTGCTGCAAGTTGACAGGTATCGGATGGTAATGGGGTACGGTTGCAAACCTGAAGTGATTTTGTTTACAGAGGTTGTGATGCTGCTGAGGTTGCAGGAGGGGAAAGTTGCTTGGGTAAGTGTGTTGAAAGTTTGATGGTAGGCCGATGGATAGGAAGTGATGTTGTATTTGTCATGGCTTGAAATGATTGAAATGTTTGGTGGAAGGCAGCAAGGAAGGAGGTGGATTGATGGTTGTGGTAACAGGCAGTTGTATAGAAAATTGTGTTTAGAGGAGTAGTGTGGTGTTTTTGATGTGGTCTGAAGGCTAGGGGGTTGCACTGGGTTGTGGTATCAGTTTGATAAGAATCTGGTTTGGTCAGTGCAATGTTGTGAGGTAGTTGGCAGGGAAGGAGTCTGGTAGTGGTGAAATAAGGTGGAGTGAATGTGTGCTGGCTAACATGGATGATGATGTGGGAAGAAATGGAACAGTAGTAGCAGTGTATAGTTATGTTAGTTGGCTAGTGTACTAAAACAGATAGCACGCTACAATAAACTCGTCGCACAAGTCTATTAATTAGAATTCCCCCACGTTGGAATTCTGTATTAGATAAGTGTAACAATAAGTTACGTTGTAAATAAATTACAACAACAATGTTATACTATTGTAAGAAATAGTACAACTTATAAACGGGAAAGATTACAGTGAATCTAACCAGTATATAAAGGAAATTCTGTCTGAGGCTTGTTGTAACAATTTCCTTAAGAATTTTATTTCAAAACTCTCCCAAGATACAACAGACGTAATCTGCACGAGATTGTAATGAGTATGTCAATTCTGTGATATATATGGAATATAGAGCAGTAGAGCAAAGAAGCAGAAGAAATTAGATTGGAATAGGATTATAATGTGATCCGTATTCTCTCCTATTTATAATTTCGTCCGCATCCCTTCAAACAGTCGCGTCCGCTTGACGGGTCGCACCCGTTGCCTTTTGGTCGCTGCTGTTCGTTAACGGGTCGCACCCGCCCGTCCAACGGTACTGTTTCGTACCTGCTCGTACTGTTTCGCCCGCGCCTCTTCAGTCGGGTCGCACTCGCTTGCGCCCGCGTCCGCTTCAATCGGCTCGCACCTGTTTGCTTCTAACGGGTCGCACCCGTTACTGTTCGCGTCCGCTTATGAACAGTCGCATCTCCTCAGGCAAAAACCCCGTCCGCTTCTCTTCAAATTCCAGGCCCAGCCCAGTTTCAGACAAAGCCCAAAACCGTTAAACAATGGCCTAGTAAAAAGAATGGTTATTTTAGACCCGTACCCATACCCGGCCCGGTTCGATTCGGTCGGAAGGACGGCGGCGGCGCGCGCGCGTGTGGTGGAGATGCATGATCTCCCTCCTCACAACGAAGGATACATTTGGGAGCCCCAGGCCCCCAACATCCATTTGAGAAATCTATTAATATACTTGATTTCTTAGTATTCTAGGCGATGTGGGACTTTATCTATTTTTCATTCACTTGTTCTTTAGGAATTCCAACAATCCCCCACATGAATGATAATATACATATCCCCCACACAAAGCGAAATATCACAGAGTACATATGGAATAATGCTTTATCGTGGATAAGTAGATATTTCACTTTGAACTTTCCCTAGTTAAAACTTATCGGATCTACTTGGCTAATCGGTGAATTATTTCATCTTGAACCGTCGGCCTTTATTGTATATCCAGACAATAAGTTTTACGAAGCATTGATTCCCTTCTCATCCAATCTCTTGGTTGTGTTCATTTTGGTCCTGAACAATTTTTGGTTCTGCGAGTGATTTTAGAGAATAAAAGCCTTTTAATATTCTCATAGAGCCAACCCAGCTCACACTAACGTAGGTGGTCGCAACCATTAAGAGTATCCTACATATACCCCACTTGTTATTTCCAAGATACGGTCATCATTAAAAAACATAGTTTTAACCTTTAACTACTTCTGTAGGCATGCGTTATATTTTGCACCATAGGAATGGAGTAGGACCAAGTCCATACAAATGCATAGCTTCTTGAGTTACTCATAACTGGTTTGCCTATTGATCCTAGTCCGTGGGATCTCCAGTCGCTAGGATAGGTTTCCGTATAAGGTAACTCTTGTTGGTTTAGGCTTTTAAACCCATTCCCCTCGATGCGCAGTCAATTTTCTCTCTTGATAAACCTTTAGTAAATGGATCCGATAGGTTATCATTTGTCCTCACATAATCAATGGAAATAGTTCCATTAGAGAGTAACTGACTAACTGTGTTATGGCGACGACGTATGTGTCATGATTTGCCATTATACACAAAGTTTTTCGCTCTACTTAGCGCTGCTTGATTATCGCAGTGAATACATATGGCCGTCACAGGTTTTGGCCAAAACGGAATATCTTCTAAGAATTGAGGAAGCCATTCTGCCTCTTCGCCTGCTTTATCTAATGCGATAAACTCAGATTCCATGGTGGATTGAGCTATGCATGTTTGTTTAGTAGATTTCCATGACACTGCTGCTCCTGCAAGGGTAAAGACATAACCACTTGTGGATTTTGATTCCTCTGAATCTGCAATCCAGTTTGCATCACTATATCCTTCTAAGACGGCAGGATATTTTCCATAATGTAAGGAAAAATTAGTGGTATTCTTTAAATATCCCAACACTCTCATTAGTGCTTTCCAGTGTTCCTTCCCTGGATTACTTGTATACCTGCTTAGTCGACTTACCGCGTAAGCAATATCTGGTCTGGTGCAATTCCTCAGATACATTAAGCATCCTATTACACGAGAGTATTCCAGTTGCATTACACTCTCAACAGTGTTTTTATGCAATACTTCCGATGGATTAAAAGGTGTCCTCACTCCTTTAATTCCATACTCTTGGAATTTTTCAATCACTTTGTCTACATAGTGTGACTGAGATAGTTCAATTCCATTAGGTGTTCTTATTATTTTGATTCCCAAAATAACGTCCGCAACTCCTAAGTCTTTCATATCGAAATTTTTGATTAACATCTTCTTTATAGTCTCTATTACTTTAGTATTAGGACCAAAGATTAGCATATCGAATACATATAGACAAATCATCACATATGATTGTCCAACCTGTTTGTAATAAACACATTTATCACATTCATTTATACGAAAACCATTTTTCATCATGACACTATCAAATTTTTCATGCCATTGTTTTGGAGCTTGTTTCAGTCCGTATAGTGATTTCACTAACCGACATACTTTGTTTTCATTTCCTTTGGAAATAAAACCCTCAGGTTGCTCCATGTAAATCTCCTCATCGAGATCTCCATTTAAGAATGCTGTTTTGACATCCATTTGATGAATTTCCAGATTATATATGGAAGCAATTTCTATTAACATTCTTATAGAGGTTATTCGTGTAACCGGTGAATAGGTATCAAAGAAGTCTACTCCTTCTTTTTGACGATATCCTTTGGCTACCAATCTGGCTTTATATTTATCTATAGAGCCGTCTGATTTCAATTTCTTCTTGAAAATCCATTTGCAGCCAATTGATTTTATTCCAGGTGGAATATCAACTATTTCCCAAGTTTTATTACTTAGAATTGAATCAATCTCATTTTGGATTGCTTCTTTCCAACATGAAGATTCAGAAGATGACATTGCTTTCTTGTACGTTTGAGGTTCGTGTTCTAACATATAAGTTAAAAAATTCGAACCAAATGTTTTGGAAGTTCTTGCCCTTACTCTTCTTCTTGGTTCAACCTCCTCGTTGTCCTGATGAGTTTCATCTTCACATGTCTCATCTCTGTTATTTCTTGTCCTTTTTGGGACAGGATTTCCATCGTTTCTTTTATGTGGGAACACATCTTCAAAGAACGAGGCATCTCTTGATTCCATGATTGTATTTACATGAATATCATTTATATCAGACTTGAATACCAAAAATCTGTAGGCACTACTATTTTGGGCTGGCCCTAAATAATAACAATCTACGGTTTTTGGCCCAAGTTTGACCTTCTTTGGAGGCGGAACTGGAACTTTTGCCAAGCACCCCCACACTTTGAGGTATTTAAAACTTGGTTTGTGTTCTTTCCATAACTCATATGGAATTGTTCCTGTTTTATTGTGAGGAACTTTGTTTAATATGCGATTAGACATATTTAAGGCTTCCCCCCACAAGCTCGTCGGTAGACCAGAGGTTAAGAGCACTGCATTAATCATATCTTTTAATGTTCTGTTCTTTCTCTCGGCTATACCATTTTTTTGTGGTGAATATGGTGCTGTTGTTTGATGAATTATTCCATTCTCTGCACAGAACTGTTCAAACGGTGACTCATATTCTCCACCTCGATCAGATCTCAATATCTTGATCTTTTTATTTAACTGATTTTCTACCTCAGCCTTGTATTTTATAAACGCGGTTATTGCTTCATCCTTACTATTTAAAAGATATACATAGAAATATCGCGTATAATCGTCAATAAAAGTAATAAAATACTTTTTCCCACCTCTTGTAGGTAGTGATTTAAAATCACACAAATCTATATGTACCAAACCTAATGGTTCGGTGCTTCCGTCAACAGATTTAAATGGTTGTTTGACCATTTTTGCTTCTACACATGTCTCGCATTTGTAGTTCTTATCTACTTGGAATTTTGGAATTAATCCCAAGTTTGATAATTTTTTCATTTTTCGGAAGTTTATGTGTCCTAATCTATCGTGCCATAGTAAAATTTCTTGCTCAAGCAAGTAAGAAACTTCAATTTTACTAATAGCACAATCAGAATACATAGATTTATTGCCGCTAACGGCTACGTTTGCCTTAAATAGGCCATCACATAAATAACCCCTTCCGATATACATTCCAGCTTTGAACAGAACCATCTTGTCTGATTCGAACACAATTTTGAATCCTTTCTTTGATAGCACTGAGCCGGAGATCAGATTCTTGCGTATGTCTGGAACGTGATGCACGTCATTCAATTTGACAGTTTTTTCAGAAGTGAACTTGAGGATAACTGTGCCACTGCCTTCGATCATGGAAACAGCAGAATTACCCATGTAGAGTCTTTCTTTCCGATCAAATTTCTGGTATGTTGAAAACATGGATTTTTCAGAGCAAACATGACGAGTAGCTCCTGTGTCAACCCACCATTGTTTAGGGTTCTGAACCAAATTGCATTCAGAAATAACCGCTGAAAAGTTGGGCTTATCCATTTTCATGTTGTTAACTGTTGCCATCCCTGTTTTAGCGTAAAAGCATAAAATTCTTAAGATGTTAGTTGGCTAGTGTACTAAAACAGATGGCACGCTACAATAAACTCGTCGCACAAGTCTATTAATTAGAATTCCACCACGCTGGAATTCTGTATTAGATAAGTGTAACAATAAGTTACGTTGTAAATAAATTACAACAGCAACGTTATACTATTGTAAGAAATAGTACAACTTATAAACGGGAAAGATTACAGTGAATCTAACCGGTATATAAAGGAAATTACGTCTGAGGCTTGTCGTAACAATTTCTTTAAGAATTTTATTTCAAAACTCTCCCAAGATACAGCAGACGTAATCTGCACGAGATTGTAATGAGTATGTCAACTCTGTGATATATATGGAATATAGAGCAGTAGAGCAAAGAAGCAAAAGAAATTAGATTGGAATAGGATTAGAATGTGATCGGTATTCTCTCCTATTTATAATTTCGTCTGCATCCCTTCAAACAGTCGCGTCCGCTTGACGGGTCGCACCCGTTGCCTTTTGGTCGCTGCTGTTCGTTAACGGGTCGCACCCGCCCGTCCAACGGTACTATTTCGTACCTGCTCGTACTGTTTCGCCCGCGCCTCTTCAGTCGGGTCGCACCCGCTTGCGCCCGCGTCCGCTTCAATCGGCTCGCACCTGTTTGCTTCTAACGGGTCGCACCCGTTACTGTTCGCGTCCGCTTATGAACAGTCGCATCTCCTCAGGCAAAACCCCGCCCACTTCTCTACAAATTCCTGGCCCAGCCCAGTTTCAGACAAAGGCCAAAACCGTTGAACAATGGCCTAGTAAAAAGAATGGTCATTTTAGACCCATACCCGGCCCAGTTCGGTTCGGTCGGACGGACAGCGGCGGCGCACGCGCGTGTGGTGGAGATGCATGATCTCCCTCCTCACAACGAAGCATACATTTGGGAGCCCCAGGCCCCCAACCTCCACTTGAGAAATCTATTAATATACTTAGATTTCTTAGTTTTTTAGGCGATGTGGGACTTTATGTATTTTTGATTCACTTGTTCTTTAGGAATTCCAACAAGTTATATGAAGGTAACTTTGTTTTGGTTAGATAGGCAAGCAATATGTCACACAGTAAATAGAGAAATCAGTAGCACAGATTTAGCTGTAACCGTGATGGTAAAGTGTGGGATTTTTTTGTACAGAGGAAGATAATAAAGATCACAATAAGTTATGTAAAGCACATATTCAGAGGGAGATTTATAAAATTACATATAAGTACATTGTATAGTTGTCATTATCAAAAAAGAGAAGATTCTTAGAAAATCAAATCTACGGTTTCGATGACAACCACTATACAATGGAAATCGAATATGCATATATATTTCTATATACAGGTACTTACTAGAGAAACATCACTAGAAAGACAAGAACAAGGCTCAAAGAACGTTATAAGTGACTACAAGTCGATAAGATCAAGAAAGCAATAAGAAAGATGCACAAAACAGACATGCACAACTTTCAGATGTCTGGGTGCACAAGCCAGACGTATGGAAAAGTCCTCTGGAATAACAAAAAAGACATAACCATACGTCTGATAGATGCACTCAGACGTCTAAAAATCTACTATATACAAAAAATATATAGTATGAGACGTCTGACGCAAACACCAAATGTCTGATTTCGAACTCGGAATTTAATTTCAAATTTCAACTGCCACATTTGAATAGATATCTACGCTTCTCTTTGCTGCAACTTTTCACCATCAACAGAAGCAGCTGTTGAGTACTTGTTAATGGATGTAACTACTCAACGAACCTCTCTATAACTATATATATCATCAAGAAATCAATAGAACACTTACTTTACTCACTTGCGCTCTCTACTTACATACTCTATTATATTCTTGATCTCTAGCAATATATACTGTATTTCACTCTTCCATTATCTTCCCCTTTTTGATGATGACAACTATAGAATGTATTTATATATAATTTTATAAATCTCCCCCTGAATATGTGCTTTTCATAACTTATTGTGATCTTTGTTATTTCTTCCACTTTGGCATCATCAAAAAGGATATATAACTTTTTAAATATAGAAATTATTAAACATGGACCAATCGTTATAAGACAAAGATTTATACAAAAATAACATACCAAAAGGGAAATTACATTAATTTACAATAATCGAGTACATTCATAGGTTTTTAACAATTTTACATAAGATGGGGTCCGAAAAATCTATGAATCTTTTGGGGAAACTTTTCGTTGATCAACTCCTTTGTCTTCATTTTCGGAAGAGCTAGGTTGCTTCGTATGAGATATCGGAGCTTGTTCTAGAGGTTCGTTCCCCTCAAAAAATTTAGCATGTTTCGAAGGAGGAGAAGGAGCTTGGGTTAGCCAATCTTCGGATGGTGGTGTAGGGCCGAACGCTTTGAAGAACCTCATTGAGAACCGATAATACAGTTGAAAGTGATGTTTCAACTGTGGCTAGGCGTGTAGCAAAAGATGTTTCAAAGTTGTCAATGCGCTTAGCTAAAACTGTTTGATTTCGAGATAAGATGTGCTGATTTTGAAGAGTGAGGTCCCGAATACTTTAATTTGGATTCGTCTCTATTCGAGTCTCCAAAATCTCATCGTGGTATGTATAATCAAATGGTGTAGGAGGAGGAGTAGCTTCGCGATGTTGTTCCACACTCTTGTGATGGTTCAAGGTATGGTTGAGGTGGAGATCCAGTTTGTCTGGCTTAACGACATTGCGTCCACTCTTCAAAAGATATAAACTTCGGAGGATTTTCCGGTAGGTGCATCAGGGAGAAAAATTTCGTGGAAGTATATTTCAGAGAAATTTCTTCAAAGGTGGATAAATAGGAGGGGATGTTGTGAGCACGTAGAAGCCTCATGATGTATGTGGGGTAGATAATCGATTGGGGTGATCGAGTCCAAAAATGTTTGAGATCGTCAAATTTAAATTTAGCCTAATTTATCCTTGTTCCGTTGAATATAGTACACATGACCTTGTGCTCTAATTCCGTTATCTATTCATGACTACCATGAAGAAGAACGATAGTGTTGATAATCATTCAAGTTAGAAGTCTCGCCTTAGGTCGTAGATATTTGGATGCGAATTTGGGCATTACGTCTTCCCACATTTGATGTGATAAATAATCTCTTGGTTTGAGATGCATATTGGGAATACTATATAAATCTTCTGCAGAGTCGGAATATCCGAGAGTTCTGCGATGATCCCTGGAGTGAGCTAACTGTATTGCCATACACACTAGACCATAACCAATTATCCTCGTTTTCAGTGTTCCAAATCATTGTACTGTCCAAATTAGCATAGAAGAGAAATATAGCAAACTGATCAATTTGGATGTTATTAAGATTGAAAGATATCAAAGTTTCTAAATCGGCATTTTCACACATTTCATTTAAATCGTATATTGGGAACTTGAGTTGTGACCTGTATCGAGTTTCTTCTTTTGAATATACTCATATCTCTTGAGTGAATGAGGTACTCGATTCATCCATCGTTCAATTTGATCATCTGAGCAAACTTGAGGATTTGAGGATGTGCTTGATCTTGTTTTCGCTTAGAGATTTCAGGATTTTTTGTTTTAGGAGCCATCAAACTCGATCAAGTTTGGAAGAGAAGGATTTTGGAGAAGCAAAAAATTGAAATTGCAGCAGAAATAAAATGAAATGAAGTAAAAAGGTAAAAAAAAATAGACGTTATCTGGGCGTATAAATGTGTCGATTGAATTTCAGACGTCTGAAATGTAAATCAGACGTCTGATTTAATCTAGTTTTAAAACAGTAAATAGAATCAAACGCTGGTTTATTATGGTAGACGTCTGGATTTGGTCGAGTTGTAAAATTTGGTAGTAAGTGAGATTTTTCAGACGTTTGTTTGTATTATCAGATGTTTGGAATAGATCGAATTTTCATCTCTGAATGACAGATAGTTTGCTCAGGCGTCTTGTATAAATAGTAGATGTTTGAATATTTATAATATGGTGATAGAGATTTTATTCAGACGTCTGGTTCATAGTTCATAGTTCAGACGTTTGAAATAGTCTGGTATCTATTTTTTAGTAAGCAGAGACAATTTTCAGACGCCTGGAAGGTTATATCAGACGTTTGACACATGCATGATGGTGTATAATTTGTGTGATATCAGAGTGTCAGACGTCCGAGGGCAATGTTCAAACGTCTAAAATGACCAATTTTTTTAAAAATAGCCTAAATTTGAAGGGCGTTGCTTATTTTTCGATCTTTCTTTTTAAAAATAGTATTATTTTTGTGAAACAGAATTACAATTATACGTAGATACAAATACAATGAAAATAATTTAATCTATTTAGATGGAGATGAAGTTTTGCGATCTTCTGACTTGTCATCCCTCCATGGCTTGAGTGGAGACCATATATTTCCATGTTCTTGGGTTCTCGGGGAACTAGAGAATCGCCTTGGTGAATGATCCAAAGATGTACGATACGAGGATGAGGGATCCAAAGAACTGCAAGGAATCGAAAACGGTTCATGTACATCCTTCTTTCGTGAATTATAAATTTTTATCACTACTTTCTTCAAAAAACTTAATCATCGTGCCGTGACTTTTTGTTCAAAATATAATTCTCGTTGTAGATCTATTTGTTGCTTTTGATAGTGTTGTTTCTCATTAATTTTCTCCTTGCTGTTAGGAGAGACAAATAGAGCTCGTTTGGACTTCTTGTTATCGGGAGTGAATCCCATGTGATAGAAGGACCACCTATACGTCAGTTCCTGATTTGGTGTAGGTGTAGGAAGGCGTTTGAGGTGTACCCACTGAGCTATCCATTGTAGGTGTCGAGAACGATAGACGAGAATTTTCAAAAGACATGATTATATATTCTGTTGTAAAAAATATGAAATCTATACATTCTTTACTTCTTATTGCGTAAAGATTAATATATAATTTCAAAAATTATTTATAGGTAATTTTCAGAAACTAACCACCTAAAAAATTTATGGTGAAGGAATTATCAATTTTAATTTGTGGATAAAAAACTTTTAGCTAAACATATAGTAAATGAAGATGTGGTTATTAGTTTAGAAGATCATTAAGAGAGCATTTTCGTAAATTGTGTCGCAGTTTAACAGAAGTTTGTTCTTTTAGTGGTTTTGTGAAAATATCTGCTACTTGATTCTCGGTATTTACATATTCTAATGTAATAATTCCCTTTTCTACATTGTCACATAAAAAATGATGTCGTATTTCTATATGTTTAGTACGTGAGTGATTTACAAGGTTTTTTGATAGATTTATAGCACTCGTGTTATCGCAATATATTGGTGATTTATTGATAACTTTGCCAAAATCCATACGTGTTTGTTGCATGTATATCACTTATGCACATGTTAGAGCTGCTGAAATATATTCGGCTTCGCAAGTAGATAAGGAGATACTATTTTCTTTTTGCTAAACCATGAAACTAATGATTGTCCGATAAAGTGACATGTTCCACTAGTACTCTTATGATCTGTTTTACATCCACCGAAATTCGCATCAGTGTATGAAACTAGTTCAAATGATGATCTCTTAGGGTAAAACAAACCGTAATCTCTAATGCTAGATAGATTTTGTAAGATACGTTTAACAGCCCTTTGGTGAGATTCTTTAGGTTTTGCTTGAAACATGGCACAAAGACATACACTCATCATAATGTCGGGTTGGCTAACCGTCAAATAGAGCAAGGAGCCAATCATACTCCGATATAATTTTTCATCGAAATCTTTTCCGTTACCATCTTTTTCTAAGTGAACACTAGTACTTATCGATGTTGTTTTGCTTGAAGTTTTATCCATTTCAAAACGATGTAATAGATCATTACAATATTTTTCTTCATGAATAAAAATACCATTTCCAAGTTGTTTTGTTTGTAAACCTAGGAAGAAATTTAATTCTCCCATATGAGACATTTCAAATTCATTTTTCAGAATATTTGAGAATTGATTACAAAGATTTTCGTTAGTTGAACCAAAAATAATACCGTCTACGTAAATTTGTACAACTAAAATATCGTCATTTTTGTTGAGTCAAGATTTTTATAGAGTTTTGATTTCTGACAAAGGAATAAGCCGTGATCGACAAAAAGAAGTTATTCATTTAAGAAACACAAAGAGCTCCATATATTAGAGGTTGATTATTTGGTATGTTAGTAATTTATGTTAAAATCTATCCTCAAATAATCATATAACTTCAATCTTTCAATATATATACATATGCACATTAACTGTGCAAATTGGACTAAACCGGTCGACCGGTTGAAAATAAGGTGGTCGACCGTTTTTGCCCAGAATGCACAGATAACATGCACACATGCACATAACGTATATATATTTGAATTCCTGTCTACCGGTCCATTTTTGACCTGTCGACCGTTTTTAAACAGAAAGCAACTTTTCCAAAAGACACTTCTCTTCTCCAAAGGTTGCATCTCCTATCTTTCATCAATGATCATAACTCTTAATGGCAACTGTTCACAAAGAGTTACAACTATTTTTCTCTATATATACTCATCTAAATCATTGATTCAAACACAAGTTTTTACACGATCATATATGCTCTCTAATCTAATCTCTAACACTCCTGCATTCTAAAAATTAATTTAGCTTATTGAATCATTGAAATTATTTCATATCTTTTGATTCAATAAGTAAATACCTTCTTTAATCTTTACAAAACATCATTCATATTCTTTGAGGATAAGATTATAGGAAGGGTGTACTACTAGTGACAAATCCGTGTTTTCAAGAACACAAGTTGTCAACAACAATTGTATTTGTTCTTTTGTTGAAGTCCTCTGTGTTGTAAGAGGCAAGTGTTGAAGTCCTCTGTGTTGTAAGAGGCAAGTGTTGAAGTCCTCAGTGTATTAGAGGCGTGAAATCCCGTTCGGTTGCTCGGGTGTTGTAAACCTGTTCCTCCGGGTGAAGCGAGGTAGTTAATAGTGAAAATCCAGATAGGAGTCTGGGACTGGACGTAGGACGGTGCTCCGAACCAGTATAAAAATCTCTGGTGTGATTTTTCTATTTTTATTTTTTGCTTTGCTACTATCATCTATTTTCCGCATTTATATTATAGTCCATATTACACGATCCGTGTGTACTATATTAGTACGTGCATTAGTATACACACCGCACTTTCATTTGGTATCAGAGCATAGCGAACTTTCAATTGGTATCAGAGCACGGTCATCATATAACCGTAACACAGTTATTTGATATATTCTTGTAATATGGCAAATAACGCAAGTACTAGCACTCAAAACACCACTTACACAGAAGGGCAATCGACACAAAGACCTCCATTTTTCAATGGTCTTAACTATAGTTATTGGGCAACACGTATGTCATTCTTTATGCAATCAAGTAGCTATGATGCTTGGAATGCTACTCAAAGAGAAATAGTGAATCCAACAACTGATTATTCAGAATGGACTGTGGCTGAGAAAACGGCAGCAGCCGTAAATGCAAGAGCAATAAATATGTTGTTCTGTGCATTAGACCAAAATGAATATAACCGTGTTAGTATCTGCACTACTGCATATCAAATTTGGCAAACGCTAAAAATCACTCATGAAGGTACTAACAAGGTTAAACAAGCCAAAATAGCCATGCTGAAAAGTCAATTTCAAAATTTCAAAATAAAACCAAATGAAACAATCAATGACATGTATTCACGGTTTCAAACTATTCACCATGCACTTATTGGGTTAGGACAAAAGTATTCTGATTTTGATGTTGTTTCAACAGTCCTACATTCTCTGACTAATGAATGGGAAGGAAAAGTATTAGCAATTGAAGAAGCTAATGACCTTTCCGTCATGAAGCCAGATGAATTGATAGGAAATTTAATGTCCTATGAAGCAAATTTGCAGGCTAGAAAAGAACAGAAAGAAGAAAAGAAAAATGTAGCATTTCATGTTGAGAAAGATGAAAATGAATCAGATTCTGAAGATGAAGATTTGGCGTTCATTGCTAAAGGTTTCAAAAAATTCCTAAAATATCGAAAAGCCAGTCGCTACAATAAAAGGAAACCTGGATCAAATAAACCATCTTCATCTGCTATAGAATGTTTCAACTGCCATAAAAAGGGACACATGCAGAAGGATTGTCCAGAACAAAAGAAAAAGTCAGAAAATGACAAATTCAAATATAAGAAGGACAAATCAAAGAAACGAGCCTTCTCAGTAACATGGGATGATTCAGAGTCATCTTCATCAGAAAGTGAAAGTGATTCGGAGAATGAACAAGCTAATGTTTGCTTTATGGCAACAGAAGATGAGGTACAAATTCCTACATTTGATGAATTACTTGATATTAATGCTGAATTGATAGTCAAATATAAAAACATAAAACGTCAATTAAAAGTAGTCAAAGCAGATTAAGTAGAGCAGAGTTTGAACGAGATATGTTAAAAAATGAGAAGAAAATATTAGAAGAAGAACTTGAAAATATTTAAGAATCATCATCTAATGTTGACTCTCAAATATCTCTTTTGAGTCAAGAAATAGAAGCTCAAAAAGAGAAAAATAATGCTCTCACTACTGAAAATCATGAACTTAAAGAAAAAGTCAAAATTCTAGACCTAGAAAAAGCTAGTTTACAAACAAAGTTTGATGACATTACTCAAAATGTTTCTAACTTTAACAAAGGTCGAGAAAATTTGACTAAAATCATTGAAAGTTCACAATCTATTTCAGATAAACAAGGTTTGGGATATAACAAACATGAAACTAAGAAACATCTTAGAAATAAAAGGAAGAAGAAAATACAAAAAACTGAAGCTAAGAAAAATCTTAGTTTATTATATTTCAAACCAAAACCAGTTGTGAAATTTCAAAAGAAAGATGTCAAGACTATCAAAATATGGGTTCCTAAAACAAATAACAATTTGATTAGGAACAAATACATTCAGCAATTCATGAATACTGTGCATCTTAATAATAATTATATATATAAAGGGGATACCGGACCCATATGGGTTTGGACTCCTAAGACCTAACTCTTAGGACCCTATAAAAAGTGGGTACCATGGACTTAATTCTATTTTTTGCAGGTCCTACTTAAGAAAAGAGGAAAATGGATATTCTGGCTGATATACTCCTATATTATTCCATTATCTATTATTCCTTTTTGTCGATGACAAAGGGGGAGAAAGTGCTAACAATTATTTGCAGGAATATATATGTATATAAGACAAAATCTCAGGGGGAGATCACATATTCAGGGGGAGATTCAGAACTTCAGATATATGTTGTCATCAATCAAAAAGGGGGAGAATGTTGAGTCAAGATTTTTATAGAGTTTTGATTTCTGACAAAGGAATAAGCCGTGATCGACAAAAAGAAGTTATTCATTTAAGAAACACAAAGAGCACCATATATTAGAGGTTGATTATTTGGTATGTTAGTAATTTATGTTAAAATCTATCCTCAAATAATCATATAACTTCAATCTTTCAATATATATACATATGCACATTAACTGTGCAAATTGGACTAAACCGGTCGACCGGTTGAAAATAAGGTGGTCGACCGTTTTTGCCCAGAATGCACAGATAACATGCACACATGCACATAACGTATATATATTTGAATTCCTGTCTACCGGTCCATTTTTGACCTGTCGACCGTTTTTAAACAGAAAGCAACTTTTCCAAAAGACACTTCTCTTCTCCAAAGGTTGCATCTCCTATCTTTCATCAATGATCATAACTCTTAATGGCAACTGTTCACAAAGAGTTACAACTATTTTTCTCTATATATACTCATCTAAATCATTGATTCAAACACAAGTTTTTACACGATCATATATGCTCTCTAATCTAATCTCTAACACTCCTGCATTCTAAAAATTAATTTAGCTTATTGAATCATTGAAATTATTTCATATCTTTTGATTCAATAAGTAAATACCTTCTTTAATCTTTACAAAACATCATTCATATTCTTTGAGGATAAGATTATAGGAAGGGTGTACTACTAGTGACAAATCCGTGTTTTCAAGAACACAAGTTGTCAACAACAATTGTATTTGTTCTTTTGTTGAAGTCCTCTGTGTTGTAAGAGGCAAGTGTTGAAGTCCTCTGTGTTGTAAGAGGCAAGTGTTGAAGTCCTCAGTGTATTAGAGGCGTGAAATCCCGTTCGGTTGCTCGGGTGTTGTAAACCTGTTCCTCCGGGTGAAGCGAGGTAGTTAATAGTGAAAATCCAGATAGGAGTCTGGGACTGGACGTAGGACGGTGCTCCGAACCAGTATAAAAATCTCTGGTGTGATTTTTCTATTTTTATTTTTTGCTTTGCTACTATCATCTATTTTCCGCATTTATATTATAGTCCATATTACACGATCCGTGTGTACTATATTAGTACGTGCATTAGTATACACACCGCACTTTCATTTGGTATCAGAGCATAGCGAACTTTCAATTTTCTCGTTTAATAAAAAAGTTGTATCGGTTTTACCTATTTGAAAACCAGATGTAATTAAATGATTTTTAAGATGTTCGTACCAGGCACGGGGAGCTTGTTTTAAACCATATAAAGCTTTTTGTACTTTAAAAACATGGTCAGGATATTTTTCATGAACAAATAATGGAGGTTGTTCAACATATACGTTTTCTTTAATAAAAACATTAAAAAAACATTTTTTACATCCATTTGAAATAGTTTAAAATTATGATGATTTGCAAAAGCAAGTAATGTACGTATGGCTATGAGTCTTGCTACTAGAGTAAAGGTTTCGTCGTAGTCGATACCTTCTTCTTGATTATAACATTAAGCAACTAAACATGCATTATTTCTAACTATATTTCCGTTTTCATCTACTTCGTTTTTAAATACTCATTTTGTTCCTATAACCGATTGATTTTTTGGTCATGGTACTAATTCCCAAGCATTATTATGTTCGGATTATCGTTTGACGCATCTTTATAATTATTTGGTTCAAAATTTGACATAAATGCTATATGGCTTATTTGGTTAAGTTGATTTTTAGTTACACTATAATTGAGATCTCCGATGATATTATCTTTTGGATGATCTTTAAGAATTCCAGAAGATGAAAGTAAAGTATTATTTTGCATATTTGTCTCATTATTAAAATAATTTGTTGTATTTGTTATTGGAATTATATCTTCATCATCATTAGTATGATGGTTAAGAAGATTTTCATTGAGCGAAACATGTAAACTTTCTTCAATAGTATTATTTCATTTATTAAAAATTCTATATGCTTTGCTACGATCCGAATATCCAACAAAAATTTCTTAATTGCCATTCGGGTAAAATTTTCCTAAATTATCTTTTGTATTTAATATAAAACATTTTGATCCAAAAGTTTTAAAGTATGATACTTTCGGTTTTCTTCCAAAAGACATTTCAAAACAAGTTTGTTTAGTCATAGGTCATATAGTTACTTGATTCAAAATATAATAAGCTGTGGCAATAGCTTCAGCCCAAAAATGTTTTGGTAGACCGCTACTATTTAATAGTGTTCGAGCACATTCTCGTAAAATGCGATTTTTTCTTTCTACTACACCATTCTGTTGAGGTGTGCGGGGAAAAGAAAATTATGATTTATACCTTTTTATTAAAAAAATTAGTAAAAAGATCATTTTCGAATTCTCCACCGTGATCACTTCGAATATTATTAATTTTCAAATCCATTTGTGTTTTAATTCTTTTAGCAAAATTTTTATACATACCAAAGGTGTCACTTTTATGCTTTAAAAATAAAGTCCATTTATATCTTGAAAAATCATCAACAATTACGAAAACATATTTGTTATGATTTATAGATCGTACTTGAGTTGGACCAAATAAATCTAAATGTAATAATTCCAATGGTTGTTTTGTAGAAATATTATTTTTAGATTTAAAAGAGTATTTCTTTAGTTTTCTAATTTGACAATCGTCGCATAAATTTTCTACTTTGTAATTTATTTTAGGTAAACCTCTAACTAGTTCATATTTTGCTAATTTATTAATATATTTAAATTTAATATGACAAAATAGTTTATGCCACAACCATGGATCGTCATGTTTGGCGGTTAAACACAAATTTGAATTTCTATTTATATTCATATCTAAGACATAAATATTTTTGTTTCAAAACCCTCAAATATAAGTTGCTTGTTATTATCGAAAATATTACATCTATATTTTTCGAAATTGATTACAAAACCTTTATCACATAATTGGCTAATACTAAGTAGGTTGTGTTTAAGATTTTTTACTAACAAAACATTTGTAATAACAGGAGAGTTAGAAATACCAGAGTTGATGACTTCTCCAACGCCCACGACATATCCTTTTGAATTATCTCCAAAATTTACCGTTCCACCATCGATGTATGTTATATTTGATAACATTTTTGAATTTTCGGTCATATGCTTGGAGCATCCACTATAAAGTATCCATTTCTCCTTATTTTTTATTTTGGGTACCTGCAAAATAAAAGATGAATTAATTGGTACCCATATACTTTGTTAGGGTCCTAGATGTTAGAAGAAGTAGATAGCCATACTCAAGTAGGTTTGGTACCTTTATGCATATAATTATTATTATAGACTACATTTTCTAAAAAATTATTAATATGTTTTTGTCTAATCGAATTATTATTTGTCTTAGGAATCCAAATTTTATATTTCTGGTATTCGTATTAGACTTAGGTGAACTTTTAGTCTTTTTATGAATACAATTATATTTCTTAATATCATTCCCTCTTTGTTTAGGAATATTTTTAAATTCTATTCAATTTCTATTACCTGATGGTCTTGAAGTTTTGATAAGATTTTTCAAATCTTGTTTTCCTTTATTAAATTTTGAAACATTATTTGTAAGTTTATCTAATTTTTCTTTTAATTCTAAATTTTCAATTTTCAATATTTTAATATTACTCTTCAAGTTGACATTTTCTTTTAACAAGTTATCCTTTTCTAATTTCGTTTTATCAAAATCAATAGTAACAGTCTCATTTTGAGCCAAATTATTTTTAATTTTTTCTTGAGATAATTCTAGTTCCTCTTCTAAAATAATTTTTTTCATCTTTTAACATTCCTACTTCAAGTTCTAATCTATTTATTTTGGCTATGTGTTCTTTGTTCAATTTTTTAGTTTGTCTAAATTTGTCATCTAATTCCATGCTAAGTTCTAATAATTCATCATAACTAAGTTCGGGACATACCTCATCAGTTTGTGCCATAAAGAACACATTAGCTTGTTCTCCGTCACTATCGCTTTCACTATTTGATGACGATGAAGAATCCGAGTCATCCCATGTTACTTTGAAAGCCTTTTTTCTTTCGAATTTGGTCTTCTTTTTATCATTGTTGAGCTTGGACAGTCTTTCTTTATATGTCCAAATCGGTCACATTCATAGTATTTGATTGATGTTTGATTTGTTGAGCTTGATTTTCCTCCTTTCAGAAATTTAGTCATTTTCCTAAACTTCTTGAATTTTTGTAGTTTTTGGCAATAAATACAATTTCTTCTTCGTCTAAGTCGGAGTCTTCATTTGTTGCTGGGAATGCTATTTCGTCTTTTTCGAATTTTGTTCTTTTCGTGTCGACAAATTAGCTTCATAGGACATTGAATTTCCTATTAATTCTTCAACTAAGAGTGCCGAGAGATCAGTAGCTTCTTCGATAACTAATACTTTTCTTTCCCACTCTGGAGTCAAAGAATTGAGTATTTTAGATACTAAATCAAAATTTATGGATTTACTCCAAGTGCCATTAAATCGTGTTGAATGGTTTGAAATCTAGAGTACATGTCTACTATAGATTTGTTTTGTTTCATTTTAAATGATGAAAATTGATTTTGAAAAATTGAAATCTTACTTTGTTTTTGTTTGTGCCTTCGTGTGTAACTTGTAAGGTGCGCCAAATATCAAACGCAGTGTTACATAACGTGACACACGAAAATTCATTCTTATCTAGTGAACAAAATAGAACATTCATAGGTTTATCATTATTAGAAGCTGTGGTTTTTTATGCATCCGTCCATGTGTTCATAGCAGTGTCAGGTGCTTCATATTTATTTTGAATGGCTGATCAAATTTCTAATCCATTAGCTTCCATATAAATTCTCGTATGTGTTGACCAATATGCATAGTTAGAACTATTAAAAAGTGAGGGTCGTGCTGTGGATTGACCTTCTTGAAAAATACTTTCCATATTATAGTGATCCAAAAACATGTTACTGTATTTTGATCTAACCTTGCTTTGATACCAATTGTAAGTCTACAGGGTGGATCGCGTAGTGTGTATGCAAGTATATGTGGCAAAATATGTGATACAACTAAAGAAGTAATAATCTAGGTAAATATAGAATAAGCACACCGGGATTTTATACTGGTTCGGACCTCCCATCCTACGTTTAGCCCCGAAGCTCCCCTTTGGAATTCGACTATAAAACACCCTTGCTTCGCCTGGAGGAATAGGCTTAGTTACAGTAAATTGTTCTTGTCAAATATGTGTTCTATAACATGGATATTGACTAGTGAGTACAAATGCTTCCAATATACATCTAGAGAGTATTGTCTGTGAAGAATTGAATATATGGAAGAGTGAAATACAAGTATAGATTGCTAGAGATCAAGAATATAACAGATTATGTAAGTAGAGAGAACAAGTGAGTAAAGTAAGTATTCTCTTGATTTCTTGATGATATATATAGTTGTTGAGAAGTTCGTTGAGTAGTTGCATCCATTAACAAGTGCTCTACAGCTGCTTCTATTGATGGTGAAGAGTTGCAGCGAAGAGAAGCGAAGATGTCTATTCAAATGTGGCAGTTGAAATTTGAAATTAAATTCCAAGTTTGAAATCATATTATTGGTATTTGTATCAGACGTCTGATACTATATATTTTTTGTATATAGTAGATTTTCAGACGTCTGAGTGCATCTACCAGATGTCTGGTTCTGTCTGTTTTGTTATTATAGAGGACTTTTTCAAACGTCTGGCTTGTGCATCCAGACATTTGAAAGTTGTGCATGTCTGTTTTTTACATCTTTCTTATTGCTTTCTTGATCTTATCGACTTTTAGTTTCTTATAATGTTCTTTGAGCCTTGTACTTGTCTTTCTGGTGATGTTTCTCTTGCAAGTACTTGTATATAGAAATATATATGCATATTCGATTTCCATTGTATAGTTGTTGTCGTCGAAACCGTAGATTTGATTTCCTGAGGGTTGACATGAATGATATTTATGGGTTGTTTGATGATTGACTATAGTAGTTTATGTTGTGATTTTGTGATGAGGGTATGGTGCATAGGGAATGAAGATGTGCAGTAAGATATGTAGATTTGTATATGCATAGTTTTCTAGGGTTTGTTGATGAGTTTATGGGGAGAAGGAGGACAAAGAACTAGAATTGCAGAAGGGAATGAGCAATGATTTGAATGGAAATGAATGTAATTTTAAGTGCATAAGTCTGATGTAACAAGAGATGGTTAGGCAAGTAGGTTTGTATGGTGGTAATTTGAAGTAGAGATATGAGCAAAGTGACAGAGTGACAGAGTTACACTGTGAAATAGATATGACAGAGGTTGAAGTAAAGAAGTGTGCACTGAAATGGCATGGAAATGTGCACAGTGGTATTTAAATAAATGCAGCGTCTATTGTTGAACTTGGTCACTTACTTGACGAAATGGAGTGGCAAAGGTCTGTTGTATGCTGGAGCAGTTATGTGAATGTTTATAGTGATTGTTGAAGTTGTATGAAATGCTTGTTGCAGGGTAATGAAAAGGAGTTTTTGGAGATATGAAATCAGGCAAGGGATGGTCAGAAATTGGAGTTGTAGTGCAAAGTTTTGAAACAGTTAAAAACTCTTCTTTTTTTTCAATGTAACAAAAGAAGAAAGTGAAAGAAAATGCAGATGTAAAAGGAGTAAATGAAAATGTGTATGAAATACAAAAAATACATTCTGAAAAAAATTTGTTGTGTTTTTTTTAAGTATGAAATGCAAAACAAACAAGAAAAAAACACACAGATCAAATCACACAACACTCTCGATAATTTTTTTTGAACTACAACTGTTAACCCGCCTTTTTACAAGGCTACGGGCAGGCGGGTTTAACTTAATCGACTGTACGTTCATCAAGGCTAGTGTACGATGGATTCAGTCCACTGGATGGATGGATGACGCAACGCACTTGAAAGGTGGAAATTGGATTGGACAGAGATGGATCGACTATAATTTGGGTCAAGGAAATGTGGTTCGGTCTGGAAGTCAGAAGCTGTTCGGCATTGGAGTGAGAAGAGGTTCACTCGGCAGTGGACTAAGGTCATTCGGCACAAACCTCGCTCGGCATTCTCCCCTCGCTCGACACAAGCCCCGCTCGGCATTTGGGTCGTTCGACACACATTGGTGGTTCGGAATTCGGGTCGTTCGATACTTGATGGTTGTTCGGCATTTGGGTCTTTCGGCACTCATTGGTGGTTTGGCATTCCAGGAGCACTCGGCATTCAGTAGCGCTCGGCATCTAGGAGCGCACGGCATTTAGAAGCGCTTGGCATTAGAAGATCGTTCAGCATGATGGGCGCTCGTCATTAGAAACTGTCCGGCATCAAACATGGTTCGACATCAGACATGGTTCGGCATGATAGAGGTTCGGCATTAAGGATCATTTAGCATTGGATGGATCGTTTAGCATCAGGGAGCGTTCGACATTGGATGGATCGTTCGGCATCAGGGAGCGTTCAGCATTGGATGGATCGTTCGGCATCAGGGATCGTTCGGCATGGCAACCTTGCTCGGCGTGCGAGCACGTTCGACACGACTACCTCATTCGGCATACGAGTGCGTTCGACAAGGCATGTTGGTTCGGCGTGGGCCGTTCGGCCCTGATGGGCTCAGGTTATTCAGAGAGCCCAACAACTACCTGGACGTGTCTATAAATAGAGCATGTAGAGCTTCAGAAAAGGGATCTTCATCTTCTCTTCTGCTCTCCGACTTTCTACTTTCTAAGACTAAGTCTAGTTTACCCCTTTGTAACCGTAATCAATTGTTACATCAATAAAAGAAAACTTATGAAGTGGACGTAGGCAGGAGTTAGCCGAACCACTATAAAAACCTGTTATTCTTTACTGCTTAATTTCTGACCGTTCTTCATATTATTACTCTCTACACACACTTTATCTATTATCAGTGACTGTTAGTCGATGCTTTCATTTACATTTGGGTGTTAGTGACCAATTTTGGCGCAAACACTTTGGTGCTTTCACTGAGAACTGATGCACTCAGGAATTTTGGAGTTAGAAACTTGGATTTGAAGAAGCAATGGATAGACCATCAGCAAGGAAGCAAGTGATAGAGAGGAGCAATCAGGAGGGAAGTCAAGAGGCTTCCTCTGGAAATGGAGCAGGAGGAGCATCCATCTACATCACCAGAGAGGAAATGGAAGCCATGATGAAAAGACAAGAGGAGATGATGCAGGCTCTTCTCAGACAATTTACGCAAGCAGGAAATGCAAGAGCTCAGATCCATGAAGCCAGATCAGAAGCGCTCAACCAACAAGCAGAGGGAATGGTTCAGCAGGGGCAACCCTCAATCAGCAAACAACTAACAATCCGGATAGACCTGGACTCGGAGGCGCATCACCAGATAATACCGAACCAGTTCATGGAGGGGTTCCAGCTAACACCACGCAACAGGATGCTGGAAGGAATGTAAGAGCAAGAGATGAAGAGTATGTACCAGAATTCCCTCGGGAACTTGGAGGGCAACCCTTGACGTACAATGTTGGATTAGCCGAGATTATCAGGCGAACCATGCACGGAGGTTTGACCAATAGAGATCTGGAAGGAGTAAACAAGAGTCCGTTCACTCGTGAAATCAGGATAGCTCGGAATCCGCCAGATTTCAAGCTACCTAACATGGAAATGTACAATGGCAAGGCCGATCCAACGGATCACTTGATGAGATATACAAGACATATGGAGGTGCTGGGGGCATCAGAAGAGATATACAAGACATATGTGGTTTAGGTAGCTGGAAGAAGGATCTATCAGGAGATGGACAGAGTTGGTGGACATGTTTCTGAAGCAGTTTCAGGTACATATCAATAGGCCAAAGAATGTAATGACGATGACATCGGTAAAACAGAGGTCATACGAATCACTTAGAGCTTTCTTAACTCGGTTCAATGCAGAGGTTGCTTCGGTGGATCGGGCAGATCCATCGATGGTTTTAATGGCGGTAGTGTCAGGAGTTAGAGAGAATTCAGATTTCAAAGTGTCACTGATATGGGACCCTCCAATGGATCTCGAGGAATTCTTTCACGAAGCTGAGAGGTTCCTTCGGCAGGAAGATGCGTGCTCAGATATGAAGTTAAAGGAGGTGAACGCGGCTGAGGATGGAGGGCCATCTAGCGGAGGCTTGGAAAGAGATAAAGGCAAAGGAAAAAGGAAGCTGGATGACGAATTAGGAAAAGCTAAGAAACGGTGGAGAGAGCCAAAATTCTCCACCTACACAGGATTGAATGAGACGATGGAACAGATTTATTTGGAGACTCGGAATCGCCTTCCCTACCGAAGGCCGGCTAGGAGAGAACCCTCCGAACGTGATAAGGCATCAGGAAAACACTGCCTTTTCCATGATTTGACGGGCATGATACCAACGGCAGCAGACACTTAAAGGACATAATTGAGGAGCATGTAGGGAATGGATTGTTGCGACAATACGTCGAAGCTCGGAATGCAGCGGTGGGACAGGAGCAACCACCATCTACCTCACGCAATGATGGTGCGAGGCACAGGAATGATGGTCGATTGGTCATCAATTATCTGAGATATTATGAAATAAGTAGCAAACTACGGGCAAACGACCAAGTCACTTACTCATGTACGGGGACAGAGATAGTCCCTAGGCATGCTCTGAGATGATGATAAACCACGACGCTCTAGTTTGTGAAATCTGCTTTCTCTTTTTTGGCTTGGACACTAGCTTTTTTTCTTCTGATTTGGTTTGAACTTCTGGTTTTGTTTGTTTCTTGGTTTGTACTTTTATTTGGAAGATTGTTTTCTGGTTTGGATATTGGTTCGGATTTTCGATATGGATTTTTTGTTTTCTGATTTGATTTGGATTTTGCATTGACTTCGATTTGATTTTTTATCTAGTTTTTGGTAAACGGTCGTCAGGTATGGATTATACCTGCCTAGGGGTAATTCGCTTTGTCCAAGCACGACAAATCGACTTATTCAGGTCGTCGAGTATGGACTATGCTCGGCAAGCGTCCGGAGAGACCAGGATTCGGCCTAGGACTTAGGCCCTATATTATCGGTTACTATTTCAGGTCGTCGATTATGGACTATGCTCGGCAAGGGTCCGGAGAGACCGGGATTCAGCCTAGGACTTAGGCCATGTATTATTAGTTATTATTTCAAGTCGTCGAGTATGGACTATGCTCGACAAAGGTCCAGAGTGACCAGGATTCGGCTTAGGACTTAAGCCATGGCATTACTCAACATCCAGAGACACTGGACCACGGTCGTCATGTGGAAATTGCGCTTGGCAAGAACCCGGAGAGGTTACAGATTCAGATATTGACCCGGAGAGGTCATGGATTCGGTTATAGGTTATTGGATAAGGTTGGATTAAGACTCTGTTATCGAGTCCGGATGGATATGGAATTGGCTATGGACTTTGGATATCAGATTCAGAATTATTCAAAACACACCTTCTAACAACAAGGAATGTTTTGGGGGGCAAGTGTTAACCCACCTTTTTACAAGGCTACGGGCAGGCGGATTTAACTTAATCGACTGCACGTTCGCCAAGGCTGGTGTATGATGGATTCAGCCCACTGGATGGATGGATGACGCAACGCCTTGAAAGGTGGAAATTGGATTGGACAGAGATGGATCGACTACAATTTGGGTCAAGGAAATGTGGTTCGGTCTGGAAGTCAGAAGCTGTTTGGCATTGGAGTGAGAAGAGGTTCACTCGGCAGTGGACTAAGGTCGTTTGGCACAAACCTCGCTCGACATTCTCCCCTCCCTCGGCACAAGCCCCGCTCGACATTGGGTCATTCGGCACACATTGGTGGTTCGGCATTCGGGTCGTTCGACACTCGATGGTTGTTCGGCATTTGAGTCGTTCGGCACTCATTGGTGGTTCGGCATTCGAGGAGCACTCGGCATTTAGTAGCGCTCGGCATCCAGGAGCGCTCGACATTTAGAAGCGCTCGGCATTAGAAGATCGTTCGGCATGATGGGCGCTCGGCATTAGAAATTGTCCGGCATCAAACATGGTTCGGAATCAGACATGGTTCGGCATGATGGAGGTTCGGCATCAAGGAGCGTTTGGCATTGGATGGATCGTTTGGCATCAGGGAGCGTTCGGCATTGGATGGATCGTTCGGCATCAGGGAGCGTTCGGCATGGCAACCTCGCTCGGCATGCGAGCACGTTCGGCACGGCTACCTCATTCGACATACGAGTGCGTTCGGCAAGGCATTTTGGTTCGGCGTGGGTCGTTCGGCCCTGATGAGCTCAGGTTATTCTGAGAGCCCAACAACTACCTGGACGTGTCAATAAATAGAGCATGTAGAGCTTTAGAAAAGGGTTCTTCATCTTCTCTTCTACTCTCCGACATTCTACTTTCTAAGACTAAGGCTAGTCTACCACTTTGTAGCTGTAATCAATTGTTACATCAATAAAAGAAAACTTCTGGAGTAGACATAGGCCGGAGTTAGTCGAACCACTATAAAAACCTGTTGTTCTTTACTGCTTAATTTCTATTCTGACTGTTCTTCATATTATTACTCTCTACACACATTTTATCTATTATCAGTGACTGTTAGTCGGTGCTTTCATTTACATTTGGGTGTTAGTGACCAATTTTGGCGCAAACAACAACAAACACACAAAATAAAACACAAAATTCAAAAGAAAATAATTCGAAGGATAGAAAACTAAAATCAGAACTATTCCCCGACAACGGCGTCAAAAACTTGTTTAACGACAAATTTTCTATCGGTTTAGAAAAATGGCGAATTTTTTTAAATAAAATAACCGCAAGCGCACGACATGCAAAAGTAAGTACGTGGTGAGTACGAGCCGATCCACAGGAATTATTTAGATTTTGAAATTCTATTCAATCAAATTAAGCCAAAGTCAAGGGATTGTTAACTAACTAAAAAAAAGTAAAAACAAGCTAAAACTAAAGAGAATAAAAATATGAGATTAAAGAGAAATTTAGAGGTAAATCCTCTCTCATGATCATATAAATCAACTTTATAAAATTATGATCTCTTTTTGGTCATTTGTGTGTTTAGTTGATGCATTTATCATAAGCATGGCATAATTATGTTATTAATTAACACTTTTAAACCATCAACTTTAATGCATCCTCTAACCCACTTACCAACTTTAATGAAATGACATGAAATTAAAAGTAGAATCTATTTTAAGCATGGCTTATTAACTATTGAATTAGAAACATAAACCATCAAATTTTGATTCTAAATCCACTTCCATTACCATGATCATATGTAAATGAAGATGTAATTAGTGATTCATCTAACTAAGCATAGCCTATTTGTTTAGAACAACATAAACTATCGAACTCAATATTAAACACAAAATCACAAAAATATCTAACTTTCCATTAAGCACAAAAGAGACATAAATGAGAAATTCTGTTGCATCTACATGATTCAAGAGAGCTTCATTACCCCTAAATTGAAGAGATTAGCCTCTCATTTGTGCTGTCATATCAACACAAGTAGAAAGAAACATAAAATAAACAAAAAAGAAGAAGAGGAAAATGAAAGCTAATGGAAAAGAGAACTAATCTAATTGCATAAAATAAAATCTACACTATCAGCATGAAAGAAAAGGAGCATGTAAGTAAAATAAAACACTAATAAATATTGCATAAAAAAGTACATGAAATAAAAATTCCTAAGTAGCCATGAAAAGAGAAAGAGAGCTTGTCCTTTTATTTTGAGCCTAAACTAAGCTAAGAGAGACTAAGGAAGAAGAAGGTTATATGAAACATAAGGGGTATTTATACATGTGTTAAACCCTAATTCATATTTTTGGGAAATGCCAAACTACCCCTTAGGAAGTGTGGTGGCCAAGTAACCATTAACATCCAATAATCATCTATTAAGTGTGCATGAAGATTTAATGGCCTTTTAGTATATGCATTAGCCCCTAAGTGTACACTAAGGTAGGTGGGTAAGTGGGGTTCTCCATGATCGTCATTTTGAATTATTTCCATCTTCATTTCTTCTCTACACTCTTGTGCATGCATATATCATCATGAGACCACCTGTAAAATTCACTAAATTTCCTACAAAATAACATAGAAAATTTCAAGTAAATTTTCACAATTTAATAAATGCACAAAAATGACCATTTTACCCCTATATGAAGATGAATATGTAACAATTTGAAAATAGTTTTAATTTTGGTTTAAATAAGTTAAAGTACCCAATATGATCCTTTATTTAATTTAAATAGATTAAATATGGTGGTAAAAATATGCACATTTACATGCACATCAATACTAGCGGCATCACTACCCAAAGTAATTATGGTCAGAATTACTACTTGCGACATTGCTGCCTTAACTATGGTATCAAATAGGAACCATGCAGCATTGTTTAAATCCATGGTGAAAATTTGCGGCATTACTGTTACCGATATAAAATATGCGATATTGTTGCCATAATACCTTTATCTCGAAAGGAATAGTAGCGGCATTACTATAGCTGATATAAAATATGCGGCATCATTGTCGCTACAAATATTAATGCCGGCATAGGTAAGTATGACATTGTTGTCTTAAGGAGTTGATAATGAATACTAGCGGAATCTTTAATGCCGACATTGATTAGTGCGACATAAATAAGCAGCATTGATAGTTGTGGCATGGATGAATATTGATATTGATTAATAATGATGTGGCAATCTCATAATTAACATAAAAATTGTTTTCTTTCTTTAAAAAGCAATTTCTTTTTACCAACCCCCAACCCATGTCCAATTTCTATTAGTTAAAACTATACTTTATTATTTCCTTTTCTAGAAAACTATGATAAACTAGATTTTTCATTCCCAAAGTATTTTGCTAACCATTTAACTTACATAATTACTATAATATTATCATTAAGCCTTTCTAAGCTAATAAATTCATATAAAATCATAAATACTTAGGAAAAATCCCTAAAATTCATTGAAAATCTGAATTAGTATATTCTTTGGCATAAAAAATTTCAGGACCAAAAAAGTTATTTGATTATTTTTAATAATTAAAACCCAAAATAAGTAATTTTACTCACTTAGGAAATTCATAATATATTCATATTTTCTTCGAAACTTATGAAATCAAAAAACCACTTCTAAAATAGTGTTATGAACATCATATCAAAATTTCATGTTAATTGGATGTCGTAAACTTGGTTTTCACTCTTAAAACCTATTAAATATTTTCGTAATAAAACCAACAATTCATCATTCAAGCATTAATCAGCCAATCAATCATAACATGGCATAATAAAAATATATGATTCGGGTTTAGGCATAAAACCAAAATAAACAAGAAACAATGAGATAGATAACTATTATCCATCTTGAATAAATAAAGAGACTAAGATTTGAGTGTTAATTTGATCCTCTGAAGCTTTATCCTTTGATTTCCTAGCCTTTTCTCTTCTTAAATCTCCTAGCAATGGTCGCCTTTGTCTTTGTTTTATATTAAAGTGATTGTGAATGAAGAAGTGAGAATGGAAGGGTTTATGTTTAGAAAATAAGGCTTCTTCCTATTTTCCTCCTCACATTATTCCTCCTTCTTATTTAAGTTATAATCAATCTTATTACTCATTATTAAGGCATGACCTATTTAATTTCAAACCTCATTTCCCTTATTTCAACACATTATTTTATCTAATTTGTCTAATGAAATACCCAAAACAATATAACTCAAAATTAGGGATGTTACAAAGTTCATGTCCGCTAGTCACATCCATAATTAGTCAATTTTAGATAAGGGAAAATTTTCCTTTATGGAGGCCTTGTTGAGATTGGTGCATTCTATGTAGGTTCTCTATTTCCCATTAGGCTTCTTCACAAGAACAGGGTTGATGATCCAATTTGAGTAGAGTACTTCTTTAATGAATCCGTTTGCTCTCAGCTTTTTGACTTTTTCTTGTGGTGCTTTATACCATTCCTGATCTAGAGTCCTACACTTTTACCTGACTAGACGTGCATTTGGATCGATGTTGAGTGCATGGTAAATGATGGTTGGATCTATCACTACCATGTCTGACTACATCCACGAAAAAACATTTGTTGATTTCCTCAGGAAGTCCATTAACTCGATTCTGGCTTCTGCGTCAAGGTTTTTCCTTATCCTGAGAATCCTTGTGGGGTCTTTAGTATATATTTGTACATCTTCAAGAAAATCTGTTGGCTTTAATTCTTTCCTTGTTTCCCCTAACCTTAAGTCTATTTCACTTTCTTTTTTTTCCTTGGGTTGAGAGATAGCGGAGAGTGCAAGGTTCTGAGCTTCCTCTAAAAAGTACAATGCACAAAAGGAGTTATACTTATCCGTACGAATCATATGCATATACTTTCTCTTTTTTCCTTACGAACGCTATGGTCGCATAATGACCTATTTCTGCATCAGTTTTGGTATCTGGTAGTGATGCAGCTCTTAGAATTGGCTTAATTTCTTTTTCATTAGCATCATCACAATTATTATAGGAGATATAAAATAGTTTTGAATATTTTATTGCTAGGATTAAGGTTTACATTATAAAATTCTATAGCTAACAACTGTTCTCCCCTAATTGATCCTATCTAGAGGTATGAAACTTCATGTGCGGGTACTTTTGAGATATGACCGTCCCCAAGTTAATCAATGCTGCTCTTCCTAAAAATGCATTATATAGTGGCGGCTGATCGATGATCAGGAAGCTCACATAGTAGGATTTGTAAAGGGGCATAGTTTAGGTAGAAAAAAGTATGTGTGCTACTCCAATGGGAACACGTGTAGTGTTGTTGAAGCCGTAGACTGGTTTGGGGTAGGCTTTAACATTTCAGCTGGAACGTTCAATTATTCAAATATAGATTTAAAGACGACGTTTAGAGAACTCCCAGAATCAACGAAGAATTTTTTAACGGTGCAGTTTGAGATGTACACCATAATAATGAGTGGATCTTCATGCGGGAAGACTACTCTAGTGGCATCAATTACTGTAAAGACTATGTCATGTGCCGGCTTTTTCTTAACATGAAAAATAGTTTTTCGCTCCACTCTCACTACTACACATATCTGTAATGATCTGCCTTTTTGGATCGTTTATATCGATGATAAACCACACATGTCAGACAAAAAACAATTCGAACGGGAAGATTGTTATGGGGTAAATAAGAAAAAACTAAGAAAGAAAGAAACAAACACAGAATCTCATAGCATAATGACAAAATATAATAATCAAACAAAAAGTTCATGAAGCTGTTTACAAATAACATTGATTAAATTTTATAATACAGATCATAGTTACATATAACAAGAATAAATAATAAATAAATGCAGCGGAACAACATGAAGTAACAGAATAAATAAAATAAAATAAAATAGTACAAAATATTCGTCTTCATCCTCCAAAAAGTAGTCATCGATAAATTGAAAAGCTCAGGCTGACCCGAGCAAAATGAAAAGACAAAACACTCGTGTCAGAACTAAAAGATCGTATGTAAGTTAAATCAATAGTAAGTAAACATGAATGTAACGACATTATAGATGTTTACGGGGTTTGATATCTCCTATCCAGTATTAACGTGAGTGCAATAACTTAAGAGATGCTCGGAATTTACATATCATAAGGATCCTTTAAACTATCTACATACACAGTGCAATGCGCTATTATAATAGTGTCTATACTAAAGTAAAGTATTAAAATAGCGTTAAAGCGTTACCCATATCCCCCATAACACATTTTTATATATTCCCATAGTCTATATAATACCGTAATTCCTCTGTAAACTGAAGGGCTATCAAAGGGCACTTCATAGGTATGGTACAACCAAACTCATAGAAGGCATGATAGAGCACGTGAACACGACACTCGAGGCAATGGCAGGGTAGATATACTAATTGCACTTCCGGACTGGTGGTAAAGCATAGCAGCTACTACCACCCATCTCGGACACACTTCCATAATCCAAATCGAGGGGTGGCCACCAAATCAATCATAAAGTCAAAATATAGTATCGAAGAAATGTGCCCGATAGGAGGAATGACCTCACTTGGCCTGGTATAGCTCCTGTTTTAGTCATATCTAAGCCGACTCGTGGGAATCAAGGTTATGTAAATACCTCATACAAAATCATTCGTCAAACTATCCTACTTCATTTCTAGAATCTCCTCTACGTACATAGTCGTTAAAGTGGTTTTGGTATTGGCAGAGAGTATGATAATATCTGATCCCGGTCACTTTAACAAACAAATGCTTATTTCACATCGAATGGTTCTTCTACATTTCAAAGTCAATTCACAATTGATATCAAATTATCATATTCTCAAAACCGTATCATTTTCGAACTCATATTCACCTTCTAAATTATGTCACATTTGAAATCATATCACTTTCGGATTCATATTTCCAAAATAGATTAAATCCTCATTTAAATCATCCTATTCCTCAAATATGTCATTTAAATCCCAACTTATGTTATTACATCATTTAGTCGTATTCTACTTAAAAATCAAGGATTTAAATATAAACTTCCACTTTACAACCCTGAAATTCAAAGAATAGTTTAGATAGTTTAAATTATTTTTAAAATAGTTTAAGATAGTTTAAAATAGATTAAAACCGATTAATATAGTGTAAAACAGGTTAAAATGCATTAATAAATAGATTAAATTGATCTAAAATAGATTAAATAATTTTTAAATAGATTAAAATAGGTTAAAAATACTTTAAATATATTTAGGATGGAGTATGATAGATTGAAATAATTTAGATAGATTTAAAATAGAGTAAAATAAATTAAAATACTTTAAATAGATTTAAAATGGTTTAAAATAATTAGAATAGATAAATTAGTTTAAAGGTTGAAAATCTTAATAATTTAAAATTTTAAAGAACATTTTACAATTTGTATTAAGAAAATAAATTTGAAATTAACGTCAAATTTAACTATTTCTTCCATTTTAACCAATCTGGACCATATCTAATTCCAATCAAAACCAAATTTTACATCTTGAAATATCAATTTTAGCTATTCCAATTCCAATGGATTTCAAAGTTACAAAATTTCCATAAATCAATTTCGATAATTCATTTATACTTCGAAATCAACTTAGAATTTCAATTTAAATCCTTTAAGTAATTCACTTAAACAATTTAATTTATCAATCAAATTCTATTTCAAAATCTCGTTTAACATGATTCAAAGTTTAAAGATTTAAAATCATTTAATTTAACCAATCTAGTGTCCGTATATAATTTTCTATCATAGGGTCAAGTGATACAGATATTTGTCATTTCAATCCGCAATTATTTATATTTACGGATATATATCATTTCAACCCGCAATCCCGAGTAAAGTACAAATCCACGAAATCTCTTGAGTCTACCATTTCAACTTGATAACGATTCCTCCCTAATCTATTGATCGTTTGGGTATGTATCATTTTAATCCATAAGGAACTTGCAGTGTTATACCAATATAAAATATTGCATCCAGTATTCCAATATCAACAAACCAAACATACATCACAATCATTATCCAAATCAACCAATAAACATCAATAAATAACTGATTATCACTAACAGGTATAAATTGACAATTAAATTCAATATTAAATTTAATGATTATTAAATGCATAAAAGTCAAATTCAACTAGAATGATAATTTAAACATACCAGACATCAATCAATTAATTTCCAATCACATCATAAATTTAATTTAACTAACATAAGATAATTTAGTAGTTGTGAGTGAGTTAAAACACTCACCTTTGATTTCAAATAGATTTGAAATCCATAATCGGGCCTATATTTGAACAATCTCAAAATTCGTCCAAACCAGCGTTTAAATGTGCAGAATTTCGGTACGATCACAACGGAACAAAATGCACATGAACCAGACCGCGTATGAAGAAGTTATAGCGTTAAGACTATACGCAATTGAAATTTTAAAATAATAATAATAATAATTGATAGTTACATGTCACTCAGCTGGAAGGAGAACATGCACCCTAGGACCCTCGTTCGTTCGAACCCAATCGAAGCTGCCACAAAGCTTTTCTCGCCGCTATCATTAGGGCCACCAGGACCTGCCGCAACTTGCCAAACAATCGCCCCGACCACCCCGACCACCTCGATCCTCCGATCGCCACCAATGCCCACGTACACGAGAAAATAAAGGGCAGCCCCCACCCATCTTTGAACCCTAGTTCAATTTTTGTCGTCGATCCTGCCTTCAAATGATCAAACAAACCACACCAATGGACTCCGCTCGACGATCTTCACAAACCATACCAACGATTCGAAGATCGATCGAAGTTTATCAAGACGAGATAGATGACCAAGATTAAATCAACTATATCTGAAAAAACAATGATTCAAACTAAGAAATGAACAACAGCAGTGGATTGCACTCGTCGAGAGCTTTCCATCGATATATATTATGATATAGTTTGTGGAGTTTAAATTTTTTGATTTGATTTTGATTTGCAATTGAATTTGGAGATTAGGGTTTCTTCCATTGGGAAGGAATGATGGAGTAGGTGGAAATGTACATATAGAAATGAGAAATATAAAGGCTACTAGGGTTATGAGAAAACTATTTATATTAACAAGGCCCGATAAGAAAATAAACATATATCGAATTTATACGAACGACAAATAGCGACCCAAAAAACCCATTCTGGCCTCAAAACAAAAATAGGTCATCCCATATATCAAAATAGATATTTTAGATATTTTTAAACTCAATGGGACAGGTTTCAATCCTAGTTCCATCGTATGAAGAAGTTAGCTCAAAAATCAACTTATTACAAATTGATTTCAATTAAATTGATTTATGTACGTTTCGAGTCCACACAATCAAACGACAAGTCCGATCGCTACGAGACTTGGAATCCTACAATAATTCACCTTTACAGATCCGATAAAACAAGTTTTGTCGAAATCCGAGATAGTCGCTAACGATCCGTAAATTTTGATAAATAAATTGGTTAAATTAATGAGATTTTTGTAACTAAATTTAGTAGAAATAAAAAACTTTATAAATTAATATTGAAATAAACGCTAAAATAAAATATATAAATGGTAATTAAAACCTATTCATTAGTAATTTGAATAAAATTTTAATAAATGAAATAGTGTAAGTATTATACCTGAATATAAATTGAATATGAAAAGTATAGGGTAGGCATTGAATTAGTTAATGTAAGAACACATTGTTGTAGTAATTGATTGTAAATTTAGGAAAAGTGTTAATGCAAGTTAATAATTAATGAACTTGAATGAACGTTCCAATTTAATAAAATAATTCAAATGTTACGACTTAGCAATAAATGGAATATAATAAGAACAAATGCAATTATGGTATTAATGTGTGAAATAATATAATAGATAGTAGTTGTTGTGAAGGATAAACATACAAGTACTATAAAGAGGTATATTGGTGACCAATAATGAACATTTTTTTAATGACAATTAATATAATGACGGAAAGTGTGAAAGTATAAATTTCATAGGAACGTAATGTATGCATATAGTAATAAATTTGTACTAGAGTGGAATTCAAATTAATTGAAATAATGGGAATAATATAATTTGTATAAATGAAACATAGGTAAACAAATGTAAGTATTGAATTAATATATGTTATTTATTTAGGGTATTGAATAAAATTGGTGATCCAATTCAATTGAAGGTAATAATGTTGATATAAGCTAATAAATTAAATTTCAACGCAATACCAATTAATGGATGGAATGAGATGCGATTAATGTAAATGTTATACTAGGCTATAAATCAAATTGAAGGAAACAAACGTAAATATTGAACTAATTAATGAATTAATAGACATTGAATAGTAATTGAATGTAAATTTATGTAATGAGGTTGATGCAAGTTGATAAGTAACTAAATTTGTGCAATACCTATAAATTGGAAACAAACTATAAGGTTATAATTGGGTGAAATCAGCAAATTGGGAAATAAATTCAAGTTATATTAATTGATGAAATAATACGCAGTAAACTGTAATTTGACATAATCAATGTTAGGTAAGAAATTTTATTTTTAGTCAATTGATAATAGGGTATGAATGGGAGTAGATTAGGCAAATTGTGATAACTATTAATTGTTTACCTATTTATTTAATTTAGTGAATTAGATCTAAATCCATTGCAATTAAACGTAATTAATCACTACGTTTATATAAATTTAGTTGATTACTGGAAAATATTAGGGAATTGGATTTACGGTAATGTCAAATTTACCCATAAGATAATGATTGACTGAATTTAAAAGAATGGAAAGTAAGATTTTTAATTTAATTGAAGTGTAAAAATTCAATAATTGAATTAGTTGCAAGTAAATGAAATTTAACATTTAATTATTACGTTAATAGAAATTTAGATGTATTCTAAGAATATTAAGGTAATAGATTTTGAATCCAAGGTTGATTTCATCTGTTGGATAATAATGAAATGAATAATAGAACGAAAAGTAAATTCAGTGGGATTGTTGAGAATTTTAATTTTAATTTGTGAATATAATGAAATTGAAATTTAGCGCTGAAATTGATGAATTAATCAACGTTAAATTGACATTTAAATTTGTTTAAATCATTGTAAATTGATTAAGTAATTAAAAGTGTGGAAATTGGTCAATTATAGAATTGAAATAAAAATTGGATTTAATTAATTGAATATTAATTTATTTAATTGACTGAAAAATAGCCATTTTGGCCACTGACTCGGATTTTGACGAAACCAGTTTCATCGGATCCGTAACGGTGAATTATAATAGGATTTCAAGTTTCGTAGCGATCGGGCTTGTCGTTTGATCGTACAGACTCGAAACGGCTTGAAATAAATTTAATTGAAATCAATTTGAAATAACTTGATTTTAGCATAACTTTTTCATTCGATGGAATTTGGACATGAAACCTTATCCATTGCGTTTAAAATATTTTAAAACATCTATTTTGATATACGGGTTGACCCAATTTCTTTCCGGAGTTAGAACGGGCTTTTCGGGCCATTCATCGTTCAGCGTGTTTATAAATCAGGTCCATCTATCCTATTTTCAACTTTGTCTATAAATACCCATTTATAAACCCTAGCCTACTCCTATTTCTCATTTGTTAGTACGTATATTTTAACCATCTCTCCTCCTTAATGGCAGACAAACAAATTCTAGATCCAAACACAAATCAAATTTCAATCCAAAGCAAAAATTTCAAACTCCTCAAAAAAATTCAGAAAAATTAAATATCAAAACTCTCGATGTACGCAACTCAGACCTGCAACTCGTTTTTCGATTCAATACATTGTTTGTTCAAAAATCGAAGAACAATCTGCGGCCATTCATCACGCATTGATGAACTTCGTCCGATCGAAGAATTGAAGGCACAGTCGTGTAGAGAGTCAAGGGCGAAGTTCATCGGTGGCCGCAGCTCGTCGATTCAATGGTTAGATTATCGGAAAAATCTCGACTTAGGGCTAAATAACGGTGGTTCACTGGGCGACCTAGTGGACTAAGGGGGGTTCGGCGACATGGAGAGGGCCTTGGGGATGTCGCGGCCTAGCAAGCGACCGAGCGGCAGGTGGCGTATGCAATTTTCAGGTGGCGGCTGATAATCTCGTTCGTGCATGGGTTTCATTCGAAATCTGGAAAGAGAAGGTGCGTGCATGAAACAAACGCTAGTGGAGGGTGACGTGGCATGTGATGGATGGTAATTGTTTCTTCTTTTTCAATTTAAAATTTGATTTTCAAACACTCTAATCGTCATAACTTTTACATACGAACTCCAATTCATGCGCGGTTTTCTCAGCTAGATTCGTATTGAAATTTCGGACGTTACGGCGCTGGTTTGGACAAATTTGGTGACTTTTTAAATTTTGGGTTTAAATTGGATTTAAAATTCAATTTAAATTCAAAAGGTAAGTGATTAAACCCACTCACAACTTCTAAAATTTCTTATGTTTGTTAAATTAAATTTATGTTGTGATTGTGCATTTATTTATGGCTGTTTCGTATATTTTTAATCATCATCTCAGTTAATTGCATTTATTGAAACTGAATAGTTATTTAATTTATTATTGAATACAACTGCCAGTTAATTACCTGTTATATATTATCAGTTATATATTGACATTGATTGATTGTTTTGTATGATGATTGTGATGGATGTATGATTTTATGATGGATGAATGGATGTTTTATTTATATCATCATAATCTGCAAGTTGTTATGCATTTATTTTGACTCGGGATTATAGTTTGAAATGGTATACAACCGCATTTTTATTTTTAAATTGCAGATTAAAATGATAAATATCCGTATCACTTGACCATAAGATAGAAAACTATATAAAGGCACCTCTGTATATATGTAAAATTATTTTTGAAATGATTTTTATGGTTTTGTAATGAAATATATGGGCTATACAGATATTGATTTTAGATGTCATATATATATGTTATTTTATTATTGATTTAGCTATGTATAAATTTGTTTGAATTATAAAATAAGCTACATAATAAAGTCTAAATTTCTTATATATAATATGGTTAAGTATCTATTTAAATTCTATTGTATATATAGTTTATATTGACTAAAATAAAATTAAGGTTGAAAGATAAAAGTGTATTTGATTTGAATTAAAGTATTTAAGAATTATCCTCGGAAAATTTGATTTGAAAGGTAAATAAAGTTGAGATTTAAAGGGTATGATTTTATAGCTTGATTTTTGTTTAGAGGATTTAAATGAATATCAAACTGATTTAAATGAATATTATCAAGTTAATTAAATTGAAAGAATGTCCAGTTATTTGAAGTCTAAAGATTTTACTAAAATGATATTTTATTTATTAAGTAAACATTTCAAATCTAAATAATAGTAGTTGAAATTTGATATATATGAAATTATCAAAGAATAAGTTTTGAAAGGGTAGAATAATTAAAGCTTTTAAATATATGGAAATTATGGTTTATTTGGGGATTTAAATCTATATTTGGAAATGATTGTGAAGGTGAAGAAGCTATTTTATTATATAATAAAGTAATTTAATATTTAAACCATTTAAGTGGTGTGGTAGGTTTAAAAATTATGAAATTCAAAGTTTTATGTTTTGAAAGGCTATATTTCAAGTTTTGGTTTCGAAATATTATAACTTTCAAAATGTTATGGTTTGGAAAAAAGATATATTTAAAAATAAAAATGATATCATATTGATTTGGGGTTTTAAAAATAGAAAGGATATCGTATTTATATGGTTTTGAAAGGGATATTATATTCTGGTTTTAAAGTATAAAGTATTTCAAAGAGACCGCGGTGCTATAATAACATTTGGTTGTTAAAGAGACCATAATCGGGATCGAAAACCACTTTAACAACCGTGTACGCGGTGGAGATTCCAGAATGAAGTAGGATGGTGGCGACGTTTCCTTTGAGGTAAATACGTGGACCCGACTCCTGTGAGTTGGCATAAGGTGGCTAAAACAGGAACGATTGACGGGCTAATGAGGTAGCACCTATGATCGGACACATCCATTCGATATTATACTTTGACTTTTGGATTTATTCGGTGGCCACTTTTGATTTCTTTGATTTGGGGGTGTGGCTCGAGGTGGACGGTAGCTACACGCTACGCGTTACCACCGACCCGGAAGCGTGATTGGTATATCTATCCTGGCATTTCCTAGTTATGCCGTGTCACCTACACTATCGCGCCTTGTACGATTTTGGTTTTCTCCCGTAGCCCGTGTGATATCCTCTGGTGGCTTCCCAATCATGAGGGACTATAATATTGGATGGACTACTGGGACTATTACGTGTTAAGGGCTATATGGGTAACCCCTTATTGCTATTAGAAAGTAAGTTTATTTTACAAATAGACATTATTATAATAGCCAAATATTACTACATAGTAAATAGTTTAACGGATCCTTAGGAGATGTGAATCCCGAGCATCTCTTAAGTTACTGCACTCGCGTTGGCACTGGATAGGAGATGTCAAATCCCATAAACATATCTGACGCCATTCCACTCATATTATTTAATATTGATTTAACTTACATAAGATCTTTTAGTTCTGACTCGAGCGTTTTGTCTTTTCAATTTGCTCGGGTCAGTCCGAGCATTTCAGGATTTGAAGATTTTATTCTGGAGGAAGAAGACGAATATTTGTATTACTATTATCTATTATATTATTCCACTACACCATTTTATTCTGCTGCATTAATTATTATTCTCTATTATGTGTACTCTGATATGTATTGTATAAGTATAATCGAATATTTTGTAAACAGCTTCATGAACTGTATATTTGATTATTCTATTTTATCGTTCCGCTGCAAGATTCTATTTTGTTTTTTTTCCTTTCTATATTTTTTCTTATTTACCCCATAACAATCCACCCTTATGTATGGCTTATGTCTGACGTGTGTGGTTTATCGACGATTTAAATCGTGCGAAAAGGCAGGACGTTACATCTAGTATCAGAGCTTTGGTTTAGTGATGAACCTTAGCTTTGTGGGGTCTGACTCTTTATTAATAGGGTAGTAATACCCTATGACGAGTCACTGAGCATATATATATGAGAGAGCGTATTTGTTAGTGTTATAAAAAGGTTTTAATATTGTGTTAATTTGTTCCGTTTTGTATTTATAAATTCTGGTTGGTGCATGGGACGCTATGACATCAATAGGGATTTCTAAACACTTAATAGGACAGACCGACATAATATTTGTTTTAATATAGGTGAATGAAATAATTTTGCCTATTATATCTTCTATATATATAAAATAAATTTTTATAAAGGTTATATTTGGTTGTAATATATTGGGTGTTAGGTAATGAAATTTTTAAATAATAAGTTGAAATAAGATTGAAAATAAAATAATGAAAATTTGGATTTTAGAATCTAAGTTCCGGGGTTTTTGAAATTTCTTTCGAATGATTTTGAAATATAATAATAATATTGTTCATGAGTATTTTCTGATATAAATATTTCAATATAATTTGAAAAAAATGTTTTAGAAGAAAATTTGGAAAAGAAATAAGTTCTGTACTCCCTTCTCTGTCGCTGGAAAATAATTCCGGTGATGGCGGCCGCATCATCGACATTCATTTTCGAGTTTCGAAGTGGGAAGGCCACTGTAGTAGTTTTACTGCAGATTTATTTTGATAAACAAATATAAAATTTAAATTGTTTAAATATAATTAGATATATAAGTTGTAGATATATATTTATCTATTATTTTTAAATGATTTAAAATTAAACTCGGTATTTGGTTCTTATGTTCCAGTTAATTAATAGTTCAATTAAGTGTAGTAAATTGGAATATGACCAATTAATAATTGGAACCTTAAATTAAAGTAAGATTTAATGCTAGGTTACAAATAAAATTAAAAGAAAGCTGAAAATATGTAACCTAAGATATGATTATTGAACGATAAATTAATTAATGGAAAGAAGAGAGACTTGTATAACTTTCAATTGCATTCTTAAAAAGCATATATATAACTTGCCAAATATTAAAAGTTGGAATGTTTAATAAGAAAATGTAATAGAAAATTGTACGAGAAAAAAATTTATATAATGAAAGGGTTCAATGAATCACCTTAATAAATAAGAATTTGATGTTGTAGTGTTATAAACTTAAGTATAATTGAAATTCTACTAGTTTAATAGAAATGTAAGTATTATAAATAAATGATAATAAACTTAAGTAAACGGTTGAATCTATTATAAGTAAAATTAGTAGAAAAGATGAATGCATTAAATTTATGATTGTAGACTAAAGTTAATGCATTGAGATGCTAAGTAAATGAAATTGAGAAATGAATGAATTTAATGCAAATAAATAAATGAAAATGAAAATTTTCAAGAAATAAATGTGAATTAAAAGACATCATTAAATGAAAGGAAAAAAAAGAGGAAATCAAACAACAAAGGTTATGAAATGAAATTAATAAGGATGAACTTAATTTATTGTTTGGATTTGTTGTTTGTTTTGGTTTATGGTTGTTTGGGTAAGGATACTTTAAAACTGTTTGGACGAATTAATAATCTATTTAGTTTCACCTAAGCCTGTTGAGTGAAGGGTACACTTAGTAGTTTATTTTTCATTCTGTACAATTTAAAGTTTTGAACCCGAACAACTATTTGTTTGTTTGATATGAATGAATGTTTGATTTGTGTTGATTTTTATGTGATGGTTGTATGCCTTGTTGCAAGTGGTTATTGGATGTATTGATTTGTTTATTTATGGTTGAAACAACTTTAATATTTCATTTATATAATTGTTAACCTTTTTGGATTATATAAGTGAAATACAGGTTGTGGAAGCAATTGCTACTGCTTTTGGTTTCATAAAATAAGCGTTAATTGTCCGACAAATAGGTATGTTTTTGGATTACGGTTTATAGCGCTATAATATTATTTTTCCCTGGTTGGGATATATATAATTTTGGAAAATATATGTTATATATTGTTATATTTGATATTATATTTTCTTCCGAGCCTCCCCATACAAAGGGGACTCTGCCTAAATTTTCCATAAATTTTGGACTTAGAAAAATTTGAAAATGTTTTCCAAACTTTAATAATTAAGTATAAAAGGATTAATGGTTATAAATTGGTATATTTTATTTTAAATTATTTTATTTTGTAAATTTATTTGTTTATAAATTTAATATTTTAAGTAAGATATATTGATTTCTTAATCCTTCTTTTCCCTTTTTTTCCTTTTCGGGGACGAAAAGTTTTGAGTGGGGGAGAGTGTAACGACCCGTAAATTTTGAGAAATAAATTAGTTAATTAATGAGATTTTTGTAATTAAATTTAGTAGAAATAAAAAACTATATAAATTAATATTGAAATGAATGCTAAAATAAAATATACAAATGGTAATTAAAACCTATGCATTAGTAATTTAAATAAAATTTCAATAAATGAAATAGTGTAAGTATTATACCTGAATATAAATTGAATATGAAAAGTATAGGGTAGGCATTGAATTAGTTAATGTAAGAACACATTGTTACAGTAATTGATTGTAAATTTAGGAAACGTGTCAATGCAAGTTAATAATTAATGAACTTGAATGAATGTTCCAATTTAATAAAATAATTCAAATGTTATGACTTAGCTATAAATGGAATATAATAAGAACAAATGCAATTATGGTATTAATGTGTGAAATAATATAATAGATAGTAGTTGTTGTGAAGGATAAACATACAAGTACTATAAAGAGGTATATTGGTACCAATAATGAACATTTTTTTAATGACAATTAATATAATGATGGAAAGTGTGAAAGTATAAATTTCATAGAAACGTAATGTATGCATATAGTAATAAATTTGTACTAGATTGGAATTCAAATTAATTGAAATAATGGGAATAATATAATTTGTATAAATGAAACATAGGTAAACAAATGTAAGCATTGAATTAATATATGTTATTTATTTAGGGTATTGAATAAAATTGGTGATCCAATTGCAATTAATGGTAATAATGTTGATATAAGCTAATAAATTAAATTTCAATGCAATACCAATTAATGGATGGAATGAAATGGGATTAATGTAAATGTTATACTAGGCTATAAATCAAATGGAAGGAAACAAACGTAAATATTGAATTAACTAATGAATTAATATACATTGAATAGTAATTGAATGTAAATTTATGTAATGAGGTTGATGCAAGTTGATAAGTAACTAAATTTGTGCAATACCTATAAATTGGAAACACATTGTAAGGTTATAATTGGGTGAGATCAGCAAATTGGGAAATAAATTCAAGTTATATTAATTGATGAAATAATACGCAGTAAACTGTAATTTGACATAATCAATGTTAGGTAAGAAATTTTATTTTTAGTCAATTGATAATAGGGTATGAATGGGAGTAGATTAGGCAAATTGTGATAACTATTGATTGTTTCCCTATTTATTTAATTTAGTGAATTAGATCTAAATCCATTGCAATTAAACGTAATTAATCACTACGTTAATATAAATTTAGTTGATTACTGGAAAATATTAGGGAATTGGATTTACAATAATGTTAAATTTACCCATAAGATAATGATTGACTGAATTTAAAAGAATGGAAAGTAAGATTTTTAATTTAATTGAAGTGTAAAAATTCAATAATTGAATTAATTGCAAATAAATGAAATTTAACATTTAATTATTACGTTAATAGAAATTTAGATGTACTGAGAATATTAAGGTAATAGATTTTGAATCCAAGGTTAATTTCATCCATTGGATAATAATGAAATGAATAATAGAATGAAAAGTAAATTCAGTGGGATTATTGAGAATTTTAATTTTAATTTGTGAATATAATGAAATTGAAATTTAGCGCTGAAATTGATGATTGAATCAACGTTAAATTGACATTTAAATTTTTTAAATCATTGTAAATTGATTAAGCAATTAAAAGTGTGGAAATTGGTCAATTATAGAATTGAAATAAAAATTGGATTTAATTAATTAAATATTAATTTATTTAATTGACTGAAAAATAGCCATTTTGACCACTGACTCGGATTTCCACGAAACCAGTTTCCATAATGGTGAATTATTGTAGGATTTCAAGTTTCGTTGCGATCAGCTTGTCGTTTGATCGTATGGACTCGAAACAGCTTGAAATAAATTTAATTGAAATCAATTGAAATCAATTTGAAATAACTTGATTTTATCGTAACTTCTTCATACGATGGAATTTGGACGCGAAACCTTTTCCACTGCGTTTAAAATATTTTAAAACATCTATTTTGATATATGGGTAGACCCAATTTCGTTCTCGAGTCAGAATGGGCTTTTCGGGCCATTCATCGTTCAACGCGTTTGTAAATCGGGTCCATCTATCCTATTTTCAACTTTGTCTATAAATACCCGGTTATAAACCCTAGCCTACTCCTATTTCTCATTTGTCTGTATGTACATTTCAACTATCTCTCCTCCTCAATGGCAGACAAATAAATTCTAGATCCAAACACAAATCAAATTTCAATCCAAAGCAAAAATTTCAAACTCTAAAAAAAATTATATATCGAAACTCTCGATGTACGCAACTCAGATCTACAACTCGTTTTTCGATTCGATACATTGTTTGTCCAGAAATCGAAGAACAATCTGTGGCCGTAGCTCGTCGATTCAACAGTTAGATCATCGGGAAAATCTCGACCTAGGGCTAAATAACGGTGGTTCACTGTGCGATCAAGTGGACTAAGGGGGTTCGGCGACATGGAGAGGGCCTTGGGCGATGTCGCGGCCTAGCAAGTGACCGAGCGGTAGGTGGCGTACGCAATTTTCAGGTGGTGGCTGATAATCTCGTTCGTGCGTGAGTTCATTCGAAACCTGGAAAGAGAAGGCGTGTGCATGAAACGAACGCTAGTGGAGGGTGACGTGGCATGTGATGGATGGTAATTGTTTCTTCTTTTTCAATTTAAAATTTTATTTTCAAACACTCTAATCAGCATAACTTTTACATACGAACTCCAATTCACGCTCGGTTTTCTCCGCTAGGTTTATATTGAAATTCCGGACATTTTGGCCCCAGTTTGGATAAATTTGGTGACTGTTAAATTTTGGGTTTAAATTGGATTTAAAATTCAATTTAAATTCAAAACGTGAGTGTTTTAACCCACTCACAACTTCTAAATTTTTTTATGTTTGTTAAATTTAATTTATGTTGTGATTATACATTTATTTATGGCTGTTTCGTATATTTTTAATCATCATCTCAGTTAATTGCATTTATTGAAATTGAATAGTTATCTAAATTTATTATTGAATATAACTGCCAGTTAATTACCTGTTATATATTATCAGTTATATATTGATATTGATTGATTGTATTGTATGATGATTGTGATGGACGTATGATTTTATGATGGATGAATGGATGTTTAAGTTATATCATAATAATCTGCAAGTTGTTACGCATTTATTTTGATTCGGGATTGCGATTTGAAATGATATACAACCACATTTTTATTTTTAAATTGCAGATTGAAATGATAAATATCTGTATCACTTGACCATAGGATAAAAAACTATATACAGGCACCGCGGTATATATATAAAATTATTTTTGAAATGATTTTTATGGTTTTGTAAAGAAATATATGGGCTGTACAGATATCGATTTTAGATGTTATATAAATGCTATTTTATTATTGATTTAGCTATGTATAAATTTGTTTGAATTATAAAATAAGCTAAATAATAAAGTCTGAATTTCTTATATATAATATGGTTAAATATCTATTTAAATTCTATTGTATATAGAGTTTATATTGACTAAAATAAAATTAAGGTTGAAAGATAAAAGTGAATTTGATTTGAATTAGAGTATTTAAGAATTATCCTCGGAAAATTTGATTTGAAATGTAAATAAAATTGAGATTTAAAGGGTATGATTTTATAGCATGATTTTTGTTTAGAGGATTTAAATGAATATCCAACTGATTTAAATGAATATTATCAAGTTAATTAAATTAAAAGAATATCCAGTTATTTAAAGTCTAAAGATTTTACTAAAATGATATTTGATTTATTAAGTAAACATTTCAAATCTAAATAATAGTAGTTGAAATTTGATATATACGAAATTATCAAAGAATAAATTTTAAAAGGGTGGAATAATTAAAGCTTTGAAATATATGGAAAATATATTGGTTTATTTGGGGATTTAAATCTATATTTGGAAATGATTGTGTAGGTGAAGAAGCTATTTTATTATATAATAAAGTAATTTAATATTTAAACCATTTAAGTGGTGTAGTAGGTTTCAAAATTATGAAATTCAAAGTTTTATGTTTTGAAAGGCTATATTTCAAGTTTTGGTTTCGAAATATTATAACTTTGAAAATGTTATGGTTTGGAAAAAAGATATATTTAAAAATAAAAATGATATTATATTGATTTGGGGTTTTAAAAATAGAAATGATATCATATTTATATGGTTTTGAAAGGGATATTATATTCTGGTTTTAAAGTATAAAGTATTTCAAAATGACTGCGGTGTTATAATAACGTTTGGTTGTTAAAGAGACCGGGATCGGAAGTTGTCATACTCTCTGTCAACTCCTAAAACCACTTTAACAACCGTGCACGCGGTGGAGATTCTAGAATGAAGTAGGATGGTGGCGATGTTTCCTTTGAGGTAGATACGTGGACCCGACTTACGTGAGTTGGCATAAGGTGGCTAAAACAGGAGCGATTGACGGGCTAATGAGGTAGCACCTTTGATCACATACATCCCTTCGATATTATACTTTGAATTTTTGATTTATTCAGTGGCCACTTTTGATTTCTTTGATTTGGAGATGTGGCTCGAGATGGGCGGTAGCTGCGCGCTACACGTTACTACCGGCCCGGGAGCGTAATTGGTATATCTACCCTGGCATTACCTAGTTGTGTTGTGTCACCTACCCTATTGCGCCTTGTATGATTTTGGTTTTCTCCCGTAGCCCGTGTGGTATCCTCTGGTGGCTTCCCGATCAGGAGGGACTATGATATTGGATGGACTACTGGGACTATTACGCGTTAAGGGCTATATGGGTAACCCCTTAATGCTATTAAAAAGTAAGTTTATTTTACGAATAGACATTATTATAATAGCGAAATGTTACTACGTAGTAAATAGTTTAACGGATCCTTAGGAGATGTGAATCCCGAGCATCTCTTGAGTTACTGCACTCACGTTGGCACTGGTAGGAGATGTCAAATCCCGTTAACATCTCTGACGTCTTTCCACTCATATTATTTACTATTAATTTAACTTACATAAGATCTTTTAGTTCTGACTCGAGTGTTTTGTCTTTTCAATTCGCTCGGGTCAGTCCGAGCAATTCAGGGTTTGAAGATTTTATTCTGGAGGAAGAAGACGAAGATTTATATTACTATTATCTATTATATTATTCCACTACAACATTTTATTCCCCTGCATTAATTATTATTCTCTGGTATGTGTACTCTGATATGTATTGTATAAGTATAATCGAATATTTTGTAAACGGCTTCATGAACTGTATATTTGATTATTCTATTTTATCGTTCCGCTGTAAGATTCTATTTTATTTTTTTCTTTCTCTACTTTTTCTTATTTACCCCATAACAATCCGCCCTTCTGTATGGTTTAAGTTTGACGTGTGTGGTTTATCGTCGATTTAAATCGTGCGAAAAGGCGGGACGTTACAGTGGCCAAAATTGCTATTTTCCCATTAATTATATAAATTGTTATTAAGTAAGATAATCGTTTTTTATTTGAAATGGATTTTATCATTTTTGATTACTTAGACCTTTACAATAATTTAAAACAAATTCTCATGTCAATTCATGTAACGATCCTAAATTTTGAACAATTTAAATTGTGAATATTTGATTAATTTTAAATATTTGAATGATAATTTAAATTGAATTTCCAATATAAGAATGAAATTGGTGATTAAATTTTAAAATTTAATCTATAAAGAGTTGAATAAAAATTTAAATTTGACTTCGGAGTTGAGATTGAATATGGAATTTGTAATTGAAATTCAAACTAATAACTTAAGAAGATAATTTGGATTTAAAATTTTTTATTTTTGTAAATTAGTAAATTAATGGTTAAATTTTAATGACATTTATTCTTTAGCTTAGATAAAAAAAAAAATTAAAATCAATACAAAATAAAATAAACAAATACACTTAGTAAAAGAAAAAAAATTTAACAACATAATTTAAACAAAAGTAAATATCTACAAAAACAAAACAAGGTATTTGTGTACAAAATAAAAAAAATTGATGTTTAAAGTAAATTGAATTTAAAATGAAAAATTATATATATATAGATAGAAGAAAATAATAAAACAAAAAAAAATATAAGAGGAAAAAAAAAAATTGTTGATTTGTTGTTTGGGCTTTGAAAATTTTTGTTGGCCCACGTTTGTTACTAGTGCCATGATTAAGTACCGATCCCCTTTATTCCACTTTCTCGTTCATAACCCTACACCCAAAAAGAAAAAAAATGAAAAAAATGGCGGCCCTGTCTCTCTCGTCTTCCTCTTCACTTCCAAACTAGGGCTTCAATTTCTGCTTCGAGTTCGATGCTTCAACTCGCTTGCGGCATCTTCAACAATTTGGGCTTCAGCTTTTCATCTCTAAATTAGGGCTTGCGATCGAAGGCCTCGGCTTCAGTAGCTCGCGGCTGCTCCAATTCGTGATAAGGTGAGTTTTTCACTCATGGTTGATTTTAATGCAAGTGCTTAAATTTGTTGACTTGAATGCTTGGTTGCATGCTATGATTTGGGGGTTATTCATTATCATTTGCTCGGCTACTTTGAATTCTAAACTGATAGGAACAGATAACACTGCATGTTGGTTGTTGGTTGTTATTCGCTATCATTTGCTCTGATATTTTGATTTTTTTATACTGATAAGAACAGATGTTATTTGAAACTGGTTTTTTTCTACTGATAAGAACAGATACTATGTGAAATTTGTTTTTAAACTAATAAGAACAGATGCTACCAAGTACTTGATTTAAATTGATAAGAACAGATGTTATTTGAAACTGGTTTTTTTCTACTGATAAGAACAGATACTATGTGAAATTTGTTTTTAAACTAATAAGAACAGATGCTACCAAGTACTTGATTTAAATTGATAAGAACAGATGTTATTTGAAACTGGTTTTTTTCTACTGATAAGAACAGATACTATGTGAAATTTGTTTTTAAACTAATAAGAACAGATGCTACCAAGTACTTGATTTAAATTGATAAGAACAGATGCTATATCAAAACTTTGCTTGCTTGTTGTTGCTGCATGTGATGATCTTGGATGGAATATATTTGCAAGTATATATGTGTAAATTTATGGATGCATGCCTGTATAGTGAAGATGCTCCTTTCTGTTTTGAATTAACAGTTTAGATTTCAAGTTTCAATTTAAAACTGCTATAAATAAAACTTATCTGTATATTTCAAGTTTCAATTTAAAAGTGTATGTTTGGTATGGCTGTTTTATGATGATATTCTGTGTATACAATGAAGTAAATATGTATCTGGGTTAGTTTAAATATACAGATTTGCAATATACTATATAGTTTTGCATGTATTAGTTTATGAGTATAGGTTACTGTTTTATGATTATGACAGTCTTTCTAAATTTCAGGTCCAAAATTTAGTAAAACTTGAGTGCTGTTGAATCAATCTTTAATAGTATATGAATCTTGAACAAAGTATGTTTTAAAAAAAAAAAAGAATTTTTGCTGGAAACTGTGAACAAAATTTTCACATAATTTTCTGTCTACAAGAATAAAGCATGTTAAACCCCAATCCATTCTTTCTCTTCTTTGTTCTTTCTGAAAAAATTGTAAACAAGTTTAACTATGGTTTAAGACCTGTTATATATTTTCAGAAATAAATGAAAGCAAGTTTAAACTTTAATCATTATTACCTGGTTGACTTGATTCTCTTGACTTGGTCATCTATGATGTTGTTGAACTAAGTAGCATGCATTTTGTGGTCTGCCTTGTTGCTAAATCATTTCTGTTGACATGTTGTTGCATTCCTCTCTTGTAAACCTGAGAGTTGAGTTTTTTTTTTTTTAAAAAAAAAAATTGGGAAAACTCAAATTTTTAAAAGCTATGTTTTAAATTAAAGTATAGTTGAATTAAATTCAAGTGAGTAAATCAATGTTTTAAAAACAGTTTCTACTTTTAAAACCAAGCCATCTGGATTTTGCAGAAATTAAAGTTTAATTTGAAATGTTGTTCAAACAACAAAATCAAAACAGTGATTAGTAAAATAAAAATAAATAATAACAACTACCCTGTTCTTTCTTTTGGCAAGTAAACATGACTATTTATAGGTTGTTGAAATTCCATATGAGCATGAGTTTGAATTTGCTTGTTGATGGTTGTGAGATAATACCCTGCATATTTTCTTGAATATGCAGAAAAGAGTGTTGCAAATTGTTTCAACAATCATGCTTCTGTTATTACTTGGATCTAAATGCAAATCCACTCTTTTATGTCTGAAGCTTAGTTAGAAGTTATTATATAATCAAATTTGAGTTGTGTTGCATAGATTTAGGTTTGAAAAATTTAAGTTTAGGAAAGCAAAACCTGTTACTATTGGAAATAAGTAACAGCAGACAAAAGTTTTCAAAGAAAAAAAAAATTTAAGTAGTTGAGGTGCATGATTGTTCTGGTAATAAAGACAGGTATTGAGTATTGCATGCATGATGTTGTTCCAGTCTTCATATCCATATATGACTTCCCATTCACCTGTTGGACCTAGTTGTCTTGTCCACTGTTCTATATGTTTGCATAGTTGATGTTCTTTGTAATTGCATTCACTTGGCATTGACTTGTAGTATAATTGTTGCATTTGTATCACTGTTGAGTTGCTGTACATATGAACTTGCATTCATTCGAGTTGTATTTATATTCTAGTCATTGTAGTATGTCATCACTTAAGTCTGCCTTGTTAAGTTCTGTTGCACTTGTTCATTTTCACTATGTTGCACATTTGTGTCTGCTGTCATGGTTGCTGTGATGTCATCTATGCATTGACACTATTCTCTGAAATAAGTGCGCGAATGAATACGATGAAAGGCTATGAATGTATGTTTGGGTTTATATGAATGTATGCTTGCTGTGGAAAAATATAGTTTTGGGCCTGTTCTTGAATTGAAGTTTTAAAAACCTGATCAAGTTCAGGATCTAATATTTAAAACATTGTTGAAGTTTAAGATTTAAACAGTTATCATTTACATTTGATTTTAAGCTTAAGCATGTAAATGAAAAGCGGTTCTGGTTTACAAAAATGAAGTCATGCTAGATCCAACATCTTTTTCTCCATTCTCTTCTGGAATTTTGTTTAATTGTTGACATTTTTGCCTCATTTACTTATTGCCGTGACTTTGTAAACTGTATGGTTGTGTGAAATGTGTTCACTCAAGTGGCTCATGTGCTTATCTGCCTCTCACCCGAAATTTAATATGATCATCAGTTGGGTGTTGTTTGTAACACTGAATTACCCAGTTTTGTACTTTGCTGGGCAGATATGTGTGTACTCCTGTACACCCCTTATGCTCTTTTGTGGGAATTTATATTATTTACATCCTCTTTATTTGGACTAATCCAATTTGTTTCGTCGCTTCTGCTGCCTGTACTGCACCATTAACCCTGTTGGGCTGTTACCATTTTATTCAATTCATTTCAAATTTATTTACTTGAGTTAAGATTAATCCTGACTCGAGTGTTTTTGTGTTTTGCAATAAACGCTCGGGTCAGACCGAGTATTTCTGCAGCTTGAAGATTTTCTCGCAGCGAAGTTAGAGAGAGGGGGATTTCGGCACTCCACTAAAGTTTTCAGCAAAAATTTTCTTGTACTTTAAAATATAAATTGTTTCCGCTATATAAATTCAAATGTAATTTATTGTATAACTCTGATATTTGTATATAAAAGAAAAGTTTGTTTATAAAATATATTATTGTTCTGTGATTCTGTAGCTGATTCTGTTTAAATGTTATAAACTAAATAACAATCCGTCATCTTGAACGTTTCTAGTTGGTTTAATTACCGACTAGAGGCGGTTAGGGCGGCGGGTCGTTACAATTCATGTCTATTATTCTTGTAGTTACAATGTTTAATTCCAATTGAAATAAATACAGTGAATATTACTTTAAATTCCAATAAATCCATTTATTCGCCTTTCCATTTTATTGTTCAATCAATTGGCATCTAATGGCTGTAATTAACATTTGTTTATATCTTATTACACTAATATTTTACCATTATCATCTTAGTTTTCATTAACATAATATTTTATTTCATTTATTTGCAATAAATTCATTTATCATAATTCAAATTCCTTTAAATTGATCAAACTTGATATCAATTTTTTATGTAATCAACTGTCATATCATAAATAAAATTTTCATTGGGTTACATCTTATTGAATCAATATTCTATAGTATATCAATTTAATGTACATTAACTACACTAATTAATTGAATTAATTGCATTTGATTTCCAATTTAATTTAACAGACTAAATAAATAGGTAACATATAATAGTTTTCACCATTAACTTTTAATCACATCTTATAAGTTTATTATCCACAACAAGTGTTATAATTACTACGACACCAATTTTATTCAATTACAAATTACTACATACTATTCAATTAATACAACATTTAAATTATCAATTACTCTTTTAATCCAACATCAATTAATACATACATTACTATAATTTATTTACACTCCTTACCAATTATAACTCTTTAATCATTTTAATTAATTGGAATTACATTTAGAGTGGTTATCAATTACCTTAAATTAATACTATTATATTTCATTCCCATTTATATTCTAATTATTAGATCACAAATTTTATTTCTTCCAACATTGAACCACAAAATTTTATTAAATTAACTATTTAATTATCGAAAATTATGGGTCGTTACACTCTCCCGAACTCAAAACTTTTCGTCCTCGAAAAGGAAAAAAAGGGAAAAGAAGGAATTGAGTATTCAATATATCTTATTCAAAATATTAAATTTATAAACAATTAATTTACAAAATTAAATAATTTAAATAAAATATATCAATTTATAACAATTAAATCCTTTATATTCCAGCTAACAAAAGTTTGGAAAACAATTTCACAAAATTTTCTAAGTCCAAAAATTCACGGAAAATTTCGGCAGAGTCTCCTTTGTACGGAGTGGTTTGGAAGAAATAATAATATCAATAATAACAATATATATTGTATTTTTCAAAATAAAATATCCCAAACCATGGGAAAACAATATAATACCGCTTGAAAACCGTGATTCAAAAACGTACATATTTGTCGGGCAAACAACGCTTATTCTATGAAACCAAAAGTAGTAGTAATTGCTTCCATAACCTGTATTTTACTTATATAATCCAAAAGAGTTAATAATTATATAAAAGAGAAATATTTTAAGTTGTTTTCAACTAACAACAAAACAAATCAATGCAACATAACCATAATCACTTGCAAACAAATAATACAAACATTATTTCAAGAAAGAAAACAATCATCCATCCATTTCAACCAAAACAAATGGTTTGTTCGGGTTTAGAAACTTTTAATCGTATAAAATGATAAATAAACTACCGAGTATACCATACACTTAATAGTCTTAGATAAAAATCAATAGATCATTTATACATCCTACACAATAGAAGTATCCTTTCCCAACCATTCCATAATTCAAACAAACAATAATTTCAAATAATATTTAAGTTTTATTCTTATTACTCTTTCTTTGTCACATTATTCACTGTTCATTTTCATACAATGCATGTTTAATTTCTTTACATTTACCACTTACAAAATTTCATTTTCCATTCATTTACACAATACTATTTTTCTTTTCATTATTTTACATTCATTGTTTACATAATTATTTCCATTTCAATTATTACATTATCTATTATGTAAATATCTTTACATTAATGGATTATTTTTCCACATTCATTCTTCCATATATAGTTTTATTGAATATTAAATCCATTTTTAAATAATTTCAATGCCTTTTGAAGTCATAACCATTCAACTAACGTAATACTCATTTTAATTTGGATTCAACATTAAATTAAGTTTATAATTATCTACTTACAGTGTTCGCCTTTTTTATTACTTTAATCGGTAGCATTCAAATTATTTGCTTAGCTTTGCAATAAGCTTATACATCTTAATTCTCCCTTTAAAACATATTTATATTAAACATTTTTATTATTTAAGTTTTACTTGTATAATATTCCATTACATATTTTTATTAACATTACGATGTTTAACATTTTATATAAATGTCTTAAGAATGAAATTGAAAGTCACACAAGTTTATCTTGTTCATTTTTCTTTTCAAAGTTCAATAGTTCATCTTATAAATTTCATTATTCTTAAGTTTATAAGTTTCATATTTCTCATATATACCATTAATCACTTAACATCTAATTACTTATTTTTCTTTATTCTAGAAACTTTCAATTATTAAAATAATTAAAATTTCATTCATTTCAATAATTGAAAACTACTAATTATCGGAAAATTTAAGAACTAAACTCCAGGTTCATTTTAGTCACTTAGAAAATAATATATATTTTTATCCATTATAGATCAAATCATATTTAGAAATTCAAATTTAAGGTTTTATTCATCAAAACAGACGTGTAGTAAAACTACTACAGCAGTCTCCCTACTTTGTAACTCGAAAATGAACGTCGATAATGCGTGCACTCATCACCGAAATCATTTTCCAACGACCGAGTGGGGAGTACATAACTTATTTCCTTTAAAAGTTCTCTTTAAAACTTTGTTTCGATCATCTTGAAATATTCATATTAGAAAATACTTCTAAATACTACTAATATTATATTCCAAAACCCCTTGAAAGAAATTTCAAAAATCCCGGAACTACAGTTCTAAACTTCCAATTTACATTTACTTTATTTGTAAATACTATTTTTCAATCAATATTTATAAAATTTCTCTAACTAACAAACAACGTATTACATCCAAGTATATTGCTTTTAAAATTATTCTTTTATATACAAAATATAATACTATGCAAAATTATTTCATTTACCTATATTTCAAAACAATATTGTGTCGGTCTGCCCTTTTAAGTGTTTGGAAATCCCTATCGATGCCATAGCATCTTATGTACCAAGCAGAAATTATAAATACGAAATGGAACAAATTAACACAATACAAAACTTTTTATAACACTAACAAATACACTCTCTCATATATATACACTCAATGACTCATTCTAGGGTATTACTACCCTATTTCTAATGAGTCAGACCCCATAAAGCTAAGGTTTTCGCTAAACCAAAGCTCTGGTACCAACTGTAACGACCAGCCTTTTTGGACGGTTTAAATCGACGATAAATCATACACGTCAGACTCAAACCATTCAAACAGGAAGATTGTTATGTGCTAAATAAGAGAAAAAATAGAGAAAGAAAGAAAACAAATACAAAATCTCGCAGCGGAATGACTAATCAAATAAACAGTTCATGAAGCTGTTTACAAATAACATTGATTAAACTTTATAATACAGATCAAAGTTACATACAACAAGAATAAATAATAACTAAATGTAGCGGAACAACATAATGCAGTGGAATAAATATCTCTACTACTAATAAAGAAAATTCGTTGAATTAATTTACTCGGCGTCTTTTTGAAATTCCGAAAATGCCCTTGCTTTCCATTTTCAATAATATAAACAGCCCTTGTGCGAAGCACGGGTCAATTCTAGTAATAAATAATAATAGTACAAAATCATTATTTTCATCCTACAGAAAGCAGTCTTCAATAAACTAAAAAGCTCAGACTGACCCGAGCAAATTGAAAAAACAAAACACTCGAGTCAGAACTAAAAGATCTTATGTAAGTTAAATCAACAGTAAGTAAATATGAGTATAACGACATCAAAGATGTTTATGCGGTTTGACATCTCCTATTCAGTGTCAACGTGAGTGCAATAACTTAAGAGATGTTCGAGATTTACATATCCTAAGAATCCGTTAAACTATCTACATACATAGTACAATACGCTATTATAATAGTGTCTATATTAAAGTAAAGTATTAAAATAGCGCTAAAGCATTAACCAGTTCCCTCTTAACACATTTTTATATATTCTCATGGTCTATACAGTACTGTAATTCCTCCGTAACCTAGAGGGCTATCATAGGGCACTCCATAGGTGTGGTACAAACCAAACTCATAGAAGGCATGATAGGGAACGTGAACACGGCACTCGAGGCAATGCAAGGGTAGATATACCAATTGCACTCTCGGATAGGTGGTAACGCATAACAGCTACTACCGCCCATCTCGGACACACTCTCATTATCAAAATCGAGGGGTGCCCACCAAATCAATCACAAGTGGCAACGACCCGACTTCCTATGCCTAGGAAGACGTATCGTTATTAAGAAAGAAAAGGGTGAGAAAATAGAAAAGATAGAGAAGAAAGAACAACAACATCAGAATCTCACAGCGGAACGAATAAATTATGTTAATCACATAAGTATTTATATTTACATAATATATAACATCAATCAGAGTGATACATATAATACATCACATACTAGACAGTTATAAACACATGTCTAGTTAATACAATACAACACAATACGATACAACTCAAACAATAAGACTCAGAGATACCAACACAGTGGAACTATATATATATCTATAACGTTGAAGCCTCCTGCTCCATTGCTCCTCCAGAATTCGTCAAAGCTGACCTGAATCCCTTGGCTACCCGTAAAAATTTGGGCACCCGAGAGTTTATGAAATACAAAAATAAACTCCGGGTCAGACATGGGTCTGGTGTGAGTAACAGGTTAAAGTTGCTTAATTTTCAAAAACCTTTGAAAGAAAGGTATCACGTAAGACTTCCCATACATAAACATGGAAAAGTTTTTACCTTACGCTAACCAAAACATTTGATAGGAAATCCAGTGATATTATAATAGGTCTAGGGTTTTCAAGTAAATAGAAAATAGCCGAAATTGTTACATCTATTAAATTCCAGCTACTAGCCACAAAAGTGGGTAATACAATCAAAACCGTTGGCACTTATTGGATTTTGGATTCCATACAATGGCAGGGCTACTGGGGTACCGCCCGTCACAGTACGTGGCCTAGATCAACCTACCGAGGATCACTCCCGACCCCCTGCAACACAAGGCCGGAACCATTCCTTACTGAACAGTCCCGAACAAGATAACCCCGCAGTTGGCTGCAGACCAACTGCTCACACAGCCGAATAAAAAGGGACATCTAGACAGGGGAATATCCTTGTCCTGCTTGGGCATGACCCACTTAACCTTGCTGCACCTCCCCTGTTTTAGCCATTCCCGGTTGATGAGGCTTGAGGTTACGATTACCTTTATAGAACATATTTCTTAGAATGCTCATCGTCCGCCTGACGATGTGTTGTAAGCATTCAATCCATACAAGTTCGTTCCGGGTCCGAACGAAACCGAAGGCATCATCTCGTTACACTCATTTTGGAATCACCCTCAGAGTTAACGACGATAACCCTTGCATTCTGAATCTTCATCTTCACTTCTGATTCACGACCTATCGTTAATTTGGAAACGATGTGGTTTTCGGATGTTCCAAATAAGGAAAACCGATCCCGGTCTCATCGAAATCCAAAACGTGTCTTTTAAGGCCAAGTTGTCTATTTAGTCTTAACAGTCCAATTCAATATTATCAATATACACACAGATAGATAATTCACATCTCATAATAGATAATCACATTATCATCATAAACAGATAATTAATATCATCATCCAAACAGATAATTAAATATTATCATACTTAAACCATACATCCATATCACATAGATATTATCCATCTCATATCTGAGATCACAATCAATCAATGTAAATATCAATATCATCCATAAGCAATGATTTATGAATCACAAGCTATAATTAATTTAAAATGAATTAAATTAACTACTTTCATTTTTTAATTAATTTAAAATTGATTAAATTAATTACTCATTCTATAAATCCTGCTCTCACAACCATTAATTACTTATAAATCAAATTAATTAATCATTCTCTAATTACAAGAAGTAATTTAGTCTTAAATTAATTTCTCAATGAATTATTCTAAATCATTCATAGAAAATTACTTCCCATTAGTTATTCCTTAATTAAACAATTTTTAATTACATCATTAATTATATTAATCAATGATCTCCAACTTATATTAAATTGCTTTATTTAAATTAATTACATCAAGTGATTAATCTTTAATTAAACACAATTACTAATCATCCTTGATTAATAACAAACCAGTAATTATCTACCCTTAATTACTTATTAATCATCCCATGATTAATTAATTACATAAATTAGTCCTTTGATTAATTACAAAAGAAATTTCCCAAATTACTTCACCTACAAATTATCTTGTATTAATTTCATCAAGTAATTATCATCTAATTACTTTTCTAAGTAATTATACTCCATTAATTACACTAAGTAATTACGCATACCAAATCATCAAATGATTTCTAAGATTAATTAATTAACTTAATTTAAATCTTATCATCAATTACTTATATATATATTCAAATTAATCATCTTTGATTTAAATATCTTTTGCTGCATTCCAGTAATTTCCTTTAATTTATTTGCAGAAATTAATCTTGAATAAATCCATTAATTAATTTCATTTATATAGATTTATTACCATTTAATTATCTTGTTGATTTATTATTCCCAAATTAATCAATTTCCAACCCCATCATTAATTATATTAATTAATGATTTCGAATTACATTTTCATTTGTTAGTTATATTAAGAATACAAATCTTCAAATCACAAATATTAACCCTCTTGATTAATAACATACAGTATTTAACTGTCCTTAATTAATTGCTTTTCAATAACAAGCTTAATTAATCCCTTGATTAATTTCAAGTAATTATATTCCAATTACTTCCATTTCCCATCATCCAATGATTTCATCAATTACTTCACTAAGTAATTTCCTTCCAAAATATCAGTTAATTAAACTAAATTAATTAACTCAAATTAAATCAATTTACATAATTAATAAGTAACTAATTTCTAATTACTTTCCAAATAAATAATTATAATTACAATGATTATTATTGAATTAATTAATCCAATTAATTTATTAAAAATCAATCACATTAATTAATCATAAAATAATCCAGCTAATGATCTTCATTAACACTTATTTAATTATTTCTTCTAAAATAATTAACTTGTATTAATCATTATTAATTATAAGTTTGATTAACTATATAATTTATTAATTTAAATAAAAATCTAATCTATGGTTCTTAATCACATATTAATTAATTAATTCATTAATTAACTTTAATTACTACTTTTAAACTTATAATTACTAATTTAATTAATATCAATCATTAATTATTCTTACTTAATTAACTTAAAGGTTAATGCGTATAAATTCTAAGTCTTCATTACTTAAAGTAACTATTCTTATTATGGATCAAATTTTTACTTTCAAAATGTTCTAAAAACATCTATTTCAAATTACTTTGTAAATAAATTCCAATTTTATCCTTAATAAAGTTTCAAAACTAATTTTTCCTAAAACCCCTTTAAACTTACATATTTAATAGCATTAAAACTTATTTGAATCAATTCGAATTATAAAACTTTCTTTTATTTCCAAATCTAGAATTTCAAATCTAAGTTCTCGTTATCAATTTTGGAGTAACTTGTTTAAATCTTTCTTAACAATTTATATTTCATTTTTGAAATTCAACTCTTTTTGAATACACCTAATCATTAAGCACTTTTAAGTTAATAAAATAATTTAAATTATGGAACTTTATTATTTTTAACTTTATTTCAAAACTAACTTAAATTCACTGTTAAACTTTGATTTAAAACTAGGTTTAACTTTGATTTTAAATTTTAAAACAAATGTTCAAAACTGTTAAAACCTGTTACAGGTTTTAAAACCTGAATATCAATAACCCGAGCACCCTCTGGTTTACTTCGAGTAAACCCACGAAGTTCCCGAGAAAAACATCTACTTGCTTCGAGTTCCCCCATGCGCGAAAATGAATTTGAGAGGGAAAAAAACAAAACCTGGAAAACACAAACCCACTTCTCCCTTCCATGCCTGTCAACGCCACGCACGCGATGCTCCCACCACCGGAGGCCACCAAACTCCGGTTACCACATCGACCATCTTCCCTCTACCTCCCCTCAAAACGACGAGTCACTCGAACGCCTACACTGGCCGCGACAACCAACACTTCAAGCACAGTAAAAATTAGGTTTAGGAACTTAATTCCTTTGCCGTCGACGCCACGGCCATCTGACACCCTATCCCGTATTTTTCCTGGCCTCAGTGCACACTCATCCACCTTCAGACAAAGCTCCGACCACCCTAGTCCTTCTAGCCATCCACAGTTGCTCAAAAACCCAAATTCAGACAATCTCAAATTACACAATCATCCTAAAGCTTAAAATCCTGATTTGTATTTTAAAAATCCTCATTTCCAGAGAAGATTCAAGATAGATACCTAAATCAATGATCAGAGAAGTTCGAAATTTTGCCAATCTTAAGTTTATTCAAAATTTTGGGTTTCCAGAGATAATTTTTAATTTGTTTTTATCTCAACTAAATTTTTAAACTTAGTTTGAGATGATACAAACATCTTTTGCTTGAAACTGAAGTTCAATCATAAATCCGAAAAGGAGTAAATTATTTTTGATAGCAAGATTTTGTTTACAGAGTAACAGAGAGCAAGCATATACAAACACTTCAAGTTAGATTTTGGTTCCAGATAAATTTCTCTTGTATTTTTAGTTAAATAAATTTTAAACTTAAATCTTAAAGTTAAATAAACAAGTCTTGTTTAAATTCTATATACTAACAACCATCAGATCCAAAGGAATTGGATTCTTTTATTTAGAAGCCAAGCCTGAAACTAAAAACGGGCAGAACAAGTTTAACCACATCAATCCATCTATCCATCCATATATACACATGCATTGTCAAATATATATACACATACTTTAAACTTCATCTCAGATAAACTAACATACAACCATAAATGAATATACTTAGGTATTTTAGAAAAGAAGTTACTCACCAGCATTTGTGAAAGAACAGAGGCATTTTTTTTGTTGAAGCGGGCTTTGATTTGTTTGCTGAAACATTTCTTAAACCCTCTTGAATCCTCTGATTAGTTGGGTAGCCTTGTTAATGTTGAGTGGTTTACTCCAGTTTTTAAGTGAAGTTTATTTTATATTTTTGCTCAGCTCGAACTAAACAAGGTGAAGCTGATTTATAATCAAGTTTTCAGGGCATATGAAGACAGGGAATATTATTTTGTCTCATACATTTGTGACCATACTTGTACAATATGGCATACATATCTTGTTTGTACAGATTTTTGAAATAGAGATATTTGTTAGGTTGGAGGCTAATATGCAGTATACTGTGCTAGAAAGATTTTTCATTAATGACTTTTGTTTGTTTGCTTAAGAATGCATTACACAGTCTTCTCTAGCAAGCCTTCACATATTTTTTTTTTCATTTTGTTTTTATCTTACTTTCCAGATTACATTCGAACTGATATGTAGATAAGTTGATATATACTTGCATTTACAGGTTATAGTATTATGATGTTTGTACAACAAAACAAAGATATTTTATTGTGTGCTAGAAAGATTTACATTGATTACCTTTGTTTGTTTGTTTAAGAATACTTTACACTGTCTTTCCTAGCAAGCTTCATATATTTATATTTGTTTTTGTTACTGTCTTTACTTTGTTTTACTTAATTTGGCCTGCACACATATTCAACTTTAATGCTTTAAACACACACACACACACACACACACACACACACACACACACACACATATATATATATATATATGCTGCAGTTCTTCTTTGATAGTTTACAAACTTGAAACTTATTTGTTTCTAGTTTCATTGTTGTCTTATTATTCTTTTGAAATGTATGTGAAGTTCTATAAATTTATCCTATATGTTTATTTCTTATTTTAACTTATTATTTAAAATCTTGTATCCCTATATGTACATTCTTATTTTATTTATATTATAAAACACATTCAATTGGAAATGATAAATAAAATGAATTATCTTTCTATTATACTGCTTATTTTATTAATGTTAAAGTATCGTTTGACAAAATTGCATTTAAAACTCATATATCATTTTAAATCCATAATTTAATCAAGCTATACTAAAAAGAAAATAAAACAAATCTTTTTGTTAATAAATTAAAATTTAACTTAAGTTAAAATAAGTTTCAATCTATTTAAGCATTTATCCTATGTATTTAAAACCCTATATTTATTTAATTAGCTTTGAAAAGTTTATATTAAATAAATCATAATTCCTAATTCACTAGAATGTATATTAGAATCTGAAACATAATTTATTTGTTAAACTTTAAAACAAATCTCATCTATTTACAATGTATACAAATATATACATATATAAATAAAAAATAATGGATTTATTTTACAGATAAGATTTACCAATTAGATATTTATTAAAAGAAAAGTATCAATTCAGATTTAATTAACAAAGATATATCAATTCAATTTAATATTAAATGCAGATTATTAAATTGATATTGCTAGAAAATTCCGGGTTGTCACACAAGTAAAAATATAGTATCGTAGAAATATGCCCGATAGGAGGAATGACTTCACTTGGCCTGATATAGCTCCTGTTTTAGTCCCATCTAAGCTACCTCGCAGGAGTCAGGGTCAGGTAAATACCTAATACGAATCTTTCGTCAAACCATCCTACTTCATTTCTAGAATCTCCTCCACATGCATAGTTTTTAAAGTGGTTTTCAACACTGGTAGTGAGTATGACAATATCTGATCTCGGTCTCTTTAACAACCAAACGCTTATTTCACACCGAATAGTTCTTTTGCATTTCAAAGTCAATTCACAATTGATATCAAATTATCATATTCTCAAAGCCGTGTCATTTTCGAACTCACATTTACCTTCGAAATTATATCACATTTGAAATCATATCACTTTCGAATTCATATTTCCAAAATAGATTAAATCCTCATTTAAATCATCCTATTCCTTAAATATGTCATTTAAATCCCAACTTATGTTATTACATCATTTAGTTGTATTCTACTTAAAAATCAAGGATTTAAATATAAACTTCCACTTTACAAACCTGAAATTCAAAGAAGAGTTTAGATAGTTTAAATTAGTTTTAGAACAGTTTATGATAGTTTAAAATAGATTAAAACCGATTAATATAGTTTAAAATAGGTTAAAATGGATTAACATTGTTTAAATAGATTAAAATAGATTTAAAATAGTTTAAATAATTTTAAAAATAGATTAAAATAGTTTGAAAATACTTTAAATAGATTTAAAATAGAATAGAATAGATTAAATACTTTAAATAGATTTAAAATAGATTAAAATAAATTAAAATACTTTAAATAGATTTAAAATGGTTTAAAATAATTAGAGTAGATAAATTTAGTTTAAAGATTGAAAATCTTAATAATTTAAAATTTAAAGAACATTTTACAAATTGTATTAAGAAAATAAATTTGAAATAGCGTCAAATTTAACCATTTCTTCCATTTCAACCAGTTTGGACCATATCCAAATTCCAATCAAAACACAATTTTACGTCTTGAAATATCAATTTTAGCTATTCCTATACCAATGATTTCGAAGTTACAAAATTTCAATGTTTCCACAAATCAATTTCGACAATTTGTTTATATTTCAAAATCAACTTTAGAATTTCAATTTAAATCCTTTAAGGAATTCACTTAAACAATTCAATTTATCAATCAAATTCTATTTCAAAATATCGTTTAACTAGATTCGAAGTTTAAAGATTTAATATAATTTAATTTAACCAATCCGTTGTCCGTATATAATTTTCTACCCTATGGTCAAGTGATACGGATATTTATCATTTCAATCCGCAATTATTTACATTTACGGATATATATCATTTAAACCCGCAATCCCGAATTAAAAACAAATCCATGAAATCGCTTGAGTCTATCATTTCAAACACAATGATTCCTCCCTAATCTATAGGTCGTTCAGGTATGTATCATTTTAACCCATAGGGAACTTGCAGTGTTGTAACAATATAAAATATAACATCCATTATTCCAATATTAACAAACCAAACATACATCACAATCATCATCCAAATCAACCAATAAACATCAATAAATAACTGATTATCATTAACATGTACGAAATTGACAATTAAATTCAATATTAAATTAGACGATGATTAAATATGATAAAAGTCAAATTCAATTAGAATAAAAATTTAAACATTCCGGACATCAATCAATTAATTTCCAATCGTACGGTAATTTTAATTTAACTAACATAAGATAATTTAGTAGTTATGATTGAGTTAAAACACACACCTTTGATTTCAAGTCGATTTGGAATCCAATATAGGGCCTAAATTTGAACATTCTCGGAATTCGTCTAAACCAACTCTAAAATGTCTTGAATTTCGATACGATCCCAACAGAACAAACCGCGCATGAATCCATCCTCGTATGAAGAAGTTATCGTCGTCAAAAACAATACACGATTGAAATTTTAAAATAATAAAATTAATAATCGATAATTACACGTCACTCAGCTGGAAGGAGAACACGCACCCTAGAACCCTCGTTCGTTTGAAACCAACTGAAGCTGCCACAAAGCCCTCCTCGCCCCCGCCACTTGGGCCACCAGGTCCTGCCGTAACTTGCCAAGCGATCGCCCCGACCACCCACGACCACCTCGACCCTCCGATTGCCACTAAAGCCCATGTACACAAGCAAAAAAGGATAGCTGTCGCCCATCTTAGATCAATTTTTGTCGTCGATCCAGCCTTTAGGTGACCAAACAAACTGCACCAATGGACTCCGCTCGACGATCTCCACAAACCCATACCAACGTTTCGACGATCGGTCGAAGTTGATCAAGATGAGATGTATGGACAAGATTAAATCAATTATTTCTGAACAAATAATGATTCGAATTGAGAAACGAACAACAATAGTGGATTGCGCTCGTCGAGAGCTTTCCACCGATATATAATATGATATAGTTTGTGGAGTTTAAATGTTTCGATTTGATTTTGATTTGCAATTGAATTTGGAGATTAAGGTTTCTGCCATTGGGAAGGAATGAAGGAGCAGATGGAAATGTACGTACAAAAATGAGAAATAAAAAGGCTGCTAGGGTTATAGAAAAACTATTTATATTCACAAGGCCCGATAAGAAAATAAACACATATCGAATTTATACGAACGACGAATAGCGACCCAAAAAGTCCTTTCTGACCCAGAAACGAAAATAGGTCATCCCATATATCAAATTAGTTATTTTCGATATTTTTAAACTCAATGATACATGTTTCAAGTCCTAATTACATGGTATGAATAAGTTAGCTCAAAAATGAGCTTATTACAAATTGATTTCTATGTGTTTCGAGTCCGTACGATCAAACGACAAGTCTGATCGCTACGAAACTTGAAATCCTACGATAATCCACCATTACGGATCCAATGAATTATGTTTCGTCAAAATCCGAGACAGTGGCAAAATGGCTATTTTCCCCTTAATTGTATAAATTGTTATTAAATCATTTTTTTATTTCAAATCTTATAATTAATAGATTTTATCATTTTTATTACTTAGACATTTAAAATAATTTAAAACAAATTCTCATGTTAATTTAATGTCTATTATTCTACTAGTTACAATGTTTAATTCCAATTGAAATAAACACAGTGATTATTACTTTAAATTAGAACAAATCCATTTATTCGCCTTTCCATCTTATTGTTCAATCAATTGGAATCTCATGGCTATAATTAATAGTTTTTTATATCTTATTACACTAATATTTTACCATTATCATCTTAGTTTCGATTAACGTAGTATTTAATTTCATTTAATTGCAATAAATCCATTTATTATAATTTAAATTCCAATAAATTGATCAAACTTGATTTCAATTCTTTTTACGCAAACAATCGTCATATTATGAATAAAATTTACTTGGGTTACATCTTGTTGAATCAATATTCTACAATTTATCAATTTTAACTACATTAACTGCACTAATTAAGTGAATTAATTGCAATTGATTATCAATTTAATTTAACAGACTAAATAAATAGGTAACATATAATAGTTGTCACCATTAACTTTTAATCACATCTTATAAGTTTATGCTCCATAACAAGTATTATAACTACTACCACAACATCATTTTATTCAGTTACAATTTATTACGTACTATTTAATCAATACAACATTTAAATTATCAATTACACTTTTAATCCAACATCAATTAATACATTCATTACTATAATTTATTTACAGTCTATACCAATTATAATTCTTTAATCATTTTAATTAATTGGATTTACATTTACAAATGTTATCAATTACCTTAAATTAAAAAAATCACATTTCATTCACATTTATATTCTTATTATTAAATCATAAATTTTGTTTCTTCCAACATTAAATCATAAAACTTTATTAAATTAACTATTTTAATTATTGAAAATTACGGGACGTCACAATATCTCTCTTGCACCTTCTTACTTTTTCCCACAAGGTGCGGTCCTCCATGAATTGAGGATATGAGGTTAGAGTGACTTCTTATTAGGTTTTCATTTGGGTCCATTGTGAGGTTTCCTATCCTGTCTTCAGTATTCTCTTTATGGAAACTGCTAAAGAACCCTTTATGAATCAATCTCTCTATTTCATTCTTTATTTGCCGATAATTATTAATGTGGTGGTCGTTTACTCTAAGGAAGCAGTTTTATCCTCCACCTATATTGTACTCCACCTTTTTTCCTTTTTTGGGACATTATAGGTTAGTTCGGTCCTGGTCATTTTATATATTTTCCTAAGGGTTTGGATGAGGAGAGTTTTTGTTGTTAGATTAAATTCCCTCTATCTCTTTGTGGGCGGATGGTACTTTTCTGCCCTTATTTCTTCTCATTATTTAGAGCAAAAATTCTCTTAGGCCCACATCTATAAGTAGATGGTACCGAATATGTCATCCTTCGGTCGTTACCGAGGGGCCCCTAGCATACAAACCACAATAATCAGATACACGACGTCATAGCATGCAAAGATAAAAGGATAATCATACCCTAATGGGAGCAACCCACATAGCCCTACTACATCTAACCCTGTTTTGGTCATTTCCGGTTGATGAGGCCTCACGAGGTAACGATTACCTTTCACAATCGCATATCACATTACTTTGAATGCCACATGGCCATTTCCTTTTGACTACTAATTGCCTTCCACAAAAATACAACCATTAAGCTCATACATCTCAAGGAGGGTGTTAAGCTAAGATAAGTTGCCGTCTCCGCCATCATTGATGTACGTTTGTAAAAACCAATGTACGTAATCTGTAGAAATGCAATGTCAGACAAACATCCGTACAAGTTGTCTAAGAACAGGACAAACCAAAGGTACTTTCCTACCACATCCTGTCGGGAAATCACTAGGATTAGTAGCGAATAGTCCTTGCATTGGATATTTCATAATGAAGAGACCACTGCTACTGGATGTATATTGAGATTTTAACCCCAAACGATCAATGAGCAGTCCCCCACTATGAAAATCCGAAATATCAATATCAACACAAGCAACCTGCACAATCGTCGCATATACGTTGGTCCGAAGTGGTTTTCAGATAAATCTGATCCCGGTCTCTTTGCACCAAATACGCAAAAGCATTTCTCAGCCTCACATAGAAACTAAGTCTCATAGACTTATCATGTCTCCAACTTTCAATTTGCTATCCTTCGGGCCAAGAAGGAAACTCGATAGATTGGAGTAATACTCCGCACTATACAAATCAACATCCTCAACACAAAAGATAATCAAGCCTACACAGAAGGCTACGCACTAAGTGTACGACTAAATAGTTCCCACACCAAGTTGAGGAACTAAAATTTGGAAAATGTTTGATAGTTGGTTATTTAACTATCAAAACAAACAAACAAATATTCAGCACCATAACAATCACCGGGCCCTTTTATTAATTTTTTATTGATTAAATCACTTGCAGGATATTCACTTCAATTTATGTTTAAAAAGATATATCTTCAAAACCATTTCAACTTCTATATTGGAAAACATTTTCAATTATTTATTTAATAATAAGTAATTCACAAATTAATTTATTTTCAACAATTAGAAAATATTATATATACTTAAATCATGATTAAGTATATATTTTATTCTTTTAGGAAAAAGATTCTTTTAAATATCTTTGTTTTGGGTCAAAACAAATGTTGCGTAAAACATCGTTACGATAACCCAAAATCAATACTATAGGGATTCGATAATAAGATAGATATGTAAATTCCAACATTATACAAAAACATTTCTTTTGAAAATCATTTACTATAACAATAGTGATAAAGTCCACCATTTTCTTGTTTCTCGAAAACCTCTATTTCAACAATGAATGTTGAAATCTATGGTTTCGATATTTAACACATTTTAAAACATCTTTAAATCGTTTAACTCCATTTTAAAATATTCACTTTCCAAAACATTTTTTAAAGAATTATTCACTGTCCAAAATCCTGAATATAGTTCTCTAACCAAATCCAATATTTATACACATTTATCAAAGGATAATCCACTGTCCAAAATCATGGATATATCTCCTTTAATAAACTTCTATATTTAACTTAACAAATTCAATTGATTTCGGATTTATAAAGCAATGTTTATCAATCACGTTTATATTTGATAAAAACTTCCATTTCTAAAATCCATTTTATTAACCAATTCTATATATAGCTCATTTGCATGCTAAAATCCAATTATAAGTTAATTACTTATAAATCGTTTATTTACAAAATCATTCTTTTGTGACTTCGGCAATTCATAAGTCTATACATCTTTTTTTACATATAAAATCCCTTTACAACCTCATTTTAACACTTACAAAACTCGTTTTATAATTCCAATATTTTAATTTATAAATATCATTTTTATAAATCTTCTATATAAACCATTTGCAATAAATCAAAAACCTCAGTTTAAACTATTTACAAAATAGTTAACTCCATATTAAATCATAATTTACTATATTTCGCAGAAATCATAAATTTTATAACATAAAAATTCTAACTTTTATTTGTTTAAAAATAAATCAATTTCCTTAACAATTCAAAATTCAATAAACCTATATTTTCAAAATCACTTTGAAAATCCTTTTAAATTTATGGCCCAATGCCGCAACAGCACCAAATACAACCATCATGGCATCCAAAACATCATATATCATATAATAACAGAATATATAACAATATCTGTAAATAAACCAATACTGGTGTGGAATCTAGTTGGATCCCTCCAACCTGTCACTTGCAACAAATATACATATTAGAATCTGTGTACAATGTCCGCTTCGAGGCAGACGCGCGTACAACAGGTCATCCGCTCATATACGGGAACGTATAAGGTCATCTACTCCACTAGGTAGGAATATATCCGTAAGTTGTACTCACATTGTTTGTAGTCGTTGCGATATCGATTTATTCCAATTAAAATTAAACAAGCATTTAATTTCAACCAAAATTTTCACTAGCTCAAATTAATCCCAATCCAGCTCCATAATGTAATGCTCATCAATACAGACCCAATGAAATTTGTTTCGTCGGAAACAGACCTCGTATGACAAAGATATAACGTTTTAAAGTCTAAACGAATTTAAAAGAATATAATTTCACGTTTTATTTTATATTTTTATAACCTCAACTCATTACAGCCGTTCATTTTCATCATCTCATACTGGCCGCCGCTTTGTTTCTTCCTCATTCACGTAAATGAACGCACGCAAGAGACCCATGGCCGCCATTAAAACATAATTCGCGGCCCATCCTCTTGACTAAACAACGATCGGAGGCTACCACTCGATGCGCCATCACGAACACCATCGAAGCCGAAAAACCAGCTCCACTCGGCTGCCTCCTTGCCTTGGAATTCATGAACGATTGTAGCCCATACGCGGCTATTTTGTCGACGATCCATCGGCTCAAATTCGATCATAGCCGTTGATTAGAGAGATCTCGTCATGCTCTTTACTTTTGTAGTTGAACATTTTCTCTAATTATTCACGGATTGTAAGAAATCGAGGAGAAAAAGAGGTTGATTTTATGCCATTGAAATTAAGGCCGGCGACTTGGGTTAGAAACCCTAGATTTGTGAAAAAAGAAAATAATGTTGTCCTTTTATATAAAATTGCAAAACACTATTCATCCCGAAAATTTTCGAACTCGAAACAAAGCGTGCCGCCTTGCATTTATAATGTTTTACCCCTATTCTGAACGCAATGGAATATATATCGGGAGCCAATTCGATCGTATTTGAAAGATAGGTTTTCGAATCGTCTATTTAAATTTAAAATTCACTTAAACGAATTTCTACGCGTTTTAGCTAGCCCTGGACAAATCGTAAATCCGATTGACACGAAATTTGAAATTTTACAATAATATAACATTACGGATCCAATGAAACTGGTTTCGTCTAAATCCGGGACTGTTTGAAAAATAACCATTTTCACTCATAATTTAATATTCAAATATTCAATTTTTTTACAAATTAACTTTTAAATCAATTTTAAAGTTCTGTAACATCATTCTAATTCAAATAGGATTTAATTCAACTTTATAAATCATTTTATTCGCATTAAATTTAATTTCTAATATTTCAACAATTTCAAATATTAAATTAACCATTTAATTATCCAATTAAATCACGATATTTGAAATATAAGTTATTCAGCTTATAAAATTTACTTATGCATATTTAAAATTAATTAAATATCTGAATTTCAAATGACAAAAATTCTATGTCGTTACATTCTCCCCTACTTAAAAGAATTTCGTCCTCGAAATTACTTAGGATAAAAAAGTCACAAAATCCATTAATTTTTCAAAATAAATTGTTCAAACTAGATTTACCAAAATCACTTAATGTTTAACTTTCTAAAAATCCAATAGTTAAACTTACAAAAACTTTTCTAAGTTTTCAAATCTATTTAGTTATGTTTTAAAACAAACTAATATCATTTAAATTTATAACTCAATAACAAAATTTTAGTTATCAGAAAAAATTTCCAAAATTTTCAAAAACTTCTAACGCCTTAATTTTTTTTTTAAAAATTTCGCCATAGTCTCCTTTGTACGATTCGATTCGAAAAAAAATAACAATATATATATATATATATATATGTCACAAATATACATCTCCTCTCAATGATGAGGCATCCCTCAGGGGAAAAAAATTGTAAAAGTACGATATGTAATCCGTGATATATACCTTATATATTATTAGCGAGCATATACTGTTAAAATAGCGCGAAAGCGAGCTCCAAATCCGAAGCAAGCGTCATCCGCTCCTACTAAACACTCAACAAACAAATGAGAAACATATGTACACGTGAAAGTAATACCAATATATAACATATACCGATACAACACCTATATATGCCAATATAGCAAATGCATTCAAAAACAACAAATCCAGCCATCATCCAACTAACATCCAACAACTATCCAATCAATCCATAAACAAATCAATATAAATTCATTGAATTGATTTTCAATTTAAAATCACATTTGATTTGTTAATATTGGATTTACTAACATTCATTCATTCATATTCAATTAGTTTACATTCACTAATTCATATTGCAATTTGTTCACTTCTAAATCAAAGCAAATCAATTCTATTTAAATTCACTTAACTTCCAATTTAAATTCAATTACTTAGCTTTCATACGTTAGCTTTTTTTATTAATTCAATTCCATATGAATTTCTATACAATTAATTAACATTCATCTCACAACCAATGCATAACCAACATATCCAAATTTATTTACTTTGCTTGCATTCAATTTGGTTCCATACTTTTAATTTCAAATTGGTTTAACATTCAATTGACTTTCATTCAATTGTTCAATCCACAACTTCTTAACTTAAGTTTTATTCAATTCTTAACAACATCATTTCTAATGTTAATTCATTTTACAACTAAAGTTGAATTTCATAATATAACTCATATTCAAATTCATCACTTCACTTTATTAATTTACTTCGATACTAAAATCAACTTCATTTAACATCACTTAAGTTATGTTTCATTTCAAGTTCATTTACCTTCACTTTCACTATACAACTTAAGTTCATCTCTAATTCATTTCAAGTTCTATTTTATTTAACTTTTACTTAAGTCAAATTTCATTCTGCTATTCAAATTCAGATTTTATTTTGCTTAACAAAATTGTTTAACCATTTTAACAATTGGTTTTACCTACCTTATCTCATTTTATAAGTTTTACAACTTATTTATTCATAATTCCGTGAACATCTACCTAAGTTCACTTCTCTTCACTAAACTCATTCATTATATTTTCAAATCCAATTCACTTTATTTAACTTTCCTTTAGTTAAATTTCAAATCATATATTTATTATGCTAACTCCAATTCTATTTTAACTTGACCAAAGTTAAATATTATTTCATATTATAAGTCCAAAACTCAGTTTCACTTATTATTTATCAATTACACTTGGATTTTAAATCAAATTTGCTTATCACAACAAAATTTCAATTTCAGTTTACTATTGGTAGCAAATCCATCACATAGAACCTCGAAAATGATACTGATGATGCTGCAGTCATCACCTTTATTATTTTCCAGCAATAGTAATGAATTCAGTGCTTTATATTCTTTTAAAAATTTCTTTTTATTTATAAATCACATTTGTAAATATTTTTACTTATATAATTTCACTATTTCACTTTACTTATATAAGATCATTTCAAATTTATTTATCTTGTCTAGATTTATAACATTATAACATCTATAACTTTGAAAAACAACTTTTCAAAATAAACGGGATTCAAATTTTACAAATTCTTAGTTAAATCAATTTTTATTTATAACTCACATTGTTTCATTTCTTATATATAAGATTATTTCACATTTGTAAATCATATAAATTATAATTTCATACTTTATAATTCATTAGCTTATATAATTTCATTCTTTTACAATTATTGCTTTTATTTAGATTATTCAAACATCTTTCATTGACTTATATATATTTACATTTTCAAACAACGAAACAATTCAATTTATATACACTTTAATAATTCTGAAAAATTATTTCCTTTATATATAAAATATAATCGAGGTAAATTTATTTCATTTACCCAATTTAAAATGATATTATGTCGACTTGCCTCGTTTAAGTGTTTGGAAATCCCTATCGATAATATGGCGTCCTACATACCGACCAGAATTCACAAACAGCTCAACGGATAAGCAAACACAATATGAAACATTTTATATCACTAACAAGTACGCGCTCATATATATAATGCACTCAAACTCAATCTAAGGTGCTACTGTCCTTATCCATACCGAGTACACATCAAAGCTTAGGAATATACAAAATCTGAGCTCTGATACACACGTGTGATGACCCGAAAATCCATACCCTTTGAATCAATAATAATCTACACATGTCCGACCCAAAAAGTACAGACTGACGGAAAGTCAAGGAAAAGAAAAGAAGAGAGAAGAAGAGAAGAGAAGAAAGAGAGAAGATAGAACCAAACAGAATAATATAGAATCTCACAACGCAGCGGAAAATATATAATATCATACCAATGATCTTTGCAAAACAGAAACTGTATATATACACACATCAATCAGAGTTCAACAGTAAATCAATAATTATCATCTTGAATCGTTATAATAACGTGTCCTCACAATTGCCGATAATATACAACAACAAACAAAGCACAATGGATAATCAAAACAAGTACATGTATACGAAAATGAAGATCTCCAGCTCTCCTGCTGAAGCTCCAAAAGCACCTAATCTGAACCTGTAAATATACTCGGTCTGACCCAAGCATTGAAAGGGAAGAACGTCCGGATCAGTCTGGTAAACCAGCGTGGGAAACACACTCAACTGAATTTATTAAGTTACCAAATCTTTCCTTTATCAAAACAAAAGTATCTCGTAAGACAAGTCCACACATAAACACGGACGTGTTTTTACCTTACGATAACTAAAACATATCATATCAAAATCCTCTTATATTATAGTAGTGTCTACTATATACAAATAATATTTAATCATAGCCAAAATTGTTACATTGATTAAACTCCAGCATATAGCTCAATTGGGTAATACATCAAAATGGTAAACACGTAGTGGTGTTTGGATTTACATACAAATGACCAGATGAAGGGACTACCTTCCGGCAGTACATCTCTAGAAGAATGTACCGAGAAACCATCACAAATTTTCTCTACCAACACAAGACCGCCCCATCTCTATAACTAGATGGTACCCAATATGTCATCCTCCGGTCGTTACCGACCTTTACTAAGGGCCCTCTAGCATACAAACCACAATAATCGGATACACGACGTCATAGCGTGCAAAGATATATCTAGAAGACGATGATCATACCCTAATAGGAGCGACCCACATATCCCTACTGCATCTTACCCTGTTTTGGGCATTTTCGATTGATGAGGCCTTATGAGGCAACGATTACCTTTCACAATCACATATCACATCACTTTGAATGCCACACAGCCATTTCCTTTTGACTACTAATTGCCTTTCACAAAAATACAACCCTTAAGCTCATACGTCTCAATGAGGGTGTTAAACTAAGAGAAGTTGCCTTCTCTGCCACCATTGATGTACGTTTGTAAAAGCCAATGTACGTAATCTATAGAAATGAAATGTCAGACAAACATCCATATAAGTTGTCCAGGATTAGGACAAACCGAAGGTACTTTCCTACCACATCCTGTTGGGAAATCACTAGGATTAGTAGCGAATAGTCCTAGCATTGGATATTTCATAATGAAAAGAGCACTGCTACTGGATGTATATTGGGATTTTAACCCCAAACGATCAACAAGCAGTCCCCCACTATGAAAATCCGAAATATCAATATCATCACAAGCAACCTGCACAATCGTCGCATATACGTTGGTCCGAAGTGGTTTTCAGATAAATCTGATCCTGGTTTCTTTGCACCAACAACGCAAAAGCATTTCCCAACCTCACGTAGAAACTAAGTCTCATAGACTTACCACGTCTCCTACTTTCAACTTGCTGTCCTTAGAGCTAAGAAGGAAGCTCGATAGATTGGAGTAATACTCCGCACTATACAAATCAACAACCTCAACACAAAAGGTAATCAAGCCTACACAAAAGGCTACGTACTAAATGTACGACTAAATAGTTCCCACACCAAGTTGAGGAACTAAAATTTGGCAAATGTTTGATAGTCGGTTATTTAACTATCAAAACAAACAAACAAATATTCAACACCATGACAATCATTGGGCCCTTTTGTTAATCTTTTATTGATTAAATCACTTGCCAAATATTCACTTTAATTTATCTTTAAAAAGATATATCTTAAAAACCATTTCAACTTCTATATTGGAAAACATTTCCAAATACTTATTTAATAATAAGTAATTCACAAATCAATTTATTTTCGACACGTAGAAAATATTATATAGACTTAAATCACAATTAAGTATATATTTTATTCTTTTAGGAAAAGATTCTTTTAAACATCTTTATTTTAGGTCAAAATGAATGTTGCGTAAAACATCGTTATGACAACCTAAAATCAATAGTATAGGGATTCGATAATAAGATAGATATGTAAATCCTAATACAAAAACATTTCTTTTGAAAATCATTACTATAACAACAGTGATAAAGTCCATCATTTCCTTATTTCTCGAAAACGTCTATTTCAACAATGAATGTTGAAATCTATGGTTTCGATACTTAACGCATTTTAAAACATCTTTAAACCATTTAACTCCATTTTAAAATATTCACTTTCCAAAACATTTATTAAAGGATTATTCACTGTCTAAAATCCTGAATATAGTTCTCTAACCAAATCCAATATTTCTACACATTTATCAAAGGATAATCCACTGTCCAAAATCGTGGATATGTCTCCTTTAATAAACTTCTATATTTAACTTAACAAATTCAATTGATTTTGGATTTATAAAACAATGTTTATGAATCACGTTTATATTTAACAAAAACTTCCTTTTCTGAAATCCTTTTTATTAACCAATTCTATGTATAGCTCATTTACGTGCTAAAATACAATTATAAGTTAATTACTTATAAATCATTTTTTTACAAAATCATTCTTTTATAACTTCACCAATTCTTAAGTCTATAAATCTTTTTTACTTATAAAATCCCTTTACAACCTCATTTTAACACTTACAAAACTCGTTTTATAATTCCAATATTTTAATTTATAATTTCAATATTTTAATTTATAAAATATCAATTTTATAAATCTTCTACATAAACCATTTGCAATAAATCAAAAACCTCAGGTTAAACTATTTACAAAATAGTTAACTCCACATTCAATCATAACTTACTATATTTCATAGAAATAATAATTTTTATAACATAAAAATTCTAAATTTTATTTATTTAAAAATAAATCAATTTCCTTAATAATTCAAAATTCAATAAAATGTATATTTTCAAAATCACTTTGAAAATCCTTCTAAATTTTAAAATCGTCACTTTGATATTTTTAAATTTCCAAAATATAGCCCAATGCTGCAACAGCACCAAATACAACAATCACGACATCCAAAACATCATATATCATATGATAACAGAATATATGACAATATCTGTAAATAAATCAATACTGGTGAGGAATCCAATTGGATCCCTCCAACATGTCACCTGCAGCAAATATACATATTAGAATATGTGTACAACGTCCGCTTCGAGGCAGATGTGCATACAAAGGGTCATCCGCTCATACACGGGAACGTATAGGGTCATCTGCTCCACTAGGCAGGAATATGTCCAAATACCAATTAATACATCATATATCATCCAACCAATCATCAATCATCATATAATAAATTATTTCCCGCTTAATATAAAAATATCAGCGAGTGAGAAAGAGTGAGTTGTACTCATATTGCTTGTAGTCGTTGCGATAGCGATTTATTCCGATTAAAATTGAACAAGCGTTTAATTTCAACCAAAATTTTTACTAGCTCAAATAAATCCTAATCCAGCTCCATAATGTAATGCTCGTCAATATGGACCCAACGAAATTTGTTTCGTCAGAAACGGACCTCGTATGACAAAGATATAGCATTTTAAAGTTTAAACGAATTTAAAAGAATATAATTTCACATTTTATTTTATATTTTTATAGCCTCAACTTATCACGACCGTTCGTTTTCATCATCCCATCCTGGCCGCTGCTTCGTTTCTTCCTCATTCACGTAAATGAATGCACGCAAGAAACCCATGGCCGTCATAAAACCCTAATCATCGCGGCCCATTCTCTCAACTAAACAACGATCAGAGGCTACCACTCGATGCGCGATCACGAACACCATCGAAGCCCAAAAACCTTCTCCACTCAACTACCTACTTGCCTTGGAATTCGTGAATGATTGCAGCCCATACGCGGCTATTTTATCAACGATCCATCAGCTCAAATTCGATCATAGCCGTTGATATGAGAGATCTCGTCGTGCTCTTTACTTTTGTAGTTGAACGTTTTCTCTAATTATTCACGGGTTGGAAGAAATCGAGGAGGGAAAGAGGATGATTTTATGCCATTGAAATTAAGGCCGGTGGCTAGAGTTATAAACCCTAGATTTGTGGAAAAAATAAAATAATGTTGTCCTTTTATAGAAAATTGCAAAACACTATTCATCTCGAAAATTTTCGAACTTGAAACGAAGCATGCCGCCTGGCGTTTATAATGTTTTACCCCTATTTTGAATGCAATGGAATATATATCAGGACCCAATTCGATCGTATTTGAAAGATACGTTTTCGAATCGACTATTTAAATTTAAAATTCACTTAAACGAATTTCTATGCATTTTAGCTTGTCCCGGGCAAACCGTAATTCCGATTGACATGAAATTTGAAATCTTATAATAATATAATATTACGGATCTGATGAAACTAGTTTTTTTGAAATCCAAGACTGTTTGAAAAATGACCATTTTCACTCATCAATTAAATATTCAAATATTCAATTTTTTTACAAATTAACTTTTAATTCAATTTTAAAAGTTCTATAACATCATTCTAATTTAACTAGATTTAATTCAACTTTATAAATCATTTTTATTCACATTAAATTCAATTTCTAATTATTTCAGCAATTTCAAATATTAAATTAACCGTTTAATTATCCAATTAAATCACGACGTTTGAGATATAAGTTATTCAGCTTATAAAATTTACTTGTGCATATTTAAAATTAATTAGGTACCTGAATTTCAAATAACAAAAATTTTGGGTCGTTATAGGCTTTGTTTTGATCAGAGGATTGTTCTAGAATTTTGCTTTCAGTTTAGCATTGGTTTTGGGGCTAACTTCACTGCTCTCATGTCTGAGAGTGTCGTTATCACTCACACAATGCATCAACAACATAATATGTGAGTGATGGTGTTAAGCTGTGGATGGTTGTAGGGAGATCGACCTTAGAGCAGTATGTTAGGCCATATATCTCTCTAATCCCTCTATGCGTTGGTTCATTTAGGTTGTAATGACTTAAAGAGCTGCTAAAACATGCTCTGAGGTAGACTCTATAGAGGTGCCAGCCTCAGATTGGGTCATGGAGGTAAGGACTGACATTTTAGAAATCTTTAAAGTGAGGTGAAGTTGTCCTTAGGGAGCAGGAATAGCAGAATCGGGGGGATTCATGGTATTGTAGTGGTATTTTAAGGAAAGTGTAGATAAGTTTTGCCAAGGAGAGAAATTGGTCCTTCTTCTAGTGCTAAAAATGTGAATAAGATTTTTCATCTTAGAAAACACCAAAGTAAATTTTATTTTTTATAAATAATCACGATGGTGATGCAGGCAAAATAAAAATAGTAAAATAAAGTAATGGAAACGATAATAAATATAGAGAATATACGTGGTTCAGATATTAAAGAATCATACGTCTAGAGTCCAATGCCACTATCTTCCTCCTTGATTCTTAATACAAAATCATATGGCGGAGAGTATACGTTTTTTGTTTTGTATGCCCAAAAAAAGTAAAGTTAAATTCTCACCTTTTTGCTATGGCATCCTATTTATTTATAGTATATACAGATTCATGTGGATCACCAACGTCATCCTTCCACTCTTTTGATTCTTGCCGGTTGATCATGCTATATGTCGAACATCCATTTCACTTATCCAATGTGCATGGATTGCTAACATGGCCTTTGGCGAGAGCGTGTGATTTTAGCGGTTGGACTTTAAACTTTAGCAAGAAACTTGAAATTGAAGTAGAAATGCTTGGAATTGAGACGGAAAAACTCAAATTTAGACAGATTGTGCATTTCCTATTCAGGAAAGAGGTAGGCCCATGGAATGCACATACATGTGGGTGAAGTTGCGATGGAAACTGCCTTTCTTTTCAAGGAGAGCTATGTCATTATCAATTTTTTAGAACTTCTCTTTGCTTTATTGTGAGTTGTGCCTTCAATATCCATGGTATAGTGATAGTGTAAAGCCTTCGAACTACACCTATACTACTGAAGCTATATTGCACTATCCAACTTGCGATGTTAGTACAGTACAATGTTGGGGCTGTTTTGAGTTACTTGGCTTAGTAAAATAAATTGGGCTACTATTTTGAAGGAGATGCCCTACTTGAACCTGTCTAAAGCCACTCTCTCCATTAGTGGACTGAGTCCTTTTCTTTATCTTTGAGCTAGGTTTAACGGTTTTGGGGATGAAATTAGGATCTGCTGGTTTGCCTTTGGAGGAGTGAGGTTCAGCTCTTGGTTGCGGAGTAGTCATTTCCCATCGCCTTATCCCTTTGGTCATTATGTTTGTACTTAGTGTATTTCGAATTATGGTGCTATTCTATCACATCAGCAACAAATGTCAACACATTCTTATAGGCTTTTGATACAAAGTTGTGGCACAAACCTTCCACTTTTAGATGTTAGTTTAAGATTGCGACACAAGCTTATTTTCATATATTCACTTAAGGGGATGTATTGTAGTCTTGTATTGTTAGTGTGGCTTTTAGGGATGGAGCATATTTCCATATCCCGTTGTTTATTAGAAACTATGATATAGTTCTACCAATTGAAGTAACTATGAAGGCTGCATATCGGTGCATGCATCATGTAGCCATTTTAAATTATAGTGCCGATGCTATGTTGAATGAATGAGTGCAGTCTCTATATTTCACCGCGACTTTATATTATTTTAGTGCAGTACCTTCTTGATTTTGTTTTTGTTTCTTTTCCTTAGTTCAACTTTTATCGTGGAAGCAGTTCTTCTGGCTTGGTATTTGTATCAAATTTCCTTTGGAAGCACTTGGAAAATACTAGTGTAACAGACATATACAAGCTTGAAGTTAAAAGGAATTCATATTTACCTAAATAATAAAATAGGTGATGCAAACTACAAATAGGAAAATCCATACTTTGCACATTATTTCCCAATTCTTTTCTTTTACAACCCTTTATCACAACAAAAGAAAGCAAAAAGTTAAAGTTGAATAGAACCATAAATTATTCATATTTCAAACTACAAATTAAATTCTACTATATTAACAAAAAATAATTGAGATTCCAACTAATTCAAGAATTGACATTTCATGGGGGAAGTTTGGGGTTTTATATCTAAGATTTTCATATGTGAAATCCCAAAGGCATAAAAAAATTCGAACTTCTACTGCACATATTAATATAATAGAAAAAAAATAAGATTTCCACTCATAGGTAGTTTTCCTCAAATTCTTTTGGATTCAATTCCATGGCTTCGCCATTTCTTCCTTTAATTATCTTACAATATACAACAGCTCAGTTGTGTATAGACTAGACTCAAATTCATATATTAGGTGAGAATAGAATTAGAGAAATATGTATATATCTAAAACTTATTACCTTTAATCTGATTGATTCCTTCCCTAAATGTTGAATCTTGAATCTAAAAAAACTTGAGGAGGAGGAAGAGAACCGATAGAGTTTCGCTAGCATTGCTTTTTTCTTCTTCTTTTGAATAACAGTAAGGGGCCAGCCTCTTATTTATAGTGGTTGGAATGCGATTCAACCATACAATCAAAATTCATTTAAAATAATAAGATTTGGGTCGTTTAGGTTGAGCAAAACCCTAACCGTCACATAATATTTTTTAATCAACCTACCTTGGGCGGTTGACCGGCCCAGTAAAGGTAATACACAGGCCTTCTTCTACTAGCCGAAATTTATCAGTTACCCTTTCATTTTTGATGTTAATTTTTATTTTCAATCATTAACCCATAATGTTAACCTTTAATTAAATTTTAAGCTTGCCTTTAATGTTGAAATCTATTATAATCCTTTTGAATTTCTAATGGTAACATTATTAATTTTTTTAAATTTAATTTTGTTTGAATTATTTTTAATTCAAAAACTTCAAACGACAATAGCTTCTCCGTTTAAGCTCTAATCACAAAGCGTTGTGTATGAAAGTTGCTCAAAAAAACGCCGCGAACACAATGATGTATCTTACGTGGCTAAATTCTCATTTTAGCCTTATTATTAACTAGCAAATTTTCTTAATTAAATTTTCTGCTATTTTACGGGGTATTACACCATTCTCCAGCAAAGTTTTCACTTCCTCCTTTAGTGTTGTAGTGCGGGTTCTATCAAACAATCTTTTATTTTGCCTTGTTGGAACAAACTTTGGGTCAATGTTAAGCACATAGCACATCACAAATGGATTAATTCCTTCCATGTCTACATGGGTCCATGCAAATATATCTATGCTTAATAGTAAAAATGAGGTCAACCTCTCTTTTGATTCCTGTTCATTCCATTATCAATTTTCACAGTTTTGGTAGAGTCCTGAGAATCTAATTTTACTTCTTCCAAGCTTCCCATTGGTTATGTGTTCTCTATCCCATCCCTTGAATCTATGTCTAGGATTATTTCCTCTAAAACCTCATTCTCAACATGTCTAATTTAGTTTAATTCAACATAATTTCTCTTTCTTGCATTGGATCTAACTAACTTGTAGATTACCCTCACTTGCCTTTGGAAGAAAGTTCGAGCTATTTGCCTTAGATATTAAGTTCTCGGGAACTAATTTGCAAGGGCTTTTGGTTTTCATCACATTTATTTAACGTAGGCCTACATGTAACGACCCTAATTTTTATTGACATTATTTAGGATATTTAATTAGGTAAATTAAATGAAATAACGTAAATAGTTAAGGGTTTGAGGTTTGAATAATATGGGTTAGCCGTGCCTAATAAACTAATGGATAAAAGGGGAATTAAAATGAAATAAGAAAGGGAAAAATAGGAAAAAATTATATTCTTATACCCTAAACCTCATGCTACTTTCATTTACATGTTCATAAATAAAATTAAAATTTTTATCAAAGCCTACCACCATTGGAAGAAGTAAGAGGAAGATAAGCTAAAATCAACAGAAAGGAGCTTAATCAATTTAATTTAAGAGCAAATCTCAACTCCTTAACATCAAGCTAAGGTGAATAATAGGTTACATCTCATATTTTCTTATTTTTGGTTCTATATTAGATCCGAATATATTTTGCAAAGTACTATGCCATGTTTCGAACGATAAATAGATATATATGCTTGTTGATGAATTTTGTTTGTTCATATAGATTTTTATGATAATTAATTATTTAAAAACCTATAAAATGACATTCAAATGACTTGCAATTTTGAAATAAGGTCAGAAATATTATTTTATTGATGGGTTTCAAGTTTTATAATTTTATGAATCATTTCGGAATTATTATAAATTTTCTAGTGAAGAAAATGGTTAAATTGGGTTTAAAATTAATTAATGTATCATATGTTAGCTTTATGTCAGAAATTTATACATGTTAGAAAACATATAAAAAGTCATTTGTGGAAATTTTTGGAGAGTTTTCGTAAATGTTTTATAAGTATTTAAAATTATTTAAGGTATGGGACTTAAATGTTTATATGTTTATAAAAGGATAAGATACAATTTGTAAATGTTTTAAACTATTAATCTCTGAAATTCGACAGCATTTTTAGAAATTTTTTTATAAGAGTATTGGCAACCAATCATGTGTTGCCAAACAAAGCAAGTTAGTTAAAAAGAAATTACTTTATAGAGTTACAAATCAATTTTTGTAAAGGTTTGTTGTTTCGCCACTTTCAGCACCTACATTTCGATCTCATACCACCACCTTTATTTAAGTCAAAACCAAAACACATGGTATCAGCTTTGGTACGTAGTGGATTGGAGTTGGGCATAAGGTATGGAGTCGAAAAAGGGCTTTCTAAGGGGTTGAAGTAGCTTCTAAAAAATTTAGAAGTATTTTGGTTTTAAATGAAGCTTTCGAATAAGATGGCTTTCGACCTGGTCAATTATTTTAAAGAAAAGAGCTTTTGAAAGAGGTTGATGCCTTTTGTTTTAAATAGAGCTTTCGAAGGGGTCGAAACCCCTGCTGCTGCATTCTACCTTTCCAAGCAATGCCTTAGAAAGGGTTCGATTACTTTAAACTTAGAGCCGCTTCTTCAATGCTTTCGAAAGGATTGGTTTCGACACCATCCACTTCTTCTATTTAGGAAAATGCTTTCGAAAGAGTTGCTTTCATTCCTATTCTTCTAAGACACATTTTATATTTTGAAAGCTAAACCCAAAGGTTTCGAAAGGAATGGTTTTAATGGTTTCGAAACCAAGTTCCACACATTTTTACTTGAACCCAATGCTTTCGAAAGTTTTGTTTAAGTAAAGAATTTTAATGCTTTCGAATGGTTTTTAACGCTTTCGAAAGGTATTTAATGAAGGTTTCGAAGGGATTATTCCCTAATATTCTCGAAAAGAAAGTTTGTAATGTTTTGAAAGGAAGACATCTAAGGTTTTATAAAGCTTTCGAAAGAGACATTTTCAATGTTTTCGTAAGGTCTAATGTAAATGGTTTCGAAAGGTATGTTTTGGCCTTATCGCCTAGAGTTCAAGGTAAAGTAGTTGGCTTGTTTTGAATGAGGTGCTTTCAATGTTATAGAAAGGAGTACTTAAAAGGTTTCGAATGAGGTTGTTTAAAGCTTTTAAACGAAGGTTTCGAAGGTTTTCATCGACAATGTTTTGATTAATGCATATATCAATGTAGAGAGATTTGAGTAAAGCAAATGGTATGTTTTCTTTGTATAAGTATGATTTAAAGGGTTAAATGAATTTAAAAAGTTTTTCATGGAAAATTTAATGGGTAGTTAACCCTAAGCAAATGACTAAGATATTTGAATACCATATGGGACTGGTATAGGGTCGCGCCCTATACATTAGCTATAGCCCCTAGCTAATTTAGTCCAAAATTCCAACGTGTAGGGCTTATGCATAGGTAAGAGTTAAATGATGTTACACACAGAAAGGAATAAACAGAGAAGGAGAATAAGTTATTGGTGAGCCCGCAAAACCATTAGGGTCAGGTGACCTTGGGAGAAGTTAAGGACAGACCATCCAGAAATTTGTCTAATAGGTGTTAGATTGTTTATTTTGTTTTGTAGGCCCGAGTTAGCAAATGGTTAGTAGTTAGCCAAACAAAACTATATTGTTTGGACAGATGTTCCATTTATTGCCTGATTTATGAGCATACATATATATGTGTGTGTGTGTGTGTGTGCAATAATATATATATGATATTGCTGTTATTGTTTTAACCAGTTTGATCGCACGATTCTGATTTGTAAAAAGATATGTTTTATAGGGATATTAGTGAGGAGAAACCCGTTCCACTAAGTAGTGTGGTCTCACATAATATCAGTAAACCGAGATGTAATAGTATTATTCACACCAGACTTTATGTCTGACTCGAAGTTTGTGTTTTCCCTTAAACTCTCGGATGCTCAAAATTAATTTGAGTGGATTGAGAGTTAAGGTTCTACAGATTTAGCAGGTGGACGAATAAAGCTTCTAAAGACAAGCAGGAGGAAAAGTTAGCTATTTAGGAGTTGTTATTTTTTTCCACTGTGATTTATTAATACTAATATGTCTAATTACTTCTCTGATCATCTAAGGGGGCATCTTCATACGTCGTTCTTGGCATAGTTTGTAATAATTATATTTGATAAAAACCTGGGAATCATTTTGGGATTATGTATCTGAATATAAAATTTTGATTTGAAATGTAATCAGAAAAGTTGTTTTAATCCACGCTGATTTTATTTCATATTCATGTGCTTCTGATATTATGGATACCATTATCATTACCATATTTTGTTACCAAAAGTTAATACTATGGATGACTGCAGCATCTATAATGCTTAGCTTTGAGTCTCAAGATAGAGGATGTTACACTATAGCAGGAACCTGTTATTTCATTAAATTGTTAAAGTGTAACTAAATACACTTCACAAGAATTTAACCGCTCTCCACAAACAGTTCCTCATCCTGTTTTATAGAAAAAATTAACCAACAAATGTTTCAATGATACGAAAGCATCAATCATATCAAGGGCTAGCCTTCCAAAGAAAGCATTCCCATCAAGAGCTGGCCTTCCAAAGAAGGCATTGTAGTTGGAAGGCTGGTCCATGATCACAAACAAAGACTCAAGCATCCTTGCATACGGAGAGGGTGTCGATTTGGGAAAATTAATTTAATTTAACCTACTGGAGTATAACCTTTATTGTTGAATCTAATGATCGGCTTCAAACTAGGTCCGAATTTTTCCTTTGGAATTCTCATTTGTTCAAAAGTACTTTTGAAGATGGAATTTCACTGCGTTGCCTGTGTCTATTAGAATGTTAGATACAAGTGAAAGTCTTATTTGGGAAATTATCATAGGAGGGTCATTATGGGGATGTTGAATTCCTCTCAACTCTTTAGGAGTTAATAATCTAGCATTTTGATCGTGCTTTTAAAAAACTTCAACGGAGGTTCATCGCTTATTGCGTAGATCCCTTCTCTGGCTTCTTTTACATACCTACTTCATGATTCTTTGCTCAAGACTGCTATGTGCGGCCCTCCATGTATTACATTGATATGGTTCATTGGTTGTAGTAAAGCTTGTGGAATCTCACTTTCCATGATGTTAGTGTTGTTGAGGGGTGGATTTTCATCATGGGCGGATTTTTGATCGATCTTCATAAATTCTTTAAGAACTCGCTTCCTAATCGTATTCTAGATATTCACTGCCAAGACCTTATGCCCATCCATCTTATGGCCATTTACTTTATGTTATGCATGGTAATCTCCCCCTTATTCGACTTTACATTCACCTTTACTTTAAATGAAACTGGCGAGTTTATCCTTCGTAATAGCATATATATAAGAGATAAGCTGGTTTAGTTCAACAACATTTTCTTTGGAAAATTCTTCCTACCTCTCTTTTTTGTTTGGGACTGAAAAATTCTTATTCTCCTTTTGATCTCTTCTATTATGAAATACTTCATCCATTCACATAAACATATCAGCTTGGAAGTGGAAATCTTGTAGTTCTTTGTATCCAAGAATATATAACTCTTTCCAAAATGGTGTATTTCGATTAAACCAGATTTTACCGCCATCAATTTCTTTCTATCACATACCCTTTCCTCTTTATTAGCCAGTGCATTAAATTACTTTAAATAATCCCTTAGTAATTACCCTGGTTTTTGTTTGATGTTAGCCAGTACGCTTGCATTAATTCAAGGTTCCTTCGAAGTATAGAATTGGCTAAAAACTCGTATGAGAACTGTTCCTATGAATAGATTGTTTTTTCTCTATAACGGTGGTACCATTTTGCTATAGCTTCAAAGAATGTAGTCAAAAATAGTTTGCATCACACTACGCATAGAGCATTATAAAAATGCAACTGACTTTTAAATGCCATCAAGTGCTCATCTAGATAAGTTGTACCATTGTATCTAATAGAGGGGATTTTAACAAAAGAAGACAACAATACAACTATAATTATTTTGGTGAACGGTGCTCCCCTAAAATTATTATTGACATTAAAGTATGTCATTCTCTTTCCCTTTAGTTCAGCCATGTCCTTTATCATCTTGCAGCCAGGTCTTTGAAATAATCTTCCTCGTCTTTGTAATTTTATCGCTTTGGCTTATAATGCTTTTGCAAAGAAGAGCTTGTAAATTAGGATCTTGAGCTTTTACTTGGATTTTGAGTTAGGAGACCTTATTCCTTCTTTTGTGGCCCTAAATTGCTCTTTCCAACAATCTTACTTCTTATTTTGACTCTTCTCCTTTTGTGGGTGGAAACTCAACCTCCTCTCCTTCTATCTCTTTTGCTCTCTTTGATGAAGATTTTTGTACAACTAATGCTTTAATAACTTCACACATAACTTCTAATTTCCTCTTCATAACTTAGAGTTTATACTTTTTTGTCTATGTCCCTTTAGATGTAGACATTCGTCTTATTTCTACATTTTTCATATTAAAATGACAGGTGACATTGTCTTCAAGACAAACATCGTGTATCACTTCTTCTTGTGCTTGAACTCCAACTTTCTTGGTTGATTACCCTATAAATGTTATCGTTGATCAATTCACATGTGGCATTAAGTTCAACGCTCTCAATGAAAGCACCACTTTTTGTTAGTACTAAATTTTGGTCAATGCAATTCAAATACTTAAGTAAGATTATACTCCAAGTCAAATATGCTAGACATGAATTCATAAGAAGTAGCATTTGTTCATGAGAAGTCATTATGAAACTTATTGATTGTTTGAGTCCTACAATATAAAGTTACAAAGCCAGGATGGCTTGGATAACCATTAATGTTCTTCACTGAAGCTTTTCTTTATGAAAGGTGAAAAAATGAAAAATGAAGAAGAATATGAAATCAAAAAATCGTCCCTTTTTGGGAGGATACCCTTGTATTTATAGAAGATTTTAACTGTTGGATTTATGCCACATGTCACGTAGAATGAAAAGATGGTGAAGATTGATACTTATGGGAAGGAACCAATGCTCATGGTCGAATAACTTAGGGTAATTAGCTATGTAATGATTCTAGGATACTTCCTACGATGGAATCTTTCCCATATCCCCTTATTTCAACTTGTAGGATTGTCCATGATGGCTTATACTGATGATTAAAGCACACTAAGTCAATCCACGATGGCTTCAAAATGATTGAATCAATGATTTATTTCATGACTTCTCTCATTTCTGACCCTGTAATAGCTTATAGGAATAGGTTTAGGAAAACCCTTGTGAATTACCATGCAAGGACTACAAATACAAAAGATCTCGTACATTTCCTCATATTTGCCTCAAAAATTGTGAACAAAAGTATTGACTTTGTATCCCACAGTAGCTCTTCATTCATTACCTTACGATGACCTTTATATTGGCACATCAATGCTTTTAATGAATTACCTTATTTTAACACCCTAGAATTTACAAGAAATTTAAAAAGATATAATAGGAATTTGAATGAAAATTTAATAAGGAAAGTGAGTTAAATTAAAACAAGGACTTAAAGTAAATTATCACGAACATCCAATTTTGGCTACTGAACTTGCATTATTGTATCCGTAGCAATTTTCCGTACAACTTTCATATATAACACTTCATAATCTGAGTTAGTATGAGAGAGATATAAGTGTCGTAAGGATTAATCAGAAATTAAGATAAATACATTAAAAATGTATATCTAGGTTGACCCAAGGGGGTCCCAGGTCGATCGGTAGTGGTCGATCCAAGATCTGAGGCTGTTGATACACATAATGAAATTTGCAAACGTTATTTGCTCCATCGGATCTAAGGTTTATGGCCAAGATGGATTGCATAGGATCAAAGTAAACAATGATCAGTTGAGATGATTACTGAGCTAACCTAATGGCCTTATTTAGCTAATTACCTCTATGAATTAAACGTTAACCTGGAACCTAATCTCTAGTCTTAAACGACAGTAACCCGATGTTGTCGAAATTTCCACTGAAACCTAATTTCTTCTCCAATTCTCAAATCAAAATTAAACTCCAAATTAAGCCCAAAAGTAAATCAAATCAAAAGCGAGATAAAGAGGAGAGGCAAACAATTAGGAGATCTAGAGGAGTTCAATTGTTTGGAGGCTGCTTTTGTAGATCTAGAGCTAAGGCTATAAGGTGAATGTGCACAGATCTAATGCTTTGATTATCTGAATTAAGTTTAAATATATTTTAATTGATTGCTTAACAGCCCCAATTAACCTGTTAAATTGGAGTTGAATTGATAACTGTATACCCTATAATTTACGCTTAAATTAGATCTTATAGCTATTAACCTGACATCTATTATTCTAGTCTGCAAACCCTCCAATTTTTAGAAATCGAATAATTAATTAAGCTAGAAATTAGATTTAGAATCAATGATTATTTGATAGGAATTAATCCAGTAATCCATTTTATAATCACGCACAATAAGGAATGAAACCGACAAATATAATAGGGTACGATCGAACCTGGAACCACTAAGGTCGACCTATAGCGGTCGACCTATGAGGGTCTCAGGTCGACCCTCTATTACAAAAGTTGGTGGCTTGAATCTTGGCCTTAGGCCGAATTAAATGAATGGAAGTTTGATAGTTAATGGACTTGAAAATGAACTGTTTTGGGCCACGTTGTATGCGTAAGAGGATAGGGAAGTTAGTTCCCTATCATCATAGTGGCTGGATTTAGTTCACGATGACGATACGACATGGATGATCTAGAAGTTCCATAAACAATAAGATGAACCGTTAGGCAGATTTCGAGGCTGATGTGGATAACTGCGAAGAGATGTAGGCAATTTATTTAGCATTAAACTTAGAAATGCTATGATCAGGTGGGTACAGTACTGATGGGAACACTATATGAGGATCCCAGTCCTAACGGGAGATCCATTTACAACATGTGTTCTTGGGCAACGTGGTACGGGTGAATGTTGGCGCTGGACAATAAGTGGCAATAGGAAGACGATTCTTAGACAAGGAGCCCGATCCTAAGGAGGGTTCATGTACAGTGGACATTGGCACTGGACAATAAGTGGCTATGTGAAATTGATTATTAGAAAGGTCCGTTACAAACGAGAGTACACACAGTGGGCATCGGAGCGATACAATAAGAGGCTTTTTACGATTGAGAGATGGACACAGGTGCATACGATGAGTCACTTTGCGAGTTTGCATTACGATGTTCTCCCTCTCTAGGAATAGTGTGTGTAAATGAGGAGTATATCCCAATTTGGTCGATTTTTCGCATGAGGTTCGATTTGTAGATTGGCCCATTGTATCAGACAAGTATCCTTAGGTATATGACCTTAGGATTGAACAGACACTGTATATGCACTCTATATCACTTAGAGTAGATTTAGATTTAATTGCACTTAAACAACTTATTAGTCTTGTTCTCATTCATTGGACTTTTGTTTGGCCCATTCCATTTTTTCCTTTTTCCGCACCTTAGGTGGACAGGGCAATAGTTGATTGGGCCATTCTTGCTTTCAGACAGACATGCTTAGCTCAGAGCTTAGCTGGCTACTCTTATCCTTTATCATGCATTACTTATCAGTATAGTTATTTCTATGTTTTAGTTGAGGGATATTTTTATGAGGTACTCTGATTCTGACTTATGTACCGATATTTTCTGAGACTACGATATGATATTTCTAAGACTGCCTATATTTTTAAGATTTTATATATCTGTTATATTGCTTTCGTTGTGATACGTTTGATTAGATAATTATTCTTTATATTGTTATCTTAGTCTCTGTGATGCTATTTTATTCAAACCAGATGATCTGCATAACTCTATGTGAAGGTTTTGAGTGTATCAAGAGGTGCAGTTTGTTATGGCTGTTATCAGAGCTTACGTTCAATATTCCTAAGATTATAAATGGGATACATATGAGATAAAAGTATATACTTTTTGATAAAAAATGATTTTTAAACTTGTTTTTACAAATGGACTTGTAAAAATGTGTGTATGTATATATATAAGTATTTTCAAAAGATTTTCTAAAACTTCGCTAAAATCCCTCATATTTGTGCTTATTCTCATTTTCAATTCATGTTTGTATTATCTCTTCTCTACTAACCTCATTTTGAACTATATATGGGAGTTGTTAATTAAATATTTACAATATATAGATAAAGATGGCTGATCCTGCAAAGACAAACTCTACCAATATTATTGAGATTCTGGAAGTGAACATGCCAATTTGGTTCCTCCGGTACGTACAAGCTAAGGGACAGGTTGTACATGCACTCATTAGAGAGCCTGCTGGTGTAGTGACTGGTGAGGTTCCTACTGCCCATCTGTCGCTCTTAATTTTGCAAAGTTATGCAAGGACTTTTCTAGTTTGGAAGGCAAGACTTACTTGGGGATGGAGTCTTACGAGGATTCAAGAGATGGATCCACAATTGCGAGAGGATATTTGGTATTAAGGGATTGGCTGATGGAGTTAAGCGGCAGTTTACTACTTGACAACTGTAGGGGGATGCTTTGAGCTAGTGGGAAATTTAAGAGGTAGAGACAGAGGGTGGCGATATGAATTAGGGAGAGTTTCATGGGAGGTTTGTGGTGAAGTTTCTATCACAAGATAAGGACGGTCCAGTTGGAGAGGTTTATCAATCTTAAGCAGGGTGATATGTTAGTTAAGGTGCATGTGAACCAGTTTAATGAGCTTGCAAGGTTTGGTATGGAGTTGACCAGTACACCGCATAAGAAAGCTCTCAAGTTTGCTAAGGGTTTGAATCAGCCACTTCATGGTTTAGCAGCGAGTCATATTCTGATGGGAGTTGCATTCGAGGGACTTGTTGAGATGGCTATGCTTACTTCTGTTGATAAGAAAGAGGTGAAGGAAGATAGTCTAAAGATTGCAGGGAAAGGGTTCCAGAAGGGGAAGAAGAAGGGAGAATTTGTGCCGAAAGGGAAGATTCAAAAGGAAGACTTTAAGTACCATACGTGTGGGAAGCATAGACATTTTGTCCAAGGAGTGTGGTAGGGATCTCTCAAGGATGTAGTGTTATAACTATGACCAGTTTAGGCATATGAAGCAAACTTATCCAACACCACCTAAAGCTTCTTCTCAGGCTTTGACTCAGATGGTTTAGACTTATTCTCTTGACGCAGCCCCTAGTTCTAGCATGCAGCCTACGCTAGATAAAGGAGAAAGAATGGTGGTTGAAGGTGTGTTATCTCTTTTCGGTCTTTCTATCCGTACTTTATTTGATATTGGGGTTTCCTATTCCTTTATCTTTAGTAGACTTGATGATTTACACCTAAACAGTAGTATTGTGATGGACCCTATAGTTATGTCAAACCCCGTAGAAGGATCGGCCTATCTTTCTATGATATGCCAGAGTTTGAGGTTGATGATATTAGGGATCGAGTTTGTTTATGATGCCTATATACTAGGATTTTCTAGTTTTGTGTTGATTTTAGGCATGGTTTGATGTTTATGTATGGGGACATGTTGGTCTGTGATAGGAAGGTTGTTAAGTTTTGAAATGGACGTAGCTTAGAGGTTTTCTATGATCTACGAGGATCGGTTATGTTGAGCTATATTTATTCCCTAGACCCATCACATAATGAGGTTAGTGGAGTGCCTATAATTAGAGATTTCCCTGATGATTTTGTGGAGGTTAGTTCTCCCACCACAGAAAGAGATCAAGTTTAGGATCTATCTTGTAGATAATGCTAGACCTATTTCCTTACCGATGAGGCATATAGCTCCAAGGTAAAGACGTGAGTTGAATAAGTAGGTTAATGAGTTGTTGGAGAAGGGCTTTATTAGAAGGAGCATTTCCAAGTGAGGAGAACCAGTCATCTTTGCCACCAAGGCGGATGGAGTTCTTGGCATCTTATGACTTTGACATTTCTTATACCCTAAGCAAAGGTAATGTGAAGCGGATGCTTTGAATAGGAACAGAATAGTATTGAGTCCTCTACTCTTGAAATGGAGACATAAAGAGTATATTTCTACCTTTGACTTCAAACCATCATCGGTTATTACCCGTGGATTGCTGGCTGCTTTGCATGTCAACCAATTTTATTGGAGCGTATTGAATCCCGATAGAGTGAGGACGAGAAGATAGTGTTATTTCAGATAAGGTGGTAGAGGAGAGACATCGAGCCACTTGAGGCATCATGCCATAGACCCGAGAGGATGGTTGCGGAGGGATGGTAGGATTTGTGTTCCTCATAATGCAGATTTGATTGATGAGGTTATGGCTGAGTCTCACCTTTCTAGGATGACCATTCATCCCAGTGGTGATAAAATTTATAGGGACGTGAAGGGAGTTTACTTTTAGCCGGTATGAAGAGGAAAGTAGCTAAGTATGTTGCTAGATGTATGACTTGCCTAAGGGCGAAGGCGAAACGGAAGAAACATGGAGGATTGTTGTAGCCATTGGATATTCCTCAATGGAAATGGGAGAGCATTTATATAGAATTTATTGATGGATTACTAAGGACTAGGAGAGGAAATGAGAGCATTTGAGTCATAGTAGATAGATTGACCAAGTATGCTCATTTTATACTAGCGAGGAATCCTAGGATGGCGGCATCACTGGCAGCTTTGTATGTGAGAGAGGATGTTAGGCTTCATGGAGTTACTACTAGTGTACTTAGTGAACGAGACATGCTTTTCACCAGCAAGTTCTAAAGGAATCTATAGGAGGCATTGGGGACTGAGCTGAGCTCGAGTATGGCATATCATCCATAGACAGAAGAATAGACTGAGAGGGTGAATTGGGTTTTGGAGGATTTGCTGTGGATGTGTATCATTGACTTTGGAAGTTCATGGGAGGATCATTTTTCATTGGTTGATTTCACCTATAATAATAGTATCAGGCTAGCATTAAGATGGCAACATTTAAGGCATGTAGATTACCATCATGTTGGTGGGACACGACGGATAAGATCATTCTTGGGCCGGAGATGGTTAGAGAGACATTATAGAAAGTGGATTTGATTCGAAAAAGGGTAAAGACTGCCCAAGATAAGAAGAAGTCTTATGTAGATAGGAGGCGCTTAGAGTTGGAGTTTGAAGTTGGGACATGGTATTCGTGAATGTTTCACCTTTAAGGAATGTAATGAAGTTTGGTAGGTCAGGAAAGTTAGCACTGAGGTTTATTGAACCTTTTTCGATTATGGCTAGGATTAGAAATTTGGCATATAGGGTTGAGCTTCCGAAGAAGTTGGCTTTGGTGCATGATATTTTTCATGTTTCGCACTTGCAGAAGTGCTTATATGATTCTGCTGCTGTTGTTGGGCCTAGTCAGTTGGAGGAGGTTGAGGTTAAGAATGAGTCACTCATTCATGTACACCTATTTGTATCTTAGAGCATGGCACAACGCAACTCTGCAATAAGGAGGTTAGGTTAGTCAAGGTTCAGTCGGGAGATGACCCAGCAGAGAGTACATGGGAGCCTAAGGAGAAGATCTGAGCTTCCCGCACACCACTCTTCTCTAGTGCATCTTAAGTTTTAATCTTTCTTTAGTTAAAACCCTTATGATAGGATTGGAAGGGTATACCATCTTAGGGAGAGACCTTTGGATAACAAGGATGTTTGTAACTGTGTTAATAGAACATGTTATGGGTGATGGATGTTAATGGGTGTATATGGATGCTTATGGATGTATTAATTGCATTTATACTTATATACTTTAGGGTAGTGGGTCCTAGGCACATCACACTCATATTAAGTGCATATTGCTTTTTTATTTGTTGATTATCCATGGATATTATGCATATGGATGTTGCATATGGTCATATGGTTGTGCATGCATATACAATTATCAGTATATCATTAGGATCTTGCATACATTGGACGCACACCATGAGAATTCTTATATAAACAGGAGGTCAACTGAATCAGTAGACCATCTACTCTTTTGCATTAGCTTAGTTTCATGTGCATTCCACGTTGCATAAATACAGGATTGTGGTTGCCATGGATGATGATGAGTAAATGGATGTAGATTTTGATTGCTCTGTGTGAGTTGCATTTTCCAGTCCTTACAGAGCTCGAGATAAAATCCTTTTAAAGGGGAGAATGTAACACCCTAGAATTCATGAGAAATTCGAAAAGAATATAATAGGAATTTAAAATAAAATTCAAAAAGGAAAATGAATTAAATTAAAACCAAGGCCTAAAAGTAAATTATCATAACATCTGAATTTGGCAATGGGACTTGCACCAATGTGTCCGTAGCGATTTCCAAACAATTTTCATATATAAAAGTTCGTAATCCAAGTTAGTATGAGAGATGTACAAGTGTTGGAAAGATTAATCGAAAAATAAGATAAATACATCAAAAATGTATAGTTGGGTCGACCTAATGGATCCCAAGTCGACCGGTAGCGGTCGACCCAGGATTTGAGGTGGTCAACCCGTGTAATGAAATTTGCAAATGCTATTTGCTTCATTGGATCTGAGATTTAAGGCCAAGATGCATCGCATGAGAGCGAAGTAAATAGTGACTAGTTGATATGATTGTTGAGTTAATCTAATGGCCTTGACAAGTTAATTACCTCTATAAATTAGACATTAACCAACAATCCTAATCTCTAGTCTGAGACAACGGTAACCTGATGATGTCAAAATTTCCACTAAAACCCTAATTTCTTCCCTAATTTTTAAATACTCCAAATTAAACCCAGAAGTAAATTAAACCAAGAGCAAGATAAAGAGGAGAGTCAAACAATTAGGAGATCCAAAGGAGTGTTGTCATTTGGAGACCACTTTTCTAAATCTAAAGCTAAGGTTATAAGGCGCGTGGGAACAGATTTAATGATTTGATTATCTAAACTAAGTTTAAATCTATTTTAATAGATTAGATTGCTTAAAAAACCTAATTAACCTATTAAATTGGAGTTGAATCGATAAATTATAAACCCTATAATTTATGCTTGAATTGGATCCTATAACCATTAACCCGACTTCTTTTCTTCTAGTCTGGAAACCCTAGAACTGTTAGAAATTGGATATAATTAAACCAAAATTAGATTTATAATCAAAGATTAATTGACTGTAAATTAATATGGTAATCCTATTTATAACCACATGAAATAAAGAACAAACTGACAATTGTAAAGGGGTACGGTCGACCCTGGAACCACCAAGGTCGACTGATAGTGGCCGACCTATGGGGGTCCCAGGTCAACCGTCTAGTCTAAAGATTGGTGACTTGAACTGTGGCCTTAGGTCTAATTAAATGAATAGAGGTTCAATAGTTAATAAAACCAAAAATGAACTATTTTAAGGCATGTTGTATGCATAAGAGAATAGGGAAATTAGTTCCCTATCATAGTTGCTGGGTGAACTCAGTTCACGATATGATAGGACAAGGACTATCCAAAAGTTCTGTAAATGGTAAGATGAATTGTTACATGGATATCGAGGCCGGACATGGATGGCTATGAAGAAATGTGGGTAGTTTATTACGTGATAGACTCGAACGTGTTACGATTGGGTGGGCGCAGCATTGATGGGTACACTATTGAGGAACTCGGTGCTAACAGAAGATCTAGGTGCTGCATGTGCTCTTATGCAACATGGTATGGGTGAACGCCGACGCTAGACAATAGTGGGAATGGGAAGACGATTGTTAGACAAGGAGCCCGGTTCAATCGGGGGTTCACATATAGTAGGCACCGACGTCGGACAATAAGTGGATACAAGAAATTGATTATTAGATGTGGCCTGGTACTAATGGGAGTTCATATATAGTGGGCACCATGGCAGTACAGTAAGTGGCATTTTGCCACTACGATTGAGAGATGGATGCGGGTGCATATGATGACTCACTTTGTGAGTTTGCATTATGGTGTTCTCCTTTTCCAAACGTAGTGTGATTGGAAAGGGGAGTAGATCTCGATTCGGCCAATCGTTTACAGGTTCGATTTGTAGAATTATCTAGTGTATTAAACAAGTATCCTTAGGTATATGACCTTAGGGCTGCACGGACACTGTATATGCACTTTATATCACTTAGAATAGATTTAAATTTAATTGTACTTAATCATAATGTTAGTCTTACTCTTATTCACCTAACTTTTGTTTGACCCATTCCATTTTTTCCTTTTTCCTAATCTTAGGTGAATAGAGTAGCAGGTGACTTGCCCATTCTAGCTTTCAAACAGTCCTGCTTAGATTGGAGCTTAGCTTAGCTTACTACTCTTATCCTTTGTCATGATTATTTATTAGTACAATTATCTCTATGTTTCAGTTTTTTATGATGTACTCTAATTTTGGCTTATGTACTGATATTTTCCGGGACAACGATATGATATGATATTTCTAAGATTACTTATATATTATAAGATTTTATATATATGTTATATTGCTTCCGTTATGATACGTTTGGATTAGATAGTTTATTCTTCATATTATTATCTTAGTCCTTATGATGCTAGTTAAATCAAACCACATGATCTGCATTACTCAATATGACGTATCAAGAGGTGGGGTTGTAACATTCATTATGGCTATTTCCTAAGTTGTTTCACGGTGGTTCCCATGTTTCATCTATTCACGATAACCATTAGAGTAATCATGACGGTACCACTGATTTTTTTTATAATGACTTCATATTGACTATTTCATGAACCTCTCCTAGATGGCTTGGCAGCTCTATCCTTTAATAACTTCCTAATTTTGTATATGATGACTTTACCAAATTGATCACAATGACCCATTTTCTCGCATGACGGTTCTTCACTATGGCTTCATTTGATCCATACACCACTACTTTATTAACATATGATAACTCCTCATGATGGCCTCATTTAATTAAAGCATGATAGAATTATCAACACACAGTAGCTTCATTTTATATGCGATGACTTCTATCACACACGATGGCTCCAATTAAGCATGACGGTTTGAAAGCTTTAGTAGATCATTCATGATAGTTTTTTTACGATGTTGCATGCCTCTTTTCACGATGACTCTAGGAAATAGTCCATTATGGATTTGGCATCTTTCTATATGATAGCTTTTATTTTGATCATACACAAAAGCATGTAGTATAAACCTGCGATGTTTTATTATATCAACTTGTGATATGAATCTCCCTATGGTGACTCTTACTATCACACAACAACTTCACTCTTCACTTGATCACCTCGAATTATACATGATGACTCCTACTTGCACAAGAAGGCTCCAAAAACTATTCAAGGCCTTAAATTACACACAATGGTTTTCCTATTTATCAATTTGGCAGTTTGGGTGTAATAGAAACTATTAGCTTAGCTTTACAAAAAACTTCATTAGTATAATGCAAAAAATTGTTTCAAACAATTGAAAAAATCTAGATCTCTAATCTCTACATGGTTACTTTTTCATATGGAAAATCATGTTTTATTTGTAACCGTATGGGATTAATGTATGTTAAATGCAACACTTACTTTTTATTATGAGAAATCATTTGCCGAGGTCTATTTGACAGCAATACATTCTGAAGTGTCTTCGTTCTCACAGTAGAAACTGTGTTATGCATGCAATTGTTATTCCCACTAAATTTTAACAGTAATGTTGATTGATTTCTATTTTCATTCATAGTAAAGTTGATGCATCTAAGAAAGCATTGGCGGTAGGTCTCGAGGAATTGAAATTTTTTTGGAGTTGTATTGGGGATAATGCTAAAGTAATACATTATCTTAAATGGTTTAATGTAATTGTACATTGAAAATATTTTTAGTCTTTCTAGCAATAAGTATTGTTAGTTGGGTTTGTATCCAAGTAGAAACCAATAGGAGGTAGAACATTGAAACGAAGACGAAATGACACGAAATCTTAGAGGCACACATAGATAGGGCAGCATAATTACCTTAGAGAAATTTCAACTAGAAATGAAGAAAACCAAATAGGTTGGTGCCGACTTCTACAAGTCGATGGAGGCTTCTCATGCCTTTGGATCTTTCACTCAAACTTTACAAGCGCTATTATCTAACTCTTCTATGCTTACTCAAGGGATTTCAACGTGTTTCTGACAACTATTGCCAAAGAGGAAGAGTCAATGGCCAGGACAATAGAACAACTAAAGTGATAAAGGAACTATCGTTAAGATCAATCGACGATTCATAAATATAAAAAAGGACAACCCAAAATAAAGTGAGGAAGAGAATGCAAATGGATTTAACCCCATAAATGCAAAGCACACATGTCGGTACTGACATAAAGAGGTCGGTACCGAACCTGTTTAAATATGTTGGTGGGCGCCATGATTTTCTGTACTCCTCCAGGTCGACTTTTGGACTCTGCTTGAACTCTTCTTCTAGCCTAATATGACCGTTATAATTATAAATACAAAACTTAGAGCAACCAAAAGGGGATCTAGTTTCTGCCATTACTATGCAGAAGCTCCGCCCTTCTTCGTCTTCTTCCTCCATACAATAGTCACAAAGCTAGCTACTTTAGGCCACTTTAGGACTTTGAATATCTAACCCCTGTACTTATGACTTATTCTCTCTCAAATCCTTGTAGTCTCAATCAAATCTACAAGCAACAAAGTTATAAAGTGGATGTAGGCCAAAGGTTACCGAACCACTATAAAATCTTATGTTTCTCTTTCCTATTATTGTTTATTTTCTTTTATTATTACTATTTTTTGCTAGATCTAGGTCTCACAGGTTTCCTACAACCTATTCTTGGGTGGCACTAACATTTTTGTGCTTTCACTAAGAAAATCTGAACCTAGATTTAGATCTAGCTTGCTATTTCGGGTTAAAAGAGATCCAGTAGTTAGATCTGGGGATTTCGTTTCCAAGGTTCATAGGCTTGCCATCGAAGATCAATGGCACCAAGAAAATAGAGAACCACTTTTGGAACATCAACAGGAGCAACAATTGGTGGTGATGATGCAAACCTCCAATAAACTGAAGTGAACAACGCTTACAATCATCGAACAAAGCTTGATACATGAAATCTAGCACTAGTTTGCTCCGTTCAACTGGATGTTGTCACTAAAGGAGAGCTTAACCAGAGGGTTAATGAACTTTACCAGAAAATGGCAATTGCCAAAAGGCTCTCATGGATAAGATCAATGCTTTGCTAGTGTTGTAGCCACCAAGTGCTCTAAGAGCTAGACAAGAAACTGCAGTTGTTATGGAAGGCTTGAACAAACGAAACTATAAAAAAAGCTAAAGGAGGTTGTTGGTGGAGCTGCAAGAATCATAATAGAAAGCAATGGAAGTACTCCTCCTACTAGAGAGCATGCTGCTGCAAATCCAGATCTTGGAGTGAATGCTCGTCAAGTGAACAAAGAAATGCTTGTTTATGATTATGAAGATGACACACTACTTGATGATGATAGATTAGAATTGAATGCTGATGTAAACAAGAAAAATGTTGAATATGAATTTCAAACTGCCCCAGTAAGACCAACTATGCGCCAACAAAACCCTGTAGGAGTGGTTCTCCTAGAGAATGGGGGACCTTGGCTTTAGCTAGCAAATCGAGACCTTTAGGGAGTCAAACACTCGATGTAGCCCCTGAAATCTATCCTGTAGACCACCATGCTAGCGAGGAGTACATCACAGACATGGACAAGCTGCTATTGGAGGAGAGTAGGGGTAGAAAGAATGAAGACTGGGGTTCCGTGCTAAGCTGAACTCCATTCACTGAAAACATTCTAGGGGAAGAATATCCTAAGAAGTTCACTATGTCAACTATGCCGTTATATAATGGAGTGACATACCTTAAACAACACTTGTGCAAATATGAGTGGCATATGAAATATGAATAGAGCTATGGCAACAGATGTTTTTCATTGTGATGTTTCCCTATCTTCTTGGAAGGAGTTGGTTCCATGTGGTTACTAGACTTGCACCAAGATCCATTTCCACTTTCAACAAATTAGCAAAAAAGTTTCTAGAGCAATTTAGACTCCATTACCGCACGACCAAAAGATGAGATGTCCTTATCTTGATTTTTCTAGGGACCCAATAAGTCATTGAAATCTTTCATAAACCGGTTCAACATTGCAGTTACCGAGGTAAGCAATTCAAAGAAGGATATGATTTTTGTGGCTTTGGTTTGAGACATTCACCCAAAAATGGATTTTCGTAGATGGATTAAAATGAAAAAACCCGCTACCAAGGAGGAATTCCAACAAAAGGCAAACTAATTTCTAAGTCTGGAAGAGGTAAGTATGGTGGAAGACAAATCTGTCGGTGAGTGACCAAAGGAAATGGTTCAGAGTAATGTCACAATTAAGTAGGACAGAAACAATTCTACATCCACAATAGGAAAGAATTCCAATAAGAAGAGGAACTAAAACTCTGGTAAGCGCAATGGGAACGGGAAACATTTAAGGAATCTCAGACGTGGGGATTATATGCCGTTGAATGATAACTTAGAGAACATCTACCTTGCCACTTAGGGAATCGAGTGATACAACAAGCCACCAAAGTGGGAAGCGTCTGGACACTAAAGAAATAGGGGAACTTTTATCGATTTCACGAGACTTACGAGAAAAACACAAATGAATATTGGCATTTGTAGGACTTAATCGAGGAACTAATTTGGAATAACTGGCTCCAACAGTACGCGAAGAAACCATAGAATTATGATCAACCTAATGGACCCTAAGTTTAGAGAAATAAAAGAAATCAGATTGGACTCGGTGGAGAAGGGACTCGTCGGACTGATCGGAGACTCGTCATAAGTACTATCACTAGAGGACCTCACCCAGTGTAAATAAGTTGGGGTGAGATGGAGCGATACACTAGTTCTTTGAATCACACTCCTAAGAAAACCTGTTATGCCATTGAAGATGAAGCCCAGCAAAAAACAGAAGTTGATAACTAATAGTATCGTATTTCAGAACTAGGATACTAAAGGTATGGAGGTGACAACTCTTGAACCAATGGTGGTAACAATTGAAATCGGGCCTGCAGTTATGCATAGAGTGTTGGTTGACAGTGTAGTTCGATTAACATCCTTTTTCGGCAAACATTGATCAGATGAAGATCAACATGAAGGATGTGACCGCTTGAAGGATGAAGTTTCAAGGATTTACGGGCGAACCAATGTAGAAGTTGGAGAAGGAGAACGAAGGGCAGTTCTTATTCAAACCTTCCCGATAATCGATGAATTCTTAGCTTACAACACTTTCTCGGGCCGACCAGAATAGCTTTGGCTCATGGCGCCTTACAATGAAGTTCCCAATGGTAAATAGGGTAGGAGTAGTAAGAGGAGACAAAAGTACAGCAAGAAAATGTTACTTACCGAATTGCGTGATGCCAAACAACGTGAGAAGGGGAAGAATGTGGAGAAAACTATCAATATTCATGATCCGCAAGCATAGCAATTACAGAACAACCCCTGGCTCGAGGACCACAGATGCTTCGACAAAGCTATGGACCATAGAAAGAAGAGTGCAGGGGATGAACGAGTAGCACAAATGGAGTTTATGGTTACTGTCCCTGTAGAAATGGACGACCCATCTCGTGTCTTGAAGATAGGTTCACAGCTTAGAGCTAAAATGCAAAATGAACTGATAAAATTTCTTTGTGCCAATCTATAAGTGTTTCCTTGGACGCATTCTGATGTGTGTACAATATTGCCGAAGATAGCATGTCACACACTTAATACCGATCCCAAGTTGACACCAGTAAAGCAGAAGAGATGTAGTTTGGGTCTGCAGTGATCTGCTACATTGAAGGAAGAAGTCGATAAGCTGTTAGCCAATGGCTTTATCCATAATATATATTCTGAATGGGTGTCAAACCCTATACTAGTCAAGAAATTGAACGAGAAATGGTGGACTCGGTGGACTACTCGGACTTGAACAATGCTTGTTCGAAGGATAAATTTCCCCGCCTAGAATCGACCAGCTAGTTGATGGAATCGCAGGCATGGGATTGTTTTTTTTATGGACGCCTACTCAGGATACAATCAGATTATGATACATGAACCCGATCAGGAGAACACCGGCTTCATTACCGACTTGGGACTATATTGTTTTCGTGCAATGCCATTTAGCTTAAATAATGCTGGTGCTACTTACCAAAGATTAGTAAAGGCAATGTTCAAGAATTAGATAAGACGAACGATGGAGGTATGTATGGACAACATGCTTGTGAAATCACATGTATCTAGAAACCATATGGATAATCTTTCGAAGATGTTTGAAATACTTTGGAAATATGCGATGAAATTGAACCCCCCGAAGTGCTCATCCGGTGTTTCATCGGTAAAGGTTCACTGGTTCGTAGTAAACGCAAGCGGCATTGAGGCCAATCTAGATCAGATCGCTGCATTACGGAATTTCAAAGCTCCGTCGACAAAAAAGGAGTTGCATAGTTTGAATGGGAAGATCGCAACATTGAGTCCCTTCATTTACAAAGCAATGGATATGTATACCATTTTTTGACGCATTAAAGAAGGGTAAGAACTTCAAATGGAATCAAGTCTGGTAGACAACATTAGAGGAATTAATTCGACACATAGAGGCACTGCCAGTCCTATCAAAACTAGCAAATGGGGAAGATCTATTCATCTACTTGATGGTATCAGCCCATGCGCTAGTTGCAGCACTTGTGCTGAGGAGGCTAGGATTCAACGACCCATCTATTATATCAGCAAACGATTCAGCGGAGCTGAATGAAACTACCCAAAGTTAGAAAACTTAGCATACTTCTTGTTGATAGCATCAAGGAAACTACATCCGTACTTCCAAGCTCACCCAATCAAGGTACTAATGGATAACCCTTGAAATAGGTGCTTTATCGATCGAGACTTCGAGATGATTTTTGAAACGGATAATCAAGTTAAGCCAGTATGATGTGACTTATCATCCTCGAAGGGTAAATAACGGACTGGCATTAGCCATTTTCATCGTCGAGTTCACAATTTGGGATGATGAGGAAGAGGACAAGATGGTCATAGCATCATAATGGAAATTGTTTGTCGACGATGCATTAAACAGATTCTTACCAGGAACAGGAGTTGCGCTTGAAACTCCAGAAGGACGGTCGATCTGTTATGCTCTAAGGTTAGAATTCCCTGCCATTAACGATGAGGCAGAGTACGAAGCATTAATAGCAGGGTTGAAGATTGTGAAGGAACTTAGAATTAAAGATCTCTGTATATACAGTGACTCTCAATTAGTCATCTATCAAGTGAAACGAGAGTATCAGGCTAAGGGTGCGAACCTTGCCCCTTGCTTGTCAAAGGCAGGGGAATTGCTCAATGATATCGAACATTACACGATAACTCATATCCCTAGGGAACAGAATGTGAAAGCCGATCACTTGGCTATGCTGGCTAGTTCCAGAAATGCGCCGTCTCTAGGACTGGTCCCAGTGGAAGTATTATCAGGCTCCAATATAAATCAGATGAGTGTCGACTGGATTTTGAAAATCATGGAAGAGGAGGAATCATTGAGGACGCCCATTAAGGACTACAAAGAGGAATACTCTCGAAGGATCGGAATAAACCGAAGAAGCCCCTTAGAAAGACATCGTGATTCGTAATGCAAGATGGAGTACTGTACTAAAGAGTGTGCTTCGCTCCCTTACCTAGGTATGTGACCAAGAATGAAGCCAAGAAAATCCTTACGGAAATTCATAAAGGCAGAGTGGTGACCATATTGAGAGGCAAACATCGACAAAAAAGGCTCTCCAAGACGGATATTTCTAGCCAACATTAAACCAAGATGCAGCAAGTTAATCTAGGCGGTGCGATCAACGCCAGAGATTTGTGAAGATTTTGCGAACCCCATCTAGGGAACTTGCACAAATGGTCAATCCATGGCTATTTGAAATCTAGGGAATAGATCTAACGGTGTGTTACCAATAGCAAAAGGAGAAGCCAAATACACCATTATTGCAATCGATTACTTTACAAAGTTAGCCAAAGCGGAACCACTTGCCATGATAACTACTAAAAAAGTAATTAACATTGTAACAAAAAACATCATTTGTAGGTTTGGAGTACCATAGAAAATCAACATATATAATGGAATTAGTTCGAGAGTGCCGAAATCAATGACTTCTACGAGCATTACCGATCGAAAAGAGATATTTAGGGGTAGCGCACCTGTAACGACCCAGAATTTATATTGATTAAAATTTGAATATTTAATTTATTTTAAATATTAATAAGTGAAATTTATAAGTCAAATTTTTTTTATTTCGAATAATTGGATTTAATTGGATAATTAAATCGATAATTTAGTATGTTAAAATACAGAAATAATTGAAAATTGGGTTAAATATGATTGAAAATGATTTGTAAAATTTTATTTTATCATATTGGAGTTAAGTGATATTTTAGAACTTTTAAAATCGAATAAAAAAGTTAATTTGTGAAAATTGAAAATTTTAATATTTAATCAACTAGTGAAATTAGCCAACTTTTGAATAGTCTCAGAATTGGACGAAACTAGTTCCATTGGATCCGTAATAGTTAGTTATTATCGGATTTCAATTTTCGAAGCAATCAGAGTTTTCATTTGACCGTGGCAGCTCGAAACGCAACGAAATTGTTTTAATATTAATTTAGCGAGTTAAAATAATCATTTTTCAAACTGTCTCGGATTTCGACGAAACCAGTTTCATCGGATCCGTAATGTGATATTATTCTATGGTTTCAAATTTCGTGTCAATTGGATTTACCGTTTGTCCGGTGCAAGCTAAAACGCCCAGAGATTTGATTTACCGATTTAATTTTTAATCGAACGTTTATTGCCATAACTCGCACAGATGATCGAATTAGCTCCCGAAACCTGTTCCATTGTGTCCGAAACGTGGGGTAAACCCTAGAAACGCCAGTCACCGCGTGTAAATCGGAGTTCGAAAAATCCGGGATGAATAGTGTTTGCGAAATTTTCTATAAAAGGCCTTGGATATTTCATTTTGCAAACAACTTACAACCCTAACCCTAAAAATTGGTCAACCGCCTCCAAAATAATAAATGGCCGAAAATGATTCTTGTTTCTCCCTCAAAATCTTCAAATCTATGCATCAATTCGAGAAAGCATTAACTACAATGTTGAAGTGCTCGATAAGATCTTCAGATCCATACGGTTGAGATGGGGTTTAGCGTCGCGTGGAGGTTCTAAAATGGCCGCGTCCTCCTGTTGTTGCGCACGAAAATCGAGACGGTGGGGGAGGCCGAGTTGCATGGGGTGGTGGCCGAAGGTAGAGGAGGAGATGACGGTCAAGATGGAAGCTTCTGATCGTGGTGGATGTCGACGAGGAAGTCGCGATTTTTAACCCTAGTTTCGGGCTATGGGTTCGTGCGTGTATCCTCGGCCTGGGAACGTGAAGAAGGAGGAGGAAGGGTGCGGTCCAGATGGTTGAAGGCAAGGATCAACGGCTATGATCTATGTAGGGTTTAAAAATATAAAAATATGTTGTAAATTTTATATTAAAAATTTGTGTAACTTCTAAAATTCGTATCTTTTTCATACGAGGTCGAAAACGCACGAAACCAGTAGCGTTGGAATCGTATGGACGAGCACTACGCTATGGAATTGGATTGGAGTCGTTTGGAGTTAGTGAAAATTTTGGGTAAAATTAAACGTCCGTTTAATTTTATTCGAAATAAAATACTGAAACGGAATTGAAATCAAGGTGAGAACTTCTCACTCAATCGAATCGGTTTCGATTTTTAATTTTAAATAGTTATATTTAAAATTCTTGAATGCATGTTTGAATGATGATTGTCACCTATTGATTGTTAAAATAGACATTATGCACCGTTAGTAAGCGGATGTTATTTATTAAAAACATATACCACGAATATTTCACAGTACAGTGAAATTGGTATTATTTATGTACTTGGAATTGATTTCCCACAGTATATAGCGGATGAGACCCTATTGCGCCGTCTATTAAGCGGATAATATTTTTATAAATCCCATATATCGCGATAATTCCGTACTGGAACGTAATTGGTATTGTGCTAACATCTGTGGATGCAGGGAAACTGGTTGGAGGGATCCAACTGGATTCCTCAACAATATTGATTTGATTACAGATATTGTGATGTTTGTTGATTATCATACCGATATATGATATTTATTGTCGTGATCGACTATTTGGAGCTGTTGCATCATCGGATCCATTTTTGAAGTTTTAAAATAATGATTTTGGTTTTTAAAAGAATTTTTAAAGTGATTTTTGAAAGCATACGTTTTATTAAATTTTGAATTGTTAAAATAAATAAACATTTTAATTTTATGGTTATAAAAGTTATATTTTTGGGAAAATAATACTTAAGTGAAATTTTGGAATTATATAAGTTTTAAATAACGTTTTGTAAATTAATAAAGAGATTGGTTTATTTAAATTGAGATTTTTGAATTATTATAAATGATTTATATAGAAGATTTATAAAGTTGATATTTATAAATTAAAAATACTGGAATTATAAAACGAGTTTTTATAAGTAATAAAGTGAAATAAAAATGGATTTCATAAGTGAATTGAAATTTATAAATTTATGAAATATGAAGATATAAAATGGATAGATTTTGTAAAATATAAGATTTATAAGTAATCAACTTATAAATCGGATTTGGCATTTAAAATGAGATATAAAAAGGATTTTTTTTATAAATAGAAGTTTATAAAAATATAAATGGAGTTTATAAACGTTGTTTTATAAATTCGAAATCAATTGAATTTGATAAATTGAATATTGAAGTTTATTAAAGGAAATATATTCACGATTTTGGACAGTGAATACATTATTGAACAAAATGATCATGTTTGGCAAAATAAATATTATAAAATGAAGCTAATTATTTTAAAGATGTTTTAAAATGTATTATGAATCGAAACCATAGATTTCAACATTTATTGTTGAAATAGACGTTTTCGAGAAATAAGGAAATGATGGACTATAACACTTGTTATAGTAAATGATTTCCGAATGGAAATGTTTTTGTATAGTATTGGGATTTATATATCTATCTAAATTTCGAATCCCTATACTAGTGATTTTGGGTTGTCGTAACGATGTTTTGCGCAACATTCGTTTTGGCCTAAATAAATATATTTAAGAGAATGTTTTCCTTAAAGAATGAAATATGTACTTAATTTCGGTTCAAGTATATTGAATATTTTCTAAGTATTGAAAATAAATGGATTTGTGAATTACTTATTAATAAATAAGTACGGAAATGTTTTTCCAATGTGAAATGAAACATTTTGAGAATATATCTTTTTGAAGACAAACTGAAAATGAATATTAGAAATCGATTTGGGAATCATATATTCATAGATATTTGGAATTGTAAATTCACTATGGAATTTATAAATGAAAAAGGGAATTTGTTTAAAAATAAACGTTGATTTATTTTTAAAGTATGGGAATTAATTTACGGATTTGGAACGTAAATATAAAGTAAATCGGTAAGGATTTATTTAATTGGTTTAAATGAACCATTTTGAAATGAAAGTATTTCCGAGTAAGGAAAATGATTGAAATTTGTTTTCAAAAGTGATAAAGGGTGAAAAGTGATTTGAAAATTTGTTTTCAAATGGTTAAAGTGTGGAAATTTTATATATCTAGTAAAGATATTTTGGAAAGTAATTAATTTGGGAAATTATTTGGAATCTAGTGATGTTGCGCATCTCTATTGATAGTTAAATAACCGACTATCAATATTTACCTTTAAATAGGTATTTGTTGTGAATTGCTTGAATTTGAATGCCACACTTATTTTTAAAATAAGCGCTCACTATTCGAGTTAGCCGGGAAAGGGCCTTGGGGTCGTATAACCCATTCTGAATATGTGATACGTCGTAATGGATTGCATTTGATGACCGGTGTTGAAGACCAGATATTTTTGAAAACGGAAGGATTACCGTTGAGTTACTTTGCATCTGCTGATCCCCGATATAGAGGTTTTATCACCCTTAGTGGCGGGAAGTCCAGACGTGATTAGAAATTATCCGGAATGCAAGGACTTCTTTGTAAGTGCCTTCGGTTCTGTTCGATCCCGGAACAGACTTGTATGGATTGTTTGTCTGACGTTACAATTTGAGATGTAAAGCTAGTTTCTATCAAATATATTTCTGTTGGTGGCGGAGAATTTATTCTCTTAGCTTAACACCCTTCTCTGAGACGTACGAGCTCAGAGGTTATGTAGTTGATGGTTACTAGTGATATATTCCCAAATTGGTAATGTGGCATGCTGAGTGTTGCTGTGAGATGATCATTGTTTGATCATTTGTGATATGATCATTTGTTTGATCATTTATCTTGGTGATCATTACTTTGATCATTTGTTGACCCAAAGCATAGCTTTTGTATAAAGCGTGGCTTTGTGGACGAGACTTCGTCGGACCTCACACCCCGGAAATGGTCAAAAAGGAAGGATGCAGCAAGGTTATTAGGGGGTAGCACCCCTTTAGTGTATGTCATTCCTTCTGGATAGAGGTGGTATCATGGAATGGAGCCCAGATACTTAGCCTATGTGGTTACTGCATTATTTTTCTTATGTGGTTGTTGGAAATCGAGGATCCTCGGATAGATCGGTTACGATCGGGGGATGACATATTCGTGTCAGTAGTTACCCAGTTAGGGGTAACCCGGCCTTGTGTTGGCAGAGATCCGGTTTGGTTCTCGGGATGTCATTCCAGAGGCGTTTCCATGTGGCAATGGGAAGTTCCTTGGCCTGACCATTTGTTGGAAATCCAAAGAAACAATACGAGACTTGTACGGTTTTAGTTGTAGAACCTACCATCTAATATGGTAGCTATAGTAGGCGTAATATAATGGTACCTATGCTGGCTAAGATTTATATTCTACTTTCGAAATGTTTTCTACACTATGCACTAATAATAATATCAAAAATGATTTGATTTTGCGTAGTAAGCATCTTTGACTAACATAAGAAGAAATCTCCTCCAAGTCTGCGTTTGCATTGTGTGTGTGGTGGGAGGTCTTATGGTAGTTACATTTTCAAAAAGCATCGCGAATTGATTTTAAAATTATCCCGTTCTTTGTTTTAAAGATAAATAACTGTTTTAAGTTCTCACACCAGTCACATGACTGACCTGGAGTTTATTCTTTCCCTTCCTATACTCTGGGTGCCCACCAATTTCCACATAGGCAGTCTAGAGTTTGGTTATTAGGTTATTCTGGATTTAGGAGTGCTATGAAGTTCAGGAGGCGAGCTACATATCGAGACGTACCACCTGTTTATGATATTATACTATGTATTATTCCGCTGTGTATTCTGTATGAGGACAAGTTTATATAACTGTCCATTGATGTATTGACTCTGTTGTCTATTGTTGTTGTAAACTCTGATAATGATGTAAGGTATAAATGTACAGTTCTTTGTTTTAAAGATTATTCATTTATTTATTATATGTTGTTCCGCTGCGATTGTGAGATTCTGATATTGTTCTGCTGTTTTCTTTTCTGTTCTATGTTTTTTTCTCTCTTCTTCTATCTTTTCTTCTTCTTTAACCCTAACATTTCAGTTTTTCGGCAACGAAAAATCGAAGTCGTTATACTTGGTATCAGAGCTTATGGTTAAGCGACAACCATGGCTCTGTTGTGTATTACTCATTAGAGATAGAGTCAGTAGTACTCTAGAATGAGTTTGAGTGTAATAATTGATACGAGCGCGTATTTGTCAGTGAATATTAAATTGTTTTATATTGTGATGATTGGTTTGTTGAGTGGTATATGGATTTTGGTCAACACGAGTAATTAACGTTGTTGATAGGGATCTCTAAACACTTGAATAGAACAATTCGACACAGTATTGTTTTAATTGGGTAAATGAAATAATTTTACCTTGATTATATTTTATATATAAAAGAATAATTTTTCAGAATTATTAAAGTGTATATGAATCGATTGTTTGGTTGTTGAATAAGTTAAATAAAAACAACAGTTGAAAAAAAATGAATTGTATAAGCAAATGAATTATAAGTATGGAACTATAATTAATGTGATTTACAATTGTGAAATAATCTTATATACAAGAAGTGAAATTATATAAGTAAAAGAGTTATAAATGTGATTTATAATCTAAAAACAAAATTCCAGAGAAGTGTTTTGAAAGGATTTGATATTTTGGGAAATTGTTTTGAAGAGATGAAAGCTCTAAACTCTTTTCGGTCGCTGGAAAATAATTCCGATGATGACCGCGACATCATTGGTGTTCATTTTCGGGTTTCCAAAAGAGGGATTATTGCCAAATTGTTTAAAGAAAGTTGTTTGGAAAATTTGGATTTGATTTGGATTTGATAAGATGTTTGAAATGGAACATAACTTAAATAATGTTGAATAAAGTTGATTTTGGTGTCAAAGTAAATTAATAAGTGAATTAATGAAGTGAAGTCATTAAGAATTTGAACTTGAGTTATATAAATGAAATTCAACTTTATATTGTTAAAGGAATTAGCAATTGAATTGAACTAATGAATTGAATGTAAATCAATTGATGTGAATGAATTGAGATGGGACAATGGATGAAAATGTTAATTCATTAAAAGTTAATGTTATTGGAAGTTGAATAAATTGGAATGGAAGTCAATTTAATATAAACCAATTGGAATTAAAAGTGTTGGACCAAATTGAATGTAAATTAAATAATTTGGTTATGTTGAATATACATTGGTTGTTACATGGATGTTAATTAATTGTATATAAATTCATTAAGTGTTAATGAAATTGAATTAGCAAAATTGGAAGCTATGTAATTGAATTCAAATTAAAAGTGAAGTAAATGAATTTGAATAGAATTGAATGTGAATTGGATTTAAATTAGTGAATGCAAACTAATTAAAATTGAATATGCATGAATGTTAGTAAAATACAACTTAAATGAATCAGATCTGATTTAAATTGAAAACCAATTCATTGAATATTAATGAGAATATGAATGAATATTGATTTGGTTATGGATGATAGTTGGTTGATGTTTGCATTAGTTGTTTTGAATGCATTTCTATGATTGCATATGTAGTTGTTATGTTGCTATATGTTGTATATTGATACTATTTTCATATATGCATGATTCTCATGTTGTTGTTGAGTAATTAGTAGGTGCGGATCGCGTTTGCTTCGCATTTGGAGCTCGCTTTCGCGCTATATTAGCTGTATACGCTCGCTAATAATAAATAAGGTACGTATCTCGAATTACATACCGTACTTTAACACTTTTTACCCTGCGGGATGCCTCATCACTTGATGAGATGTATATTTGTGATATATATACTATCATTTTTTTTTCGGATCGAGCCGCGCAAAGGACACTATGGTGAATTTTTCCGAAAATTTAAGGCGTTTGAAAAATTTTGAGAAAATTTGGGAAATTTGTGAAAACTATAATTTTGGTTTTGGAATTGGAAATTAAACGATATAGTTTGGTTTTGAAAAGATAACTAAGTATAGCTTTGAAAACTTAGTAAAGTATGGTAAGAAGTTTAAATTTGTTTCGGAAAGTTAATGGATTCTGAAACTTTTCTTACTTGGTAATTTCGAGGACGAAATTCTTTTAACGGTGGAAGTTTGTAACGACCCAGAATTTATATTGATTAAAATTTGAATATTTAATTTATTTTAAATATTAATGAGTGAAATTTATAAGTCGAATTTTTTTATTTCGAATAATTGGATTTAATTGGATAATTAAATCGATAATTTAATATGTTAAAATACAGAAATAACTGAAAATTGGGTTAAATATGATTGAAAATGATTTTTAAAATTTTATTTTATCATATTGGAGTTAAAGTGACATTTTAGAACTTTTAAAATCGAATTAAAAGTTAATTTGTGAAAATTGAATATTTTAATATTTATCGACTAGTGAAATTAGCCAATTTTTGAACAGTCTCAGAATTGGACGAAACTAGTTTCATTGGATCCATAATAGTTAGTTATCATTGGATTTCAATTTTCGTAGCAATCGGAGTTTTCGTTTGACCGCGGCAGCTCGAAACGCATCGAAATTGTTTTAATATTAATTTGGCGAGTTAAAATAGTCATTTTTCAAACTGTCTCGGATTCCGACGAAACCAGTTTCATCGGATCCGTACTGTGATATTATTGTATGGTTTCAAATTTCGTGTCAATTGGATTTACCATTTGTCCGGTGCAAGCTAAAATGCCCAGAGATTTGATTTACCGATTTAATTTTTAATCGAACGTTTATTGCCATAACTCGCACAGATGATCGAATTAGCTCCCGAAACCAGTTCCATTGTGTCCGAAATGCGGGGTAAACCCTAGAAACGCCAGTAACCGTGCGTAAATCGGAGTTCGGAAAATCCGGGATGAATAGTGTTTGCGAAATCTTCTATAAAAGGCCTTGGATATTTCATTTTGCAAACAACTTACAACTCTAACCCTAAAAATTGTTCAGCCACCTCCAAAATAATAAATGGCCGAAAATGATTCTTGTTTCTCCCTCAAAATCTTCAAATCTATGCATCAATTCGAGAAAGCATTAACTACAATGTTGTAGTGCTCGACAAGATCTTCAGATCCATACGGTCGAGATGGGGTTTAGCGTCGCGTGGAGGTTCTAAAATAGCCGCGTCCTCCTGTAGTTGGGCACGCAAATCGAGACGATGGGGGAGGCCGAGTTGCATGGGATGGTGGTCGAAGGTAGGGGAGGAGATTGTGGTCAAGATGGAAGCTTCTGATCGTGGTGGATGTCGACGAGGAAGTCGCGATTTTTAACCCTAGTTTCGAGCTATAGGTTCGTGCGTGTATCATCAGCCTGGGAATGTGAAGGAGGAGGAGGAAGGGTGTGGTCCAGATGGTTGAAGGCAAGGATCAATGGCTATGATCTATGTAGGGTTTAAAAATATAAAAATATGTTGTAAATTTTAAATTAAAAATTCGCGTACTTCTAAAATTCGTATCTTTTTCATACGAGGTTGAAAATGCGTGAAACCAGTTGCGTTGGAATCGTATGGACGAGCACTACGCTATGAAATTGAATTGGAGTCGTTTGGAGTTAGTGAAAATTTCAGGTAAAATTAAACGTCCGTTTAATTTTATTCGAAATAAAACACTGAAAAGGAATTGAAATCAAGGTGAGAACTTCTCACTCAATCGAATCGGTTTCGATTTTTAACTTTAAATAGTTATATTTAAAATTCTTGAATGCATGTTTGAATGATGATTGTTATCTATTGATTGTTAAAATAGACATTATGCGCTGTTAGTAAGCGGATATTATTTATTAAAAACATATACCGCGAATATTTCACAGTACAGTGAAATTGGTATTATTTATGTATTTGGAATTGATTTCCCGCAGTATATAGCGGATGAGACCCTATTGCGCCGTCTATTAAGCGGATAATATTTTCATAAATCCCATATACCGCGATAATTTCATACTGGAACGAAATTGGTATTGTGCTAACATCTGTGGATGTAGGGAAACAGGTTGGAGGGATCCAACTGGATTCCTCAACAATATTGATTTGATTACAGATATTGTGATGTTTGTTGATTATCATATCGATATATGATATTTATTGTCGTGATCGACTATTTGGAGCTGTTGCATCATCGGATCCATTTTTGAAGTTTTAAAATAATGATTTTGGTTTTTAAATGAATTTTTAAAATGATTTTTGAAAGCATGCGTTTTATTAAATTTTGAATTGTTAAAATAAATAAACATTTTAATAATTATGGTTATAAAAGTTATATTTTTGGGGAAATAATACTTAAGTGAAATTTTGGAATTATATAAGTTTTAAATAACGTTTTGTAAATTAATAAAGAGATTGGTTTATTTAAATTGATATTTTTGAATTATTATAAACGATTTATATAGAAGATTTATAAAGTTGATATTTATAAACTAAAAATACTCGAATTATAAAACGAGTTTTTATAAGTAATAAAGTGAAATAAAAATGGATTTCATAAGTGAATTGAAATTTATAAATTTATGAAATATGAAGATAGAAAATGGATAGATTTTGTAAAATATAAGATTTATAAGTAATCAACTTATAAATCGGATTTGGCATTTAAAACGAGATATAAAAAGGATTTTTTTTATAAATAGAAGTTTATAAAAATATAAATGGAGTTTATAAACGTTGTTTTATATATTCGAAATCAACTGAATTTGATAAATTGAATATTGAAGTTTATTAAAGGAAATATATTCACGATTTTGGACAGTGAATACATTATTGAATAAAACGATCATGTTTGGAAAAATAAATATTATAAAATGAAGTTAATTATTTTAAAGATGTTTTAAAATGTATTATGAATCAAAACCATAGATTTCAATATTTATTGTTGAAATAGACGTTTTCGAGAAATAAGGAAATGATGGACTATAACACTGTTGTTATAGTAAATGATTTCCGAAAGGAAATGTTTTTGTATAGTATTGGGATTTATATATCTACCTAAATTTCGAATCCCTATACTAGTGATTTTGGGTTGTCGTAACGATGTTTTGCACAACATTCGTTTTGGCCCAAATAAATATGTTTAAGAGAATGTTTTCCTTAAAGAAAGAAATATGTACTTAATTTCGGTTTAAGTATATTGAATATTTTCTAAGTATTGAAAATAAATGGATTTGTGAATTACTTATTAATAAATAAGTACGGAAATGTTTTTCCAATGTGAAATGAAACGTTTTGAGAATTTATCTTTTTGAAGACAAATTGAAAATGAATATTAGAAATCGATTTGGGAATCGTATATTCATAGATATTTGGAATTGTAAATTCACTATGGAGTTTATAAATGAAAAGGGGAATTTGTTTAAAAATAAACGTTGATTTATTTTTAAAGTATGGGAATTAATTTACGGATTTGGAACGTAAATATAAAGTAAATCGGTAAGGATTTATTTAATTGGTTTAAATGAACCATTTTGAAATGAAAGTATTTCCGAGTAAGGAAAATGATTGAAATTTGTTTTCAAAAGTGATAAAGGGTGAAGAAAGTAAATAATTTGGGAAATTATTTGGAATCTGGTGATGTTGCGCATCTCTATTGATAGTTAAATAACCGACTATCAATATTTACCTTTAAATAGGTATTTGTTGTGAATTGCTTGAATTTGAATGCCACACTTATTTTTAAAATAAGCGCTCACTATTCGGGTTTGCTGGGAAAGGAACTTGGGGTCGTATAACCCATTCCGAATATATGATACGTTGTAATGGATTGCATTTGATGACCAGAGTTGAAGACCGGATATTTTTGAAAACGGAAGGATTACCGTTGAGTTACTCTGCATCGGCTGATCTCCGATATAGAGGTTTTATCACCCTTAGTGACGGGAAGTCCAGACGTGATTAGAAATTATCCGGAATGCAAGGACTTCTTTGTAAGTGCCTTCGGTTCTGTTCGATCCCGGAACAGACTTGTATGCATTGTATGTCTGACGTTACAATTTGAGATGTAAAGCTGGTTTCTATCAAATATATTTCTGTTGGTGGCGGAGAATTTATTCTCTTAGCTTAACACCCTTCTCTGAGACGTACGAGCTCAGAGGTTATGTAGTTGATGGTTACTAGTGATATATTCCCAAATTGGTAATGTGGCATGCTGAGTGTTGCTGTGAGATGATCATTGTTTGATCATTTGTGATATGATCATTTGCTTGATTATTTATCTTGGTGATCATTACTTTTATCATTTGTTGACCCAAAGCACAGTTTTGTATACAGCGTGGCTTTATGGACGAGACTTTGTCGGACCTCACACCTTGGAAATGGTCAAAACAGGAAGGATGCAGCAAGGTTATTAGGGGGTAGCGCCTCTTTAGTGTATGTCATTCCTTCTGGATAGAGGTGGTATCATGGAATGGAGCCCATATACTTAGCCTATGTGGTTACTGCATTATTTTTCTTATGTGGTTGTTGGAAATCGAGGATCCTCGGATAGATCGGTTACGATCGGGGGATGACATATTCGTGTCAGTAGTTACCCAGTTAGGGGTAACCCGACCTTGTGTTGGCAGAGATCCGGTTTGGTTCTCGGGACGTCATTCCAGAGGCGTTTCCATGTGGCAATGGGAAGTTCCTTGGCCTGACCATTTGTTGGAAATCCAAAGAAACAATACGAGACTTGTACGGTTTTAGTTGTAGAACCTGCCATCTAATATGGTAGCTATAGTAGGCATAATATAATGGTACCTATGCTAGCTAAGATTTATATTCTACTTTCGAAATGTTTTCTACACTATGCACTAATAATAATATCAAAAATGATTTGATTTTGCGTAGTAAGCATCTTTGACTAACATAAGAAGAAATCTCCTCCAAGTCTGCGTTTGCATTGTGTGTGTGGTGGGAGGTCTAATGGTAGTTACATTTTCAAAAAGCATCACGAATTGAATTTAAAATTATCCCGTTCTTTGTTTTAAAGATAAATAACTGTTTTAAGTTCTCACACCAGTCACATGACTGACCTGGAGTTTATTGTTTCCCTTCCTAAACTCTGGGTGCCCACCAATTTCCACACGGACAGTCTAGAGTTTGGTTATCAGGTTATTCTGGATATAGGAGTGCTATGAAGCTCAGGAGACAAGCTACATATCGAGATGTACCACTTATATATGATATTATACTATGTATTATTCCACTGTGTATTCTGTATGAGGACAAGTTTATATAACTGTCCATTGATGTATTGACTCTGTTGTCTATTGTTGTTGTAAACTCTGATAATGATGTAATGTATAAATGTACGGTTCTTTGTTTTAAAGATTATTCATTTATTTATCATATGTTGTTCCGCTGCGGTTGTGAGATTCTGATATTGTTCTGCTGTTTTTTGTTCTGTTCTATGTTTTTTTCTCTCTTCTTCTATCTTTTCTTCTTCTTTAACCCTAACATTTCGGTTTTTCGGCAGCGAAAAATCGAAGTCGTTACAGCACCCGCAAGCAAATGGGCCAGTGGAAACTGTGAACAAAATCATCAAATCCACCATAAAGTAATGGCTGGCAGAAGCTAAAGGGAATTAGGTTGATAAGCTTCCGCTTACACTATGGGCTTATATGATGAAACACAAATCAACGACTGGATACTCCCCCTTCGCTTTAGCCTATGGTTCAGAAGCTATGATACCAGTGGAACTGGAAGTTCCCTCTCGTCGCAGAAGGCATTTCAATCAAAGAGAAAAAAGAAATTGCTACTGGAATCACTTGACCAGATCAATGAGAACAGGGAGGAAGCAGAGCTTAGAACTGCTACTCACCAAAAAAGAGTGCCATGACATTTCAACACCAAGGTTCGACACCGTACTTTCGAGGTGGAAGATCTCATCTTGAAATGGATCTTCCTGAGTATGGGAGTACTTGTCGCAAAATTGGAAGGACCCGACGTGATCGGTAAGAAACTTGGAGACAGAACGTTTAAGTTAATAGCGGTCGATGGAATTCTAATTTCCCATGCTTGGAACAGCGACTCGCTGTGGCACTTCTATATTTAATACTTATGTATTCTATATTTTTGTAAATATGCCATCCAGGAACACTGAAGGCACTTTAAATAAGCAGGACTTGCCTTTCCTTTTATTAATAATATATCTCACTTCTTGAGCCAATGGAACCGCGTTCATGTAAACAAACCACCAAGTCGACGGGGAAAATTGACCCAAACCACCATAACGTTGGAGAAAATCAATCTACACCGTCTAAAAACTATCGTTGCTCTGGATACGTTGGGAAAGCCAGCAACTTCTAAAGCCCCGGTGGTGCTCTGGTAACATCGCGAAAATCACTGCTTTCTAAAGCCTCGACGTTGCTCCGACAACATCGAAAAACTTACTCTTCCCCTAAAGAGTTGCTTTTAGAATCGATGGAACTATGGTCAAGCAAGCATCTCTCCCGATGCGCCATCAATAAGCCACACGATGCTGCTTGAACCGATGGAACTGTGTCCAAGTACGCAATAATCCCTGTGCGCAACCAATAAGTTGCACGACGCTGCTTGAACCGATGGAACTATATTTAAGTATGCAATAATCCCTACGTGCTACCAAATAAGCCTTACGCCGCTGCTTGGATCAATGGAACCACGTCCAAGTACACAAAACTCCATATGCGCTATCAATAAGCCACACATTGCTTCTGGAGCCAATGGAATCATGTTTCGGCAAGAAAAAACATGTCCACAAGATCGAGAAAATATCTCCTAACCTCATGATGTGGAGTGTAGAACCTCAAATCATCAGATCGATGGAAAATTTGATTCAAAATCTCCTAAGTACCAGTGCTGCCCTGGCAACGTCTCGAAATCCTTCTATTCTCTAGTACTCGATGCTATCCTAGTAACAATGACAACATATCAAAACTTTCTAAGTATCGACATTGCTCTGATAGCATCGAGAAAGTTTCGTATCACACGATTGGTGGAAATCAGAATTTCTCCATCAATATGTTAATAGTCCAATTCGTCGGATCAATGGTAACACCTAAGAAGAAAATCGAAGTACTTGAGCTGTTCGAAAAGTTTCTAGAGATAGAAAATGATGTAAGATAAGATATCAACACTGAACTTGGAAGAATCCGGTCATAGTCAAGGAAAATGCTAGGAATCGAGCATCAGAGCTACAGGTATTGGAGATAGGAGCCTACTACACAACCCAGACTGGGGGCAACGAAATGATTTGATTAAAACAACCAATCTATATCCAATTGCTTGAACCTTGAGTTTTGAGTAACCAACCCTGTGGAGTAAGGGGCATACATATACCAATACATGATCAGGATAAGCTAAACCGAGATACACCATAGTTCTGTTATGACAAACGGAGCATTTTAGCAAATTAACCGGGCTAAGTAATACAATATGCTAAATAACTATAGGAATACTATTTACATGCACAGAGTTGCGACAAAAAAAGATATGGCATGGACACAGGAGTATATGACATAGGAAATTACAATATGAGCAACTATATTATATACGCAGGCAGTTATTTGCAAACAAGCACGATACATAGAATGAAGGAAAAGTACATAGGAGAGATCACAATATAAATGATAATATTTCATTATTTATATCATTTTATGTGCAGACACAACAAATAGCGAAAGCTACTCGTGCATAATGCCTGCCAGTTTCATACATCATACGACAAAAAACCAAACAAAACGGAAAGTATAGACTTGATCGACTCGAAAGAAAAAACATACAAAAACCAAAGTGCTCCATAGGTGCATAATCACATCATCACTTCTTACCACCACGGTGGGGAATGATCTTCTTCCGTTTGTCATCTTTCTTCTTTCCAGAATGAGCATGTCCTTCTACAGTATCAAAGTCAGGATTTTCAGACCCAAAGATGGGCATGTCTACAAGCTTTTGCTTGTGGGTCTTGATCGTAAACAGTAGAACTCTAGGCTTAGCAACGCCTAACTTCATCTTCAGCTCTATCTTCTCTTCGTTCTCTCTCCGAATCCACTCTGCTAACACCACTTTGTCAATCGGATCAAAAGCACCAACAATCTTAATGTCTTCCTCCTGCGACACAGAGATGTCCTCCAATCCTTCCAAAGCCGTAATCTGTTAAGAATCAAAGCCAGGTTAGGATAGGGAAGGTTGGAATGGGGGACTTAGGCCTATTGATATAGCAGTTGAGGCGGTGAAGACCGCTTCAGTGCCGAAACTCTAGGAGACAGAGGGTAAGAATGGAACATACAGTGGACCTGTAAGTTCACGAAGAGAGTTGTAAAGTTTAGTAAAGGATCAAGGAGTGAAATTGAGTTGTTGGAACATGGGCGAAACAAGGAAAATACCTAAACTAGGACTTCTCTCTAATTTCAACTTCGACTCTCCAACCGTTGATGCAGGAGTGTAAGGCTCAATTGCTACCGAAGCAGGAGTGATCGTCATTGGTTCTCCTGATTTTGAAAAGGGTGCATTGTGCTGACCCGAAGAACTTTGTCCAAGGAGAGCACTGGCAACAACAGCAGCCTTAGCATCTTCCTTGGTAAGAATTGCTTTCCCCACAGCGAGCATCTTCATATCTTCAACACTTAAGCACTGCACCATCAGCTTGGTCTCCGAATGATTATTGCCAACACTGTGTGGCACTTCTTCCCACGCATCGGCAAGGGTAGCAGGATGGTCGTTTCCCAACCACTTCAAATCTCTTTGAATGATAATGCTTGCATAAAATTGTTGGAGTTTGCGATTAAGCTCTTCCTTCTCCTTAGCTCTTACCTTATCTTCTTCGGTCTCGCTGTTTCAAGTTCTTTCTACTCTTACTGGAAAACAGCAAGCTCTATATCATTCACAAGCTTATCATTCAATAGGGCTTCCAACTTGGTGGTAGCCTTAATGTTATCCTCTTGGAGCTTCCGGTTCTCTTCTCAAAGCTTCTCTAGCTCGATTACTTGGTCAGAGAAGGGATGGCCATTGCACTATATAATCTCATCTATTTAAGTAAGTGCCTTAGCTTTCCCCTTAGCTTGCTTCTTAAAATCTGCGCCTTCAGCAAGAGCAACTTTTAGTTCATTTCTTATCACAATGGTGGCTCGATCGTGGGCTTGTCCCGGTTCCTCCATCAGCTTATCCGCACTCATTTTTTGTTTAACGATGAGATCTCTTTCTCTCATACCATTAGTTATATTTACATCTTGCCGCTTAGTTATCCTATCAAGGTCGCTTTCTCTTTATCATGTGACTTAATCTGTGTATTGTAGATTCAACTAACATTTGGGAGATCCCTTTACAAACGCTGTCAGTCCAATATGGACTCCAAGTCGCTCTGTATCACCTCTAAGTTTTTCATTGAACTTTCCCTTGTGAGGACTATGATATCCTGATCAAACTTGACCCCATGAAGGAATAAGTGCATGTAGGCAGTTTGAAGGCGAGTCGCACCAGTTAGGATCGTAGATGTTGAAATACTATGGGAACGAGCAGGGGCAACAATAGATGTAATTTCCCAAGAAGATGGAATTTCTTGCACAATAGTGGTCCAAACTTCAGGATGAGAAGAGATCATAGGAGTAGTAGGCCCATAACATTTAGAAGAACCCCATCGAGAATGCTTATGAGTATCATGGGAAGTATCATCTTTGGTCCCTCCTTTCCTTTTCGATCTTTCTTCCTCGACCTCACGACGTTCTTTTTCTGCTTTTTGAGCCCTATCACACTCGCATTCTTTCCTTTACTGCCTCTCTTTGTCAGTCTCATAGCGATAGGGATGAGGTTTAGGGGTATTCCTCCTATAATTGTTCCCACTATGGGAAAGTGATCCATATCTATCACGAGCCATTGAACCTGAGACAAGTAAAAGAAGTATAAGAACAAGAATTGCGTAGGTTTGAGTGAATGTAGGAATGAGTGTTGGTGATCATAAATGAAGTGTATGACATCGATGTCCCACCTAATTACTCTACATACCGTGTCCACATAGACATAAAGATATAGTTTCTCTACCTTTACTGATGATTATCCCAGGAGAGAAGTTAAATTCAGTTGAACCCATCTCACCCAAGACATCTCTAACTATGAATTTAATGTCGCTCGGATTGCCAAAGGCAGGAAAATCTTCTTCAGGAGGACACGTTTGAGCTATGTTCTCGTCAGTGGTCATTACATCCTGGTTGGTGGCCTCTTTGGAAGTCTCAAGTGCCATAAATCCAGAAAAGGTGATCAAGGGAGAGTAGGGCTCATTGCGGGTGACTTGCCAAATGATTCCTCCCTTTTCATGCTAGCATGGTAATTTCTATCATCGTCATCACTATCACTATCACCTCCCTTACCGACATCTGGATCTTTTCCTTTTCTTCTCGTAATGCCTCTTCTTACTCCGAGATCGGGGGCATTCTAGCATCGCCACCCTCATCACTGGGGGAATCACCTGTCATAGGCTCATCGGCCTTTGTATTAGTAGCTTCCTCTTCACCCTCTTTGCTAGATGCACCTTCTTCTTCCTTTCTCTAATTGAAGCACGAGTAGGAGCATTGGAACAAGTGGATTGGGTGCACGACTTGGAACTACTCCGTGTTGAAGGTTCAGTATCGGCCAGTCTCCCAGGTGAGAGTAGCCTATACTCTTGTAAGTTGTCATCTTTCAGAAGGAACCTGATGCTATGTTTGCTAGCCCTGATGGCCTTTAAGTCTTCTAGCATCCTTTTGTGTGCCTCTCTATTATCACGTTTTAGAATGCCTGCGTATAAACATACGGCAAGTCAAAAATTCAATGAATTCGATATAATAGAAATTGGCGATAAGTGCCTTACTTGATTTCAATCAAAGACGGTTTAATCCTTCTCCATAGCGAACGTAGAAGTACTCATTCTTGAAGTAGATCTGTTTATTATGCAGCCCCACAATGACTTTACGCTTCATCCATGCTACTATTACCATAAAGGATGAACAAATTTAAGAAGATAAGTAATCTCACGGAATCAAGGAGGTTGATTGAATATCCGCATAAAAAGGACATATAGAGAGTTCGATAAAGAATGCTCATTCAGGTGGACTTGAAATGGAGGGAGTCTGATCACTTAAAGAAAACTCATTAGAAAGGTATTAAAAGGTGGAACGGAACCAGCAAGGCACATATAACAACTACAAGCTATCAAGCCTTATGAGGGATTATGAGTAAATTCGGTTATAGGTGTTAAGCAAACATCTTCCTTCGGGATGCCATCTTTAAGGAAAATTTTCAAAAGCATCTTAGCCGTCAAAGCAGTGGGTATTCGCTCTAACTGGTCATTTATAATCAACCCTCGTAGCAGCGGACACAGAACGAGATCAATCGATACCATGTGGCCCTCAAACTCTTAAGTTGGAGGTTGGTTGACTCTGATCGAGATATATGGTGAAACCAAAACAGTAAAGAAAGCTTCTTTTGAGGGAGTAAATGATCCTTCACCAACTTTGAGGTAGGGTGATTGACTCCACCACCATCAGGCACCAGAATCTGCCTCAATTTCGAATCGAACAACAACTTGGCTTAAGGTTTCGATTTCAAATTGGTTCTTAAATTTTGAATAATTGTCCTGAAGGTGGTGGTGATGCCGGGTGATGGAGATTTGCTCAAGAAGGCAGCGGCAGACAACGGTGCGGTGGGACCAGGTTGGCTGTAGCGGTCGTCGAAGGATGAAGTTAGATTGGCATGATAGAACTTGGTTTGAGGGCTTGAATAATTTGATAGCAATATGAAGAAGTGTGAGCAAGTGAAGGAAAGAAACAACCCTAGAACCAACTTATGATACAAAACAAGGAAAATTCTCTAAGTAACATATCGGTACCAACATGGTCAAGTCGGTACCGACATGGTCAATTTGGTATCGACATGTCCTATTTCCTTTAATTTTGCTCAAACTTGTCATTGTGGATCTATTTGACAATATGGAGAAGCTCATAAGTTTTGGTACACAGATTACATCATTAACATTATCGATGCAGAAGAGGGGAGTTTCAGTTCAAATCCAAATGGACAAGTCAACAAATAGTAATCAATTAGGGAAAAATAAAAGTAATGTCTCTAGATAACGTTCAAACAATTAACTGGATTTTATGGAAAACAGTTCATACCTAGTTTCAATCCAGAGCACACTTTGTTTTTAACGAAAGCATACTCTGGGAGGCAAATGTTAATTGGATTTTTATCCAAATAGAAACCACTAGGACGTAGAATGTTGAAACAATGATGAAATGACCTAAAATCTTGGAGGCACATTTAGATAGGGCAGAAAATTACATTATAAAAATTTCAACCAGAATGGAGCAAACCAAATAGGTCGGTACCAACCTCTACAAGTCAGTGGAGGTTTCTCATGCCTTTGGATCTTTCACTCAAACTCTACAAGTACTATTATCTACCTCTTCTATTCTCGCTCAAGGGATTTCAATGTGTTTGGAACAACCAATTACCAAAGGTAAGAGTAAGCAATTAAGACAGTAGAACAACTCAAGTGATAAATGAACCATCCTTATGATTAATCCACGATACATAAAAATAACATAGGACAATCCAAAATAAAGTAAGGAAGAGACTGCAACGGGATTAAACCCCATGCATGCAAAGCACACATGTCGGTACCGACATGAAGAGGTCGGTATCGACATGCATAGATATGTCGGTGGGCTCCATAATATTATGTACTTCTCAAGATTAACTACTAGACTCCGCATGAACTCTCCTTCTGACCCAATACGACTACTGCCATTATAAATGCAAACTATATAGCAACCAAATGAGGATTCGGCATCTGCCATCACAATGCGAAAGCTCTGTCTCTTCTTCCTCTACACAACAGTTATCAAGGCAGTTATTTAGGCAATTCTAGGACCTAGAATCAGTCTAAGTCAGTCTAAGCCATTCTAGGACTTAGACTCTAACCCATGTACTTGTGACTTATTCTCTCTCAAATCCTATGTAATTCAATCAAATCCATAAGAAACAAAGCTATAAAGTGGACATAGGCTAAACATTGCTGAACCATAATAAAATCTTATGTTTCTCTTTCTTATTGTTGTTAATTTTCTTTTCTTATTAGTACTATCTGCTAGATCTAGGTCTCACAGGTTCCATGTAACCTGTTCTTTGGTGTTGGTTCATTTTTGGCATTAACAAGTGTAAACTAAATATATCATTAGTTCCCTAAGTATGCAAACTGAACTAAGGCAATGCCTCAGTTAAAATAATTACTTTTAATCATTATTGGTGCTTATAATGTAAACATTCATGGGTGGATTTACATATGGGGTAGGTCAGGATGCTACCCTATCTAGATTCATGAATAATGGGCTCAATTTTGCAATATTTTGGTCATGCCATATGTGGATTTTATTACCTGCAAAACTGTAACAACCCGAAATTTAAGCTATAATAATTAATTAACGAACTAACTAAATAATAAATTAAGCTTGTAAAATTATCAAAATCGAGCTACGGGAGTTGCACCATTATGTCCTTGGAATTTTCTGGTCAATTTCCGTACCAAGTTTGTCAATATCCAAGCTAAAACAAAGAAGATACACAAGAAACACGAATTCAAAATAAATAAATAAATAAATAAATAAATATATAGGAAAGGTCGACCTTACGGTCAACCCTCACCATGGCTAGGTTGACCTATAGGTCGACCTAAGCAAGAGTTGGTCGACAGGTAGGTCGATCTGCCTTGCATTCTTTTATGTAATTTCATCTAGTTCTATTCGAACACGTCATTTCGCTATTTCTATTCGATCCTGTGTGTTCATGCTTCCACCCAACGGTTCCCAGCGAGCTTATGACATGGTTGCACCAGATTTAATCTTTAAATCCCACAGTCTGAGATGCCTAAGTGATACTATAAACAAAGCCCTAGGCCTGGCTATTTTTCTCATTCAGATTTTCTCCCATTGGGTTCATTGCTTGAGGCTGGACCCTAAATAGAATATTTTTCTAACGAGAAGATCTTTTTAATTAAAGTATATTGTACCCTAGAAGTGGATTCGCTAAGGCCAAGAAAAAGTGCTAAGGACTACACATGAGTGTTTAGTAATTTTATTTTAGATTTTTAAGTTATTTAAAATAATAAGTTTCTCAATAGTTGTAGTTTTTTGTAATTTTGAGACAATTTTTGTATAAGTTATTTACAGCTAGTTTTCAAAGTTCTTTTCAGTCTATTTTATTCAATTATTTTTATTTGGCTATTTTATTCGGTTATTTACAGTTATTTGCGTTTATTTGCATCTGTTTTACGCAAAAATTTAGCCTGTAAATTCTAGTTTCTTCTTATTCCATTTACACAAATAAAATTAAAAAGAATAGAATTCGGTAATATGGGTTAAAATAGAATAACACTAGATTTATAGAAATTAGATGTAAAATAAGAAAGATTGTAATAAAAGGAAGATGGAATGAAATAGGCAAATATGAGACATTTGCAAGCAAGTTTATAACTACTAGTTATAACTAAAAAGATAGAAAATAAGAATAACAATTATAATGTAGGTTGTAATTAAGCAAAAAGAACAGTAAAGGCTTATTTTAAAACTTAGAATAGGTCAATAAGCAAATGTAGCAAAGATACCAAAAATGGCTTATCTCAAAACTTATAATAAGTTAATAAGCAAATATAACAAAGATAACAAAAGAGGCTTATTTTAAGACTTAGATTAAGTTAATAAGAAAATATAGCAGAATAACATAAGAGGCTTATTTTGAAGAACTTACACTAAGTTAATGAGCAAAGATAGAAATAGGGCTCATAACCAATAGCATTCCCTTTCAGTCAGGGACTGATGGTCTCACAACATATTAGCTGAGGCTGGGACACGCTTATGCTAACTAGGGTAAATAAGTGGCCAATCGATAGAAGCTCAAATCGAGGATTTGGGCAAGGGCAGCAACTAGATTTTGTTTGTTAGGACCTGTATCTGGCAGCATTTCCCTTCCAGACTAGGACTAATAGTCTCACAAAACACTTAGGTGAGACTGGGCAGGACGTTATCAGACTAGGATTGATGGTCTCACAACAGATTAGGTGAAACTGGACATGCTTATGCTGAAGCATGTAGATAAGAGGTCAAAAGAGGGAGCAACGGATAGTGTGAACTGGCGATGCCCGAGCATGCGGCATCAAAGTAGAGAGATAAGTCGCTATTGAATTCCAAAGCGATACAGATGTCTTTTTCTATGGGACACACAAGATAGGACTAGCTCATAGTGGCACAACAGAGATAGAAGGCCGATCGAAGAATAGAATTAGGATTTTAGCCTAATCAAAGCAGTTTTAGAAAAGTGCAAACAATCTAATCAAAACTATCTAAGCAAAGAAAACAGTTAATATTATTTTATTCTAGTTCTATCTTTCCTTTATTTTCTTTTATACCAGAACCTTTGCCAAGTCTATTATCTTTATCTCGCTTAAAATACTAGCGGTTACTTTCACTCACAAGACTTATAGTCTGACCCACTCCTCTATTTCCCTTCCCCACTATAGGCCAACAGAGGCAAGGAAAGTAGATTTGGATTTCTTGGAGACCCATTTGTAGAGCTTTCTTATTCTTCATGTATTCTTTTCTTTTCAGTTTTCTTTTTGCTCGAGTTTGGATGCACTGGTACTTTTCGAAAGGGATGATTTTTATTACTATCCATGTACTATGATGATGTGACTGAGATGGTATTTTTCGCGAGACATATTTATTCGGTTTTCAAGACATGTTATGTATTTGGTTTTATGACTCATTTTATGGAGAAATGAAGTTTAATTTTAAATGTTTCTGCTGTTTTATTTATTTTGTCTTGTGATCTTAGTCTTTTTAAATATTTTAGCTATACTTATAGTACACCATATACTTTAGTGTATCCTTTTTGGGTATACTAAGGGGTGTGAGGTGTTTCACAAACCTTGCATTATTTTCCATGTTATATTTTCCTTAGTTCATAATTTTTAATGCTTATTATCAAATAATTGTTCAATTATACGTTTTCGTATTACTTTTTTTTTAATTAACTGCTTTTTCCATCATAGTTTAGATTTATTGTGGCTTATTATTCATGATAATAATCATCTGCGAAATAAATTCCTAGTAGACAATTGAAAATAATTACTTAAAATATTTCCCTGCCTCAACAATAATGTTGGCTCTGCCATATATAGTATTGCCAAAGATGTAACACCCTACCATTATACCATATTACCAAAGAATATTACTAGGTAATGCTGTCTGATATTAGCAAGAGTAAGGTGATATTGGATTGTCATATTAAATATTTCATTAGGCTATCAGCGATACATATTTCAAAACATATACTACCCACCTATATGTACTCGGTATCATCATAATGCAATAAATACTTACATTTCGAGGATAGAACAACATACAATATATATATATAGTAGAAAACACAAAGTCAATAAACATAGCGATAAAATATAATCAATGAATTATACAAGGCTGAGTAGGTCTACAAAAGTCAAATGACTACTACCTCTGAGAAATACATATAAAACAAGTATCTAATACATTCTGTCTAACATACGAAATCATAATATACAAGATACTACAAGTATAATGATACAATAATCTACTGATAAACTAGCCTCCAATTATGCCAAACAATCACGATTTAGTCACATTGTCCTTACACTTGAAATATCTCTGACTAACAAGGTTATTCTAAAACTAACACCCGGGTAGCATGTCTAAAATGTAAACGTCAATCTATGATAATAACTGCCACTATTCATGATGTATCTCACAAAGTAACATATGACCTCCATATGTATAAGGGGTATACCTCAATCTATACATAACATCATCACACAAATTTAAGTAAAGTGAACATCATCTCGACAAAACATAGTAGGTGAATTAACCAAACATCATCCAATGCACTGATATCACAAAAAGGAATAAACTATCAACAAGATCACAACCAAGTGAGATACTAAAAGTATGGTATCATATGTCTATGTATTTCAACCGTGTCTTCCATATGGGAGACTTACAATACACATCACCACTGTTTGAGCACAATGGAAAACAACAAATAGTCTTAAGTTACTCCCGATCGTCGTGACCCTATGCCCATCAACATGCCATGGTCGCATGCCTACTACCCAGTGGTAACATATTTTTTGGTTGCCGTGGCATATGGGCATAAGATCACACAACTAGATATTAGGTTGTAGCACATACAATGGTGATGCCATAGCTCTAGGACATGACCCCACGATCATCCAACAAGGGTGGACACTATTCTATCTAGATAAACAACACACGGCACTAAAAGGCACATAGCTAATAGACATACTTAACCATCTTCATACGGTAATGGAAGCACACAACTAACCATATATCATACACAAGTGTCAGTCACATCTAAGAGGTAATCAAATAAATAGCCGCCTGATTGTCTTATACCACTCAATGCTACTCACTTATTTACCAAATGTCTGTGAATCCCACTCAACCGCACATATATTCTATATAACAAGTCCAAAGAGCAACAAGATAAATATAATTGAACATCTCATATCAGAGGGTATTACAACTATGTTAATCAAATATTCTCATCACATAGAAAATATAATCAAACTAAACATACAATTCATTCATAAAGGAGATTTCATTTATAGAAAACTGTACAAAACTTCTAAAGCCTTTCTATTATTTAAAAATAAATAAATACAATTTGTCACATTTACTAACTCGAAATAAGGATTTTAAACCTTATAAACAATTTCCAAAAATATTATTTATATTATTAAAACCAATTAAATCTCTTTTATAATCAAATATTAGTTATAAAATCATTTCATAAATTATATGTAATTAAATATGATTTCAAAATGAATTGATAAACCTCAAAATCAATTTCCATTTAATTTAAACAACATAATATATTTTAGAAAATCGCATTCATATATTCAAAAATCTTAGAAAACTATACTGCAATCAAATAATAATTATTAGAAATCATTCCATAATTTTCTAAAATAAAGAATGATTTTTAAATGAATTTTTAAAGCCTCAGAATCAATTTCTATTTAATAAATCAATTTCTTTAATAAAATAAATATTTTGCAATTCAAATAATTCATTTTTATAAAATAACTTCATATTCGAAATGTGCCTAAAGTGTACTTCAAAATGTCATATTTGTTTTGAATATTTAAAATAAAGTATCTGAAAAAAAATGCAAAACATAAGTGCTTGGAGCTACATGGCTCCAAGCTACAGCCACCAATTGGCCAGTACCTCCCAACGATCGACCGATACCTTCGACAAGTCAATCCTTGGGAGGTGATAGGTCGACTTATGGTCGTGACTAGGAGAATGAATTTACTCAAGTCCTTTGTCTCCTTTACTGCTTCACTTGATTGAACCTAATTTTCTGCCATTTAATCTAATTTCAAGCATTAACCAAGCATAAATAACATATATAAGAAACCACAATGTACACATAATCACTCATTAGTGACAAAAAAGCGGTGATTTCACATTTTTAGCCAATGGTTTCACACATAATTTCAACACACATCAACAAGTAATGCAATCAAACATCTAGACAAAGATTGTGAGCGAAGAACACTCAACTGAGCACTTAGCAAATGCAAGATTCTTCACTTGCAATTCACTGCTTCTCGAAACTTTTCTTCTTCATTCACTGCCAATTTCCACCAAACTCCAAACTTGTTCAAAACAAAAACTTTCTTACTCCTAGTGATATTGAATCAGTTTGAGAATCTTAGTTTCATATTTCTTGATTTTTGGAATTTTATTTTATTTGATACATATTTTTAAAGAGGATGCTAGGGTTTATTTCATTTTTAGAAAATGAGATGGTTGGTTATAGGCTCTGGGAAAAGACACGGGACTTGACTTATTTAGAGAAGTTTGGAATTCCCTAGATTCGTCAAGAGTGCAGGTAGCTAGCAACGAACCATGATTAGGAAATTGGGCCTCTTTTGAGTTACAAATAATTCATGTATACTTTATTGCTTCCACACTCTTCCAAAAACAATTTTGCTACCTAATACAAATAACTCCAAATTCTAAATGAAATTATATTAACCTCTTATTAATGTTCAAGCAACAATTTTTATTTCTATAAAAATTATATTTTGCAATTTTATAATTTTAAAGTTAATTATCGCAAAATTCTAAAATTGGGCCCATTAAAATAAAATTATTCATTAGCCTTGATAACAAAATAAAGATTCACTCTTTAAGAAAATAAGTTCCAAAACTCTTTTATTTATCGTTAGTAAATTTTACAAAATTGTTTAAACTACTTTAAATTTTTTTTAATAGTCATTTCATGCTTAAAACATCAATATTACTTCAAAATAATTAAAATTACCATATATTAATAACTCATAATTTCAAAAATATTTAATACCAACATAATTTATTTAATAATCGCTTTAACAAATAATTTCATCCAATTCAACCAAATATAGCAAATGAACTTAATTTTTCCTCAAATCTCAATAATAAATATTTTATTATTAAAATCATTAACTTCTCAACATATTTCATTATTTAAATCTCAGGTAAATTTCGATATTCCCAAATCATCTCGAATTCCTATTTTTTATAATTTAATCCCAAATATTTTGATATTTAAAACCCATTTAATTATTTAATTCTCTATTATTAATTTTTAATTAGTTTATGCTCAACCTCGGGCTGTTATAGGCTCCCCTATTAAGAAAATTGGGTCATTGTTTTTTCTCTTTAGGGAAATCAATAACGAGCTAATGCTTCTAGCTTAAGTGCACCATGTACTATTTAAACAAATATGCAATCTTCAACAAATTACAGTCATCAATGGCAATCGAAAACAAAGCACTTTGTTACTTCCTTGGGTACCATGTAAAGTGATTTGCATCAACCCATTAAGTAATAAATTGAACAACCAAACCAACTACCCAATTATTATTAGACCCACTTGGTAGCTTCCCCCACATAATGGATCATCATCCTTGCTTATCTTCTATGATCTTGGGCTACGAGTTTGAACGAACTCATTTGAAAGATTGTAAACTCTTAAATGAATAATTAAAAAAATTTCTAGACGATGAAATTTTCGAAAAACTTCGGATTAATTTCTATGGTACAAAGTGTATTCCAAAAATCGATAACACCAAGATGAATTATACAAACATAACATACACAAACCTATAACATCCATACACAAAACAAACACCTTATACGTATAAATACAAAATCCCTTAATTAATTTAAAGATGTTAAAATATCTAGCTTTTATATTTTATTTTTCAAAGATGGAGATGTAAAATAATTCGTAAATTTCCTTCTATCTCAAAACTCTTCCGCGGCATATATAAAATATAGAGGACCCGTCTATAAAGGCCAATACTTTAAATTTGAAAACTTCTACACTTTCTCAAAAATAGACACTCTTCTTTAACTTCATTTTTCTTATAGTAAACATCAAAATTTTGAAAAACACTTCGAATAAAAACTCTTCCTTTCATCCCAGCTTTCCAGAAAACACAAAATCATTGAAAACGGAAGAACGCTTCAAAATTTATAATCAGTATACTTTAATCAAAGATACATTTCTACGTAAAATAGATTACTAACACTTGCAACTTCAAAATCTCGAAAAGTGATTAACACAAAAGTCATTCTTTTGGAAATACCTTTCATACTAAGAAAGATTACCAAAATCTAGTTATGGAATTAAAGTTATAGTTGTTTTAACATAGTACTTAAACTTCAAACTTCATAATTCTTGTACGAAAACTTTAACTCCTTTCAAACCTAATTTTCATTTGAAAACAATTAAGTCGCCCTGTAGCAAAAATGTTTATTTTCAAAATCCCTTTTTAAATAGTTAAAAATTACAAAAAACCATCCTTTAGTTAAAGGTATGAATTAAAAACAAAAGTGGGTTTTCTTACCCTAATTCTTATTCTTAAAAAAAATTCATCTAACCAAACTACTTTTCAAAATAAATTCCAAAATGCATTC